>JACATO010000370.1:0-600000 GCA_018389105.1 Nautilus pompilius
TCGGATTTGGATAAAAGTTGGTTTTATTATCTAAAAATGTATGTTTGATGAAAGTAAACTAACAGTAAACCAATGAATCGATTACCGGTCATTGAGGGTAAGTGAATGTGCAATGGGGGGGGGGTTTCTCTCTCTGTTACTACTGACGTTCACCTTATTAAAACATTTTCCAGCTCCTCGTCTCTGACGTCATAGAAGAGAAACTAGAAAATCCACCATTTTCTGAAAATATGAATCTTTTCGGCCTCAAAAAACCTGCAAGTTCTTCTAGAAATTTTAAGTTGAATTGTTTGGGAGGAGAAGGTGTGAAAAGCAAGTTTGCACCTAATTTTTGTTTGATTTAAGAACTTCTTTGTATAAATTAGTTTTATATTTAGATTTATTTAATAGACAGGAAGTAGTCAAAGAATCGACCGTGCATTTGTTTGTGTTTGTGTGTGTGAGGTCAGAAAGCGGTTGTTGACTCAAACTGAGCAATGACTTCAGTTGTGATTGCGTATTTACAAAAGTTTACTGCAGTAAAGTTTCGAAGTAAGATTAAAGTAAAAAATTAATTTATTTAACAAACTGTACATAAATATTTCTTCTTCACTATATTTTCTGCTGGTGATTAAAAGGAATACAAATTTTGATATTCAAAACAAAAGCATTGACCAATTCAGGATAACAATGATCTGAATGGCATCTTATTGTTCAAAAACAGATATTTCGGAAGAGATTTCAGAAATCGGGTTTTCTAAGGAATTCAGTGGAATAGGAGAACCGCGATAAGTTTTAACATCTGATTTAGAATTAAGGGGCACGAAACTGGTCTCATCCGTCGAGAGCCAAGCAGCCTCATTAGAGAATATTTAGGGCTCCAGCCCCTCCACCGGTTACCTGCCAGACGGACGTGATTACTTCTTACTCTTAAGTCAGGGAAGTTCTAAACAGACAGCAGTCAGAAATTAGTGTTCTGTCGTCTCCACGGGTCCTCAATGAAAACTATTTTTTAAAAAGATAGGGAAATTCTCATTCATTCGTTCCACTTGGCCGGAGACTGGAACAGTTCTTGTCTAGCCTCAGCATCCACGATCCCTGAATTTATCCGGAAGCCTGGTATCTGCCACATAGTTGACCAAAATTTGCCGTTTAAAGAAAGTAATAAAGCAGGATAATGAACTCTGGTTATTCTGGAGTCTAAAGACTTTTCTAACTCGCGAGCGCCGTATATCTTATATAAAGCCTTTGTGTTAGAAGAATAGATGTTATTCTTGTCGGAAGCATTTAAAATTTACAATAAGTGGTGCGGACGCGGATTAATATTTCGGAAGTGAGGCGGTTGGTTCTCTTGTGGTATTCTGAGGAACAGCCGAAGCGGCTACATTAAGCTCGACGCGGGTCTCACCGTGCGCGTCTTGTGGATGCTGACTGTAGTACGAACTATAAGCCGGCGGGGCCATCGCAACTCCCTGGAAGGGCTGCGAATAAACGTATTGCGGCTGCGTCTGCCCAGGCATGACGTAAGTCTGGTACACCGGCTGAGGCTGCTGGGACGGCGTACCTACCACGCCCATCTGAAAAGAAAGGTTAGGGAGAGTTAGGAATCACAAACCCGGTTGAGAGAATTGGGGATGGGAAAAGAAAACCCGTCCAAACGAACAACATCGGCGGAAAGGTTTAAGAACTGAGGTTCAAAGAATTTAGGCACAAAAGGGAGAATTTAGACAAATATCAGGAAATAATTGAATACACATTTACAGGAAAATTCAGTGTTTACACATTTAGAAAAATTCCAAAAGTGACACTAAATAAATTAAACAAAAACAAGTACTGAGAATTTTGATTGAAGAATTAACAATGAAAGACATTCAATCACTTTAGGAGACATTAGCCGATTCCTTGATATCCGTTACATATTTGGAAAGATAACGAGAGTAAACAACAAATAAAACGAATATAAATATTAACAGAATCTTGGAAATGTCGAAGATAATCTGGAATGAGGATGTATACAAAATTCTTTCATCTGACTAAATGCAAGGAATAATTTAGAACAAATATTTACAATGGAAATACATAAGAATTCTTTGTGAAGCATTCTCCGCAATACAGAAGGCAACGGTTCTGATATACTGAAAAGGAAGTTAGATATATTTTTCATTCCCGACCGGATTCCGCAGGACGTCTCCAGGTCACACCAAGAAAGACCTTCAATGTCCAAGGGGGCATCCACCGATATAAAGGGGAGTTTTCCATGTTAGATTAAAGAGAATGATCGCCGTGAGAGCTGGGGAAACTGAAACAAGCAGTGGAAGACCAATGATGGGGAGAAGATGACAAGACCCAGGTTGATGTTAGGAGATTACACTTCCTTAACAGCAGCAAGACGAACATTGCTATCGGATCATCCCGGGGTACTCACCGTTGTGGAAGGATAACGCTTAGAACAACAGCAAATAATGGAAGAAGAGATGATGGCTATCACCAGCTCAGCAAACATGAAGAAGGCGGCGAGAGTTGGTGCAACGTACAAATTTTTGTTGTCAGTTAAATTACTTTCCGAGAGCTGAAAAAATAAAAAAAGAACATAATTATCTTGTAAATTCCTTAAAGTTACACTGACGATCGATTACAAAAGAAAAGTAGGAACAAACTGCAAAGAAATTTACCAATTACGATACTGCAAAAACGATTGAAAACTTTGGTAGAATCCTAGGACTCTATAGACTCAACTTTCCTCCAACGGGTAATACTGTAGGGAAGTTTAAATCGGAAGTTTTGCAAAATATTTTATCGATCTTGTTTATCCCCATGAGAATGATATTACACTTGCCCGCCATTTCGTAATGGTACTTTCAATATCCACCATAGCTTTAATTTGACGCAGGTGATTACTGCTTCAATCTGACTGCAAGCTTCTTGCAAGACTTCGGCATTACACGGATGCCTCTTTCGGTCGAGCGAGATGGTCCCAACATTCGCTGTGTCTCCAAGTTTTCGAAAGTAACTCAAGCTTCCGGATAGCTTACAGAACAATCTGTCTCCCAGACCATGAGAAATGATCACATCCGCTTTGGCATCATGTGGTGTCTCTCCCCTGTTTATGTATCTCATGTAGGGTTTTCTAGCAGCCACTCAGAATTGGAGACCTTTTTTATTATTGTAGTTCTTATGGACCCTTGGAAGGAGATATTTACACTTGTCATGCAGTCCTCCTGAATGTACAGGGTGTCCATAAAGTCTCTTTACAATTTAAAAATTTATTACAAAGTCAATTGATGAGATATCTTAATCAAATTTGTTGTATGTACTCAGTGGTTATCAAAGTTTCTAATCACATTACATTTGTGTTTCAGGTACCCTGCTGATGAAATAGGTAGTGTTAAATGAACCCCTAGAAAAATGGCTACTCCTCAAGAGAAGGTACAATGTGTATCATGATCTGTTGACTGAATATGTGGCACCACAACTAGATGACCTTCAACCGACCATCATTATCCAGCAAAATGGTGCACCACCACATTGCGGACTGCATGTTCGCCATTTCCTTAATCAAACATTTCCAGACCGGTGGATTGCAAGAAATGGCTCAATTCCTTGGCCACCTCGTTCACCAGATATCACTCCCCTGGACTTCTTTCTGTGGGGTTATGTTAAAGATATCGTGTATCGAACAAAGATACGGGACATCACTGACCTGAAGCAAAAGATCACTGATGCCATTGCGACCATTGATGAGGCTATGCTACAGCGAACATGGCAAGAAATCGAGTACCGTCTTGATGTGCTTCGTGCAACTAATGGTGCCCATATAGAGGTGTATTAAATGAGGCAAAAATCTTCAATATCTACTCCTCATTTTGTAATAATTTCCACAAATTTGTATGTTCATTTGCTTTTGTAATAAATTTTTTAATTGTAAAGAGAACTCTATACACTCCCTGTATTTCAAAATCTCCTAAGGCAAGTTCTTCATTTACCAGTATCAAGAAAACTAATTATAAATGTGAAAATTCCTTGAAGAAATTTGCTTGTTTCTATAATCAAACACAACACAAAACTAGCTTTTAAATTCCGAGAATAAAAGCAACTGTACCCCACCGCAGGCTCTCAATTGGTCGGAACCCCAAGTTTATTTACAGTCCACGGAATTCGGTAATATGCCAGAGCTAACAGATCACCGCTGTTTTCTCCTCTCGCTCGGACCATCTCCAAACACCTGACTATTTATGACCAAAACCACAGCAGGTAACTACGGGGTTACCGCCGCAGGACGGGCGTCGTATATCCGATTCAGAAGTACCGATTATACACCCAAAAAGGGTAAGACTTGATCCGTAATTTCATTTTCTGATCCATCCCACCTCACGATTTATTACTCGTATATATTTTAGACGAACCTTTACTGCAAGAAATCGGTTCAGAAAGACCTGTCTGGTACTTGTAACAATTGATACTGGACGATTACTGGCCACGCGTATATGACGAGGTTCGATAATTCTCCTCCTTAAGGCTGACCTCTGTGGTCTACAATGGGTTTTCAAAGAGCCATCAAAGACCATTATACTTACAATGACGGCACCAACTGAGAACACACAAATTCCTATAGGAGCAAAAATAGACGCTGCCAAAATGGTCAGGATCAGGTAGGCACTTTTCTACAAAACAAAAGGATGTAGAATCGGTTGCCAACGTAAACTTTACTATTCACATCTTATCTTTAGTATTATTCACCATAGAAAAACAATAATATTTCCCGATGTGGAAAATCTCAGTGACCATCATTTGTTAAAGTACTTTTCGATCCATCAAGGTATCTTCTTCTAATCAGTCCATATACCATTCGGGATGCCCCACCCACATTCAAATCTGCATTACCCATCTCAGCTTGCGCCATAGATGTTCTGCCACACAGTACCTTTCTTAATAATATAATACCTCATAACAACAAATCTCCAGCCGCCGTATCATAAAATCCCGTGTTTATTTGAATAAATATAGAGCCGACAGCGTAGCATTTCTTTGGACCCTCCGGTTGTCTCCAGCTTTTGAAAAAAGTATGGATTTGCCTGCTAAAGTCAGAAGTACAAAGCCAAGATCACACAGGATTAGCACCGCCTCCTAACTTACATCCGTTCCGTACACAGTTTTACCAGGGTTACCTCTCTTGTAGACTCAGGTGTACAGAAAAAGGCAAAAGAATCGACGACTGAACTAAGGGCCGGCAAAATTGTTCCCTTTCTTTAAAATGTAGATTCTTTCAGAGATTAAAACATCCAGGTAATTCTGAAATCCACATTTGTAGCGCCGTTGCATCTATAGAAAACCTTAACTCACACCAGGTGTGTCTACGTCTTTGCTTATAAGCCGATCTATTATACACGAGAAGGTGAATAATAGAAGACGATGTTGTATTGGTATCAATACGGTCCATATCGACCGTCTCCATCCTCCTTATTATCGGTACCTGAGCTGGCAAATAAAACAGACCTTAATAGGGAGGGGGTCCTTCTTCTTTCAGGTCACTGAGTAAAAAATGATTGGATTAAGGAAAAGCAGGCACAACACAAAGTTAAGAACCGAGACTGCATCAGCAGCAGGAGGAAGATGACTTGGAAGGTGAGAAAACGGCTGCAATTTTACCATTGATTCCTTGTTAATCATTTTCCTGGAACTGAGCAGACAACCCATGATACCGCATATAATCACCTGGAAGAAAGAAAAAGAATCGAGAAAATGTTTAAAATCCAGGAATTCTTTCGGTAAAATCAAAGACTACAATTAAAAATCGATCTCTTCAAATAAACCGATCGGTTTAGGGGCGAATCTGAGACAAATCGTTCAGCTGCTCAGACACCATTTTGTTTTACAAGATGTTGGAGATGGAAAGAATTTTCCTTATTTTCTGGAAGGAAGACAAAATAATAATAATAATAATAATAATAATAATAATAATAATAATAATAATAATAATAATAATAATAATAATAATAAATAATAATAATAATAATAAAATAATAATAATAATAATGTTATAAAGAGGTTATGGATATATTGCGGACATCAGGGATGAAAACAGCTGTTATATTGGGCGGTGAAGAGAGAAACCGTAGATGATGGAGGCAGATCGGTCGACTTTGTGAGGGAATCTGAAGAATGATAAAAGACTGGGAAATGCGTCGACTCTAGAATTACTGGAAAGTAATAGACCTGTTACTTCAGACTCCTGGCTGGTCAATGCTGTCTGTAAGCTTCTCTGTATAATCCCAGTATACTGTGTGTTCAGGACCAGGGATGTCAATCACGGTCCGCGGGGAGGCTGACGGCGACTGATCCTCTTGAACTTTTATTTGCATCCCCTTCGTAAGGACAGTAGGACACACAAAGTGATAGACTCCTTTCCAGCACCCCAACCCCTCTGAACTACTTAAACAAAAATTGGATCTCTTCCTTTGCACCACCCGCCAAGGTTAGCAGGAGATCTGGCGTCAGGGAGCCCATCGTGTCACAGCAGCAGTCGCGCGGTGAGTGGCGAGACAAACAGATTGGATACCTGCACACACACACACAGTGGCGTAGCCAGGATCTTTTCAGGGGGGAGAGGGTTAACAATTTTTCAGGGCATCCAGGGGAGTAATGAAATAAAATTCAATATCTATTGTCAATTCCAATGTATATGGTACCGGAATACAATCGAACAGCATATTTATAGGTAAGTTCAAGCCCGGCCCTTGTCCGTTTACCTTTACCCAGGTCCGACCTGACCCGGAACTTATTTTTATAGGTAAAACCAGTGCCAGGTCCGGTTCTTTTACTCTCACTAATGACAGGCCGAGCTCGGCCCCTTCAGCTATTAATAATCAGCCCGTTCCGACAATTTTTTTTTTACAGGGTTTTTAAACTCAAAACAGCAAATGTCGCAAAGTGTTGCATAACGAAATTGACAGAAAACCCCATTACTTCCCCCGTGGTCCCTGAATTACTTACAGACATCTGTTTTAGTCATTAAGGTTCATTTTCACCCCATTATTTCTAGGTATTGCGACACCATGAATACTCGACATCAGACGTGAACGATCTGTGGGTTGACCCCGTACGGTCGACCGGCTCCTCACGCCCCACGGTTCTCCGTAAACAGAGTTTATCGGGGCTGCGGAAACAGGCACAAGTAGGGGTCAAGCGCTACAAAATAGGGAGTGCCCCGCAAAATGCCTAATGTCACCGAGTGAAGAGATTAGAGCAAACATATGCTTTAACCATCTTACCACACCGTTTCCAGGTCATATGGCGCCAGAAGAGCCAGCCCTTCTGCTGTAGTAATCCGGAACTGGTTTCATCAAAATTATTTTAGAGATACAGAACTGAATCACGCAATAGAAGTACGCAACCGCCCCGTATTCCCGTCAAGAAAATAACATGTCGAGCCGCACCCATGCAGGCAGGGTCTCTGGTGTAGATCAGAGAGAGCGATACTATGCCACGTGAGACACTTCATTTGTTAAAAGGGTTCGTAATTTATCATCAAACTACCGCCAGTTCCAGCGGCCTGTTATCTGAAGAAGTGTCAGTCAAAGACAAGTATATAAGCAATTTTTTTATCGCTGATCATAAACATTATCTTTAAAGAATGGTAAAAATAAGTCCATTACCGAAAATAGTTTCATCTTGGATGGCTGGCTCAGCCTGTAATAATTCTACTGATAGATGGAGTTTTTTCTCGGTAGATATTCAATAAAGCTAAATGTCGATAGATTACGGCCTTGATTCGAGTTGTTCTGGTTGTCTGCCTCAAGATCGACGAAAACCGGGGCTGGAGCTGGTTTTTCGGTGTTGTTATCGATTTAATTTGCCAGTTACGAATGGAGAATAAGCAAAATCTGTTGGACCTCGGTCACTGAAAGGTCGTAGAATACAGAAGCGCCAAATAGGTACCGAAACAATAACGGTTGGGCAGAGCCTTTCAGATGAGTGGCCAATAAAGTGAACGATTACGTCACCTGTTCTTAGATCTGCCGGTGTTTAATCTTACCATCATTCATGCAAGATCTCCTACATTCGAGGCTGGGGGATTTGAATCTACAAGCATCCCACATGGCTACGCAACTGAATGAACATGAACACATGAACACATGAACACAAACTATAACCAAATAAAGAGAACAAAAGGCCGGTTTTTCAAGGAAAACCATTTATAAATGAAGGATATTTATGAAGTCAATAATAAGGACCCATAATCGTTATCAAAGAAATGAAAAAAATGGACAAAGAATGTTGTGTGGTTCAAGAAAAGGGAAGAAATCCGTATTTCCTTGTGGAAGTGAATGGAATGGCAACCTGCTTGATTTGCATACATCAGGTTGCTGTTGCCAAAGTGTGCAACTGTCGGAGACCAGTAACTACACTGGGAAGATAGGAGAGGACAAAGTTGTTTGAATTAGAAAAGTCCTTAAAAATGCAGAAGTCAGTATTTAAATATGCTCGTACAGTAAATGATGCTGCAGCTAAGGCAAGTCGGTCATGAAATAGTTGTCATTGAAGCTCTTTTCAGAAGGAAACGTTTGGAAAAAATGCATGTTGATAACTGCAGAAGTAATGTGTTCAGATAAACGCCAAACATTTGCAAACATAGGTCTCTCAAGAAACATAGTCACAGAGAATTACTGATTTATCAGAACCTCAACAGTTAGTTGAAGGACAAAGTCAAGTTCTTCGATGCATTGTCAGTTGCAACTTATGAAAGTACGGATAGAACTGGTGTGGCACAGCTTGCAATTTTCATTCGAGGGGTTGACACAAGTATGCACATAGCAGAAGAGTTTGTGGAAATGGTCCTGATGAAAGACTCAACGACAGGTAATGACATCCTCAACAGTTTGGTGGATGCTCTCTAAAACAAAAGGTATAGACTGGGCACGAGCTGTGAGTCTGGCTACAGACGGAGCACCACAAATGGTGGCTAGAAAGCTGGAGTAGCCACAAAGTTAAAAGAAAAATCTGCTACCTGTGAATCGAAGCCATCAGTTTATACATTGAATTGCGTCTTGCATCAAGAGGCATTGAGTAGTAAAAGACTGAAGATGGATAACGGTATGGGTGTGGTTATAAAAACAATTAATTTTATACGAGCAGGAGGCCTTAACCACAGGCAGATTAACTTCCTTCTTTCTGGAGGAAGTGAGAACTCTCGTGGGTTGCCATATCACACCGATGTTCCTTGATTGCGAATAGCGCATATTGTAGGGGGGTCCTCTCGGAAAGCCAACGTACGGCCACTGTCGTCCTGCTGCCGAAGGGGGGCGATGGGGAGTACTTGGAAAACTGGAGGCCCATCAGTCTCTTAAACAGTGATTATAAAATCATAGCTAAGGCACTAGCAACTAGGCTAGCCAAAGTTATGCATAAAGTTACAAGTGCTGACCAGACCTGTTCAGTTCCAGGAAGAAGTATCACGAATACTCTTCAACTGTTCAGAGAAATAACAAGTAGGCTAGACACAGAAAATTCCATAGGAATCATGCTAGCCGTAGATCAGAAAAAAGCTTTCGATAGGGTTAACTGAAATTTTCTCATAGAAACACTTAAAACCCTTGGTTTCGGGGAGTACTTCATTAACTTTGTTAGGCTATTCCAAACAAATTTAGTAACAAATATATATCAGAACGGATTCCTCTCATCATCCATCCACCCAACAAGAGGCATCAGGCAGGGGTGTCCCCTCAGCGCCATGCTGTACGTTCTGACAGCGGAACCGCTGGCCGCCATGATTCGCCAGAACAAAGAAATAAGAGGGATAAATGGTGTCAAGATCCAGCAATATGCTGATGACACCACCCTCCTATTAAAAGATGCGTCCAGCCTGGATGCAGCGTTCAAAATCCTGGAGGTCTACGAAAAGGCCTCCGGGGCAAAAATAAACAGAAGAAAGACCACCGCAGCATGGCTGGGGGGCAGTAATAAACCCCTGCGCCAATACAACATCAACTGGGTGGAAGACAAAATTAAGTTACTGGGAATTTACTTCCCAGTAAAACACAGCACTAATACGCAGCATGAAAACTGGCAACCTGTGATTAATAAAGTCAACGCTTTACTAACCGCATGGTCCTCGCTAAACCTTTCTTTCTTTACTAAAACTGAACTAGTCAACACGTATCTAGCTCCTAAAATATATTATAAATCTAAAATAATAGGGATGCCAGGCTGGGCGCGTACCGCCATAGACGCCGAGTTAACTCGGTTCCTTTGGCAAGGGCGCAAACACCTGGCAAACAAACAAATAATTAGACTCCCTCGGAACCAAGGAGGATTAAATCTAATCAATCTAGAGAGCAAAATAGGTGCTCAACAGATACTTAACATAATAGATATCATAAGGAACGTAAATGACAGACCAAGATGGCAAAATCTCTTCATCTCCCGGTTAGCGAAAGCATTCGACACCCTCGACGGGGTCGATGTTCTCACTAATAAACTAAAACTATATAGAGCACAAAGAAACCTACTAACAGACTATCACATAACCGCACTCCAGCAATGGATCTACAGCAACATCTCTATAGGAACAGATAACATCGTAAGCCTAGGAGATACTAAAATAGAACTAGACAAATTATCCCAGCGAGACATCTACCTCTTCCTGTCGTCACGACCTATAGAGGAACCGAACTACAGGAAGGGGTGGGAAGACACCCTAAACTCAGGAACACTTCCGTGGGACAGAATATGGGCTAGTTCCATTAATCGTCTCGTGGACGGACAAACATCTGACATACACTGGAAATTAATAAGGAACGTACTCCCCACAAGGGAGAAGAAACACAAATGGAAACTAATAAATTCACCCAAATGCCTCGCCTGTCACGAGGTGGACGAAACCGCAATCCATTGTCTATTTTCCTGCCCGCAGAACATAGAACTATGGTGCCTAGTCCGAGATTTGATTTTCAAAATTAAGAGTCCCCAGAACAAACTTACGTCGTTCTGGCGCATCTTTGGATTCAACAATAGAACTAAAAAGGACTGCCTTTCGAACTTTTTGGTTTTTACCGCCCAGCGGATTGCTTGGGGTAGCCGAAAGGCTTTAGAAGGCGGCCAGCCTACCTCAGCAAAATTACTATTCCAAAATTACGTAACTGATTGGTTACACCAAAAATATGCAGTCATGAAATCCAGCATAAATGACAGACAAATTTTCTCATCCACCTGGCTAATTAATGACGCATTAGGACAGATCGACAACAACAAAATTTTACACATACACCTTGACAACCCTCCAACTTCAACACCTAGTTTAGATCAACCACCCTGAGTCACCTCCCTTCCACCCCTATGTATAATTGAATATATTTTTCATTTAATTTCAATATAGGATGCTGGAAAAGAAGACTCTCTAAAAATTCTTTTTCTCCTCTCTTCTTATTACTCTCTCTACTTTTTGATCTTGTGCACACATCGTGATTATCATAATGCATTAACTTGAACACTCATTGTGTTTAATAAGTATTATTAAGAAATAATTTATATACAATTAATGTCTCTTCTTAAATGATCTATGATCATTTTAAAACAAATAACTAAAATACTAAGTGGAACTTCTCATCTTTAAACTAAGTGGAACTTTATTATTTTCAACCAAACTCCCACCCCCTCCCCTTATTTCAGTGTAAGCCTCTATTTATTTATAAAGTTACCCCACCCCTATATCATCACATGGACTAACCATGAGTCTTTCTTCGTTGCAAAAATAAAACACACACAGTCCCAAGAAGAAGACCAAGACACAAGTAACAGCTATGTGGCGTGGAATGGGGCAGAGGATGTTGTGATGACAATCAACACAACAGACTCTACTACTTCCCAGAATAGCCACCTACATGGGAACCTCTGGTTCTCCCACGTTGGAATAAAGAAAATAGCAAAAGTCATAAAGACTTTAAAAGCTATAACATCAAGAGAATCTCCGATTCTCCCACGAGGGAGGACTGAAAATAAAGAAGCAAACGGAGGGAGAACATGTCTCCATCCATCATCCCGCAAAAATAAAAATAGAACTCTCTCCATCCTTCCATTTTTTGGAAACTGAAAAATAAACAGTGGCCCAAACTTCCCTTTCAGAACAAGGACACACAGAGAGAAAACTCTGTTTCTAGAGAGTTCAGCCAGGATAAACCTACCCCTCCTGCGTGCAATACGAAGGAGTTGGGTAGCCCGCTGCTCTCGCTAGGCTGAGGTACACTTTTAAACAATACACAGGTCGAAATAAGGCCTCACTTATAAACAGCTGAGACGGCCGGTCGTGGAACCGATCCAGCTACACCCACATACAAACGCAACCTAACAAACACTCCCCTAAACACTGCACAACACCAAAAAAAAAAAAAAAAAAAAAAAAAAGTGAGGGACCTGCCTGAAAGGGTTCCAATGAATGCTTGGCGAAAATACAGTTGTTTATTGATCAGAAAGGGGGAGTTGTTACCTGAATTGCAGCATAATGATGGCATTAAAATCCTGTCTTTATGGTGGATATTACAGGACATCTGAATTGTCCTAACTAGACGATGCAGGGACGCAAAAATTTGGTGACAGAACGTAACGACTGCATTCGTTCCTTCGAAATTAAGCTTCAGCTTTGGGAAAAGCAACTTTCAGAAAGTAATCTTGCACACTTTCCGACCTTAAAAAGACGACAAGACACGGCCGAGTCACATTGTGATGCTTTCACAGAAAAGTGGCAGCAAAAATTGTAAGTTAAAAAAATAGAATTCCAAGGTTTTTGTTTTTTTTTTACTTTAAAAGCCCCGAGAAAGACTCTTCAACTTTTCAGAACCCTTTCTGTTAATGTTCACAAGGTTTCTGAGGAGTTTTCAGATGGCAGATGGAAATAGTCGATCTGCACTGTGAAGCTGTTTTGAATAATAAGCTTTTTATAGTGATATTGGCACATTGGACCAAATTATCCCATGTTGAAGCCTTTTGTTTAAAAACTTTGTCCCATGTTTGGGACAACATATTCTAAGAACAGATCTTTCCTGTAATTTGACCACGTCCTTAAATTACGCGCACACTGAACTCAATACTCAAGGTTGCCCAGCCCAGTCATCAGCTCCGAACTTTGATACATTGAGCCAAAATACGAGGTGTCAGGTATCAGAAAAAAGTAAGGTAAGTTTATATCAGCACATTTACTATCTGTAAACTAATTTTCTTATTGTAAATCGTACTGTTGTAGAAATGAATGTACTGCCAATTCTCCATATCCCATCCTGATATCTAGCAATAAATAGTATTATGCTTTGCAATGTAATTTTGTGTGTAGTGTTTTAAATATTAGATAAAACACAGTTCGTGTCTTTGAAATAGGAGACTAAACCGAAATACATTTATCCAGACAAATAGTTAGATTCCTCACTGACTGCCCATCACAATTTTAGAGACGGAGGTGCGATTATTATTATTACGTAGTTTAAATGAAATAATGCGAGATTGTCCCTTGCCTCTCCTCTCCACGCTACCTACCACATGTATATTTCATATATAATAAGGAGATGCAATTTCCGATCCTGATATCGCATAAACCAGCGCTTCTTAAAACTATGGGTCTATAAAAGAGAAAAATTTTAAAAGCATTTTCGTCTTAATTGTTAACTAGAACAACGCCTAAGGGCAGACAACTCTTTTATGTATCTATATTTTCTCACATATTTCCTATTTTGGTTAGGATCTTGAAATATTATTTAGTATTAGAATAAAGTCTATATTCCCATAAAGAGAATAACACGGAGAATATCATCGACAAATTTTGGATTTTATGATTCATCTTTTTTCTCGAGAAATCAAGAGAAATCAAGCGTGACGTTGTGACACACACCGTGTTTTATATGCAGAGATGATGCTTACATTGCTTTGCTCATTCGCTGCACTCGATATCATCTGGTCAGTTTGCCACCCTAACCCTAGCCCTAACCCTGCGGACATGTATCACCCTCCCCCCAAACCGGACGCTCATCATTGCGGGCCGCACGAGGTACATTTATAGCAGATACGGCCAATAGCGGAGGTTTTGACACCTCTGTTCTAGAGGATGTGACAGGTAGCTCCCTCCTCTTTAATACAGTAATCCCTTATAACGGTACACCCTTCGCATGCCGGTTTCCAGTCCCGCCCATCTGTTCTGCATTTAGAGGGAGTTTTCTGACAGACAGATGGGGAGAAAGACGAACTGGTCGGGGATGCTGCGTGCTTGGGTGGTGGCAGATAAGAGAAACCTATTTCAATCCTAGATTCTGACTCTTCATTACCAAGGTATACAACAACCCGACCAGAAACAGATGCATCAGTTTTTCTCCTGTAATTTCCTGAATTGGTTCTCACTTTCAAACGGCTTCAACTGTTCAAGTGACAGATCCCTGTGATCTTCCGGGTCGGGGACAGAACTTATAAAATATCCGACTTGTAGAAAGCGCAGGTGCGTGTCAGCTTGAAATACTTACGCATAAGGAACAAGCCATGGATCCGCCCATCAATGATCTGATGGTATGAACCAGGTAATTAGTCATTCGGATCCTGTTATTATAGTAGTAGTCAATATAAGGAGATGGCATGGGGTAGACATGAACTGTTCCCATCGTTATGACAGCGATAAGAAAGCATATAAAACCCAAGGCACCTTGAACGATACCGAAGCTTAGATATGAACTGCGGGAATACTGTTCCTGTGCTGACATGACGGAAGCTTGGAGTCCCTAAAAAGGAAATAATAAATGAATTAATCATAGTATTGTATTATATTGCACAGTCACTGACAACAAACAACATTAGTAACTGTAATCAACCGTCGACAATACGCGAGTAAAGTCGAATACGGACAATCTGATGGAAGACACGAAGAAAGGAGTGGAGAGGATAGAGTTTATGGCGAACGATAATGGTTTCTCTGTTGCAATCCTAGTCCAAGCAGGTCAGTAGAGCGACTTCGGAACGCTAGGACAATGCAGGCTGCCGGCGATTTGGTGGCGCACCTGTGACGCGACACGAACTTCTCGGCGCCACACAAAGGCGATTCTGGGTGGTGAGATATGAAGCCCCGACAAACAAATGGAAAGGACCGGCTCAGAAATACAGCGTACAACTGATCTTTTATGAGGGAAACCGGGAAGGGAGGAGCGGGTAGCAGTTTGTAGAGGTCAATATTCTGGCGATGTACTTGGATAGATTTAACCTAGAACAATCTTTAAAAAAGGATCAAGCCCGTAATTTACTTCCAGGTAAACCTGTGGACGGACCTGCATCGAGCTCTAATATCGTCTTCCCATGATGAGAAGTAACTGGATCAGCTCTTACATCGAGTCCATATTAGGAAAATGACATAAGATAATAATAATAATAATAATAATAATAATAAATAATAATAATAATCAAAAGAATAATAATAATAATAATAATAATAATAATAATAAATATTAATAATAATAATAAACAAAAAACAGCAACAACAACAACAATAATAATAATAAAGAATATAAGAATAAGAATAATAATATAATAAGATACCTTGAGGAGAACTAAAGAAAACGTGTTACTTATCTCCGCAATAAGCGAGAAGAGAGGAGAGATGAGAGTTAACACTGTTCAATCTGTAGCAGAACCTGCCACATAACCGATCCAATCGTAAATACTAATTTTCGTGCCGTTTTAAAAACTTATGACAAAGAAAACATCGCCATGAATCTAAAGTCAGAGACGACGCCATAGGTTAATAGGCAGCAGGCGAATTTCTTCCTTTGGGTTTCATCGACCCGGATACATGGCCTGCGACACGGATTAGTAAGTTGCACCTTACCTGGCTAATTATTTTTGTGGACCGGTGCAGAAGAAGTTAGGCACAAAGTCGGGATTCCACGTAAAATCAACAGGTTTTTTGGCTCGTTACTCGTCCTGTTATGTCCGCGTGATTCTCAGGTAAACAGACGCTTCATCTGTTTGCCGCTCACCGGCGATTTCAGCCGATGGGTACCAGCATATACACGTACACCGATTGGTTATAGTCGGCTGTGACGTCAGCCTACCTGCTTGAGCTCGTTGACGGTCGGGCAATCACCAATCATAACTACTTCAGCGTGTCCAGGTGTCGTGGACTTTGATCTTCGCTGGGACGACAACCTGATTGGTTCTACACGAGATATCAACAGCAAACACATTTATCACGGGACAAATTTTTTCTGGTAATAATAATAATAATAATATAATAATAATAGAAATAAAGATTTAAAGATTTGACGGAAAGACACCTGGTCGGAATAAATGAAACCAGCAACAATAGAAAGACGGACCCAGTGGCGATGTACGATTAAGTCACCTGTTGCTGTAATTAACAGAAAAAAGGGGCCGTCGAAAGGGCTACGGATCCGAAATAAATCGTTAGATATCAGAAGACGATAAATCGACGTAGGTCGCGTCCATTCAGGTGATCGATCGGCTTAAATCCAGGTGATCAGTAGTAAGTAAAATATTTATAGATCTGAGAGATATTAACGCCTTTCTTGTCGTTGTGTGTTAGTTATTTGGTTAACACGATCTTGCCAACATTTACAACGAATCAGAGACATGATATCTATCTCGGTTTTAACTCACGTACACATGAAGGAAAAAAAAGTCACGTGACCTAACCTTGTGGATTAAACGAATGTAAAGGGAGGTAATAATCGAAGAAATCACAAATAAACAAATCAAACAAAGCACGTGCCAACCAAGACAGGTTCATTATATGTAGGCCAAGGAAGTGTTGATGATTTATAGCCATTGACTGGGTTTGTTTATTCATGTCCATTTAAAGCTGAATAAGCATTTGAATAATAGTGGATATGACACAAATAGAAATGTTCAGAGATCTTTATTTGCTATTCTTCTATATTGGTCGAATTAAGCGCCACCTGTCCTACTATTATACTGCTGTATGATCGTCATAGGATTAAAATAATGAACAAACGATGTGGATAATCGGACGTGACTTTCTCTATGACTATAAACGGTTTCGTAATGTGTCGGCAAGAACTATAAATATCTTCTAAAACAGAAGCCGGGTAGGGGTTACTGCCTTTCCTAATCCCACATAAAAAAGAGAGTTGAGAGAAGGAAACACACCAGGTGAGGCTGCAGGAGATCAAAGGAAAAATATTCCCATAATCAGGGTAACAATAATTGTGGCTTAATAAATCTTACTTGGAAGCTGTTTTGACAGTGTTCAAGGAAGCACAATGTTGTGTTCAATTCAAGTAAAGAGAATTCATACATGGTAAATTTATGTTTATAGTTAATCTTTGTTAACCAGCAGATTAGAAGATCCCGAATAATGGCAGTAGTGATCATCCCCTTACAGTTTAGAGCAGGGAGCCGGCTGGCGGACACGCACTTTGTCCCACGTATAATTGTAAATGTTCAGAATAGCTCAGTTTCATGTCTCCCATTTGTGCAAAGAAGAAATTAAACGATAGTTGCACTGGTCAGCACTAATTTTTACTGCCAATGATATTAGAGCGATTTTAGGGTAACTTTGGGGCGCTGATCCGAATATGGCATCGGTTTTTCTAGATTGGTTCTAATTTTTGAGATATTAGATGCCACCCCCCGCCCCTATTTGAGAGTTCAGCTCGATCAGCCTTCAGAGCCACTGTCATTTTCACGTATATACATATGTTGCTGTATTGATCTTTAGGTATTTGATCATATAATTGATTTCAGATTAAAAATTGGAATTAATTTTACGTACATTTTAAACATAAAGTTTCAGCATCTTATTGAAAAACATTTTAAAAAATGTAAACAATTTAATGGTCAGCTTTAGCCAACCCACAAATCACTGGAACTGTCTCAAATCATACAAGAGTAAACACATGAAATACCTAATGGCGTTGTGTTCAGTACAGTAACTTAGAAACAATGTGAACTGATTCAGGTAATCACAATTAATGCATAGAAAAACGCTGTTTGTACGATTTTTTTTGTGTGGGTCATCAGGACAATCACGTAGGAGGCTCCAGCAAGAATCCTGCCATCATGTATCTGGCCAATCTGCCTTGATACCTTTCCTCCATCACCTTTATATCCTGATGGAACCTCCCCCCCTTGTTCTTCACTAAAACCACCAAGCTTATCTGGAAATCTGTGCCAGTTTTTATGGAGGAATTGTACCTTTATGCTCATATTAGCACCCGAATTTTCAAAGATATCGAGCATCTTTTTCACCAATTATTCCTAATTGTCTGCGTTGTGGTTACCCCCCAAGAAGTTATTGACAATTGAGACATAATTCCAACAGGCAGAAGCTTCAACATCATTCATAAATTTTTGTGAAATTCAATCTTGGATGAGTTTAAAAATCTGAGGACCATTAAAGATTCCTGCTTTTAGTTTTTCCATACTCAGTCCAAAGAAGGATCTGCTATGTATTTGAAGCAACTGCCATCTTTGTCCAAGGTCTTAACAAATGCTTCATCAGTCCAAGCTTGATATAGAGTGGTGGGAGAAATTTTTTGGTTCGTTAATGATGGTCGCCGCACCTACAGTCTTTTCTTGGGAGAACTGCTTAGGTGTTAATAAACTTCCTCATATTCACTTTCTTTCCACCGCTACCACCTTGTGCTACCCTCCAAGTCCTGCATTCTTCAAAATCTGACAATGGAAGGTCAGACAGTGAGTTAAACACTGGTATGGGAACGTCTTCTCTGTGTGACACAGGTCGCCTTGCTGATTCCAAATCAGGATACTCCCACTTATGTTTCTTTTCACATTCACAACACGAAAATAACAATAACCGTAGTGGTTTGTCGACTCTCTCCACACCATAGGCACAACAAAGTTTAGACTTTTCCTTACTCCCCTTTTCCCACTGTCGTAGAAACTCTACACAGGTATTGTAAACCTTATGGGGAGCCAAAGACTTGTCTTGGTCTCCAAGATCCACTCCAAAATTACCTAGATATACTTGTATTACAAAGTCTGCGACGTGTTTCCTTTGCTTTTGTATAATGTTTTTCGACACAAATGTAGCAGAATGCATTAGGATTGTTTAAGCAGCCTCTTCGGGATGAACTCATAGTTCTCTGCCAAATAACGATTATCAATATGTTATTATATGCAATGGATGAATCTGCAAAACAATGGTAAAGGTGAGATTAAATTAGATATAAAAATGTGGAACAGTAAAAAGATAGACCAACCCTGCTGCATATGTCAGCAGCTACAGGTCGTATTGGAAAAATCATAATTTGAGGGGTATCCATTAACCTCAAAACCAGGGCCAATTCGGAAAATCTAGTGCCATTTGGGATTCAGCACCCCCAAAATATCCTAAATTCGTTCAAACATCCTTGGCAGCTAAAAGAAAGTTGTTTTTTTTTGTGTTGTGCTGTGAATTATTGATGTCTGTTAAAACTCGGGTTGAAGAACAACTAATCATTTAGCAGATATTTATTGCATACAGGTCATTTACATATTAACGAGAATGCGGGGAGTTCGTTTGGAAGCTCTGACGTACACCCCGGGCAGGAAATAAACAGATTAAATAAAATGAAACTACTTTTGTCTAAATGAAAAAAGCAACTCCATGATCAGGTATTTATTCCATATTTTATGGAATCGTTCAAAAAGTTGATGAAAACAAGTGAAGCTCTTTTAATGGGAAGAATGAAAGCGTTGACGTCGTTAACCGAACTGTAGAAGTCGGGTGATGTCTCCTTGTTGCAATTTCTGAGATCTGCTCCACGGTGGTCGTCGGCGGTCATCGATGGTCTACGTTTTGATTTGTGCGCTCTCATCACAGAAAATGTCTGCTCTCATATGTGTGGCAGAACATCTATGGCGCAAGCTGAGATGGGTAATGCAGATTTGAATGTGGGTGGGGCATCCCGAATGGTAGGTATATGGACTAATTAGAAGAAGATACCTTGATGGATCGAAAAGTACTTTAACAAATGATGGTCACTGAGATTTTCCACATCGGGAAATATATATTGTTTTTCTATGGTGAATAATACTAAAGATAAGATGTGAATAGTAAAGTTTATGTCGGCCAAACCGATTCTACATCCTTTTTGTTTTGTAGCAAAGTGCCTACCTGATCCTGACCATTTGGCAGCGTCTATTTTTGCTCCTATAGGAATTTGTGTGTTCTCAGTTGGTGCCGCCATTGTAAGTATAATGGTCTTTGATGGCTCTTTGAAAACCTATTTTAGACCACAGAGGTCAGCCTTAAGGAGGAGAATTATCGAACCTCGTCATATACGCGTGGCCAGTAATCGTCCAGTATCAACTGTATAACATGTAACCCCAAAAAGACAAAAGTGCTTACTTCCATTCTTGTGCTGCGTCACTGCTCGGTCCGCCCCACCAGAGGCGCGGGTTCAACCGTATTTACGGGATGACCGACGAATCAGCATATTGCTGATAAATCGTTGTCCACTCAGCTCATTGCTGATACATCGTTTGTCCACTCACGCATTCCTGATACATCGTTTGTCCACACCAGCTCAGCGCCTTGCTGATACCATCGTTGTCCACTCAGCTCTTTGCTGATACATCGTTGTCCACTCAGCTCTTTGCTGATACATCGTTGTCCACTCAGCTCTTTGCTGATACATCGTGTGTCCACTCAGCTCATTCCTGATACATCGTTGTCCACTCAGCTCTTTGCTGATACATCGTTGTCCCTCAGCTCTTGCATATCGTGTCCACTCAGCACATTGCTGATACATGTTGTCCACTCACTGATAGCTGATACATCGTTGTCCACTCAGCTCTTTGCTGATACATTGTTGTCCACTCAGCTCATTGCTGACATGGGACAATAACCAACCAGTTCAAACATGATGCAAAAAAAAGAATGGAAAAACCGTTGGACGGTTGAATTATTTTGGGGAACCTGGAAGTGACCTCTAAGTTCTGCGCGACGGTCTATTAGTGTCCTCCGCGCCATTTCTCCTTCTATTATTAACCGTTGATCAAATCATTTCGTCTGTCAACGCAGTAACATCAAAAGCCCATCCGTACAGAAGAAATTGCATTCGATACGACAGGGAATAGAGACGTCCTACTGAATAGTCCTGGACTGCGTAGTTTTACGGGCCACTAGTTCGAACCCCGTTCGTAGCCCCTCTCCTCTCGGCGCACTTCCCTGGCATCGTTTTATCTCGTGTTTCATCGCGAGTCGATCATCGCTGAGGTTTCCTCTCACAGCTGAAAACGAAGGGATCTGTTAGGAACATTCGCTGAGTTTATTGGATACTGGAAAGATTAGCCTAACACTGACCGCTCAACTCTGCCTTTCACCAAATATTTCCCGCCCAGTACAGTCGCCTCCTTTCATTATCCGCGACGGCTCCCCGCGAGTTACCTATGCGACTTGCAGTCAGACTGAGGTCGCCTACGAAGCCATGGAAAAGTTAAATCCAAACAGGTTCAGGACGATAGTAAAGAATTCTTTATTTTTATCGGAATTCTTAGAACTCGGACAGGGAAAATTTGAACTATTGGCCTTCGAACATCAAAAGTTGATTGAAATGTAGAAGCCAAAGTGAGTTTACCACAAAACCAGGTGATCAGTTTTTACCTGTGATGATCTATTATTATTAGAATCCGATGACCGAAGGGTTAGTCATAATCCCACAAGCAAATTGGATTATCCAATAGAAGGGAAAGATTCTCAAGTCTATATAGTTTTTCGTCTATTGATAAATCGCGTCAATTATGCTTTTCTGCTTTTCATTTAAATATCTATCAATACTACGTCATTATACTTCTGTCACCTCATCTTCATCTTCATCTTTATTTATTTCTTTAAAAAATCTTCTTCAGGTAAATATTCACTGGCTGGCATTTTCTTGGTTATTCAGTCAATACGTGTAGTATACTGTGAATCTATATACGAGGTCTGTCCTAAAGAAACCGGACTTTTAAAACAGCGCGCCAACCAGCCGGCGCAAGCGTGCTCGCTATGGCAGGCTGTGAATCGCGACCTCGACCTTCAGTCTAATAATAGCCGCATCACGCCACAATCGGTTAGTCATCGATCTACACGCGCTGAGTGATCGTATGTTTAGTGCACACGGGCGATTTGTCGCAAGTTGAACAATGAAGGATCTTGACGAGCAACGTGTTTGTGTGAAATTCTGTTTCAAATTGGGAAAAGCTGTTACGGAGACTTTCCTAATGTTGCAGCACGCAGGCCTATGGGGAGGAGGATTGTCTGAGCCGTACGCAATGTCACGAGGTGGTGCCACCGTTTCAAATCGGGAAGAACATCCACCGAAGATAATCCCAAATCTGGACGACCTCCCACGACAACGGACGACGATCACATCGAGAAAGTGCGAGCCGTGATCCGTGGAAACCGTCGGCTGACCGTCCGTGGAGTTTCCGGAGAAGTAGGCGTATGTAAGAGTTCGTGCCACACGATTTTAAAAGAAAGATCGAACACGCATCGTGTAGCCGCAGAATTTGTGCCGCGTCTGCTGACAGATGAACAGAAGAGAACCGAGTCACGGTCGGTGTCGGGGGCTCTTTGATCGTTCGGATGCTGATGAAAGCTTTCTGAAAGGTGTCATAACAGGCGACGAAACCGTGGGTGTGTACGGCTACGGTGTCGAAACAAAAAGCGGTCGTCGCAGTGGGTTGGATCATCGTCGCCGCGACCAAAAAACGCGCGTCAGAGTCGCTCAAGTGTGAAGGTTGATGTTGATCGCCTTTTTTTGATTGGAAGGGCGTCGTTCATCACGGTTCAGAGTTTGTTCCACGTGGTCAGACGATCATAAAGAGTTTTACTTGGATGTCCTGAGGCGCTGAGAGAGGCAGTGCGAAGGAGGAGGCGGCCTGAAGCAAGGGTAAACAAAACTTGGATGCCGCCGCCATGACAACGCACCTGCTCACGCGTCACTCCTTATCTGTGACTTTTTGGCAAAGCACGAGACGGCTCTCGTCCCTCCCCCCCCCCAGCCGCCCTACTCTCCGGATTTGGCCCCTGCAGACTTTTTTTGTTCCCAAAGTTGAAATGAATGCACCCTGAAGGGGACACCGATTTCAGACAATAGAAGAGTCGAAGAAAATTCGCTTTACGACAACTGCACATTATCCCTGAAAACGCGTTCCAAACTGGAAAAACCATTGGGAGCGGTGGGTATCAACAGTGAGGGAGAGGTATTTTTGAAGGCGACAAGTCTGATTAAATTGAAAGTAAAGCAATAAATTTTGTTTTTTAAAAAAAATACGGTTTCTTTTCGGACAAATCTCTTATATATAATTTTATTAAATATACATCAAAACGGAATTTATTCCAAGAAACCGTTCTTTGTTGTTCCACGGATTTGGATAAAAGTTGGTTTATTATCTAAAATGTATGTTTGAAAGTAAACTAACAGTAAACCAATGAATCGATTACCGGTCATTGAGGGTAAGTGATACCTAAGCTTGAATGAGCAATGGGGGGGAGGTTTCTCTCTCTGTTACTACTGACGTTCACCTTATTAAAACATTTTCCAGCTCCTCGTCTCTGACGTCATAGAAGAGAAACTAGAAAATCCACCATTTTCTGAAAATATGAATCTTTTCGGCCTCAAAAAACCTGCAAGTTCTTCTAGAAATTTAAGTTGAATTGTTTGGGAGGAGAAGGTGTGAAAAGCAAGTTTGCACCCTAATTTTTGTTTGATTTAAGAACTTCTTTGTATAATTAGTTTTACTATTTAGATTTATTTAGTAGACCGGAAGTAATCAAGAATCGACCGTGCATTTGTTTGTGTTTTGGTGTGTGAGGTCAGAAAGCGGTTGTTGACTCAAACTGAGCAATGACTTCAGTTGTGATTGCGTATTTACAAAAGTTTACTGCAGTAAAGTTTCGAAGTAAGATTAAAGTAAAAAATTAATTTATTTAACAAACTGTACATAAATATTTCTTCTTCACTATATTTTCTGCTGGTGATTAAAGGAATACAAATTTTGATATTCAAAACAAAAGCATTGACATCAATTCAGGATAACAATGATCTGAATGGCATCTTATTGTTCAAAAACAGATATTTCGGAAGAGATTTCAGAAATCGGGTTTTCTAAGGAATTCAGTGGAATGGAAAACCGCGATAAGTTTTTAACATCTGATTTAGAATTAAGGGGCACGAAACTGGTCTCATCCGTCGAGAGCCAAGCAGCCTCATTAGAGAATATTTAGGGCTCCAGCCCCTCCACCGGTTACCTGCCAGACGGACGTGATTATTCTTACTCTTAAGTCAGGGAAGTCTAAACAGACAGCAGTCAGAAATTAGAGTTCTGTCGTCTCCCGGGTCCTCAATGAAAACTATTTTTAAAAGATAGGGAAATTCTCATTCATCGTTCCACTTGGCCGGAGACTGGAACAGTTCTTGTCTAGCCTCAGCATCCACGATCCTGAATTTATCCGGAAGCCTGGTATCTGCCACATAGTTGACCAAAATTTGCCGTTTAAGAAAGTAATAAAGCAGGATAATGAACTCTGGTTATTCTGGAGTCTAAAGACTTTTCTAACTCGCGAGCGCCGTATATCTTAGAAGAATAGAGTGTTATTCTCGTCGGAAGCATTTTAAAATTTACAATAGTGGTGCGGACGCGGATTAATATTTCGGAAGTGAGGCGGTTGGTTCTCTTGTGAATTCTGAGGAACAGCCGAAGCGGCTACATTAAGCTCGACCCGGGTCTCACCGTGCGCGTCTTGTGGATGCTGACTGTAGTACGAACTATAAGCCGGCGGGGCCATCGCAACTCCCTGGAAGGGCTGCGAATAAACGTACTGCGGCTGCGTCTGCCCAGGCATGACGTAAGTCTGGTACACCGGCTGAGGCTGCTGGGACGGCGTACCTACCACGCCCATCTGAAAAGAAAGGTTAGGGAGAGTTAGGAATCACAAACCCGGTTGAGAGAATTGGGAACGGGGAAAGAAAACCCGTCCAAACGAACAACATCGGCGGAAAGGTTTAAGAACTGAGGTTCAAAGAATTTAGGCACAAAAGGGAGAATTTAGACAAATATCAGGAAATAATTGAATACACATTTACAAAAAATTCCAAAAGTGACACTAAATAAATTAAACAAAAACAAGTACTGAGAATTTTGATTGAAGAATTAACAATGAAAGACATTCAATCACTTTAGGAGACATTAGCCGACTCCTTGGTATCCGTTACATATTTGGAAAGATATCGAGAGTAAACACAACAAAACGAATATAAATATTTATGAGATTATACAGATTGGTGACATTAACAGAATCTTGGAAATGTCGAAGATAATCTGGAATGAGGATGTATACAAAATTCTTTCGTCTGACTAAATGCAAGGAATAATTTAGAACAAATATTTACAATGGAAATACATAAGAATTCTTTGTGAAGCGTTCTCCGCAATACAGAAGGCAACGGTTCTGATATACTGAAAAGGAAGTTAGATATATTTTTCATTCCCGACCGGATTCCGCAGGACGTCTCCAGGTCACACCAAGAAAGACCTTCAATGTCCAAGGGGGCATCCACCGATATAAAGGAGGTTTCCATGTTAGATTAAAGAGAATGATCGCCGTGAGAGCTGGGGAAACTGAAACAAGCAGTGGAAGACCATGATGGGGAGAAGATGACAAGACCCAGTTGATGTTAGGAGATTACACTTCCTTAACAGCAGCAAGACGAACATTGCTATCGGATCATCCCGGGGTACTCACCGTTGTGGAAGGATAACGCTTAGAACAACAGCAAATAATGGAAGAAGAGATGAGGCTATCACCAGCTCAGCAAACATGAAGAAGGCGGCGAGAGTTGGTGCAACGTACAAATTTTTGTTGTCAGTTAAATTACTTTCCGAGAGCTGAAAAAAATGAAAAAAAGAACATAATTATCTTGTAAATTCCTTAAAGTTACACTGACGATCGATTACAAAAGAGAAGTAGGAACAAACTGCAAAGAAATTTACCATTTACGATACTGTAAAAACGATTGAAAACTTTGGTAGATCGTAGGACTCTATAGATTCAACTTTCCTCCAACGGGTAATACTGTAGGGAAGTTTAAATCGGAAGTTTTGCAAAATATTTTATCGATCTTGTTTATCCCCATGAGAATGATATTACACTTGCCCGCCATTTCGTATTGGTACTTTTCAATATCCACCATAGCTTTAATTTGACGCAGGTAACTACTGCTTCAATCTGACTGCAAGCTTCTTGCAAGACTTCGGCATTACACGGATGCTCTTCGGTCGAGCGAGATGGTCCCAACATTCGCTGTGTCTCAAGTTTTCGAAAGTAACTCAAGCTTCTGGATAGCTTACAGAACAATCTGTCTCCCAGACCATGAGAAATGATCACAGCCGCTTTGGCATCATGCGGTGTCTCTCCCCTGTTTACGTATCTCATGTAGGGTTTTCTAGCAGCCACTCAGAATTGGAGACCTTTTTATTATTGTAGTTCTTATGGACCCTTAAGGAGAATATTTACACTGTCATGCAGTCCTCCTGAATGTACAGGGTGTCCATAAAGTCTCTTACATTTAAAAAATTTATTACAAAGTCAATTGATGAGATATCTTAATCAAATTTGTTGTATGTACTCAGTGGTTTATCAAAGTTTCTAATCACATTACATTTGTGTTTCAGGTACCCTGCTATGAAATAGGTAGTGTTAAATGAACCCCTAGAAAAATGGCTACCCCCTCAAGTGAAGGTACAATGTGTATCATGATCTGTTGACTGAATATGTGGCACCACAACTAGATGACCTTCAACCGACCATCATTATCCAGCAATGGTGCACCACCACATTGCGGACTGCATGTTCGCCATTTCCTTAATCAAACATTTCCAGACCGGTGGATTGCAAGAAATGGCTCAATTCCCTGGCCACCTCGTTCACCAGATATCACTCCCCTGGACTTCTTTCTGTGGGGTTATGTTAAAGATATCGTGTATCGAACAAAGATACGGGACATCACTGACTGAAGCAAAAGATCACTGATGCCATTGCGACCATTGATGAGGCTATGCTACAGCGAACATGGCAAGAAATCGAGTACCGTCTTGATGTGCTTCGTGCAACTAATGGTGCCCATATAGAGGTGTATTAAATGAGGCAAAAATCTTCAATATCTACTCCTCATTTTGTAATAATTTCCACAAATTTGTATGTTCATTTGCTTTTGTAATAAATTTTTTTAATTGTAAAGAGAACTCTATACACTCCCTGTATTTCAAAATCTCCTAAGGCAAGTTCTTCTTTTACCAGTATCAAGAAAACTAATTATAAATGTGAAAATTTCTTGAAGAAATTTGCTTGTTTCTATAATCAAACACAACACAAAACTAGTTTTCAAATTCCGAGAATAAAAGCAACTGTACCCCACCGCAGGCTACCAATTGGTCGGAACCCCAAGTTTATTTACAGTCCACGGAATTCGTTAATATGCCAGAGCTAACAGATCACCGCTGGTTTTCTCATCTGGCTCGGGACCATCTCCAAACACCTGACTATTTATGACCAAAACCACAGCAGGTAAAACTGGGTTACCGCCGCAAGACGGGCGTCGTATATCCGATTCAGAAGTACGATTATACACACCGAAAAAAGGTAAGACTCAATCCATAATTTCATTTTCTGATCCATCCCACCTCCGATTCATTACTATCTCGCATATATTTTAGACGAACCTTTACTGCAAGAAATCGGTTCAGAAACACCTGTCTGGTACTTGTAACAATTGATACTGGACGATTACTGGCACGCGTATATACGAGGTTCGATAATTCTCCTCCTTAAGGCTGACCTCTGTGGTCTACAATAGGTTTTCAAAGAGCCATCAAAGACCATTATACTTACAATGACGGCACCAACTGAGAACACACAAATTCCTATAGGAGCAAAAATAGACGCTGCCAAAATGGTCAGGACCAGGTAGGCACTTTTCTACAAAACAAAAGGATGTAGAATCGGTTGCCAACGTAAACTTTACTATTCACATCTTATCTTTAGTATTATTCACCATAGAAAACAATAATATTTCCCGATGTGGAAAATCTCAGTGACCATCATTTGTTAAAGTACTTTTCGATCCATCAAGTTATCTTCTTCTAATCAGTCTATACCACCATTCGGGATGCCCCACCCACATTCAAATCTGCATTACCCGTCTCAGCTTGCGCCATAGATGTTCTGCCACACAGTACCTTTCTTAATAATATAATACCTCATAACAACAAATCTCCAGCCGCCGTATCATAAAATCCCGTGTTTATTTGAATAAATATAGAGCCGACAGCGTAGCCTTTCTTTGGACCCTCCGGTTGTCGCACAGCTTTTGAAAAAAAGTATGGATTTGCCTGCTAAAGTCAGAAGTACAAAGCCAAGATCACACAGGATTAGCACCGCCTCCTAGCTTACATCCGTTCCGTACACAGTTTTACCAGGTTTACCTCTCTTGTAGACTTAGGTGTACAGATAAAGGCAAAAGAATCGACGACTGAACTACGGGCCGGCAAAATTGTTCCCTTTCTTTAAAATGTGATTCTTTCAGAGATTAAAACATCCAGGTAATTCTGAAATCCACATTTGTAGCGCCGTCGCATCTATAGAAAGCCTTAACTCACACCAGGTGTGTCTACGTCTTTGCTTATAAGCCGATCTATTATACAGGAGAAGGTGAATAATAGAAGACGATGTTGTATTGGTATCAATACGTCCATATCGACCGTCTCCATCCTCCTTATTATCGGTACCTGAGCTGGCAAATATAACAGACCTTAAAGGGAGGGGTCCTTCTTCTTTCAGGTCACTGAGTAAAAAATGATTGGATTAAGGAAAAGCAGGTACAACACAAAGTTAAGAACCGAGACTGCATCAGCGCAGGAGGAAGATGACTTGGAAGGTGAGAAAACGCTGCAATTTTACCATTGATTCCTTGTTAATCATTTTCCTGGAACTGAGCAGACCCCCATGATACCGCATATAATCACCTGGAAGAAGAAAAGAATCGAGAAAATGTTTAAAATCCAGAATCTTTTTCGGTAAAATCAAAGACTACAATTAAAAATCGATCTCTTCAAATAAACCGATCGGTTAGGGGCGAATCTGAGACAAATCGTTTCAGCTCAGACACCATTTTGTTTTACAAGATGTTGGAGATTGAAAAGAATTTTCCTTATTTTCTGGAAGGAAGACAAAATAATAATATAATAATAATATAATAATAATATAATAATAATAATAATAAAATAATAAAATAATAATAATAATACTAATAATAATAATACTAATAATAAAATAATAATATCATAATAATAATAATCTAATAATAATAATAATAATAATAATAATATAATAATATAATAATAATAATAAAATAATAATGTTATAAAGAGGTTTCCAAGCTTTCCTGGTTATCTTGCGGACCTCAGGGATAAAACAGCTTTAATTGGGCGGTGAAGAGAGAAACCGTAGATGATGGAGGCAGATCGGTCGACTTTGTGAGGGAATCTGAAGAATGATAAAGACTGGGAAATGCGTCGACTCTAATTATGGAAAGTAATAGACCTGTTACTTCAGACTCCTGGCTGGTCAATGCTGTCTGTAAGCTTCTCTGTATAATCCCAGTATACTGTGTGTTCAGGACCAGGGATGTCAATCACGGTCCGCGGGGAGGCTGACGGCGACTGATCCTCTTGAACTTTTATTTTGCATCCCCTTCGTAAGGACAGTAGGACACACAAAGTGATAGACTCCTTTCCAGCACCCCAACCCCTCTGAACTACTTAAACAAAAATTGGATCTCTTCCTTTGCACCACCCGCCAAGGTTAGCAGGAGATCTGGCGTCAGGGAGCCCATCGTGTCACAGCAGCAGTCGCGCGGTGAGTGGCGAGACAAACAGATTGGATACCTGCACACACCCACACAGTGGCGTAGCCAGGATCTTTTCAGGGGGGAGAGGGTTAACAATTTTTCAGGGCATCCAGGGAGTAATGAAATAAAATTCAATATCTATTGTCAATTCCAATGTATATGTACCGGGAATACACATCGAACAGCATTTTTATAGGTAAGTTCAAGCCCGGCCCTTGTCCGTTTACCTTTACCCAGGTCGACCTGACCCGGAACTTATTTTTATAGGTAGAACCAGTGCCAGGTCCGGTTCTTTTACTCTCACTAATGACAGGCCGAGCTCGGCCCCTTCAGCTATTAATAATCAGCCCGTTCCGACAATTTTTTTTTTACAGGGTTTTAAACTCAAAACAGCAAATGTCGCAAAGTGTTGCATAACGAAATTGACAGAAACCCCATTACTTCCCCCGTGGTCCCTGAATTACTTACAGACATCTGTTTTAGTAGTCATAAGGTTCATTTTCACCCCATTATTTCTAGGTATTGCGACACCATGAATACTCGACATCAGACGTGAACGATCTGTGGGTTCCCCGTACGGTCGACCGCTCCTCACGCGGCCACGGTTCTCCGTAAACAGAGTTTATCTGGGCTGCGGCAACAGGCACAAGTAGGGGTCAAGCGCTACAAAATAGGGAGTGCCCCGCAAAATGCCTAATGTCACCGAGTGAGAGATTAGAGCAAACATCTGCTTTAACCATCTTACCACACCGGTTCCAGGTCATATGGCGCCAGAAGAGCCAGCCCTTCTGCTGTAGCAATCCGGAACTGGTTTCATCAAATTATTTTAGAGATACAGAACTGAATCACGCAATAGAGAGTACGCAACCGCCCCCCCCGTATTCCCGTCAAGAAAAATAACATGTCGAGCCGCACCCATGCAGGCAGGGTCTCTGGTGTAGATCAGAGAGAGCGATACTATGCCACGTGAGACACTTCATTTGTTAAAAGGGTTCGTATTTATCATCAAACTACCGCACAGCCAGTTCAGCGGCCTGTTATCTGAAGAAGTGTCAGTCAAAGACAAGTATATAAGAATTATTTTATCGCTGATCATAAACATTATCTTTAAAGAATGGTAAAAATAAGTCCATTACCGAAAATAGTTTCATCTTGGATGGCTGGCTCAGCCTGTATAATTCTACTGTTAGATGGAGTTTTTTCCTCGGTAGATATTCAATAAAGTTTAATGTCGATAGATTACGGCCTTGATTCGAGTTGTTCTGGTTGGCTGCCTCAAGATCGACGAAACCGGGGCTGGAGCTGGTTTTTCGGTGTGTTATCGATTTAATTTGCCAGTTACGAATGGAGAATAAGCAAAATCTGTTGGACCTCGGTCACTGAAAGGTCGTAGAATACAGAAGCGCCAAATAGGTACCGAAAACAATAACGGTTGGGCAGAGCCTTTCAGATGAGTGGCCAATAAAGTGAACGATTACGTCACCTGTTCTTAGATCTGCCGGTGTTTAATCTTACCATCATTCATGCAAGATCTCCTACATTCGAGGATGGGGGATTTGAATCTACAAGCATCCCACATGGCTACGCAACTGAATGAACATGAACACATGAACACATGAACACAAACTATAGCCAAATAAAGAGAACAAAAGGCCGGTTTTTCAAGGAAATCCATTTATAAATGAAGGATATTTATGAAGAGTCAATAAAGACGCATAATCGTTATCAAAGAAATGAAAAAAATGGACAAAGAATGTTGTGTGGTTCAAGAAAAGGGAAGAAATCCGTATTTCCTTGTGGAAGTGAATGGAATCCCAACCTGCTTGATTTGCATACATCAGGTTGCTGTTGCCAAAGTGTGCAACTGTCGGAGACCAGTAACTATACTGGGAAGATAGGAGAGGACAAAGTTGTTGAATTAGAAAAGTCCTTAAAAATGCAGAAGTCAGTATTTAAATATGCTCGTACAGTAAATGATGCTGCAGCTAAGGCAAGTCGGTCATGAAATAGTTGTCATTGAAGCTCTTTTCAGAAGGAAACGTTTGGAAAAAATGCATGTTGATAACTGCAGAAGTAATGTGTTCAGATAAACGCCAAACATTTGCAAACATAGGTCTCTCAAGAAACATAGTCACAGAGAATTACTGATTTATCAGAACCTCAACAGTTAGTTGAAGGACAAAGTCAAGTTCTTCGATGCATTGTCCAGTTGCAACTTATGAAGTACGGATAGAACTGGTGTGGCACAGCTTGCAATTTTCATTCGAGGTTTGACACAAGTATGCACATAGCAGAAGAGTTTGTGGAAATGGTCCTGATGAAAGACTCAACGACAGGTAATGACATCCTCAACAGTTTGGTGGATGCTCTCTAAAACAAAAGGTATAGACTGGGCACGAGCTGTGAGTCTGGCTACAGACGGAGCACCACAAATGGTGGCTAGAAAGCTGGAGTAGCCACAAAGTTAAAAGAAAATCTGCTACCTGTGAATCGAAGCCATCAGTTTATACATTGAATTGCGTCTTGCATCAAGAGGCATTGAGTAGTAAAAGACTGAAGATGGATAACGTTATGGGTGTGGTTATAAAAACAATTAATTTTATACGAGCAAGGACCTTAACCACAGGGAGATTAACTGCCTTCTTTCTGGAGGAAGTGAGAACTCTCGTGGGTTGCCATATCACACACCGATGTTCCTTGGCTAAGTGAGGGACCTGCCTGAAAGGGTTCATGAATTGCTTGGCGAAATACAGTTGTTTATATTGATCAGAAAGGGGGAGTTGTACCTGAATTGCAGCATAATGATGGCATTAGATCCTGTCTTTATGGTGGATATTACAGGACATCTGAATTGTCCTAACTAGACGATGCAGGGACGCAAAAATTTGGTGACAGAACGTAACGACTGCATTCGTTCCTCGAAATTAAGCTTCAGCTTTGGGAAAAGCAACTTTCAGAAAGTAATCTTGCACACTTTCCGACCTTAAAAGACGACAAGACACGGCCGAGTCACATTGCGATCTTTCACAGAAAAGTGGCAGCAAAAATTGTAAGTTAAAAAAATAGAATTCCAAGGTTTTTTTGTTTTTTTTTTACTTTAAAGCCCCGAGAAAGACTCTTCAACTTTTTCAGAACCCACTTTCTGTTAATGTTCACAGGTTTCTGAGGAGTTTCAGATGGCAGATGGAAATAGTCGATCTGCACTGTGAAGCTGTTTTGAATAATAAGCTTTTAATATATATTGGCACATTGGACCAAATTATCCCATGTTGAAGCCTTTTGTTTAAAAAACTTTGTCCATGTTTGGGACAAACATATGTCTAAGAACAGATCTTTCCTGTAATATGACCACGTTCTTAAATTACTGACGCACACTTGAACTCAATACTCAAGGTTGCCAAGCCCAGAATCAGCTCCGAACTTTGATACATTGAGCCAAAATTACGAGGTGTCAGGTATCAGAAAAAAGTAAGGTAAGTTATATATCAGCACATTTACTATCTGTAAACTAATTTTCTTAATTGTAAATCGTACTTGTTGTAGAAATGAATGTACTGCCATTTCCATATCCCTGATATCTAGCAATAAATAGTATTATGCTTTGCAATGTAATGTTTGTGTGTAGTGTTTTAATTTAGATAAAACACAGTTCGTGTCTCGAAATAGGAGACATAAAACACTTTAAATTAACATAACTCCTTGGAATATTTCTTAGATCAGTACAAAGTTATTGGCACCAATGTGTGTGTGGGAAGGGCAATAACTCAGCATTTGTCTATTTTTTTTTTTACTGTTTTGCGCAGCCACCCGGCCTTCCCGGTGGTTCTGCGAACTCTCCGCTGACGTGCCAACAGCCAGTAACGATGCCAGACCGTTCTGTGCACTACTCTGCCATATGCTAACAAAATATCTGCCTCTGCTGCGAACACTGCTTTATATTTTGCCACTGAAGTTTCATCCCTTTATTCATGAATATATCTTGTACCGTTCCGGATGACTATCTCCTTTCTGCTGAAGTCCTCTTTATTTGTGTTATAAGATCAGAGATTTTAAAGGTCATCTATCGATATATCTTAAAGTAGAAGGCCACAGGGAGGTTGGCCAGCTATCGATGTATGCCACAATGAGACATTTTAAAAGCTCGAGTTCTTGGTGTATGCCATTTTAAAGATCAAGATTGAGTAGGATTTATGATGAACGAAAAAAAAGTAAAATTTAGGATGATTTAATCAGTCACAGCAGCTAGAAGTGGTGGTAGGGAAGTCAAGTGTAAGTGGCGACCCCTTTACTCACTTTGCAATCTGTCCTTATTCTCTACACTTTTAAAGAAAACGTAATAAACATTCATTAACCGATGGCCAACATGAAATACACCGTCGTAGAACTTCACAGATTTTATTCAACATTTTACAGATTTACAAGAATATATTCTATTTTTAAAAAAAAGCGTGAAGAGTTCAAAGACGGTGTCGACCTTCCTGATAGCTGCGGTGCTTCCGGTGACGCTCTGTTCTTTGGGGGGGTCTTGGGCGGTGACGGTAGTAGAATGGGATTCCGGCCTCGGTCTAAACCGGTAGCGGTCGTAAATACCTAACGCGCGCTGATGGCCGAGCAGGGTGTTTTCACCTGGCAGTACATCGGAAGCTGGCGGAAGATGGAGTTCGCGATGACGACCCTGAACGCGCTGCCCTCCGGGAAAATTGGTGCCACAGATTTCGTAATTCACCGTCGGCGTCGCCATTGTAAGAACCAAATCCGAAGAATCCGCCTTGGCTTCCGGGTGGAGATATCGCGGTCCTCGGTCTAGAAGTCTCGCCGTACTCTGGCTTCCGGGTGGAGATATCGCGGTCCTCGGTCTAGAAGTCTCGCCGTACTCTAGCTTCCGGGTGGAGAAATCGCGGTCCTCGGTCTAGAAATCTCGCCGTACTCTAGCTTCCGGGTGGAGAAATCGCGGTCCTCGGTCTAGAAATCTCGCCGTACTCTGGCTTCCGGGTGGAGATATCGCGGTCCTCGGTCTAGAAATCTCGCCGTACTCTGGCTTCCGGGTGGAGATATCGCGGTCCTCGGTCTAGAAATCTCGCCGTACTCTAGCTTCCGGGTGGAGATATCGCGGTCCTCGGTCTAGAAGTCTCGCCGTACTCTAGCTTCCGGGTGGAGATATCGCGGTCCTCGGTCTAGAAGTCTCGCCGTACTCTGGCTTCCGGGTGGAGATATCGCGGTCCTCAGTCTAGAAGTCTCGCCGTACTCTAGCTTCCGGGTGGAGATATCGCGGTCCTCGGTCTAGAAGTCTCGCCGTACTCTAGCTTCCGGGTGGAGATATCGCGGTCCTCGGTCTAGAAGTCTCGCCGTACTCTAGCTTCCGGGTGGAGATATCGCGGTCCTCGGTCTAGAAGTCTCGCCATGCTCTAGCTTCCGGGTGGAGATATCGCGGTCCTCGGTCTAGAAGTCTCGCCGTACTCTAGCTTCCGGGTGGAGATATCGCGGTCCTCGGTCTAGAAGTCTCGCCGTACTCTTCGGCGCCGAGCTTAATCGTGTTAGATCTAATTGTTGGCGCTGCGCTTTCGGATTATGGAGCCGGCACCCAGAACTCCCTAGGGCTCTCTCAAGAAAGCATTCGAGGAAAGCTTCGAGCATCTGACTAAAAAATCTGCTCAAGCCACCATGATTTCAGTCATTCTTGTCCCCTTCGTCGTCGTCGTCATGGCAGTTGGATGGTTCTGTTAAATAGAAAAACATTTCATTCATTAGATGGGGTAAAAAAGGAAAAAAAGAAACACTTTTCCCGGCTGTGTTATCGCGAACAGCAACGCTTGTTTCCGGCTTCCAAGGAAAGCAGCTCACGGCCCAGTTATTCTCCTCGCGAGCGTGACACCCGCGATCCTTTGGTCATCTGTAGGGGAACAGGCGGCCCACGCCTCAGCTAGCAGATTATAGAAGACTAGAAGCCGGAGCAGCGTAAACGTGAAGATACGTTAACTCCCAGGGCAGGTGGGATAGGGACAACGCTGATGTAGCGCCAGAGTAGCCGCTACGTGCAGTTCGGTTCACACTTACGTGAATTTCAGCTGTTACATGAAACACCAATGTGCCACTTGTCAAATGATCTGATCCCAGTCTTCACTTTCCCAGCTGTTCTGCGCAGCCCGGCCAACAGCCCTACCCCCCAGGCACCACCGTCTGTTACCTAGTCGCCGGTCTACGTCAACACTGTAGCGAAACTTTGCGAGTTACACGACGCCATCTTACCATTATTCACATATAGTTCGCGATTTACGACATCTTCTTCACAGTCGGTCGCGCATAGTTTTCAGTTTGAAGTTAAATCAGAAATCGACCTCCGGTCGGGAGACGACGAGAGCAAATCTTTCGCATGCGCGCAAAAATTTCTATTTTTTATACCATAAAAAATATATATAATTAATTAACGACAACCCTCCCGCTTCACGGCGCATGTTTCGATGCCGTAGTTCTCCAGCAGTTGTCGACCTTGCGGAAGTAGCACTGAACATTCACAATCGTCGATACTGAGAGCCGACCCATCGGCGCATGCGCGAACTGTCCAGCCTTTGCCTTCCACGAGCTCTTCGTTGGGGTTGTCGTCAAAACCGGTCCGCAGACGACAGCCTGAAAGAAGAGGACGAGCAGAAGCGGGACGCGGCTAGCAACAGCGCAACATTAAGTACCTGGCTATCACATCTTCTAAATAGTAACCGTGATCTCTCCTCGGCAAACACCGTGCAGATTATCTCCCCTGTCTAGTTCCGGTGTCGCTTACGACGGGCAGAATTCCTTTTAATGTCGATGCCAATAGCTGCATCTATCTTTTCTCTTCGCAACGTTTTTTTTTAAATATTTTTTTTAATTTTTTAAAAATGTTTGCTAAATTTATCCGAATCAGAAATGAAAATACAGACGACATCAATAATAATAATAATAATAATAATAATAATAATAATAATAAATTATTTATTACATTTTGACCGCCGGAATTAGCCGAGATGCAGCCATTAACTATAGTGAGATGCTGATTCCATTGCCCTGCTGTCCTTTACATTATTTTTGGCTATCTGCTAATAATCTTCTGTCTGTTCTTTTTTTTCATTTATTTTTTTTTCTTTTTCAATAAAGGGAAAGGAGAAGGAAAAAAAACAAAAATGGCACTTACTTCTGGGTTCTGGTCGAGTTTCCGGTCTTCGAGGAGGTGAAGGAGACGGGTATCTATAGTAGATGGCTCCGAGAGTCTCACACACGATGGCCGCGAGGCGGGCCAGCAAGATGGCGGCTGTGTTCCGCTGGACCTGAGTTTCAAATGACAGTCGCTAAACTGCTTCGTCCGTGTCTCTTTTATAGATATAATGTGAGCTAGAAAACAAAACGGGACAAAATGAAAGGTAAGCCAAACAATTAGTCTTTTGGGGACACGTGATTCTTTTATTTTCGGTAGCTTAATTTTACCCTGTTAGTGGCTTTACTTCAGTTCCTTAGTAGCTGTTCGGGCCATTTACATACTTTTTAAAGACACTGTACTTAGCATTCCTGGTAAGTAGCTCTTTGGAAGGTCGTGCCTCATTAAGCGACCCTATGAACTTCCACTGACACCACTCACTGAATGGATGATCCTGAAAGTCTTCTCATGCAAGACGATAGGGGTTACCGGAGCCTGTTGACCCCGTTTTATCATATTGACCTTATAAGCTACCTTATTGACTCTCCCAGCCGTTTCTCAGAATACAAATACACAGTCAATATGAGTCTCGCTCTAAGCTACCGTTGCGGATTTGCATAACGGCTACAGATTTAAAGAGGCATAAATTACGAAGGAACAAATGTAGCATTTTTAAAATCAGGTTGTTACAAACGTTTTGTCGGTTTTTTTTACCGCAACAATGAGATTTCATGTCGTTGCTGAACGTGAAGTCTGTTAATCAAAGTAAGTTCCATTACAACCAATACATACACTTCTCTGCCAACGAGTTACAAGTGCATTTATACCATTTTGAATAAAATCTGGATTTCCGGAGTCGATAAACTGTTGGAAGGCAGTTTCTATTGCTGGTGGATTGGAGAAGGATTTCATATGGAGGAAGCTGTCGAGATGTTGGAAAAGGTGGTGGTCCGTGGGAGGAAGGGTTGGTGAATTGGCTGGGTGAGGGAGAACTTCGTACCCCAACGGGCTCAGTTTCTGAAGAGTCACTTTTGCAACACGAGGATGAGCATTGTCGTGGAGCAGGATTGGGCATCTTCGATTCACCAATGCCGGCTGTCGTTGGGAGAGTTTCTGATGAACAACGTTTAATTCATGACAGTACCTCTCAGCTGTGATGGGTTCGCCAGGTTGCAGGAAGTTATAGTGGATGACACCAGTTGCAATCCACCAGAGAGAGACCCTAACCTTTTTTTTGATGGAGGCTGGGTTTTTGGAATGTGGTTAGGCGCCTTGTCACTGTCGATCCAGTGTTGATCTTTTGCGATTGTCGTAAAGGATCTATTTTTCATCACACGTAATGATTCGGTCAAGAAATGGGTCGTTGAAGAGCAGATCTCCATTGTTGTTCATTCAACTCGGGAGGCACCCACTCGTCGAGCCTTTTCACCTGGCCGATTGCGTCAAGATGCCGGGAAACAGTCGCAGTGCCAACGTCATCCTCTCCAGCAATTTCTCGCACTGTTTTTCTTGGATCGGCTTCATCCGAGGCTCTCAGACGGTCGTCATCACAGCTGGAACCCGACTTTAGCAAGTCTGCAAGTGGTAGAGTTTATATTTCGTGAGGAAATGGTTGGATCCGGTGTCAGAGCGATTTACAGTAAGGACGGTCTGAAAAGGGACTTCTCGGCGTGCAAGACTGACTGCGAGTTTATACCGGACAAGGCTAAAGGTAGCGGGCGGGCGATGGCGTTTTGCCGGCATACAGGGGAAAGCGCACTCACCGGAAAAAGGTAGTCCGATTTATCAGTAATCAGGTGCGATACTGAAGGCGGCGTAGTGGTAGACAGACTGAAACCCGTTAAAACGACATCACTCTCAAATCTTTATTTACCTTAAATATATCTCAACTTTTTTGGGTGTTTTTTTCTTTTTTCCAATTTTAAGTTTACAATTTTACGGTAACACATGGACAAATGTGAGATTTAATCTTTGTCTCAAATATAAATGCATAAAAACTCGAACTTTCTTATCCAACGTCCAGTTCGATTCCATTTATCAGAAACTGTTGAGGTCTCTAAGGTTAATGTTTCCGGGCTGTTCTTCATGATGGAAGGCAGAAGGCAATTCCAGATCGATCTGGGTGGCAGAATTTACCGGAATGATCAAACGGGGTAAGTTGGTTCATTTTGAAAAAGGTACTTCATATACGAAATGCGTTTCGAAAGTTGGAGTAGAAATAGTGGGAATAAGAAGAATCAGTCTGAATGTAACGATTCCCTGTATTTTAATGTACGGGTTTTCTTTATTAATATTTAAGGTGTCGTTTTCAAACTTTATAGAAAAGCAGAAGAACCCTGTGAATTCCTTAAAAGGTAATGATGGAGCTTAATGGAACAGTTGTCCACTGATTGGCACAATAAATAGACGTAAAGCTAATCGGGATTTCGAGGAATCCTTTGAGCTCAAAAAAGGCTCAAAGATTTAAACCTTACATTGACTTTTATATCAGACAGGAAAGGGTTAATTCGCGTTTCCTTTTACTAGCCTCTTGGTCGGGAATCCCATATCTAAGTTCCATAGATCACCTAGTAAATGAAGAGAGGTTTCTTTTAGCATGGCACCAGTTGCCCCACCTTTTTTTTAAAAAACAAAACTCACTGGTCGTAAAAATCGCAAAAGTATCCGACATTTTGAACTCCTCCATTCTTTACCTGTGCACCTGCCCTTTTCTGTTTTTCTTGCTGCTTTTGCTATACGCTCTTGAACCTAACCGTGTTCGTCCACCCCCAACCCACCACTTCCAGAAGCCGAGCGACATCTCGAGGGACGCCCATGGACGACTCAGACTGGAGATTTTAAGTCGCCATTAAAGCGAAAGCAAACAGATAACGTAGCTGCCAAGACCATCTTCCGGGACGCCAGGAGGCCGGAAGAATTAATCTGTCGGGTCGGGAACAAAGTTCCTGTTTATAACCGGACGTGATACACCGAATAGCCAAGAAGTGCACGTGACATTTCATCGACGTGACAAACCGATCTGGTGATTAACCACAATAGAGTCACGTGGTTCTTGGGAAGAAAGTCTGTTAATCGCACGATGAACAGTGTTCGGGGTTTCTTCCCCTTAACTGTATTCTACGCTTTCTTTGTGCATAACGGCTTCGCCACAAGAGGGGGCTGTACGCGGCAGAGATGTGTCACGCATCTTTTTCATTTGTTTTCTTTAGAGATTGACGTGTGGAAGAAAAAATTTAAAAAAAAAACTCATCTGAGCCGGCAATAATAATAATAATCTGTGTGCGAATTTATTTAAAAGGGGGGAGATAAGTTTATAAACCACTTAAAATCGGATAAGTCGGCATCGTGGGTCCGTCGCTCTGGTGAGGTCTCTTCCGGTACCCAGTGGTTCGGGCACCGATAGCTTGCAAGAGCACTCATCGACGACCGGTACTGGCTGACCACGGGGTTCTGACCTGCAGGCATCGTTTAAAAATAGACAGAAATACTGCAAAAGAATGAATCTAATATTGTGTGTAGGATGCATTCACCGTTCGACAAAAGGAACTGTTTCTGAGAAGGCGGCCTAAATATTTCGGGGGGGGGTGTTCTTCTAAGAGTAAACTGGACGTGTGTCTTTGTTACCCGTGTCTGCTGCAGCTACCGGGAGCCGTGTGGAAACCATGCCGAGCGACGAGTGTCGTAAGTCTAAAATATTGAAACGACTAAAGAAGTATTAATACAACCAAAGCATCCTGCGTAAATTCTCAACAACAATAAAATAAACGTACTGAAGGTGTGTCAGTACAGCTCCTGAAGAGGTGTCAATACGACTACTGAAGGGGTGACAATAGAACTACTGAAGAGGTGTCAATACGACTACTGAATGGGTGTCAATACTACCACTGAAGAGGTGCCAATACAACTACTGAAGAGGTGTCAATACAACTACTGAAGGGGTGTCAATACAACCACTGAAGAGGTGCCAATACAACTACTGAAGAGGTGTCAATACAACTACTGAAGGGGTGTCAATACGACTACTGAAGGGATGTCAATACGACCACTGAATGGGAGTCAATGCAACTACTGAAGGGGTGTCAATACGACTACTGAAGGGGTGTCAATACAACTACTGAAGGGGGGTCAATACAACTACTTAAGGTGGGTCAATACAACTACTGAAGGGGTGTCAATACAAATGCTGAAGGAGTTCGTATGAAAAATCAATTAAATGACCCGCTGGACGTTTTAGCCATTACGGTTACAAAGAGATTATTTTAAAACTTCTAATAGTGTCGATAAAGCTACTGACAGGGTTGTGCAGAATCACTAAATGTGTAATTACGAACTACTTAGAGATTTATATAAAACCACCGATTATCGCTATGCCTACTGAAAGATTAATTTAAAGCTGAACGTGATGTAAAAGCATTAGAGATTTCAGTCAGTAAGACTAATGAAATACTACTTTAAAAGTATCCATTGCACGTTAAAAATCCTTTTAAAAAAGGGGGAAAGCCATTACGATGTAGGATATAAGAAAATAAAAGAGAATAAACCAAGGGAAACGAGTGAAGATCTTTGATTTGGTTAAGCAATAAAGTTTAAGATAAATAATAATCTTTCTGTGTTTTCCTTTTTATTATTGTTTATTATGCTCAGTTTTATTATTTATAAACTGCTCGTCGTATTCTTGCCGGCAGCCGAGGAGATGACGCCGAATGTTTCTGTTTGAAGTCTTCGAACCATCTTCCAGAATACATCGGGCCGAGAGACCTTTTTTTTTGCGACAGAATGTTCGGGCAGATCTCTCTGGTTTCTACCCGGACGACAGCTCCGCCACCCTGGGGACCGGAGGAAATCCATATTTGCAGGCGGGGCACCGTTGTTAGTTATCTGCGCATTCGTTCAAACTGTGGCAGCCGCTGAGTACAATAATAAAAAAAAAGTTTTAGCGATTGCCGGCGTCTGCTAGTCTTAATTGGTTCCCGATTTGCGCTGCCTACGGCACTTGAGCAAATATTCTCTGGCAAAGTAAAGTTAGCGTCGTCGTTGGGAAATGCGAAATTTTTAATTTAACAGTACTGGGGCGGCCTGGACGGGTGTTCCGCTCGATAGACGGACGGATCTCTGAAGATGCGAAGTAAAGACGGGTCGAGACCGACCGGTGTCTGCGACCTGTAGGTGCTGAACATCGACGTCAGCGGTTGGGAGAAAAGTTCCAGCCACAGGAACAAATGGAGGACATAGGTTCGACGCCTGCTGCATTTAAACTATAATCCCCCTCCAATGACGATTATTAGTCCCCTACTAGACGGTCAGTTGCTTCTGTAAGTTACCCGGCTTCAGCAGAAGATCCCATATATGCTGAGTTCTTCGTGCAGTCAGCAATGGAAAAGAAACCAAAGCTGTCGAAGAAGAGGAAATATGACTAGACGTTGTTCTGGTGTGAGTGTCCCGTGTTCTTCAGCATTAGTTGCGAAACAGACACAGTACGATCGCGGAACTTTTAAAAGGCTCCTACAATCATTCTGTTCCTCACTTGTAGAGAATCACCATTATCTGGGTACCACTCAAACGATCGAAGCCGCAGCGCTTGATTGATACACTTTATGTATGACAAACCGCAGACGGGAAACGATGTCCAGATCACAGAAATCATTAACATCGTGTCTTCATGTGAACAATGCACCGGAAGCGAGTATTATGGGTAGTGAAAGCCTTTCCCCGCCTCATCTATTCGTTTCCATCCAAATCGAAGCAAAGCAATGCTGCCATGTTGCGTTTTCTTAAATTGTCTTTCAGGTTCAGCCATCGCTCCAGGCGACCAACCAACTAAATATCTGCCTGAGTTTTCCTTTTATAGAAATGTTTGGTGACAAAAAAGAAAGAACTGTTTTCCTCAGATATTTTTAATGGCGTTTCTGGTACAATCAAGGGAGTTAAGAATGGGTATTTTACTTATAAATCTTTAAGCTGCTTAAATTGGACTCATTTCCACTTCTGTTGAATTGTATTTTTATTTTTCGCATATTATAATTTTCATTATGACATTATAGTCTACTTTGCCACCAAATAACTCCAAAACGACGGGCGGTCGACTGTTTACTCGTCCATTAGACTCTTAAATCTTCATAATAACAATGGAACAGTAAATGGCTCTTCCCGTTCTTGAATTAATGTGTTCTATTTATAATAACTTTGTTTTACCTATTATCTTTTTTTGTTTTGTTTTCATTCCCTTATTATCTGTACTTATGGCGTTCTAGGTAGGCAAGCTTCTCTGATGTTCTAGAGTTAATACGTTTTACGACATTTATGGAAGTTATCAGGTTCCTCTTTCAAGTGATTAATGAAATACAAATTCGCTATATTTCTAGCAGCCGACTAAAAATAGGCTTACTACGGTTCTACAACGAGATTCTGCAGTGGGTGGGTGTGCCCGCATCAGGTGTATCGTATACCTGTCAAGATTCAAAGTGCAAGTTAAAATTTACTAAAAATAAAGTATATTCGTGGCAAGTATGGAAGGCAGAGAAATGAAGCCAACTTCCAGGTCAAGGACGAACAAGTCACACGCTGTCCGATTGTTTATCTTTTTACAACAGCCTTAATCAGCACCCGGGCATGATTGGGGCTTCTTTTATTTCTCTAGGAGAGTGAACGGAAGAAAGGTTTATATTCTTACGCTAACGGTTCACACCTCTGGGGAGTGGTTAGGGGTACTCCTTTCAGCTAAAGAAATAGATCGGCGTAAGATTGCCAGCTCTTTTACCACTTAGTGGGAAGAATGCTCGAGATGTTCCCTAACCAAAATAGTTGTTCACTCTTAAACCTCCTCACGCACTTCTCATCCCTGGATTTATATCCGATCTTGGGGTTAACCCTCCCCCAGTCGGTGTCGGACCGTGTGCCACGTGACTTCATGCTGTTTCTCAGTATCCGGGGGTCTTCTGAAAGACTCGTTTCGCAGACAAAACGCTTCGCTGCAGTCAACTGCGGCAGCCGCATCAAAACCCAAGAATGGTTCACGGCCCCGATGTTCCAAGCTCTTTACAAACGTTGGGGAACGTGCACCAAGTTAAGGGGACTATTTCGGAGAAGATTATACTGATGACTAACTTTGGGGCATAGGCTGGTCGCACAAGGGCGGGTCCCGAAACATTTTTGATAGGTTCCCTTATGTATAGAACTGTTTGTCTGTACAGCATAACCATGCTAAAGATTCGTGAACTTACAGTGGTACTGAGAGTAACGTTGGTTTACAGTACTCGGATTTGGTACCGCTCATGTTTGCTGAAGGTACTTCCCTAACTTGTTCTTGTCTCTTGATATAAAAAAATGCGCATAATTAACGTGATAGAATTATTTATGCCTATATAAGATGCGGGCGCCGTCTTAATGTCCGACACAGAGTATACATTTAACGATACCAAACATCATCTACTGGAATCACACTGCCCACTTTCACGATCTGGATTCTAGCAGGGGGGGAGTAACTCACGTGTTCCATTCTACAATACTATATATACACATCTCACTAGAGCTATTAAGCCATTTCTAAGACTAGACTTGAAGGTAGTGCATATCTCTAATCCGAATCCAGATGACTGCAACCATTTTCAACTAATTTTTTCCAGCTGAGTGCATTTGTTCCGACGATGAATCACGTACGTGATACGGCACTTACACGCCATCTTCTGGGATATTGCGGAGCTGCTGCTTCACGGGTATCTGTAATTTTGATTTAGGATCAATGTCGCGCATTGTCGGGCGGGATATTCCGCGAGAAACCTTCGCTATCGACACAGCGCTTTCTCTTTTTTTTTCTCTCTAATAACATTTTCATCGTAGTAAAGAACTGGAGACAGATTTAACCTACCGTGTATAAAGCCATACTATCGTCAATCTAATATTCCGGTCTTGGAACTAAGCGAGCAGCCTTCTCGTCCACGCGAGGTCATTCTGTTGTTTGGCCCGGTGAATTTTCTGGCTCTTTCTGCACGTAATCCGTGCGAGTGGCTTGAGAGAGAGAGAGAGAGAGAGAGAGAGAGATGACTTACGTCTGTACAGAGAGAGAGAGAGAGAGAGAGAGAGAGAGAGATGACGTCAATACAGAGAGAGATGACTTACGTCTGTACAGAGGGAGAGAGAGATGACGTCAGTACAGAGAGAGATGACTTACGTCTGTACACAGAGATAGAGAAACATGACGTCAGTACAGAGAGAGAGAGAGAGAGAGAGAGAGAGAGAGAGAGAGAGATGACGTCAGTACAGAGAGAGATGACTTACGTCTGTACAGAGAGAGAGAGAGAGAGAGAGAGAGAGAGAGAGAGAGAATTATTAAGAAAGGGGTGATATCGGATCAAAATAAACTGTATAAGAAAATATCAACTATGCAGAATATGAGCTCATCTTACAAGCTACTTTCAGTTACAGTCTACTGTCATCGGCTCTTTGGATAACGAAAACACATGCTCACGAGTACACACACAAACACAGGGAATTTTCGATTCAGCTATACGTACATTTACCATTATCTGCCGCCTTATTTCTAGTTGATAGACATCTGTTATAAAACTTCCAATAATGGAGGACAAGTTTGTCTAGCTGTCAAATTGTCGTCTTGATATTGTTTTTTTTTTTGACATTGTTCTTCATGTTATTATGTAATTCTTTTGAATTTGCGATATATGTCTGTTGGTAATAACAATGCCGCCAAAATAACGATATTTTTTTTCCCTTTTTAATAATGAAGTTATCGTTAATGGTGATGCTGGCCGAGTTCATGAAAATTATCTTTCGCATTTTCAGTTTCAAGATAAACTTTCTCATGTCGCCTTTGTTTTTGTTGTTGATTATCAGGGTTGTTGTCCTGCTGTTTTCTATGGCGTTATTATTCTTCGTTTCGTCGTCGAAATAGCTTATAGTCGGGTGTTGCCTTATCTGATTCTGTCTACGTTGTCCTTGCACGTTTTCTACGACCTCTTTTTCACTATTGGCGCCATCAGTGTTGTCGCTGGTGTCCGATATGTCCACCCCTGTCTTACTCCGGACCTCTCTACCTGCCGATCCGTCACGGCCGCACACCTACACGTTAAAAACCCACTGGCGCGTGTCTCTTTTAATGTTATCGCTCTATTTCGCTTAATTCTAATGTTCAAAACTTAAATATCCACTGTCAAGATGCTTGTTAGGATACTTATAAAACTTGCTGCTTAATGGAACAGCGGTGCCTTTAAATTCAGGTTAGCGAAGTGAGCACAGGTGCTAAATATAGACTAAGCTACCTGTTTCCGGGTACGGAGGTAAGAACCGTAGTTTTGTCGTTTGACGAAGTTGGCGCGAAACCAAACGGAAATATATTCCGGAGAAGGAACTGTAACACCAGCAGTTGTAAAACTGGTTCTATAAGTTATCATCTCGAGAAATAAAGGTGTTCATGGACACTTTGTGCGCTGCCAGGTTTGCCGTGACTTCTGCCTGTTCAGCAGGTGTGAGTCGATCTGCCAAAATTAACGAAGACATCGCTGTAAATGCCCACGTTTTGAAAGCTGTTATTCGTTACGATTCGCCATAACGGCCGAGTCCCTTCTAGCATCACCATATCCCCCCTTCCTTAGAACCATCATCAGCACATTTATTATCTGTTGCACTAGGGAGTTTTCAGGAACATCTAGTTAATTTATTTATCCCTAAAAATCACATCGCTCGTGAGACTGACCGCTGTTTACGTTATATCTTTGGCATAAAATTTATCAGCAGCATTGACGTTCTGATCTATTTTCTTATTTCCCATATCGCTGTCCAATTTCGAGCCATCTACCTATTTCATTTCTCGCAGCAGCAGCAGCACTGTTATTGTTATAAATGTTAGTCAGATTTGAAATAGTTATTGCTTCACTCTTTATTTCTATGTTCGAAACCATCGTTAGCTACCATAAATTGTCTTATCAGACACGAGAAATTAATAACCGTCTTTACTGTGGCATACACCCATTCTTTAATTCTGACTGTAGCATTAGAAACTTTTACCTTTGCGTCAACAATTGTATATGGGAAAAAAAAGGGGGTCCTGCTCTGCCATTTTAAAATAAAATATTAATATTATTAATAAACAAAAATATTACTTAAAACTTTGCATTTGAACCTGTTGGTGTAATTGCAGATAACGGAAAGAGAATATTCTCAGAAGTAATGAGGCGCCAATTTTATTATGTTTACATCTAGTATAGAATTATTCGGGTTTTTTAAAAAAATGTTTTTGTCACATACGAGGCCATCGGAACTAAACAAATTTTAGAAATTTTAATTAACATCTTTCGCGGTTCTTCAGGGTATTCTGCACTTGTTTCTTGTGTCGTTTCCGCCCCCTATTACTTTGCAATGGTACTTTACCATTTAAAAAAGATACACATTTAAATAATTTAGGGATGATACACTAATGCTAAAAGGTGGGCGTGCAATTTAGGGGGGAAATTTTAGTTTTAATTGTTTTCTAGAAATGACATAGCACCTTTAACTTTGGGTGGGTGGGGAATATTCTAATGAAAAGCATTTATCGGGATTTAGATTAAAGCATTTCCGTGTCAAGTATCGTCGCGGAGGTTGGAGGAACAACGAATCAGATGCTCCGAGCAGCGTTTTTGCGAACAGCCATTCTTCCGAGCCCCGCCTCAGGACCAGAACGGTTTTCTAGAATTAGAGACGGTGCGGCGGCTAGCAGACCTCACGCGTGGACGATTCACTGGATCCAAACGAGCTGCTGAAGCTAACAAAGACCCGGTTATTAAAGGAGATTTTTAAAGATGCGACGAGCGCCCGCCACTTATACTGATGAGCAGAGCAGAGCAGAGAGAGAGAGAGATGGAGAGAGAGAGAGAGAGAGAGAGATGAGAGAGAGAGAGAGAGAGATGACGTCAGTACAGAGACACACAGAGAGAGAGAGATGGAGAGAGAGAGAGAGAGAGATGGCGAGCCTTTGTCTGCCGGGACCTCAAAGGAAGTGAAGGGGAACGACCCTGAATTTCTTCATAACGTCATAGCAGACGATGTAACTTTGGTTCACGGTTGATCCGGAGACCCGAAGGTCCACCCTCCAAGTGGACGAATCTGCTGCCATCCAAAACCAGAGAAAACAAGTCGAGCGAGGTCGAAGATGAAGACGATGCTGCTAGAATTTTCTTTCGCCTAGAACAGTTGGTGCCCCCCACTAATTCCATCCAAAAGGTCGGGCGGAGAACTAGGTAACTGTTCTGCGACTGGTATGTGAATCAGTTTGCAGACGACAGGTAAGTGAAAATGTGAGATCTTGATGTTGCATTATCACAAGGCACCGGCAGACGAGTCGTTCTACCCGCACCAGTTTTTGGCTACTACCAATTCCACCACCCCACCCAAAATGAATCCTCTCCTGGAACGAAGAATATTTTATTACGTACGTCTATTTTTTTAAATTTTATTTCGAATTCGAAAGCAACCTTATGCCGGATTCCGAAACAGGGACGCGAGAAGACCCTTTTTATTGGAATCTTTTAAAGGGGGAAAAAAGGGGGGATGGAGTTGTTTCGGTGTCCCAACGAATCCCTGACGCCCAGCACGCGTTCTCCAAAAGAATGTTCTCGTCTCAGAAAATATTTTAATTAGAAACATCTATCAAGGGTCCACCTGTATGCACTATTTATCACCATGTCCTATCCTTCCCATCCGAATGCTCCCTTACAAGACATAAAATCCTCTATACATGGGCATGGATGCCTTATTAATTTATATATGTGTGTGTGTGTTAATTGCCCTACCAGCTGACACATTCCAAGTCATCATTATTAACTCTTTTTCTCAACATTTTAAGCTCCTAGAATCACCTACATAAGTTTCCATATTTTTTTTTTCCTTTACTCATTTTAGAATTTCGTTTTACAGGTGGAATTCGCTGCCATCAGAGGGCGTCAGCCGTCGGTGATCTCCACCAATGACGTGCTCCGTCTGTTTCGCCGCACGGCGCCCGCCCCGACTGACATTCGTTATGAATAACTCGCGAAATGACCGCTTGAACTATGTCCGGTGTCAGTGAGATGAATGTCTGGGTTTATAAATACTTTTGCATGTCCAGAACTGTTTAAAAGGCCATCGGATCGCTGGCTTCTCCGACACTTCAAACTGGAGGCCGTCGTGAGCTAATAGCCAGCACGTGAGTCATTTCGATTTCTTTCTCTTTTTCATCCCCAAGCAAAGTTAACAATTTACCCACCAATCTGATTATATATTCATTCCTGGCTTTGTTTTCCTTTCTTATCAAGTTTCCAGATTTTCAAACCTGTAAGATTGTCTAATCATCTCTCTCTCTCTCTCTCTCCATCTCTCTCTCATCTCTCTCTCTCCATCTCTCTCTCTCTCTGCATCTCTCTCACTCTGCATCTCTCTCTCTCTCTCTCTCTCTCTCCATCTCTCTCTCTCTCTCTCTCTCTCTCTCTGCATCTCTCTCCATCTCTCTCTCTCCATCTCTCTCTCTCTGCATCTCTCTCTCATCTCTCTCTCATCTCTCTCACTCTGCATCTCTCTCTCCATCTCTCTCTCTCTCTCCTCTCTCTCTCTCTCTCTCTCTCTCTCTCTCTCTCTCTCTCTCTCTCTCTCCATCCTCTCTCTCTCTCTCTCTCTCTCTGCATCTCTCTCCATCTCTCTCTCCATCTCTCTCTCTCTGCATCTCTCTCTCTCTCTCTCATCTCTCTCACTCTGCATCTCTCTCCATCTCTCTCTCTCTCTCTCTCTCTCTCCTCTCTCTCTCTCTCTCTCTCTCTCTCTCTCTCTCTCTCTCCATCTCTCTCTCTCCATCTCTCTCTCTCCATCTCTCTCTCTCACACACATACACTCTGCATCTCTCTCTCATCTCTCTCACTCTGCATCTCTTTTTCTCTCCATCTCTCTCACTCTGCATCTCTCTCTCCTCTCTCTCTCTCTCTCTCTCTCTCTCTCTCTCTCTCTCTCTCCAGAAAACATGCATAACACACCACACTACCTCCGTACATTACCATGCAAAAAGCATTTTGTCGCCCAGTCTTAGGACGCCTGTCGTTTGGGAGAAGAACGGTGTTGCATCTGGCGTCACTTGTTTGCGGCGTTTGGAAGAAACATTACGGGAATTTTTGGACGAACGCTTCACTGCGAGGTGGGCGCCATCAGGACGTGGACCAGACGGATACTGGCCACGCTCTCCAGATCTCAAGCCTGTGGGGGGGGGGGGTGTCGAAGAACAAGGTTTGCTCCAAAAAATTAGTTACCATCCACGAACTCCAGGAGAGAATTGTTGATGCTCCAACACCCGCCGCTGTGTGTCGCTGCCTTGTCCGCCCGTGGAGGACATTATGAACATCTATCGTGTTTGAGGCACCTTAGACATTCTATAAACCCGGGTAGATTTTTGGGATATTCAAATTAAATTCGGTTTAAATAGTAAGCCTAACCCTTATCGTAACCCGGTTCCAGGTCGATATTCTCTTTTACCTTAACATTCTGAAAAATGCCGCTTCGCTTCAACCAAGCATCGGATCTCTGACGGAGTAACCAACCCTCTCTTCTGGCCCCTGGGGAGACAGACCACTGACACATCCGGTCCCGTCTCTTCCGGCACGATCAGTATTCAGCTATCTGCTTTCTTTATTTTTTTAAGTGCATTTGATAATTCGCGATAGAAAATCCCACCACTGAGGCCCGAGTCGTGTAGAAGTCGCACTTAACACGGCCGACAGGGTGGAGTCGCAAGGGAGCTTCCCCGGAGTTCCCCGGAGTTCTCCGGAATTCCCCGAAGTTCCCCGGGGCTCTTCCGGCTGTCTGCCTCTCGTTCTCTCGGATGTCTGCATTTAACGGACCAGCGAAGCTACGAGGTCGCCCGACAGTTCCGATCGTTCGCTCGCGTTAGGGAAATTGCTTAGCCCCCTTTTTTCCCCACCATCGTGCGGTCTGCTGTTTGGACTTCACGTCTCGGCCCATCTCGCTCCCCTTGTTACACTCGAGCTCGCTGTTTTGAACCCCTGAGTCCAAACCCGAAAGCCACACCTGCTTAGGGGACTTATACCACACACACCCCCCCACACACACACACAACCCCCTACTGTGTTCGCCTACCCGTTGGCAAATTCGATTGTTTTCAATCCCTAATTTACTATGCAATTAAATCTTTCTAATTTTACTTTTCAGAATTCCGATCATGCGCAGTCCAGGTGTTGCGAGAGCCATCTTGGTCAGCTGTTTTGTGGTTCTGGTCGGCGAGGCTCAAGCTGGTTACTACGGCTACAGGCCGCAGCCCCCTCCGCCTCCGAGGCCCGAACCGGAAGCGGAATACTGGCGTAAGTACTTCCGGTATTCATCGCAGACGTAAAGCAAGCATCTGAAACCTGGCGCAGATCGTGACCGTTTATTGTATCTATCCGAATCGGAACTTCTTGTATTTTATATGGAATTTTTTTAAGACTTCGCCGTCTGCGGGTATTTGGACTCCAACTCCGGTTCTTGAGAGCTGTCGCGGTGCGGGCATTTGCAACGTTGGACGGAGTTATCGGACTTAGCCCTGAAAGACGACGCGACCGGTTTAAAGCCCGAAGATAGAAAGATTAGCTATCCCGCTAATTCCGATAACTCCGCATCCCCTCCCCACCTGGTCGCAACTCATTTGAACCGACTGTATTCTGTGAGATGGGCAGGTGGAGAAGGAAAACTGCTTAATGCTCGCGTGTTCATCATGTGACTTTATTATTATTATATTATTATTATTATTATTATTATTATTATTATTATTATTATTATTATTATTATTATTCCAGCTTGCCTACTGAGGGCAGTGCGGGACCCGACCTACTACGAGGAATATGTCGAAGGCCAGGGGTTCTTGCTGAGGGCCTGCGCCCCCGGCTCGGCCTTTAGCGAGGAAGACTGCCAGTGTTCAATTCTACTACCGCCAGGTAAGTCCGACGTGACGTCACTTAAGGGGGCTTTGTCTCACAGCCCGCAGGTGCTTTCTTGGCTGCGACCTAAATAACGTATGGAAACCAAATCTGAATTTAGTCAAAAGTACCGCGGATTTGTGTTTGTCTCAAAAGTACCGCGCTCCCATCGGATTGACCCTTTCTCTGTAGTTTAACTGAACGTACCTGCTAATGTAAGGGAAGTGGTGCATATCGTCTGTATGTTCCGTTATAAAGTCAAATTTATCTAAAATAAAGGTATGCACTTTAAATAACCGTCATTTTACCCTACCTTCGGGTACTGATAAACAGATTTGTCTGTGTACGGCACAAGTCCGATGTCGGTGGTAATACAGATATTTACGTTTATTATCGAAAACGTCTGGACGAATATTTAGAGAACTGCGCTTTTTTGGCCATAGATTACATTCCATCACGTGACACCTTTGCTATGACAAGTAAAGGTCATTCTACGGGGTCTGTGATGTCCGTGGTTCTTTTACATATTTCGTGGACCGTCATAATCGGTAAATAAATGGCGAATGTGGTCGGGCAACGCGAAGCATCTTTCGGCGAGCAGGAATACTGGCAGTGTTTGAAATCTCGGGGGTTGAAAGATAGGCTGTCTGAATGGTTGGATGTTTGAATGATTGGTTGTTTGAATGATTGGTTGTCTGAATGGCTGGATGTTTGAATGATTGTTGTTTGAATGATTGGTTGTCTGAATGGTTGGATGTTTGAATGATTGGTTGTTTGAATGATTGGTTGTCTGAATGGCTGGATGTTTGAATCATTGGTTGTTTGAATGATTGGTTGTCGGAATGGCTGGATGTTTGAATGATTGTTGTTTGAATGATTGGTTGTCTGAATGGCTGGATGTTTGAATGATTGGTTGTTTGAATGATTGGTTGTCTGAATGGCTGGATGTTTGAATGATTGGTTGTTTGAATGATTGGTTGTTTGAATGGTTGGATGTTTGGATTGTTGGTTGTCTGAATGGCTGGATGTTTGAATGATTGGTTGTTTGAATGGTTGGTTGTTTGAATGGCTGGATGTTTGAATGATTGGTTGTCTGAATGGCTGGATGTTTGAATGATTGGTTGTTTGAATGATTGGTTGTTTGAATGATTGGTTGTCGGAATGGCTGGATGTTTGAATGATTGGTTGTTTGAATGATTGGTTGTCGGAATGGCTGGATGTTTGAATGATTGGTTGTTTGAATGATTGGTTGTCTGAATGGCTGGATGTTTGAATGATTGGTTGTTTGAATGATTGGTTGTCGGAATGGCTGGATGTTTGAATGATTGGTTGTTTGAATGATTGGTTGTCTGAATGGCTGGATGTTTGAATGATTGGTTGTCGGAATGGCTGGATGTTTGAATGATTGGTTGTTTGAATGATTGGTTGTCTGAATGGCTGCATGTTTGAATGATTGGTTGTCGGAATGGCTGGATGTTTGAATGATTGGTTGTTTGAATGATTGGTTGTTTGAATGATTGGTTGTTTGAATGATTGGTTGTCTGAATGGCTGGATGTTTGAATGATTCGTTGTCGGAATGGCTGGATGTTTGGATAGTCGGTATGTTTCATGGGTTTCAAAGATTACGCGCTAACTGTCTTCTTCTTCTTTAACAGAGCCTGATGAAAATTGCGATGACGACGACGACGACGACGATGATGACGACGACGATGACGATGACGACGACGACGACGATGACGACGACGATGATGATGACGACGACGACGAGGACGGAATAGAGTCAGCCATGAAATCGTTCTTCAGAATGTTCTTCCACTCTTTCTTGGACAGCTACTCTTCCTCGTCATCGTCGTCGTACGCCTCTAGTAGGGCCCGCGCTGCTGCAGCTGCAGAACCTAAACCGGAATACGGCTTTTTCGGGGGTCGGCTCAGGGCAGAGAGTCAGGCCAGAAGTAAAGCACTTTTCGAATTTGACGGGGACGATGATAGTTGTGGAGAAGACGACGACGATGACGACGACGACGACGACGACGACGACGACGACGACGACGAGAATACGACCGCGTGTTGCGATACCTGTTTCAGCGGACAATACGAGGAGGATCGAAATCTAGGGGTTTGGCCAGGGCTTCAGCGGAAGCTAGAGCCTCTTCTAAGTCCTCAGCCAAAGCGCCTGCCCCCTCGCGACCATATAGACACCGGCCGTACGGCAGAAGCTACGGGTCAGTCCAACTCCCAGCCTATGAACCAATCCCCGAGCGCCCTACATACAATCGGCAGCGCCCGCCCCGCTACCAGCCAGAACCGAAAGCTTCTTCCTACGATGAATATAAGCCGTTGCGACGTTCCTACGGCAAGTACGAACCCTATGGTGGGTACCAGTAGTTTGACACCTGGTGTCCGAGTGTCAGGCTAGACTGGAGCATCCAGCAAAAGGATCGTCACGCACGATGAACAAACTAATGGCTGGAAGCTGCCAGTTAGCCGGTATTTTCTCTTCGTTTTCCTAAAATAACCGAAACATCTGTACCACCATCATACCGATCTACGCTTTGTAAACTATTTTTCCGCTTACGGTTGCTGTAATAAAATTATATTCTTTTTACTGACGTTTCTTTCCTTGCTGTTCTTGTGTCGCTCAGTTTGCCCGTGAGACAGAAGCCGTGAATGACCGAAACCCCTGTCCGCCTTCTCACACTTGAACAAAGGCTGCGGGCGCCAAGGTACCGTCAAACACGAAGCGTCGTTTTAATCTCTTTATTCTTAATCGCTTTCTGCATCTAGATGAGGCTAGACAAGGGCGCCAGATTATTCTTAAATTGATTATTACGGTTGCTTTGTCTTCGTGCCCCGCTAACGCTGTTGCTGTAGAAAGATGCAGACGCAGACCCCAGAGCATCCTACTCGATGTCACGCGTTTGATTTTCCATGCTGTGGAAAAAATTCCGCCACCCCGCGGTAATCTGTTCTAATGACCTAAATGGTTGGCAGCAGGAGGAGCAGATGCGTTAAATTAAATATTATATTTGCAGAAATCAAGAAGATTTCACTTTTCGTTTGGTCTTTCTATCTTTAAAATATATGGTGCCCTCCCGGATGTAGATCAGCCACCTCCCTATGCTGGTATGGAAACGAAACATCCGACGTTTTACGAAAACACTTGTTCATGAGTAATATATCCCCCCCCTCCCGAACTGCCCCGCAAATGCTGCCTGAAACATACCCGACATACTACTTTTACAGCACGTTATCCACAGGCGAAGCTGACAGCTGCGCACCTTTACTCCGCGATCTACCCAAAACACGGCGTGATTCCGATAAGAATATAACTGACATGGGCGTCGATCTTCACGTTTATTAGGGTTTTAATCAATAGCCCGGCTTTATGCGTGCGCCCAAGTAGTCTCACGGTTCGATTTTCCTGACTCTCAAACATCTCTGCAGAGAATCAACCAGCCTGCAGGAAACGTTTCCGGCGTTACGTATTGAAAAGGCTCCAGATGGTGCAAAGAAGACAAAGAAGCCGTTGTGGCGTCTACCAAACTGGGACAGATCTCGAAAACAACTGCAGTCCATTGGCCCCACAAGTGTTTGTCTTTGTTTTTTGTTGTTGTTGTTTTTAATTTAAGGATATAGCATTAATATTCATATTGATTGACGGCACTGATTTGAACATCTCAAAACAAGATAAAATTTAAAGGAAAAATTATGATGCTAATTCAAGGAACTGAAAGATGGACTTCGTCGCAGCATGCAAAGCAAAGATGTGACAGTATCTACTTGGCAGCGCCCCCTTTTTTTGTTTTTTGAGACGCCCCCTGTTTACCCGACCCGACCCCCTCTATTGTCTCTTAGCGTGACCAGAAAGGGAAAACCACTGGACGGTCTGAACCACGGTGTTCTTGCTAACCGCTAGCAGTTTACAGGTGTTCTGTCCTTTTTTAAAAATAAATAAATAAATAAAATAGGAGAAACGCTTAACCCTGACTACGGGTTGGGGAGGGGATTAGAAAAGGGTCACTTAGGTGTGCATCGACTTCTATTTTGGCCCTCGTGTATTAAGGTACTCCTCTATCTGCGTGGCTCTGCTAGTCTGTACCCATCGATCTCCGGGGCGGGTGGTGGGGTTAGGGTTAGGGTTCACCCCCCACACCCTTCTTACGACCTCCATGGCGATTGTTTTTCGCACATAAAGCTCATTATCTCTAATTAGAACCGGTAGGGCAGTTTTTTTTTTCTTTTAATATCAGGCAAGGGGTCGAGGCTTAAAACTGTACAAGCGCCATAGCCGGCCGTTTTGGCCTTTTGGTGATGGTGGGGAGAGGAGGGGGAAGGGGTTAGGTGTGGAACGGTCTCCTGCCCGAAAGGTGACCCAACCGTTTCATTTAAAAATCGGCCGAGTAAAGAATCTGAGGGAACGAGGTGTTTTTACGTAAGCTGGAGAGACACCTGGTTTCCAGAACATCTAAAAGTCCTTCTTCGTCCACGCAGCTCAGGGATAGGAATCTCTGAAGTGCCAACTGATGCTGAGCCGACTTCTGAGAGTAAGGGACTTCGAGAAGTGAGGCCTCGTTTAACGTCAAAATTCTAAATAAGAGGGTTTCAAAGTAAGATGGCGCAAACAATTGTGTTGTTCTGACTAAAGTTAATTTCGAGTTTCTAAGAATGACCAGCGGAACTTCAAAAATTAGCTGTAAATTACTGGATTTTCCAAAAAAATGGGGAAGGCCGGGGCCAGCTGCTACAATTATAAGGTGATTAGTGCCGGTATTTCCTAATTAACCGCACAGCGAGGCTGTAATCTACGTCATATGAGGGCACGTAGAATATGACGCCGACTATAGCTCATCTAAGAACTGATGAGCTGTGACAACTTACCTTAGTAACTGTCGGCCCCGGTTCCCTCTACACTAGGAATAATTGCTTTTAATTGGCTCTAGAGCTTTTATTGTTTTCCTAATTCGATGGGACGAGGCAAATTTTATACTTTTAAATTAAGAAAACCGAGTCTTTTAATTTAACAGACAGGAAATAACAAATACGGTGAAATCTCTAAAATTCAAACCGGTTGTGGCCTCAAGACCTTAATTCTAAAACTCGTAAGATTTGGATCATTTGCGAATTTCGGAGTTGTGTGCCGGTGTAGTTCAGAATCTTGCCACTCACGGGTCTGGGCGCTATCAGCGCTCGCCAGGTGGGCATGCAGGTGTTTACCACGCGGAGCACTTGCTGCTGCGCATAAAAAATAAGGTGGAGGGCGTCAAAGATGCTGAAGACAGGTCCACAGTCCTTACTTGCGCAAATGCGGATGAAACACGCAAATTGTACGTTACTCGTGATCGAGAAGAGTGCAAAAAACCTCGTGCTCTTAAGAGGGTTAATTAACTCCCTCCGCGTGGATCTACAAGGCTAACGAATGTTCTCAGCTAACAGCCCAGCACACCACCCGCCTATTGAAAAGATGAATGCAGATAATGCCGCTACCACATACTTCCCTTCCAACTGTACTCTGTTAATCCAGTCCATGGATAAGCTTTCTTCAGACTAAATCTAGGAAGGGTTCTTTCCGTCGCCGCCTTGGTTAACTGCTGTTCTGCTGGTGGAGCGATAGGGAAAGTTAAAGGTCCGTTTACTGTCACAGATGCACTGTGGCATCTCTGGCTGACGGGATGCAACAAAGTGACCCGGGCCGCCCTTAAAAATGCGTGGAGAAAACAACTGCCTTTCATCAACAAAACAGTCATTTAAAGATGGAATCTACCTTTCTGGCGAAGAAGAACTGGGTGGCTTCTCGGTCAAACCAGAGCGTTCAAAGGCAAGCAGAACTCTTGGACTACTACGCGAGTGGCGCGATGTTATGGCGGCTTAATCGGTGGCCGGGTCGCCCCAGTTGTTGGGCAACTCGCGGACCTCGAAATGGTGGAGCCGTTGGCAAGCGCTACGAAAAACCCGGAAGTGAGGATAATGAAGATGATGAGCCCCCGAGAAGAGGGGGTTCGGCTTAGTTCTGTCTTCGTGACATTTCCTCACCGAAGAAGTTTTTCATTTGTGTTTTTTTTATTTTTTTATTTCACGGAAGATGAGGCGATGGAAGGAAAGGAAGTGGGCAGGATGAGAGATGGAATTCTCAACGCGTGAAATATTTTCCGAAGTTGGCGGTAAAACACTCAAACGGAAAACGGCGTAAGTTTACATGGTAAAACAACGACAGACATAGCAGCCTGATTACTTTAACCCTTTCACTCCAGATGCTTACATCGATCAGGGTTTGGCCCTCTGTTCGTCTTTTTACTATAGGTGATCGTCGAGATGTCCCGATACCGGCAGCACGAGATAAGCGACAGAGCTCTCCTGTTTCCACAACAGCTACAAACTATATCTCGGCGCAAATGTTCCTTTTTGGCAAATTAATATTTTCCTAAACAAATAAAAAAATTCTATTATGCAAGTGAATCGATTATTAACTTTTCCCCTGTTGTACAGTTTACTTATTTACACCGAATACGGCCCAGGTGCCCGCCGATCATTCCGAATTTCAGGGGTCCCCGACTGTACTTAGTTACCATTTAAACAGAAGCCACCGGAAATTATTCTCTTGGAGGATTCTTTATTCTGTTAATTAATAATGTTATGACGAATACAGGATGGTAGATGAAATGCATAGAGCCGACCGTTTACGAATAATTATTGTCATATATTTAATTACAAAGTTAAAATTATCCTCGCAGTTGTCCCCCCCTGCCGGCGACGATGTAATGATGATCTGAGTAGCAATTCACGACTCGAGAATCTAGGAAAGAAACGTAACTCGGTTTACTTTAGCAGACAAGAGGGGGGGGACGTTATGGGCTGTGTAAGAACTTCATCCTCCCCTCCATTCCAGGAAGAGAAATCGACATGGATACCATTCTTAAAATGATTAGCACTGTACCCCGGTCTAGTAGTTCCGAGGAGGCGGGGGGAGAGAGAGAGAGATCCTCCCGTCACAAACAGATCCAACTACTCCGAAGGGAAACCGTTATCTATCTCTTCTCGCGATGACGCAGTAAACATGAAAGGTCTTAGAAACCATTCCATCCGACATTCTGTTTAAGCAAACGTAAGAATTCCATACTTAGGATTTTTGAAGAATACTTTATTATAACGAACAAAAGTCCTGGGCTGGGTTCACACCTTTTGGAAGATCCTGCGGTAAACCAGCCGACTTTTCTCAATTCACCATCCGTGTGTCGACCATTCTCTCCCCTCTCCCAACCTCGTTAATGTAACCCTTCGACGACCATACGCACGCAGTCAGCTCAGCAAGAAATGGAACCAGCACAAGGGAAATAACCCCTCCCCTCTCTCGCGCTTTAGACGGTTATCTTTCCAGCCCCAACTATTCCGTACGCTCGTTAAGTTAATGGTTAGTTTCCGATTCGAAGTCCTCGTTAAAGAAAAAAACTGTTCTGCAGTTATATCAATATACGATTCTTAAATCGATTAACACCATCGCGACCGACTGTCGGTAATAGCCGAATAATCAAAGTACCGGTCAGTTGAAGAACCAGGACTGAACACTCTACCACACTACACTACACGCGGTCTATTGTTCATATTTAAATAATGCCCTTCTGATACCAAAAGGTAATTTACCTCGGCGGAAGTTTTCTTCAAATCTGAGGAAGACTCTTTTGGATCTTATTTTTCTTTTTTTTCAGAAAAAAAAAAGAGAGGGAAGGCAGGAAAAGTTACCTCCCATGGACAACAATGAATCTGTCAAGCGAACGACACCCCTTTTATCTCCCCTTGTATGTCGTTTTACTTTTTCAAAATTTCATTGTAAATTAGAAATATCAGGAATTAAGCGTTCACTATCAAAAGTGCAGGTAACTTTGAGATAAATGTTTTTTTTTTTTTGCTTTTTCTTTCATGCTCTACATAATATTTAAATGAATCTCCAAAGTTTATTCAGGAAATAATACCAGAACAACTTTAACTGTTTATCAATTTTAAACGGTTATCATATTCAAGCCAATTAATTAAATTGAAAGAAAGACAGACAATTCATCACAATACAAAAAAAAGATGAAAACAGATCTGCACACAGTGCTGTCTTCTCATCCTTTATTTGTGAAGTTACAGACAGCCCATCTACTCTCTCAAAATTATGACAAAAAAATTAATAAACAGCTAATTTTAATAATATAAAAATACTAAAACAGGTAGGTTTTTTTTTGGTTAAATCGTTTAAAGTTAATTTAAAACATCTGATGTCTAGTCACAAAACTGTGCTTCAGCTACATCATAAGTCTTTGAATCATTCAATAACTTCATAAGAAAATCTCTTCTGCCCGTCAGCGAGACATGTTTATTTCGCCAGATTTGAACCTCGTTTCCAAACAGTGTATACTTTTTGTTGCCAATAGGTCCCATGAGTTCTCTGAGAGCAGCATTTCTCTTCAGCAGACTGTTGTAGAAGTCAATGCCACCAACCAGGTACTCGTGTCCAAGTTCTGCAGCTCGTTTGTCAGCTTTTACATCTCGGTGACAGTTGTAAGCATCTGATAACAGAATATAGGGGATGAGTGCAAAGCATCCTAAAGCAAAGTACATAGTCAGGCGGGACCAGAGTCTTAATCGTGATCGTAGATGGTATACGTTGTTCAGGAAGAATCCAGCCACATAGCTAATGGACAGAGAGCCAGTCAGCATAAATCCGTCGATCCACACATGGTGGTGCTGTGCATAGAAGATCTCTCGTGCCAGGGCAAACCGGCGGGAGTTTTCACTGAGCACCAGTGCATCCAACAGCTGCTGCCCTGCAGCAGAGTCCCATTTGATAGGTTTTTCATTCAGCGTAAAGTGGCCTGTGTCAACTTCTTCATGACATCTGTAGCTGAAGTTGATTGGAACACCAATAGCAACTCCTCTGGATGTGTTCAATGATCCACGGTGCAAGATATCCTGGCCATAAGCAAAGAAGACCACTATGTCAGATTCCATTCTGGGTGACAAGTTGACCTGTTTGACAATCTGCAAACAAACAAAATTTTTTAAAATTATTTTTTATAAAAGTAAGATAACACCACTATACATGGATAACTTTCTCATTACTTTAAATGTTTCTCAAATAAAATAATCACATTCAATATTTACAGCGGGAGCAACCGTGGCAGAAGTATTGTAGGTCTGGGGTTCGTTTTGGATCAATGGGGTGTCCAGGTGCTCTGGTTCTCCCATCACAAACCAGAAAAATTCTCAGCAAGTCTTCTTTACCCTGCTGAAACGCCGAACGTTGCAACAGCCGTTCTTTCTCCGCCCAGCTCAGCGAGGACAGGTGCTCGCGGGAGAAAATGGAAACGAAGATGAGATGCCGCCTCACCTGCTGACACATCGCTTTCGTTTCGGCGTCCAAGTCCACCTCTTTCCCATCCCTGTAGAACTGCAAGAAACGCTTGTTCCTGGGCAGACCCCAGACCTGAGGATACAGCTTCGCCGAGAACACACCTAGGAGCCCTGTCGCTGCCACATACTGCATGTTGTTCCGAACGTGTTCCGTGAGTATGGTAAACATCTTGGCTACCATGGCGACCTGGAAAGGATGAGAGAGAGAGATGAAAAACCAGCAGTTACAGCACCGACTCCACTTTGAATTAGCCGCCAATGAGTAAATCCCGTTCACCCACAGTACCCCAGCCATCTACTACTACCACTATTATCATTATTATTATTATTATTATTATTATTATCATTATTATTAATATACCACGCAATAAAGATAAAGATTCAGAAACAGAGGGCAGTTGCAGGAGAAAGGAAGATTTCTTATCCCTTTAAATTTTAAATCCTCCCAGAGGCGACCTTGACCTTAAGGTGCGATCACCAGGTCATTGCCTTAACCCCCCGCCTTCCTGGCAGACTGAGGAGAGCGGGGTCGAGGTCCTGGGGCCGGTAGATCACGATGCTGGCGACAGCCCACGGGAGACAGGGGGCTCCGTTCTCCAGAACTCCGAAGATGCCTGACCGCCGCAGGCAGGAAGTTGGTGTGTAGAGAGAGGGGGGGGGCGGCGGTCCCGAGACCGAGGCCGGTCGACCTCCCCGCCGAGGTCACTTCCGTCATCGCCAGTCGGTCGGTCGGGGTGGGAAGATGTCGTCGGTCCGTTTAGCTGATGGAGCCGGCACCGGGCGGACGAAGGCGGACGACGCTTACCGCGGCTGCTAAACCGGGGAGCCGAGGCGGGCGAGGGAGATGTCGGCGCTGGTGCGTTTCTTCAGCCGCAGGCGGACGGGTCCCCGGGGGGCGAGGACGAAGACGAAGACCACCGAGCTGGTGGGGCAGCCCCCCGGGAAGAGGAGGAAGAGGGCGGCGAACGTGATCGCGTGCACTGTGGTGCTACTGGACGGCGCCGACTACACGGTGGAGGTTCCCGTAAGTCTCGACATCCCCCCCACACCCACCCCCACCCCCATCCTAGCCTTCGCCCGCTTCAGGCGAACGGCCGGCCCTCTCACCTGTTGCCCGCTAATTGCAGGTGCTCTCGCCTACCTGTAACGGTCACGGGGGGGGGGCCGCGTTCCACTTGCAGATCATCAGTCCGCCGTCGGGCAGACAGCGAGACAATGGGGGGGGGCCGCGTTCCACTTGCAGATCGTCAGTCCGCCGTCGGGCAGACAGCGAGACAATGGGGGGGGGGAGGGCGATCCGTTTCCCTCACCTTTCTTCATCCACCCACCTGCCCCTCCGTTTTAAAACCTAACCCCCAACTCGTCCATTTCATTGTCTTTCGCTAACAAAGAAGCTCGTGAAACCTGCACGCGGCGATGTCTGCACAAAAGGCCCGTCCCCCCCACTACCTTTCTAACTAAAGATTAACCCTCTGCCCCCCGTCTTCATGATGAGACCGGATACCAAAAGTCGGGGGGGGGGGCAGGGGATCAGTGGATTGTAGTTTTTTTTATATACCTGGCATTACTCATTATTAGGGTAATGAATAGCAGGAATCGATGAGAGAGAGGGGTACTGTGTAATTGTACACCTGTGCAAGATTCCTATTTTCTGGTCATTGTATCCAACACAACAGCCCCTGTTTACCTGGGTTCACCTTGCAGTGAGAATTAGTGAGGTGTTTTATGTATATGGGATCATTGTAATACATCCTTTTGTGTGTGTGTAATATGGACCATAGAAATGTTCATGCTGTAGCTTAAAGAAATTTCCCATAAAGGGATGAAAGCATTTTTAAAAGTCGTGTGTGAATATGGAAAATCGACTCCCAAGTGTTCTTTGTGTTGCCCATTTTTAATGTCTCTCTGTGTGAGTTAAGGATTTTTGCTTAGTCCAAGAAAGGTTAGGTTCTGATTAAAGATGGGTTGAAAACTAGAAACCTGTTCTTACAAGTTGAGCTAAAAGTAGAACATTTTACAGTCCAGATCGTATTGGTGTCCCCACACCAACAGTCTGGTTTGTTATGCTGTGCTTATCGGCAAGGCTAAGGCCCAGACTATTGTTGTGGTGCCAAGGACTGTATTGGGAACTTTTTGGCATTTCTAGGAAGGGCTGTTGTTGATAAGCTTGTTTCAGCGGTTTGACAGGTGTACGTGACCACTTCGATTCTTTCTCTTACTCCCCCCCCCCAACAAATGATGATGCTGTGCCATTTAAATCTCGGAGCCAGTGAGACATGTTCTTTAACAACATGGTGATATTTGGGGTCCATCTCACCCTGCTGATTTAGCAGTGGATGTTTGGTTTATGGGCAGCAGATCAGCTTGGTGTACTCTACTCATCACCCTGGTGGCTACAATTTACTGAAACAACTCATCTGTGCAGTATTTCTGTGGACATTCCAGCTCCCTCCCACTAAATCGGGGAGGGGATCTATGCGTGCCTTCCTCGATGATTAGTGTACACAGGGGTTGATGTATTATGATTCTCTAATTCTGGGAAATGATAATGGTCAGACCCCTTGTCAGAATCAACTGTAAGGTGAAACTCAGATAAACTTTCCCCGGTCAGACATCCATGCAAGTTAATATGCCTTAGTGATCACATCTCTAACATATGGATATTCATGCATTTTGCAGTGTCCCTAAACCTTTATGGTAGGACCAGGGATCACAAAAGCAGCAGTATGCATAAATGTGAATTTTCTTGTCTCCTGCTGTGGAATGCTGTGCTGTCCTTTAGTAAATTATAATCTGGTCATTTTTTTCTTTTCATAGTCAGACTTCATTTCTAATCATATTTAAGTGCATAATAGATCTTTTAAAACACCGTTCAGTAATGGAACACATAATCAAAGTATATTTTCAGTGGATAACAGAAATGTTGAACTTTTGATTTTTCATGCTATGTATTTGAATTTGATTTTACCAACCTTTTCCCTGCCATTACAAGTTTATAAACTTGGGAGCTTTGGTCCATGACTAAATATTCACTTTTAAACTTAAGCAGTAGTTTCCTGTCCTTGCCTCAGCTTTTATAGATGCAAGTATCTCCTAAAGCAAGTAAATTCTTTATCTTCTAAACATATATAGTGATTGGTAGTTTTGCCTTTTTTAAATCAGATATTGGTGGTGATGGGTATCAGGAACCAAGGGGATAGGAAGAGTTTTATTTTCACTGGCAAAAAAATTTGAAATTAATTAACCCTCTGTATACCTGGAGTTGCATTTTTACCCCACAATCCTTCAAATCTGTATGGGCTGTGACACCCACTACCTTCCTTAATAGAACCCTTTGTGAAAGCAAATCCAAATATCACCCAAATCCCACGTGTTTTACATTACAAGAGAGTTGACTAATTATGCAGCAACACATACTAACTGGACAAAAATGGTATAAGGGAAGTAGAACTGACACATGGCATGCTGAGGGTTAATGGCCTGAGATTTTAGATTAGTGTTTGAATGTTAGGAGAGAGAGAAAGAAAGAAAATTAAAAAAAAAAATGTTGGTCTTGCAATAAGATGTGATGATGATGTATATCTTTACTTATCTTATGCTACTGCTCTGCTTGCTTGCAGTTTTTAAGGTCATTTCTCTCGGAAAGTGGGGCAGGAATAGAATAGTTACCTAAGAATTTAACATTCTAAACTCTCAGTCACCTGTAGCCTTGAGAAGATCTTTATTGGGATGGATGGACAGACAGTGCTGCCATGACATAATTACTTACAGGAATTAAAAGACCTTTATCAGTTACTATGGCCTGGTAGCTTTGTTGTGGATGTACCCCTTGGATATAAGAGATCCAGTGTGTTTTTGTAGCCATTCTTTGATGAACGAAGTTGGAATCTATCACGATTTGATTCACTAGTCAGTTCTGAATTTAAAAGCATTTGCCAATCTCCATTATACAATAAATTCACAGCTTTTTTAGTGTATTTTCAGATAAATCTAGTATATAAATATATATTTATATATTTATGTCCATGGGCATAAATAATCAAGATATATTGGAGCCTAGGGTATATTTTATCAAACTTATAGTTAACCAAAATGTAAGTTATTGCCAGCTATTTTAGTCTCTCAAGGAACATGGAAAACATGTGCTTGCATCTAACATCACATGACTCTCAATCCAAAATGTCACATGGTTTATGAAAGCATTACCTTCAGAATACATGCTTAGATGCAGATGACATCAGTTGTGCATTAAAATTCCTGTTGGTAGATTGCAGATGGGTGTTATCACCAGAGACACTGCAGTAGGTTAGATGTGAAATAGCACCAGCTTGTCAGAGTTTCTATAAATTTCAATGTATTGCACTCATTCATCAGCTGACTACTGATATGATATCAACAAAAAGCCCTGCTGACATTGCCCCCCACAATTTGTGTTGATGCTGATGGTAAAAAGATGATTTGAGTAATGAACACAAGTCATTGCTTCCCGGATTTACTTGCTGGAAATCAGAGGGATTAGGATGTCCTAACAAGCCAGATAAGCATTTGTTTATCTTCCTTATGCAATCATCATCTCTGTGTTGTCATCGTATAGGATCAAGTGATGCTTCTTTAGTGAATGTCTGTTCACTGATGGTGAACTATGGGCATGCCCGGCAGGTTGCTCCCTATGCTGTTCAGCATGGTTGTTATAGTGGCAGAAATAGGGTGAGGGACCATAGTTTGGAAGGACTGAAGGCCTCCAGTTTATTTTCCAAAGGCACCAGGATGAGACAGTAAGACCAATAGTCCTAACCTCCTCATCCTGAACAACTGGCAGCAAAATTTATATCAAAAAACGTCTCACAGGGCTTCAAGTGCATTACTGATTACCTGCCCCACAGTTGTAGGCCAGCGGTGTCCCAAGTTTTACCCATTAAGCAGATATGCTCTGAGCACTACTAGCTTGGCCCAGGAGTGATGAGATTTCGAGAATGCACACCAGCTGGATACAGCCCCCAATGTGGCCCCCACCCAACCCTGACTACACTTACCATGTGATTTCTTTGGTTACTTTGGAGTTTATACAAAGCATCACTCCATTCTACTATTAGCATTATGCTAATTTACCTCATTTTTTAAAATTATTTCCTGATTGCCTTGCATGCTTCCTCTCTTGGAATTAAGTATATGATATCAAATTCCAATATCTTAGATATTTGTGTTGTATGTTTCCCTCCATTACCTTCATGGATCTCTCTCTCTCTCTTCAGTATTTGTTTAAGTAACAGCAGCAGTTCCCTGCTAGAGTAACAGCTGAATTCAGTGACAGGTATTGAGTGAGACTAGATCTCGTCTCACCTGGATCTTGTGCCAACACCACTGTTTTTTTCAATGTAATGTGCACAGAGTTCTCAGGGAAAACAGTTCTAGTTGATGTATCCTGTGTTGCTAATAGTTTAGTACATAAAAGGCTAAGGGAAAGCTATTTCTTAATACAAGTTAGTAAATAGATATTTTAATATTTTCACCAAAATGTTGCCACATCATCATTGTTGCAAAAAGCAACAAAAAGTAGCATTATTAATTACTTGGGAAAATTATGTTTATTATTGCTGTGCATTGTTAACTTTACGACACCAATACAATAGCCTCTTTGAACCAGGTACCTGCTGCAGAATGGAGTTTTCTGAAAAATCCATTATCCCCTACCAGGCATATAGATGAACATTAAAACAATTATTATATTCAGAGGTCAGAAACATAGTATTACGCTTACATCAGATACCCAATCTGTAATGGAGATACCTGCATTTTTTTGTCTATCGAGCTACTGATTGATTTCCAGCAAATATCAGTAAGGGGCCCACCCACTACCTTTTAGTCTGATTGACTTCTGTTTCTGTGCCACAAACCCAACAGGTTAGATAGAGATGTCTGTAACCTGGCTGCTGTCTCTGTTATTGTGTTGTGTGTGTGATTAATCTGATAAGTGACATGAATAAGAACAGTTTTGTTTCATCGTTGCCATAGTTTTTTTAACCAGGTGTCCAATTCTTTTTGTCAGTATAATTAATAAAAGAATGAAATTGCCAGAAATGAGAACCAGTTGCTTAGTAATTATGATTTGATATTATATCTTGTTTGCTTTTTTTTTTTTATTTTTGTCGTTATGCACGGTTAGCTAGTATTAATTTATATTCTATCCATATTAGTTTCAACCACGCCAGGTATTCATTAGCAAATTAAGGAACGTCTTTTTCTTTCCAAACTTTGTTCGAAGCTGCTAACTACTGATATCTCTGTATTTATCATGCCTACTTTGTAAGACACAACAGAAGTCAAATTGTTTTAGTTTTAGTTAAGTTTCATAAATTTTGTCTTGATGCACCATTTGTAAAGATGTTGCTACTAAGAATAGCGATTGGATTGTTCTTATCAGTAGCTTACCTGATATATATGTAACAGCTTTCTTTTTTAACGTGTCTTGTCAAAATTTTTGCTCCATGTAATGACCATAATTATGGTTTCCTTTTTATTAGTATCTTTGGCAAAATTTGGACATTCAGTTTGAAAGTTGCACAGCATTGTCGGGGAAGCTAATCTGGTAGTTGCCTCTCCTTCGTCTATTTATTTATTTTCCATTTATGTGTTCCAACTACACATTTTGTCTGGGTCTTGTTTTATCAGTTTGATTTAAGAGCATTGCACCGTCAACTGCTTTGGACAAAATCTTGTGGTCATTGGACATGCGTCATATTATTCCCATGAACCTTTGAAATTTCGGAAATACGTTAAGATCTCTCGTGTAGGACTGCACAAGTAGAGTTGTCTCCCATCCGCACACACGTACCCACAGTATGCAGACCATAATGGTTATACTTTCCACATCCTTATTCTCCTACCTTTTTTTTTTCCTTTCTAATATTTTACACTATTTTTAATAGGTGAGTTATGTCCAGATGTGACAGACTTTCTTATGGATGCTCTTTTTTTCTGTAAGAAGTGAGAAGGTGCGTTTGGGCTTTTGAGACTGACATAGATCTGGGTAGCTTCAGAGCCTGGCGCTTTTTGGAGACCTTAAAATATTGTAGGATATTTTTCTAAAGAATAGAAGACAAATCTACTGATTGTATTGTTTTGTTTGTGTGTGTGTGTGTGTGTTAATAATATAAGTCTTGTGATGCATTAGACGTGTATATAGAAGTAACATCTGCTTCCATAATTCCTCCCATTGGTATGTATGTCCACTCTGTGTACCCACCCACCAAAATATCTTCATAATGCGGGTATTGATTTTTTGGTTTTATTATTATATTTAAAAAATGAATCTGATAAACAGCTTGTATTGACTAGCTAATAATGTTGGCATGCATCAAGGGCAAACAACTCTGGGGTTATTGTTAGCTTGATTTAATTCAGTTGACGTTTGTGCTGCTAATGCGAATTCAAGGTAAACCACCCCTCCAGAAGCCGTGATATTGTGCTTGACTTATGTAGCCTTGTTCACAACTGCTTTGGACAAAATAAACTCCTGGGATGCATTCAACTACATGTCTTTGACATATAAAAGTGAACATCTTAGATTTTGTACCTTTGAAGAACACAAAACACCATCATTGTGGCTATTAAGCTTCCTACAAGTTTCCACGGTAATTCCTAGAATTGGAAAGTCTCACTTAAAGTTTTTTTTTCTTTTCTTTTTTTAAGCAAATTGACCCAACTTTATACGAAGTTCTTTTGAATCGTTTTACCTGAGCAAGAACTTTCTTTTAATGCCCGATGATTATGGGGCACTTTTGTCAGTCAGATTCTCCTGCCACAGATTTTGAAAAGTTGGCAAGAGTTTTATTAATTGATGTGAACGTGGCGTTGTCAAATGTCGGTGAACCATACAACCTGGGTATTGTAGAAGGACGGAGGAGATTAGCTTTATTGACAGTCTTCCCTTTATCCCTTTCTTTTGATTTCAAGATTAATCTCCTGAATGGCGGCACTGTAGGGTCTTTACTCGCTGGAAAATGTTGGAGTGTAATGGGTTAATTTCTTTCCCCCCTTTTTAAAAAATCTTTCCAGCTTATTATTCTTATATTTTTTGGTTGAAATATGAATGAAAGTAAAAAAAAAAAAGCCTTCATCACTGGACAGAAGAGTACAAACATAGAATCCCATATTATTAACTTTGTACCTTACTCATGTATTTTGTAATCGATCCAAAGTATGGAGCAGGTTTCTTGTTCTGTTGATCTGTCTTCAAGTATCTATACCCTCTGCGTAATATTTTTTAAACTCATTGATTTGAAGAGTGTACCAGTTGATATTAGGATATTTGTGATTTTGTTTTCTGTTTATCTGGAAATACAATTTTGTTTTGTTTTTATGTAGCTTCCCAGACTGTTTTCCAATGTCTACATTCAGAAACTAATCAGATTTACTTATTTTGTAGACTTTAATGAGGTCACCTATGGATCTCTGCATTGATTTTTGTTTGAATAGCATTTTCTTTTGTGCACAAGGAATATTCCCTTACATAAACTACCTTTTTAAATATCACTACCAGAAGAACCATCATGGGTGGAGAAGTATCCAGTTAAGGGCCTTGGCATACTACCGCTCTGGTATGGTGGTTGTTTTCCTGGCTCTTCTTCCAGCTAGCCTCTTCCAATTGCTCTGGGTTCTTTCCACACACACACACACACGTATGAATGGTTTTAGAAGGCGCACACCTGACTTCTGCAGTGCAGTGTAGAAAGCAGTTTTCTAAATACAGGTGTGTGTATTTCACAGGTTAGGTTTGTTGCAGCAATTGTAAGCATTAACAGAGAGATTATGTGAGTAAACAACATTGGGTGGGCTCCTTACTATGTTTAGGGGAGCAGGCACGTAAGATTATTCGTTCGGTATTGGCGTTCCGGTGCCTTTAATTGTGTATGTAAGTATTTAACATGTTCCAATCAGTTTACGTTGGAGCTTTGATCGTGCAAGGCCTTAGCAAATTGTCTCTCATGGATGTTTGGCTGGTGTCCCTACACCAGTGACTGCCAGTTTGTGGATGTGTGCCGACCTAATTCATCAGGTCAACCTCACCAAGGGTTTTCAGATAAATCTCAGCTTGCATACAAACAGTAATTTATTGTCGTGTAAAAACGTGCTGTGCTGAAATCACGGTGAATTTATTTGGCTCTGACTCTGTCTATTGTTCTTTTCTAGAATCTTGCGGGGGGGGGGTTTTATGCTTCTGATATCTGCACAGATTCGTTGATGTCCGCTAACGCTTTCAGATGCTCACGCTGTCCTTGGCTCGTCAGACACATTAGGAAGCAGTCCTTGTATCACCTGTTTCGGGGCTGTCCACACAAACGCGCACGCACTGTGTGACTGGAGCCATAACCACGCAGCTTATTTAAGCAGAGAGTGGATTTCTTTATATTGTATGCTATTGGCTGTCGTCTGCTTCTGCCACCACAACCACCACTCCTTCCTGCATGCTGTTTATTATGGCTCGTCAATCAGACAGCATTGGTAGCTGTCAACTGATTTTTGCCTTTCCTCTGCTGCTGCAGTTCTGGTTTTTGAACCACCTCTTTCAGCGTTGACTCGAGTGTTCCATCCAGTCAGGCGGAAACATTGATCAGTCCGTGCGTTTTGATTCTGCAAGTTGCCAAACAACAGCTGGCACGTCTGGCTCGTTCTGCCAACTGTTATAAAATCCAGTCATAAATTTTCGTTTAAATATGCTGAGGTTGCGGTGAACATTTCTATGATGCTGTATCTCTAAGGACCTTCAAAGCCAGAAGTAAACTGAACTATAGCCAACCAATGTTAGAAGGAACTTGCTTGCTGTCAGTAGTTCAAAACTATTTGTGTATGTGTGCAATTTCTTTGGTTTTTGTTTTTTTTAATAAAAAAAATAATGTTTAAAAAAAAGGAAATAATAATAATGAACTTCTTAAATATTTAATAAATAATAATAATTCTACTTTTAGACATGCTGGCTAACCTACATCTGTGTCAGAAGGTCTGTGTTAAATTGATCAGAGTTTGAGTGCATCACGTGTGCACACCTTTCCCCACCTGACTAACAGCCCGGTAAATAAGGGATGAGACAACAATACCAGCAGCATCAACTTTTAAGATATTTACTTCACCAAACACTGAAATGTTTGGTATAAGATATGCATCCGACTCGCAGAATAAAACTCACGATGTTCTAGTCAGATCAGTTTGTCTCCCCCTTGTAATATTTTTGCTTGCCTAGTACATCGCTGTTCACCAAATTACCTTAATTTCGCTTTCAGTTTTGCCACTGACCCTAACCAGATGGTGAATAAGTGACCCCCCCCCCCCTAGCACATTACCTGCTGGCGACTAGAATTAATGATGATGGTGTCGCCTAGTTGGAGCTGTGGGTATCACTAGAGAATCGTAAGAGACCTGAGAAACATTCTTGGAAAAGTGGCTTCTCTAGTTTTTTAAAAAAAAAAAAAAAAATAGTTTAGCCCAGCAAAATATTGTGATGGAAAAGGTTCCAAATTACCGTAACACCGTTTCCTAATAGTCGTGTGACTATTAGGTCTAATAAACTGATTACTTATGATGCGTGGAATATATCATTTGCGATATTAAAAGCAGACATTTAATGGGAGTTGGGTGGTGAAAAGAAATTTAGAGTCAAATGAAGTTGATAAATTAACCAAAACCAATAGTTTATGATTTTTAAACATTTTCCTCTCTTTGAAAAATTGTCAAACTTAAGTAATGCTTTGTTCTCCTTATTAAATCTGCTCTAATAATTTGAGTATTTCTCATCAAGGTGAGCGTAATAGATAACAATCGCTATTAGAAAATATCTTCCTGAGTTTACATTATTAGTAAAGCCTGGAGAAACCGCACAAAAGTATAGTTGCTGTTTATTAATTAACCTATTTTATGGAAAAGAGCTCTACATGTACTTACCTTGTTAATTAGTGTGCTTTGTGGAAGGTGTATTTTGATGCAGCACGTACTGAATGACCCTGGCTTCAGACAATATCTCTAGTGATTTTTGTGATGATACTTTGTTACATTTAAAGGAAAAACCACCATGATAACAAGATAGTTTACATGTCTTTAGTGAGGTGAAAAACAAAGCAGGTCAAGAGGTGAGTCAGAAGAAGAAGAATATATATTTTACTTATATTCAGACAGGTAGCTATTTAAAATATTCACAAAAGAAGCAAGATACACAATATTCTGTACCTGGTCTCCTTTCTTTGTTTTTTTGTTTATTGTTATTTATTTCACAATATCTTTTTAAATAAGGCCACATTTTCTTTTAAAAAATTTCTTTTTAGAGATTTTTTTATTGTTTTATGTTTGTCATAACTATCACAGCTGCTCATCGATTTTACCTTTGTCTACAATCCTTTTGCTTTTGGATGTTGGCTTTTCTCTTATTGATTTCCATTTCAGTATTACCTGCTCACAAGTCTTGCTTTGACCATCATAGTTAGCCCCACATAATGGATACTCTCAGTCTTTTAGTCTATCTATCACTGCCTCTCTCTCTCTCTCGTGGCGATGCATGTACATAGATGTGTGTAACCTCTACGACTTCTGGATGGGAACGGGTAGTCCAAAAACCCGCTCGGGGGTTCTGTTTGTAAGGGGCATGATCTCTGAGTGATGCTCAATGGGTGGGTATTAAGCTCCCCCAACTGGAGGTTGAAGATCATGCTGGGGGATCTCTCCCACAGCATTTGGGCCCCTTAAATCAGCAATACCAACCCAATAAAACCCTAACCCCCAAAGACTAGAAGGCAAGGCTTTTTAGCCAAGCCACACTTCAACAAAAAACTCACCTTTCTGCCACTGAATGATCCAGGAAATTAGTACAAGAGTTATCTTCAGTGCATCATGCAGACACCACTGTTGCTTTGTCTACCTTTAGTACTAACTGGCAGTGATACCTGTCCTTGGTCAGCAATACATTGCTATATATCTTATTACTTGACTATACAGAGTTTAATAATGAATGTGTCCATAAATATTTATATTTTACTTTTACTACAAAAGTGATATTTTCCAAACAAATGATGCACTTTGTATTGAATTCTTTTTTTAAAAAAATTACTTGCCCCCCACTTTTTTTTGTTGATGACCCTCATATCACATTTCTTTGACCCTTTCTGTATCCGACAGGTAATTTACCGTTACCCCCTGTTTTTGTTAATAGCACTTATATGATTTATTTGTCCCTGTGTTATATTTTTTTGTCAATGAATCCTACAGATGATTTGTTTGATCCTTATTTTTGTATAATAACCAATGTGTGTAACGTTTACTTTTCTATTTTGATGTCTGCATCTAGATTAGTTTTACTTTCTGCTTTGGCACGGACCCGGCATCACTAGCTTATGATATGTCAGGTGATGAAAAGGCTTTTAGCTACTGGATAGTCAAAATATTATTGTTGTTCTCCAGTCAGGTGTCTTTGTAATCTTTACATTGCTTAAATAGTTTTCTTTTACACAGGTTTAGCTGGGATTTGTATCACTTGAAATTGACATTTGCCTTTGATAACAGGGGAGATAATTTCTCTATATGCTTTCTTTGGTAGACAACTGGTTGTTAGGATCAGGGATTTTAACCATGATTCTCAGTCTGTCATGTGACGAGTTTTTTCTACTCTGACATTTTGGTTTTTTATTTCTGAGTCAAGGAGAAAAACAATTGTTAGGAACCTCTGGACCAGAAGAGACACTACCGGCATGAAAAGGTCAACGATAATTGCCTTCAAATATGCAGTTTAAGAAATTCCTGTGTTTTTTACTGGTTAATCTTGTAGTTTAATTGCACATTTGAAAAAATGGAAGGCTTCAAGAGGGAGTTTTGCTTGTCTTCTGTGCTGAGAAGTGGCTGTACAGCTTATCACTGTGCGCTTGTTATGCCAAATCTGTGAAATTGGGCAAAACTGCAGCTTAGCTTCTGTCTGTTTCTTGAAAGCAACAACTGTGGTGTGCATGGTGATGGATTAATGATTAGTTGGTGTTTGACAGTTTATGGCACCTTAGCGGATTCTGAATAAATAGAAGACACTCGCTGTCTGAGTCACACTAGTTACTGTATCACTAGCTGTGTGGAAGGTGTTAAATCCTCTAGTCAGCCCTGTGGAGTTCTGCTTATGAACAGCATGTTATTGATGTCCTCAGGTGGGGCAAAGCTGGCAAAAGTCTTTCATCTCAGTGTATTAAAGTAGCCAAGAACAGTGATAAGTATATGGTATCCATGTTCTGAATATTATCTGGATGCTACATGTGGAGAGAAGATAACTCACAGGGAGATTCTGGATCAGTGTGCCAACATCTTGTTGTTCCTGTCTGAAAATGCACCTCTCATGTGGAAGGTTTTGCTGAGAAGAGATCCAGATAAGGAAGAGAATTCGGAGTAGGTGTCAGACCTGTTACATGAAGTACCTCAATGAGCATGGCCGGGTAGATCTGGGGGACATGCAGATTATGAAAGATGGCAGTTAACAATACATCCTACACTACATGGAGTAGCTGACAAAGTTCGAAATGACTGGATGGCAAAAAAAAGTGATTTGTGAACTGTTTCTGAACTTTGATGCACTACATATTTTACAGTCACTGGCTATTCTTTGGGATGAAGGACTGACTGGAGATACGGAGTTCAAGCTTGTGGTCTGGATGAGGGACAGAATCATCCTAGGTGGAGCTATTATGTTTGTTTGTTCAGTGGTCCATGAACACGATACACATGAGACCTTCAGGATGGAGCCATACAAATCACATACTGGTAACAAATCTTGCTGCGGCTGACTTCTACATTTTCAGCTGAATTCTTTATCTAGAGCTAGGAAATATGCTGTGGGATTTTGCTCCTAACAGAGACAATACCAGTATCCAACCAAGTGACTATCACACAAGCTGTTGACTTCACTGAGGCCATGCTACCCACCTATGGCCCTTTATTAACAAACACATAGGCCACATCTACAGAACATCTTGCAAAGTGGATAAGGAAGGAAGCTCAACAGGGAATTGTTAACCTGGCCAATAGAATGATAGCCTGTAGTACCCGATTCCTTACAGCTCTAGGAATAGGTAACAGTGTTGCTGTGCCAGTTTCCCCCACTTTGACTGTAGCAAAGGTTATCCACCAAATATTATTGGAGTGGTTGCTCTGGCTATTTGATTGGCTCATGGAGAGGGGTCATCAAAGGAAGAGTGGCTCAGAATCAGTTGGAATTCATACAGTTTAGTGGTCTGAAAGCTGAAGATGTTCCACCATAGTGGATACTGGAGAGTTCACAAGGTGCTCCTGTCTATAGACTTGTTTAAGATATAACTCTGTGTGTCATAGTTACAAGGAATGCAAATGTAGACAGTGATTAATTGGCAAACTGCACATATTGCATAATGGACAAAGGTAATGGTCAGCACATTGACATTATTTATTATTGTTAACTATATCAGGTCTTCTTATAGAATATAATTATAGGGATTCTACTTTTTAACTTCTACAGTTATTGATAAGTATAATTTTTTTTAAAAAATAGCTCTGTGTTTATTGTTCATCTCTCTCTCATTTTTTAATATTTCAAATTTTCAAGTATGTTAAAGCTAAATCATTTTATATTTTATAACTTTAAATGTGTTAAAATAACATTAGGCCATATTTATCAATTCCATTTGATTTTAAATTTAAGATTAAAGCCTATAAATATCTTTTTTATCATCTTTATTTCATGAAATATGAAGCTAGCTTGTCCAATTCATGGAGTAAATATTAGTACGATGTGTATGCATAGCGCCTCAAGTAGTTGTGAATGTCACTGAACAATTCCTGCATGTCACCTGCCTACTTCATGAAATGGGCAATTTCGCAGATTGGGCATAACATAAGCACGTGATCCCTCGTCTTGTAATTGAGATAAGATCCGCAAACCTGACCAGAAGATAAGCTCTAGACTGGGGATAGTGCACACATCTTCTGAAACATTGTTGCTAGCAAACTTCTTTCCCAGTGATTAAATGAAACGTAAGCAAGTAACAAAATAATAATAATAATAATAATAATAATAAACTAGGGTAGGGAGACAGCTCTCTCTGGTACCAAGTGAATTCTTTACATTATTCGGAGGCTTGGAAACTCTGAATAGACCAGAGTGTGGTTTCTAGGTCCCTCTGATATGGAACAGCTGTCAGCCAGCAGGATCTGCTGTCTTCACAAAATGAGGGAATTAAAAACAGTTTAGTCTCACCCTGTAGTTTTGAATTTATGAAATGCAAGACCCCCCCCTCTCCAGATTCCTTTGCTGCTGTTGGTCTTGAAATATGCCAGATTGTACCACCATTTTGATTTTGGATTAACTACTATTTTTTCTTTTTTCTGACATAATTCCAGGCTTAGATGGAGTTTTTGTGGGAGATGGAAGATGGAAGGAACTCGTAATAAGTAAAAAAAAAAAAAATAATAAAAAAAAGATTTCTAGAACAACAAAAACTGTATGTAAGACTGTGGGGAAGTTGTGTATACTCTTCGCTCCACTTCCACCATTAGACCTGACTCCCACCCAGCACAGTATCTCTCTCAGTGCAGTCGTGAGACTTTCCCAATATGTTTGTACTTGTTCACTTTAAAATTTGTCTGCATCCCTTTTCCCTTCGGTGCAGAAGATGTGTTTTTGTTGTTGATTTAGGACGTGGAAAATGCGATTTGTGAAGCAAGCAACCTCTTGCGTCTGTCTAAGACTGCAAAATTACCGCATATAATCCAGAAGTTAGTTTTCATTCAGAGTGAAACACAACGTCAGCCTCTATGCCAATCCATAAACTCTGTATCTCACCTGGGGTTCATTTCCACCCCACTACCCTTTAAATATACATTACACAGCAGCGGCTGAGCCACAGCAGCTGCGACACTCAGTATCTTCCTCATTAAGGTACCCCTACATCGCTCCAAGCCCAGGTGTCTTTGCTTTACAAGTGAGCTGACTAAATGTACAGCAGCACAATTACCAACCATCTCTTCGGGTGGCACCAGATGGTATGATCTGCTGTTAATTACCTCTCTTCGGAAAATTCAAAGAATGGACTGGAATCTATTTTAATGCATATCTTTTGTTTATCTCCAGAAAAAGGCTGAAGGAACAGTTCTCTATGAGCATGTGTTTTACCATTTGGATTTGATTGAAAAGGACTACTTTGGGCTCAACTACACGGATGCCCACAACGTCAATGTGAGTATTTGTCATTTTCTTCTGTCAGGAATTGTAGAAAGTCTAAAAACTGGGGCTGGATTTGGCTACGATGATTCCACTTATCACAGCCAGGTTGGTTTCATGTGAACTTCTCCACCACAGAAGCCCAAATTTTTTGAATGGTATGTAAACAAACAGTGAAGATTTAAGTACATGTTTTTTTTCAAGATGGAGCACGACATTCATCGTTTCTATACTGTTTAAAAGTCTTAGCGACTCCATCCAAAAGAGAGAGAGAGACAGAGAAAAAAAAAAAGATCAATTCATCAAGGTAGTGTTTTCAGAATGCACAGGTAGGTGCAGGTGACATACTGCATTATCCAGTCAAATAATTGGGTTAGAACCGGGTTTGGGAAATATTAATTTTCTAGTATCTGATGTAGGCATGTGCCCCCACAATGAATGAATGTCTGAATCCTTTTCATTTTTGTCCGCAAAGTGACCCCCGATGAATCTGCCGGCTATTTTTAATTTATCACCTGTCCCCCCCCCCAGGGCGGCGGCTGCCCAGTGGGGCCGTTTTTATACACCTTATGAGTAAAGAAGCTTGTAGGGGTCAGGTTTACTGTTCATATTAGACAAGGTACCCCATGTTGCAAGCAGCTGAGATGTTGATATTTATATTTTGAACTTAGTTTTATCCATTGCCTAACTGTAATTTATTTGATTTCTGGTTCAGGGTGTTTTTTTTTAATTCAAAGTTTTGAGATATGATACACATGTGTTTACTGAAATCATTCCTCTTATCGATTGATTTTTATGTTGACATCCTAGTAAAATAAACACAATCTACATCTGTTTATGACGTTGAATCTGTGCCGCCACTGTTGTATAGAATCTACTTTTTTGTTCAAAGGTTGCATTTAACCCTTTGTATGCAATGCCAAAAGCACCTTTAGTATTTTCGTTGTTGAGTATTTAATCAACATGTGTAATGCAAAACACTGTGGGGGATTTGTCATTACAAAGGGTCACATCAATGAGGAACGCACTGTGCATGCCACAGCCCCCCCCCTCCGGCTCAACCTGTGCGGAGTAATACAGATTTGACAGGTGGTATGCAGAGGGTTAAAAAAAAAGAAGAAGAAGCTCCATCAATAGCTCAAGAAAATCTATAAAACTGACATTCGCATTCAGTCATTTTTTAATATTTCTCTCTTCTTTCACACTGACCCTAACCCTGAACATTTCCAAAATCTGTAGGTGGAGAGGGTAATCCGCAGAACACTCAAGTGGACAGTTCAGTTAGTTCATGACTCGTAATCAATCCAGTCCATGCCATGAATATACGTGTAATTATTATACCCATATGGCGAGATAAGTAGTCTAATAGCCACATATTTCAGCTGGGTTCTGTCTCTAAAACTTGGAAAGGATCCAACATTTCTTGTTGACAGGGACAGAATCAGCTAATGTATAAACAAAACTTATTGGAAGGCATTTTTCTTTTTCTTAGGAACCATGTATAACCCATAGGTGGCCTTTTGGCTTTCTGAATAACCCGTGTGGACTTTTGTTATCTTGTAAAAGCCTCGGTGGCCTGCTGATTTTTTATGTGGGTCCTGCAGACTTTCTGCCCCCTTTGTGTAAGCCTTTTGCTTCATCAAGCTGAACCAAGCTATTCAAAATTAGTTTTAGGAAGTTTTGCTAGTTAAATTCTTTAAATAACAGACCTTTTCTCCTTTTTTCCCCCCAAAATGCTTGTAAAGTAAAACATTTTTTCTTTCTGTTTGTCCTTTTTTTTTAAAAAAAAATGCAATCAACTTTAAAAAAAATAATTAGCTAAGGGTTATTGAAAGATACGTGGAAATAGTTTGCCTGATTTAACATAAAGATCTGTTAGAATGAAGTAAGATTTACTTACAAGACTTTGCCCGAGACATGTTGATAAAAGGAAAAAGAAATGGCTGCGGGTATATTATGGACCTTCATTAACAGTAGTATCACTTCCTCAGCATTGTTCCATTGCTATAAGAAAATGTCTCATCTAATGTGCCATAGATTTTAATGATTTACAATTTAACAGCTTTTCACTCATTTTAGGGTGTCAACTTGGTGCCTTAAGTTTTCCCCATTGGTGCAAGTTCGTGTCGATCACTGTTCATCCATATTTGGTATCCCTTTTATATTTTCTTTGAATGGTTTATTTATAGAAGACTTCCAATAGTCACAACTATGAAGTCATCCAACCTGCAATGACAGGATTGGTCTTGTGGTCTTGGAGAGACTTTGTCACTTTATCATTGTGATGTCCTTTGAACGTGTCAAACAGCAGCATGGGATTTTAATTCATAAGGAGCTTTGTGCTGATGAAACTACATCTGCCGTAGCCAGTCACATCCATGTTCTGCCGGTTGTTTCTGTTTGCTTTTGAAATAATGACACCTTCTTAAAACTGTATGGTGGCATCTTAAAACTTTCACCAGTACAGCATAGCATGGCAGTTAGACATTGCTTGTCATAATCATGTGAGAATTAAGCACATCATAGGATTCTCTCAGTAGTCATCGGGGTATAAGGCCTGCTACCAATATTTGGTATGCATTACCAGTTCACCTCATCACATAGTTGTTAACAACATCTCTCAGTAAAACGATATCATTGTTGGAACTGGACCAGAAGAGCGCTACTTTGAAATGTCTCGTGCTCTCGTCATTTCGCAGACCTTGGTGATTTAAGCATTTTGATAGTAACAGCTTTGCTGACAACAGACAGTCAGGTTACAGACACATGTGCAAACTTTTTCAGTAGAACAGCCTCTGTAGAGTAATTTTTGCTTCAGCGGCAACAAATTTATGAGCCACAGTTTCTTTGACAAGCAAGATGACCCTTGATTTGAAAGTCACTCAGTGAAGTTGTTCATCTGCCATGACAAGTGACCATCAAAAAGGAAGAGTCAATGTAGAGTTGCATCCATAGTTGGGGGGTGAGGAACTGCTTTCAAGGATGCTACTGGTTGGGGGGGGGAGAAACAAATCTTTAGGGAGATGGAACCACTGACTCATTCTCTTTAGGAAGGTTAAACAAAGCACTGTCTGAGTCGATGACCAATGTATGAACGGACACCCGGCATTAGACTGGTTATGTACTTAAAAATAAGAAAGAATTATTCCTTAAATTAAAAAAAAAAAGAAAGAGAAATACCAGGGGCATTCACATGAGGCAGGGCTGAAAAAATAGTATCTGGCCAGCTTTTACTTAAACGACCCTTCTCTGTTAAATGAATTTTCCCTTTATATCAAATCTCTATCAGCCTTTGTGGTGACACTTCATTAAATTTGGAGGGCAAATGTCGCGCCGGTTTGTAGGTCCTTAGTTGACTGTAAGTAACAACGCAGGTCAATAAGATTGGCTCAGTCTGTGCTCACCTTGTGCCGGTTTGAGTTTTCCATTTGAAAGGGTTATTTCGGGGGTTGGAAATGAAATTTTAATGGTTAGTGGCCATGTCTCTGTTAAGATGGGGATTGTTATTATTAATTGCCTTTATGATTTTTTTCCATTCTGCCGTAAGCTATCACATTCTTTGTTTCTGTATCTGGACACTGTGCATATTTCAGTTGGAACACTAAAGAATAAATGGCGTACTTCCTTGGGAAACAAGCATGGTCCGTGTGTTAGTCAGGGGGTTAATGACTATTCTTTTTTTTGCAGCATTGGTTGGATCCAACAAAGTCAATTAAAAAACAAGTTAAAAGTGAGTACTATTATTTTTTACATGGGGGGGTATCTTCTAATACATTTTGTTCCTCAGCCAGTGATTGCACTGATCTCTCTTTTCTGGGGGTCTGGCTGCTTCCATAGGCGTGCAGCAGTTAGTTTCAAAATGCATTTTGATTGGTCTAAAATGACAAGATTTACCCAGCAGCCCCATGTCGGCTGTGAGGGGGCGATTGTGGCTTTGTGACGGTCGCCATATTAACGTATTCCGGTTGGCGGAATAGTCTGCCCATCATCAAGGAAACGTAAAGAATTGTTGCTTTCTTTATAAAAAGGGCGGTTTCTCACAAACAAGGGTTGGCTAGGGTCCGCATGTTTGTGGAGTCCCCCTGCTCTTCCTGCCTGTGCCACCCCCCCAACTTTCGTTTTTATTGTTGCCGTCCAGTTCTTGCAGTAAAAACCCAAGCGATCAAACCAAATCAGGTTATACTTGGAATCCAACCCAGCAACCATGTTCCCTGGTGAAAACAAATGACACGTCACCCCTCGCCCTTTGTGCCAAACACGAATCATGTCACACATCAGCCATCTTTGAGAACCCATGTAAGCCATCTGCAGTGGATTCTGGGAAATCTTTACGAATTTTAGTTTACTAACAGAATTGTAAATATGATGGAAATAAATTACCAGTGGCAGTTGTTGATAGTGCAAATGTTAGTTAAAGTAAACAGATCCTTTTATCCTCCCTAGACATTTGATGTCTTGGACTGACTTAGGCATAATGCCATTAATTTCTATGTCCTTGTTTTACATGCCACAACTGTTGCTTTACTAAAATGTTTGCTTATCACTGCCAGTAGAGACAGCCCTGAAGCACATGGCACCGTGAGATGATGAGACTATGTGGTAGTACTCGGCCAATTGTGTTCTTTCTTTGATATTTTATTGGTATGTTACAGTTATGATGGACAGGGCTGTGTCTTAGCTTACACTCATGCACATGTCTGTTTTCCCCCTTTTTATAAAATAATGTCATTGAACATTCGCAGGTAGTAGACGTAGCGTATAAAGACTCACCTTTTTAATAATGGATGCATGCATAAAAGAATCCCATAAATTAGACCTGGTCCCATGAATTATTTCTTGAAAGTATTCGATCCATCTTCACTGCGCTGTACCTGCCTGTTTTTTTTTCTTTTTATTATTGAGATCAAAGAGAAACTTTCAGCGCAATAATTCATCCTTAGCATGTATCGTCTTTTCCATTGTTACAAGGATACAACAACCTGCTTTCAGTTCAGCGGTTGTTCGTTTCTACTCTCTTTCTTTTTAAGGAAGAGAGTTATTAATCACCTGACTGCCATCCCTGCTTCACAAAGTTTGGTTTGCTCCAAAAAACAAGGGAGACTGTTCTTTTACTTTTATCTTCAGCATCTGTTTAAAACGTTTCTATTATTAGGCAGCTGAAGTAATGATTAATCAATCAGAAATGGGAGTGTTTACTCATCTCCTAGTCTACATCTTCAAAACTATCAGTGTATTATTTCTTTAGGTTGTTCAGTTTAATTCAAGCAAAAGGATTTCGGGGCCAATGTGCAGCACAGGTTCAGTGTCCTAATTTTGGAGTTTATCTTTGTGTGTTTTGGCCAAATCACGATATAGTTAGAGAAAATGAAAGGCAAAAGAGAGAGAGAGAGAGAGAACCTGTGTATCAGTTCTCTCCTGGCTCATATCAGGCTTGGGTTCGAGACAGATACGACGCATCTTTTGTCGAAATGTTTGCGCTGTATATTTATCTTTTCGGCGAAATCAGAAAAATCAAAACCTGGTTTCTGTGCTCAGACCCATTATGCATATATACACATATATATATGTATGGTGCGTTTTCGTTTGACACAGACAGGAAGATGTGGTCGTGAGACGGCTGTATGACTTCATGTCTCTGGAATTCTATCCCTAATCTAATCTTTCACCGTGTGCTTTAAGGTTAATGAAGGAATTACTGTTCTCTTGATAACCTCCTTTTACAAAAAAAAGATCTAAATATACTGTAAAACATGATCATTTGTATAAAAAAAGAAAGCTGTATTATTGAAATTTTGACTGGCTTTTTAAAAAAAATATCCATGAGTTTTGAATTTAAATGGAAACAGGTTTTCAAATTTAATGAAAGCAATAGATAAAAATTATATATTGCATTTGTATTGCAGATATTGCAGAATAATTTTTAGTTTAAAAATGTCTTGAGTAAATCATATGCTCTTTGTATTATCTAGAATTGCAATCATTTTCCTTTTCCCCCTGTACATTAATCAGATTCACTGGAAAAATTACTCAACAAACACAGCTCTCTTTATCTGTATCTTGTAATATAATATTAGTACAGTAACCATTGGCAACGGGAAGCAGAGCTTATAAACACTTATTACAGTCAGCCAGCAAAATCCTGAAGCTCTGTCTGCTGTGGCTGAATCACAAAAGAAAGTTAGTGGAACATACGGTGAATCATAAAAATGTGGATGGCTGTCAACTTGAAGATATCTATTGGAAGGAGCTCAGCTGTTGTAGCAACAGTAAGAATCAATGATGACCAAAGATCATAATTTACTTTAATCTCGTATACAGGACAGAATGACTCACCAGAATTTGATTACTCTCTAGTTGCATAATGATTTGGTTTCAGCAACCTTAATGTTGTTGTTGTGTAGGATAGTCTTAACAATAGAGATTCACCTCTCTGTACATTGGAGAGAGAGGGCAGCGGCATAGCGCCATCCACTAGAGCGTGCCTGTCCTATGCTCTGGGGTGGGGATCTAGCACTTTTGACCAGCATGGTACTACCCCCCCTACTAGAACTTGTCGTTTTTTTTAGATGTGAGAGGAAACCCACGCAGCTGGCTGCTGTGCGAAGAGTGAGGAAAATCCATTGCCGAGGAGTAGGACTGAACCAAGACTTTATCTCGACTGGGATCCAACCTCGGTATAAGGGGTGCCCCGCCCGCCTTGGTAGATCAGTAGTTTAACCGCATTGCCACTAAGGCTGGGGGTGGGGGGAAATCTTGCAACACGGCGATGGACCAAGAGAAGCCAGTTTGAAAGCGTAGAGTTTATATTTATTTTTTATCTATATGTATACTTAAAAAAAAAAACATAATAAACTATTTATAATTTATTTTAAGGACATTGCTAAGCATCGTTACCAGTCTGCGGCTTGTTCCAAAGGCAGTTTCTTTCATTTAATGAACTAACCGCCCCTTCACAGTATTTGCTGCACTAAAAATTAATTCCGTACTTTGCAACGTAAAAAAGAAGAAAAATTTATGTTTTTCCTGAGTGTCTCTATTCTCCTGCTAGTGAAGCACTGCGCTTACACAATCTTACGTGTGTTCTGCCTCTGTCAGGTACACTTTGCTCGTGATTTACTCCCATTAGCCATTACCTGTATGCATTCATTCATCTCTACTCACCCGTACCTACAAGATGAACTAGCAGCCGCTGTCACTTCCGAGTTGCCGGTGAGACAATGGTGAAGCTACCTGAAAACATCGTCGTGTTTTTCACTAATCGGAGCATTAATTAGGCATAAAAGGAAAACCCAGATTTAACCCTCTGTATACCACATTAGTTTTTGCCTTTACGATCAGCAGGCTACAAGCACGAGTTGGTATTTTGTGAACTAACAGTATATATTTAGACAACAAGTTTGTAATGCAAATAGATGGGGTTTGGATTGATATGTGGATCTGTCACTACAAAGGCCTATTAATAAGGAAGGTACTGGCTGTCACAGCTGCCATGGCTCAATCCTGTGCTGACTGATAAGATTTTAAGAATAATGAAATGGTATTCATAGGGTTAAATATGATGCAGGTTGTTTTTCTTTTTGTCAAATATCTATCAATGCTTCAGTTAATTTATACGTATGGTCTATAGTATTTCTAACTAAATAGCTAGAATAATTTACAAGCAGTTACATAATTAAAACCTTAAACTTTTACCAGATCTACCCCTCAAATTCGGAATATATCTGAACTGGATTAATCTATGCTGAGTTCTTTATAATCCATGGGGCTGATGTTGTTGAGCAAGTTCTACAGGGACAAAATTAATCTCTATAGTTCTTGTTAGGTTCTAAAAAAAACTGCCATATCTGATCACCTGACATAATCCCACCATTCACTTCTTTTATAAGGAATTCTGGTTCTTTTCATAACGAATCAGAGTGGAAAGTTCATCCCATTACATTTGAATGTTCATCTCAGTCTCATTCAGAGCCAGGTTAACATAACAGGATCTGTTGAAAAGGGATAAAAATGGTAACCAATGGATACCATAGGCATTTTACCTTCAAAACTCTCAGTGGGTAATTTAGCTAAAAGCTATTGTGGATTAATTAGTCGTGTTTTGTTCCTAATTAACCTTGAATAGATTGTAAAAAGAAATTTTCTGTTGTCTCTAATCGTTCAGATAGCAAAAAAAGAAGTTATTGTTTCTGGGTAAATGTTTAGAAGATAGATTAGAAAATGTGTTTTCATGCTCTTGAGATGGTTAAAAGGCAAATGGAGGATGGACTGGCTGTGGTGGATAAAGGATCTGTTTAGATATTAGACAAGGAGTTAAGCTGGTAATTTGTTGTTGTTAGGGGCACTGAGACAGACTGACTGACTTGCTTGCTTAAGTCATGTGCACAGATTGAACTCTGTTAAATAAATACAAGGGCTGGGCTGGGCTGGGTTGGGGAGCAGGTATCATCAACTCAAGGGGGGAGTTTTTGTTACTGAATTATTCTCCTTATCTAAAACCATTAGGGCTCAGTGTCTGTTTATCTTGCAACCACCTAATTAGTCAGACCAGAGGAAAGAGAAATTGACTGACTCCCCCCCTCTCAATCCTGATAATCCCATATCTGGTTGCTGGGAGAGGTTGGTGGAGAGACTGACTGCTTGGCTGATTAGTTTACAATTACAGATGATGAGAAACTTTGCTCTCTCTCTCTCTCTAAAATAGATTATGGCTTGGTGCTCAAATGTAACAAAGCCTCAAACTATTTATTTATTTTTAAAAGAGCACAAATGTAAATGCTTGTAAATAAATAATTTTTTTTTCTGGCGACATTGACAGTTTATTTAATGGATCATGAGGATGTGACTGTAGTGACATTGCTCGACTTTCGGAATCTGCTGTCCTAAGCCACACCTGTATCGACCACAGCAGGGCAGTGTCAATAATCGAGTTATTGAAAATGAGGATGTATTGATATTTTCCAAGTGTTGGAGCAAACTGGTGGAGCTGAGACATTAGAATAGGAGAGAAGTTCAGCAGGTGGGGCTTATGAACGGTGAATTAAGTTGGTGCAGGTGCTATCGCTCCCACACTGAATTTTTCCATGTTGCTGCTGCTTTTAAAATTTTCTGTAAATTTATCTAAAATTTAGTTAAGGTGGTGCCCACCAACCTTGGTTCCCTTCTGAGTGGGCACAGAATATTACCCCCTCATCTCCAGTGTCTGGCCAATGGCATGTTTCTTCTGAACATTCTGGGCTCCCCCTTTTCTACTCCTGTACATTAATTTTCTTTCCTCAAAGGTTAGTGGAAAGGCTTCAGGTGGAACTTGAGGTTTTGTTTTGTTTTTTTGTTTTTTTTTCATGCCCCTGGTGCCTACAAGGGAGGCAACCCTGGTGAGGGGGCGATGCCAATATCCCAAAGCATCAATGGAACCTTATGCGCTGCGGAGGTATCCTTCCTAAGCCTCCGCAGCTGGACAGGGGACTGAAGAAGAAAAGGTCATTTGTACTGAACAACAACAACAAAGTTACTTTGATGTTCTGGTTGTTCATAAATATGAAACAACGAACTGGGGAGAAGTGGGTGGGTTCGTTTGGACTAAAATAACGATTAATGCAAACTCTCCAACAGAATGGTAAAAACAGTTATTTATTTATTTAAAATTAACTTTTATATCCTCAAACAAAGAAAATCTGGAAGAAAAGAAATTCAGTTGATGTCATGTGATTTTGTTTGTTTGTTTGTGGATGCTTATTAAATAGACCCACTGAGTTGGGGACTTTGTGCGCCATACAATGTGGTTTTGAATTAATACTTTAAAGAAATAAGAGCGGCTGTGGAGGGAAATGTGTTTTCCGGGCACCTGTTTCTGTGCAGATTTGTTTTAATCTTAAATAAATAGAAAGCAGTTAATTTTTTTTTCCTCTCCTTCCCTGAGTAGAAGTTGTCGTTCATGGGTAGCAGCAGTGATCCTCCTGGCTGCAGAAAGCCATTTGGTAGCGTATCTACTAGAAGGGTGGAAAACTGGAGCTGCGTGATGCATTGTGGGTGATTTAGAAAAATTGTGTCCTTGCTGCAAAACCCTGGCCCACATCTGCAATCATGACAAGCGAGTACACTACTGCTACTGCTGCTACACTAACTCACCGGCATTTAGATTGAGATGCTCTTTTATATTGGTTTGGATGACTAGAAATAATGTTGCTTCGCCAGACACCTTTTTTTTTCCTTTTTGCTTCTTTTTTTTAATTTTCCAGAATTTTAAATTAAAAAATAAATAAATAGACTTTGTTAAATACTGCACGCCTGATCAGAAGCACGTTGCTTGGTTGCTATGTATTTTACCTGGCTGGATGAAAAAATTCGTGCCGAGAAGAGTTCCGTTCTGTATCAAGGTTGAAGAAGCAAAGGATAGAGCATCTTAAACATCAGTTCATGCCCCACATCTTGAATGTGGCCCTGTTTGTCTTTTATACAGCACAAGCAGATCTGTCTGTTTCAGTGTTTGGTTGGTAGTGTTTGTTTCTGTACACACACACACACACACACACACACATCAGGTAGCCACAAAGTCCTTTGATTACTTTGAAGTGCAATAGTTACAGAAAAGGGGAAATCTGAGAAACTTGAGCAAGAACATATGGGAGATTGGGTGGTGATGATTGATATTATGTATAATTTGTACTCCACGACGGACCCCTTACTGCTTGTAGTTTCAGGTAATGTTAGGAGAATTTGATCATTTGCATGAGAAAAACCCATGGGAACCTGACTACTCCCACCTTTGACCACCTTTCCAAGTTTTGCATGCTGTACTCAGAGCGGTGGTTTATGATTCCTTCCCCTCTGCTATATTTTTCAGTTGGACCGCCATATACCTTCAGATTTCGGGTGAAATTTTATTCCTCGGAGCCAAATAATCTGCACGAGGAACTAACCAGGTAAGTTGCCATGTTACAGAGTGTGGACGCACAACATCTGTCTATTACACAGGTTTATGGTAGGGGTATTTAAGGTTTTAGGGCCTTTGTTGTTGGAACCACCACTGACTGTTGTACTAAGTGAATAATTATTAGTAAGAATACTGGGGGGAGGGGAGATCTCCTTAGACAGTAGCTATCCCTGTTATGAACGATGGGATATAGAGAAAAAGCAAAATTTAATAACGGGACTGGTTGGCGGCAATGTTTACCTGCTGGTGGGTGGGTATGTGCTATTAGAATGGAAACGTTTCTGCAGACTTTCTGGAGTTTGTTAACCTGGAACACTTTGAATTTATATACATGCTTTAAGTACTCAAAGGGTAGCATGATGGCCCAGTGGTTAGCTTACTGTGCTGATAGCATTGAGAGCCTAAGTTCATGTCCTGGTCAGGGTGGACCTGCTTTGTTTGGTGTATCTCCCTAACAGGATTTCTTTCACTCTAACCCTTACTTGTTGTCTTATGCAAGCCTATCACTTAAGCTAGGCCAGTGTGAGCTATTGGTTGTGTTCTGCTGTCGCAGGAACATTGTTGGCGGTGTCATCTTTGGTGGAGGACACCTGCAACAGTCAGATGGACTGACAGTTATCTATATGTACTTGGCCAATCAGGAGATGATTGGCAAACACTTGGCTGTAGAAGATGAATGGTTTTTCTTCACCTCAGAATGATGGAGAAGCTCAGATACCCAGAATGCTACAGCAGGCCAATAAGGTCATGGTATTTTATCGGGAAAGGAAACCAGATGTCCAAAACAGAATTCAAATTCTATTACAATAACTTGAATTTATTTTACAAAGGAAAAAAAGGAAGACGACCAGGAGCCTGCTTGAGGATCTAGTTGCCATGTGAAAATCTTTCAGGATGCATAGCTGTTAACTCTTACAGCCAAATGTAGCCATGGATATTTTTTCTTAAGGTAGCAAGACTTTCAAATCCCGCTACCTTGATGTTAACTGACACATCAAACAAAATCTCCCGATTCAAAATGATATTTTTTGAGGCATTAAATTACCTAAGTCAGAATTTCTGTAGGATAGCAAGGTGTGGCTCTGTTAAATGCCCTGAACAGCCTTGTAAACAATTCTTAACTGACTGCCATCACTTAAAAATCTTGATCCAAAGATGATTTACCAGGCATGCCAAGTCTCTTTGTTGTATGTGTGCGTGCACCTGGATTATATTAACAATTGAAGCAGTAGTTGATTAAAGTGGGCTGTTAAGGAAGTTTAGCTGTGGCTTTGTGTTTCATAGATAAATCACATCCTTGGATAGCTGGTTGGCTGGCTTTATCTTTTAGGGAGTTTTTGTATATCGCACATGACAATGTGGAGAAGTTGGTCTAAAGACCTTACCTGAAGGTGTTTTCCTTTTTAATCAAATTTAAAGGTTTTTCTCTTTCTCAATCACCAGTAAAATGGTTGTATGTATATGTTTTAAAAATCACTGCTATTTTTGTATGTCTACAACAAATGAAATATTACCGTATTTACTGATTATTTTTTTAACTTAGGTAGTAAATAGCGCAAATATGATTACCTCCCTTGCTGAAAATGTGAAATTTTTTTTAAAAAAAGGTGTGCATCTTTTTAATTTTTAAAAAATTATTGGACTACTGCCATTCATTCTTTACCAGTCGCTTCTCTGTCACTCGTTGATACCAGTCACTAGGTTAATGTTTTGGCCATCCAGCTGTATTTGATGAGACTGTCAGTGACTGCAGAGGTTACCTTTGATTGAATTCTAATTCATTGGTGGTCAGAATTAGACAGTAAGTAAATTGTTATCCATCTTGAAAATGAAGCAGACATTTTAGTATTAATATTTTGTAAATTTCAGGTGCCATGCTGGAACTTAGTTTCACTCTGCTTAGTGAAGTGATGCTGTTTAGCTTCATTGCTACAGTCCAGCTTCAGGAACATTGATTAGTCGGTTATCATCTGTTTCACGTTAACAGAATTGCCTCAAAGTCCATGGAGGTTTTTGTCAGTTACCCTCATGTTTAGTTACACGAACCACATTTTCCTTGTTAAGGCAGCTGTTATTGGATACCCTATTTACTAAATATTTTGACAGGTTTGGTTTGTCAGTCCGTGCACAATATACTAAGATTTGTTATCACTGTACGATATATTGATCCCGGCCTTTGATATCATTTAACAGAACCGATCTATTTTCTTTTTTTTTGTAATGCAACCTAATATGGCAGCTGAATAATTGCTCAACATTTTGCAATGCTTGCTTGTTACCCCTTCCTTTGTTGTTGTTGTTGTTTTTTTTTTAATTTTTTGCAACATTTCAATGTGTTACTCTCATGGTCCTCCTGTGAGATGATGAAGATCCTCAGAATTAAAGCATATCCACAATGATTTCCAAAGGGATTTTCCTGTCTTGAGTGTATTTTGGACATTATCGGAGATGGTGTTCAATAGTTGTGGCCTTGTTGCTGTTAGGGCATAATGACCTTTATGTAGTCTGACAATTTGTACCTGTAGCCCCCTGGTGAATTAGGTTGCCTAATTACATTTATCTTTAGCTGTGGGAATGCTGTGAAGTTTACTTTTGAGATTGACAGTTCATGCATTCTTCTGTTGGAAAGATGTAATGCAGCCTGTTGTGTTACAGCAGACTGATTTATATATATATAAATCAATCTGCCTGAGTTAGTTATTTTAGCAAGACAATCCAAATAGTCACTACATACCTACTAAAGACTTGGCATTCAAGACCATTCTCTTTCACGATAGATGGCACAATGGAGTGGAAGGGGTGGTCAGAAAACCGTATCAGCAGTTAGTGGGGACAGGACACCCTCTGAACCATGCAGCGATAACTTCAGCTTCCTCTTATTGAGTTTTGAAACTAAAAGCAAACATACGCTAAATAAATTTTTGTTGGTTTGTAATTCTTTTTTCTAACATTTTATTTAAGAAATTTGTGGTTTGCTTTCAAAAATATTTCATATCGATACACCATCCCATCCAATCCTAGTTTGTTTATAATTTTCATATATTTATCTTTATTTTTCCTAGTTCAAATCTTAGAATTCAAATTTTATTTTTGAGATCTGTTCCAAGGTTTGTAATTTTACATTGTTATTGCTATCCAGAAGAAATATCCATGCATGCACACACACACACACACACACATCTGCCTACCTACCTACCTACCTACCTCTCTCTCTCTCTCTCTCTCTCTCTCTCTCTGGCACATTGTCTGACGTACATGCTAAATTAATGGCATTCATCGTTTTTCTTTTAAGTCGCTCACAAGGGTACATAATTTATCAGTATGCCGTGTGACAGAACATAAACACACCTTTGAAGTCTTTTAGTGTATCATGCTATGTATCAGATTCCACATGCCAGAGCTCTATTATTAATGATCTTTAACACTCAGGTGTTTTCCTTAGTGTCCAAGGTTCTGCAACAGTCTCTCTCCTACTGTGAACCTTTGATGGACTTAAAGGAAGACTGAACTCTTGCAATAAATGGATAGTTTAAATCTACAAACAAGAAAAGTTCTGCTAATACCTACATATTAATTTTAGATGTACTTTTGTAAATGTAAAATTTTGATGCTTTCAAAACATGTAGCTCTGCTGATGAGAAGAGCAGAGACATCCTTGATTGTACTGCATGGAGTTAAATTGTCGTAGTTGTGCCGTATTGTGTTAGATTGTCTGTCAGGGTTGTGTTGTGTGATGTTGAAGCTCAGGAACAAATACCTTTCTTTGAGGTATTGTTACAAGGCTATTTGATTCAGTAATTACTGTGTATATGCATTTGATAAGCTGTGGCTTGTAATTGTGGCATTGCAAGTAAATCACAAATAGTTATAATAGGAGTGTAGCTAAAAAAATATTTGGGCATCTTTAGTCTGGTTTCAATTCCTAACTACTATTACAACAGGTAAGTAATATATGAAACCTCCTGACATTGAACTGTTGGCACACTGATGAGATGAAATCTTTAACAGTAAAATAACTGAATGATAGAAATGATGCAATAAACTGTATTGTAACCATTCTTTTCTCTATTGTTGAGACATGATCATATCATCTGATGATTAAGTATTTGATGGATGGATTATGTGATTTGCCTTTGTTTTTAACTGGGGTTTGTTTTAGACTTAAGATAGTGGTCTCAGACGATGTAGTCTCCGCTCCGTCACTTTGCTAGTGTCTCATGATGTAATAATCTCAAAGTCAAGATCTACACGATTGTTATTTATGGCCACACCCCATGAATACATTATTTCTGACATGATGTTACATAATCCAGAACTTCCTGACAAGATTCAGAACTGGTCTTTGATGATTATTTCAACATTTCCGGTCTTCATTGCCATCATCAGACTGAACGTTCTTGTTAGATTCTTTAGCGTTCCATAATGACTTCAGTTTCCTATTAGAAATAAAAAGAAAACAAAAACTTAAATGAATAAGGGGCCAGAGGTTGCTCAAGCCAAGGAATAAAGTGGGTGACGTGTAGTCCAGTGGTTAGTCTGTTGGACTGCCAAGGTCAGTGGCTTGTGAGAATGGCTTAGTTTGGCAAATCTCGCCGACAGGGTTTCTTCTCACTTCATTCCCCATTTGGCCATGTGGGTTTCCCCCCAACATTTAAATAAAGGGTTCCAGTAAGGACTTCTGGTAGATTCATTAACTCAGCCAAAGTTGGAACCGACTGAGCCTTTCTCTTTTTTAACTGGCATTAGTTCCTGGTGTCATGCGCCCCATCCTCTCCCCGTTGTCATCCGGCTAGTGTTCTGAATAGGGGACACGAAAAGAACTAATATTCAGTGGGCATTATTTTCGATTTTCTTCGTTGTGCTTGTTTTTAACTGTTTGTCTGTCTTTTCAGGTACATGTTTTTCCTACAGTTGAAAAATGACATACTGAGTGGGAAACTGGAATGTCCATTTGATACGCTTGTGGAACTTGCGGCTTTGGCTCTCCAGTGTAAGTTTAAAACAGAAGTTATCCCTGTATCGATAAGCTTTCAAGGGGAAGTAACTCATAAAGGCTAGTAGGTATGATCTGCAGCCAGTTTTGCACTGATATATTTTGGGCTTTTTTTTTTTTTTGTCAAACGTCACCTATAGTAGATTCTGGCTGAGCTGTTAGCGCACAGGTGCTTGTATTTCAATGCAGTTTGTCTGCACTGTTTCTGACCGGGGTTTACCTAGATGACTTTTTGCTGCAAAGGTGACGAGCGAGTGGGCTTACTGAAAGCTAAATCATTGAGATCACTGTGATGGTATCAAGCTAAATTTTACCTGACCCTGTTGATCAAAGGTTACATGCCAATCCATTGTTCTTTTTTTTTTTTTAAGGATGCATTGCTCTAGTTTGCCTCCCCATCTTCCTTGTTGAATCATCTACAAATTATAAAATCTTCATCTTTAAAGGATGTGATTTTTCTACAAAAATATCAGTGTATTCATTTTATCAAATTTTATTTATATCCATTGTTTAGTCAATAAAATCGGCAATTAAAAGTTACTGTTAGGAACCTAACATTCAGCAGTTTTCTTAAAATCAGTCTATCATATAAACTGAAGACAAGATGGTCACTAGGTGCTCCCACAATGCACAGCTGATCCTCACAAACTAAGAATGTGCACAAATCCCTCTTTCCTGTTCTTGTGCATATATATATATTTTTTTTTTTTATTGTAAATGCTATCGTAACAGTGTCCAGGTTTTATACATCGATTCTAGCGAGACTTTTCTGCATCATCTTTGAGCTAAGGTCTCCTAGAGTGGAACGGTATGTCGGTTTCTGTAGCGTTGCTTTGTGCGGATGTTTTGTGAATGCCGCCAACCCTGTTTCTGATTCCCTTTCCTCTTTTTACCTGTCACCCTGTGAACAGTCATCTATCTCCCTTGTAATTGTGCTGTGCTATTCGCGGTGTCCATTGCAAATTGGATTTTATCCGGATAAGTTAGAATCCTGCACAGTTTTATTTCCTTCCTGTTTGCTCATGTGTACTTCGAAAGTTACGCCAAGGTTCTGTGCAGTTTTAAAGTTTAGAGAACTACAGTGTTGTCAACATTTAGGATATAAGCTGCATTATCTTTTGCTACTGAGTTGTTGTTGTTGTTTTATATATTTGCTTACCAGCAAGCAAAGCACCTACCTGCCAGGTTTTGAGAATTTGTGCTGCTGAATTTATTAGCCAAGTGTCTCGGTACAGCCAGCCATCTGGTGACTCATCGATCTCACGAACATTTTTCTCGTATTGTGACTAGCCAGTCGTGAGATGATTACTCATTCATTTCTGTAGAATACCTGAGTTGTTTCTGAACAAATTAAATTAATGCATCTTGATTTTCAGATATCAGGTGTGTTTAGTGCTGATTCACTGACCAACAAAAGATGCTTGCTTCTGAGGATTTGCCTGAACACATGCAATGGTATATTAGTCAGTAACTCTTGTATTCATCTTACCTGTGCCAGGATCCAGTAATATCAGATCAGATGATGTAACACCGTAAAATAATTCTCTTTTTGTAGTGTACTGGGATAGATGCTACTTTAAAGAAGAGTGTCTTAAAGTGCATATGCATTGACAATAAAATATGAAAAATTATCTTAAGAGAGAGAGGGGTTCCTAGAGCAGCAAGCTAAAACTGCTCTCTCAATACAGTTGATCTGATGCTAGGATTTTAACCCTCTATATATCACATCAGTTTTTACCTTGTATCAACTAAAAGCTCTGACAGTTAGCATCTGGTGTTGAACTAGTGCTGTATATTTAGTTAACACACCCATAATGCAAAACATGGAGTTGGAGTGTTGTACAGATTCCTTGTTCAAAGGGTTATGTTAACGAGGGCAGTACTCTGTCCTTGGGGCAGTAGGTGGAATAGCAAGAAGTCATGTGGACCATTTTTTGTTCTTTGAGCCAAAAACAGGGAAAAGAATGAAAAGCGTATTCATCTCCAGGTAGTGATTTCACCGGGGTCAAAACTGGAGAGAAGGTCACAGCACAGTTTCCTCTACCTTTCTTCACTGATGGTAATGAACAAAATGAAACCTGTGTATCTCACGAGGAACTGTTGCTGTATCTACTACATATTTTGTCGTTTTTTGTTGTTGTTTTTTTTGCTTTACACTCATATTCACTTTTCTAAAATATTAGAATTTAGGATTTTGTTTTATTATTGTTGCTGCTGCTGCTGTTAAAAGGTAGAATTTTTTTAGAGTTGCATAAATATATGTAACAACCAGTTTTATCGAATTTTTGTTGCACCTATGCTTACAGATATTTGGTCATTAAAATTTGTTGTGCGTGTAGGTTTGAGTTCTTACTATATCAGTACAAGAGAATACACCTGTGGTGTAGTGGTAGATTACTGGACTGGCTTTTGATTGTTGCTCAAGAGCCCTCCAACTGTACCCAGGTATCCCACACCTTCCTCTTCTCGCTCACTGATGTGAGATGTCCTTAGACCTTGAAAGTCAGGACAGGGGTTCAGCAGGTAGAAGAAAACATACTAAAGGTGTCAGATAGACTTTATTTTAAAATTTAATTATTGTATTTAAAAGTCAGGGCCTCTTTCTTCTTTTTTTTTTAGCCGAGTTGGGAGACTTTGAACCGCAGGAGCACACACCTGGATTCATCTCGGAATTTCGATTCGTACAAACGCAGACCGAAGAGATGGAACTTGCCATATACAGGATGTACCAGACGTGCAGGTGAACAGATTAGGAAAATCCCTTGTATGGTTGTCTTGGTAGCTCTGTCGGATTTGATGGGAATCTCTATTTTCAGGTGTTAGTGCGGTGGATTTGTGAGGATTTGTGCTACGAGCTGTTACTGGAAAATAAAGCTGAATATCGACATCATTTTAATTAACAGCACCCCTGCTCCTGTTCTCACTAGTCTCTCCCTAAGAGAGTGGATACACTTGTTTCCACAGTTTTAGTACATGCATGAGCCAGGGAGCCGTCTGGCCTGTGCCAGGACCCCAAGGAAGGAGAACTTTCCTGTCTCTCTAAAATTTGTTCTACCATTAACAATTTTGTTACTTAAAGCAAAAAAAAAAAACTTCCTGATATCTGACTAACATGGCGGTTCACCTTTGCTGATGATGATGATACAGGTTAAGATTCCTTTGGCTTTTAACTCTTGAATCTTTACATTATCTGCAACTCTGTAAGGTGCTGCCAGTTCTTAAGTCTTCGTATGATACATTTGCAACTGCAGCATTATCTGGTTCAAGAGATCAGTCAGAACGTTTGGGATTATCTCCCTCGTACTTGGTAACAATAAAACGCAGTAGGTGAGTTCATAATGTCATCCGTGTTCTTCGATGTACAATAGCTGATGGATCTGTTAACTGAACTGCATAGTTTGTTTTTTACCTATACGATAACTTTGGAATTGCTGGCTTTTATAAAATCACCTCTTTGAAGTATGTTATGCAGATGTTCTATTATCAGACATTTTTCATGAACAGCATCCAACCAGTTAGAACTGTCGGGTCAGGTCAGGGTTACAGCGATTTTATCGGATGCTGTTTCCTTGATTAGGTTTTTTGCCAGCTGTCACCAGGTGTAAAGGTGACTTCGTGTGCGGCTGGCCCCCGCCCTTATATTCACTCTCTGTGCTGTTGTTGGGTGTGTGCCAGTGATGGATTTTGTTTTGGTTTCTGTTGTCAGGGGACTGACTCCGGCTCAGGCTGAGATAAACTACCTGAACAAGGCCAAGTGGCTTGAGATGTATGGAGTGGACATGCACACTGTTATGGTAAGATAACTCACATCCCGCACTTTATTTTTTCCAGATTCAAAAAAAAAAAAAAAAAAATGGCAACTAAGAGAATTATTCCGCATCACTTCATCCAAAACTGTCAAAGCTTCCAGTCAGCAGTCCGTATTTGCCCAATTTACCTGGCACACCAGCATATGGTTTATGAAAATAAGTTTTTTTTTGGTTGTTCCTTCACCTCTTCGTTGTTTGTTGTACTGCTAAATGATTTATTCAGACTTGGCACAGATGTGAATGGCTTCTCATTTTCCAAGCAATAACTTTGTTTACCATTGTTTATCACTTGGCACTGAAGCCACGTTATTGGAGCAATTTGAAGAAAGATTTTAAGTCTTTATTGATCACTTAATAGCCATTGCAAACTGTGCCATTCCAGATATGCTAACATGGTTTCTTATTTAATATTGATGATGTCATCAGCATTTAAATTTCAGATCTTTCTGTTTGGGGTTTCATCTGATTGCACTTAATCTTTTTAATTAGATACTTCAGCAGATTTTTAATTACCACTGAAACAAAAGATATGTATTATCTGCATTATTGTCCAGTCTGGTTAATTGTGTTTCCAGAAAAGGTGTGTGTGTGTCTCCATCTCTCTCTCTCTCTCTCTCTTTCCCATCTCTTCTCTCTCTCTCTCTCTTTCCATCTCTCTCTCTTTCCATCTCTCTTTCCATATCTCTTTCTCTCTCTTTCCATCTCTCTCTCTTTCCATCTCTCTCTCTTCCATCTCTCTTTCTCTCTCTCTTTCCATCTCTCTCTCTCTTTCCATCTCTCTTCCATATCTCTTTCTCTCTTTCCATCTCTCTCTCTCTCTCTTTCCATCTCCTCTCTCTCTCCTCTCTCTCTGGTGTGTCTCTCTCTCTTGTGTGTCTCTCTCTCTCTCTCTGTGTGTGTCCTCTCTCTGTGTGTCTCTCTCTCTCTCTCTGTTTGTGTGTGTCTCTCTCTCTCTCTCTCTGTGTGTCTCTCTCTCTCTCTCTGTGTCTCTCTCTCTCTCTGTCTCTCTCTCTCTCTCTCTGTCTCTCTCTCTCTCTCTTGTCTCCATCTCTCATCTTTCCATCTCTCCATCTTTCCATCTCGCTCTCCATCTTTCTATCTCTCTCTCTTTTTTGCTGATGATGAGGGAGGGAGAGAAATGCTTAATTATTTTGATTGCAAAAACCAAGCAGGTACCATAAAGTATTTACAGGTTTGCAAAAATATAAAAGACAATTATGAGAGGATGTGTTGTTGAACAATGCACATGGTTAACTCCTATGACAGAAATACAAAAGCCACTGTGCGGTGATTTAAGCAAGTAGGGTCTGGACATTTTTCTTTTCTTTTTTAGGTTTATATATAGGTAAGGGGGAGTTGGTGGTTGGTTTCTTATCTCCTATTGCAGCTGACTATTAAGGTAGACCAGGGACCCAGAACGTTAGCTTGGTGACACAGGGGGAGCTACGGCCAGCACGACAGTGTCCGCTCAACTCCGACTTTGATCGACCAAATGACCCTACCGAAAGTCCCCTGCTAGAATTGTTTTCATTTTCCAATTAGAGGGAAACCAGCTCAGGAAGAAGATCTAAATACATTGTGCTGGGGGGGGGGGGTGTGTGCAACAGATTGAGCTGTCTGTGGCCAAGATTCAAATCCAGGCTCGTGACCATAGCAGTCTACTGTCGGATCACTGTGCTGAACCTGGCTGTTCTCTGTTTTAACTGATTTAGAAAATAATAATAATGATCATAGATGTGATGTCAACTAATAATGCTAATGACTTGTTATCATAAAATGAAATGCTTGGGTTCACATGAGTGAACTTTAAGTATATGAAGGTGAATATTTCTAACTTTACTCCTGTGGGTATCATGATCTTAACCTTTTATGCTGGATAAAATTTTGTTTATTTTGCATTAGGAATAATAACTCAGCTTGGTTTTGTTTTGTATAAGATGTAATATCAATGCCATCTTTTCTTTTAAAATTTATTTAATAATGGTTCCTTTTTTTATTTCCAGGGTCGAGATGGCAACGAATACTCCCTCGGCCTGACCCCGACGGGAGTCCTGGTGTTCGAGGGAAATGCGAAAATCGGTCTCTTTTTCTGGTAAGTTGCTGCCTTATAATATGACCTCACCTGTCCTCCGCCCGCCTGCCTGCAGGCTCAGAATGCCAAGCTCTTTGATGAGGTTCTTCCTGTATCCCTTCACACTGCGGTGAGCACCTGTTTATGTTGTTCACTGCCAACAAGGTAAAACCCCAGTTTTCTTCAGAAAGATGGACACTGCCTCCTCCTCCTCCTCCTACCACCAGTGTCAGCAGTAAAGGTTCATTGTGCAACTTGACTAAACTCAGGACAGGCGTTCAGTCTTGACAGCCTCTCTGTGGTTTAGCAGGGCGGGGCTGGTTTGACCCCCCCCCCAGCACCTGGAGTAGTTTGGTGGAGATGGCAGAGGCTATATGTCAAAGGAGATGCCGATGATGATGATGCCCCATCTTCATGTTCTCTCGTCTCTTTTTTCCAGGCAGCACCTTTCACATGAAAAGTTCTTGGTTTTTATCTTGCAGGCCGAAGGTAACTCACCTGGGCTTTAAAAAGAAGAAACTAAGCCTGGTTGTGGTTGAAGATGATAACCAGGTGGGTGAATTTTCGTTTTTTTTTTTTTAAATTAGTTTAAATGCGTCTGACGCACATAAGACGCGCATCCAAAGGGTGGTATCCTTGAATATTCGATAGCATCTCTCCTTATTTTTTTAAGGAGACATATTTAATGAATAATATGGAAGCTGACTACTTCATAATTTACCCTGTTATTGAAAACTAAGCGAAAGCATTCTCTGAAATTGCTTCCGTTCCTCTCCTCTCCTGCCTTTTCAAGGCCGCCGACGTCCGCCCGTGACGGTGATGATGATGATGATGATGGTGACTGAGTAAGTGCAGAATGCGAATATGAAACCGAATGATGATAACGAAAAACAGGTGAATTGACCAAAAGGAATGCAAAACCTTTACTGCAGAAAACAAGTAGCTGTTCTTCTGACTGTGACAAGTGCTCGCCATTGCTGTCGCCACAGGATGATCATGCAGCAGGTGCGGCAGCCGGCCCTCCCCTGATCCGCGCTATCCACGATTGTCATTTGTGTATTTCAGGGCAAGGAGCAGGAGCACACCTTTTTCTTCCACCTCGCCAGCAGTAAAGCGTGCAAACACCTGTGGAAGTGTGCTGTCGAGCATCATGCCTTTTTCCGTCTGAAGAATCCCGTCCGGGTGCAGTCTGCGAGGCAGAACTTTTTTCGAATGGGGTCCAGGTTCCGATACAGGTGAGTGCCCTTTCACAGTTCTGCGTCAGGTCATTGACAATAGGTGAGATATGTTTGTTTTCTTTACCTTTGTGTAACTACAGCCATCACCAATTTAGACAGCCTTGTTATACTGAGGAGGGTATTTCTTTTTTTAAAAAAATTATGACTATTGTCTTGTTTGCAGTGTGCAGGTGAATATCTCAGATATCTTGGCTTTTCCTGCTAAAGTCAGAAGTGCCTGTGCCCCCTCGTGGCATGATGTTGTCGGTGAGGGGTAACTTTTCGTATTTAGATGCTGGTGAAGAAGAGCAAGAAGGTGCAGCAGTGGGGTACATCAAGCCAAACCAGTCCTGACCAGGTTTCAGACTTGGGCCCTCAAGCTTAGCAGGCCAATAGGCTGACCCACATAGTATCTTAGGGTTTCAAAGGACCAAAAAACGTCTACAAAAGCAGCAGAGATGCTCTTCAGGACCATCTTTTCATGTTGCTTTTCTTCTGCTGCATAACATTTCCATAAATGATGCTTAGCTGTTCTTCAGACAGTGCTGTCACCATCCTCATAATCGTGCACCCCTGTTGTTTCAGAAGACAATTTATTACCGTAGTAACATCTGGAGGTTCAGTGAATACTGAATAGCCATAATGGTTTTATCCTGTTTTGCCTGTGAATAATTTATCGTAAGTGCAGATAAAATCAGTGCCTCTCTCTCTCTCTCTCTCTCTCATCTCTCTCTCTCTCTCTAGTGACATCATCTCTGTACTGACGTCATCTCTCTCTCTCTCTCTCTCTCTAGTGACATCATCTCTGTACTGACGTCATCTCTCTCTCTCTCTCTCTCTCTCATCTCTCTCTCTCTCTCTGTGTAACAGCTGCATCAGGTTTTTCTTTTTTTAACTTTGCACTTTGTCTCTCTTGTTTGGACAGATTTTAAAACAAAATTATACTACTATATATTTTAAATGTGAAACTTTACAATAAAAAGAATTTAGAAATCCAATTATTTGTTCATACATTATATGGATTAAGTAGCTACTTAATATTCAGTTTTTTTTTTTTTTTTAAATAACCAAAATAAACTTTCTATTGCAGGATTCAGGAGATAATTGGTTAAAAGTTACAATCTCCCTTCTGTTTTTTTTTTATCCCGCTTAATTGCCTCCCTTTGATCTGAGTCTTTTTTTTGGTCTGTATATGTGAAGTGAAGCTGAGTCCGAGGTGTTTGGAGGAAGACTTACTGGATACTCGCAAATACCCCTTAGGTTTGACATTTTTGTGATTACCTCCCCTTGTAGCGGTCACACTGAATACCAGACGGCAACTCTGAACCGGGCTCGGCGCAGTGTGAAGTTTGAGAGGCGGGCCAGTCAACGGTATTCGAGGCGGCCAACATTTGAAAAACGTGAGAAGGAAGAAGCCATCAGACGCCAGTCGGAAGAAGCCAGTGAAAGGTGATTTTTTTTCTTTTTTAGTATCCTAACAGGTGTAAATTCTGATGTCATAATGATCGGTGCAGCAGTTCCCAGAAAGGTGCCCGTAACAGTTGGTTCGCACCCCCAAAAATAGCATAGAATTCATCCCATGTTTTTCAGTTTGATGGGGGCCATATAGAACTTATAGAAAAATTCAAAGGAGAGCTGATGTCTGCACATTTATGTTGACATTGAAACCTGCATCAGGTGACCACAAGTCAAAATTGGTCCCTTGTGACAGGGCAGTCTCTTAGACTAGGTAACGCATGGAACAGTCAGCACACAGTGCAAGTTTCTGTATCTTCTGATACACAAACCCATTTTAGCCCAACTGCCTTTGTTCACGCATAAATTATAAACGCGTCTACGGTGAACTGACAGCGGGTACAAAGGCATCTATGTGGACTGTACACTCTGTACGTAGTGGGGACATGTCGTCGGTGTACTGTCCCTTTCTCGGTTATTTTGACCTTTGGATTTTCTTCTGCTATTCACCAGACTCTCCTACATCATCTTGTTTCCATGGCTATTTCTATGGTCAGAATCTTGCTAGCTACGCTGGACAGTTTGAGCAGCTGCGTACTTGAAGTGCCAAGGTGTTAAAATAGCACGTACTTTCATTAACTTATTTGTACTCCTCTCTTGGTCTAAGGACATCTTCTAGCAGTGAGCTAGAGGCGGGGTGTTGGCAAACTGCCCGGGTTGCCAGACAAGGGATAACCACAGAACCCCTGCCCCAAGTACCTAAACTAGAACTTTTTTTTTGCATGTGGGAGGAAACCCATGTGGCCAGCTGATGGAGGAGTGAGAATAAAACTGATAAGCTGAGACAGTCCTGACCAGGATTCTAACTGAGGTCCTAACCTTAGCAGCCCAGTAATCTACCAGTGCACACACTGTGCTGCCCTATAATTATTTTTATTTGGTACACCTATCGATTTAATTGCCTTGCACAAGATGAAATAGATGATTTTTAAAAACCATGGTGATAACAGGTTTGTGGTTTAGTGCCATATTGATCATCATTGTCAGAAATGTTGTGGTTGCTAACAGGTACGACAAATGAACTCTAAAGGCATCTCACTCAGTTTCTACACAGCCTTTTTTGTTTGTTTTTTTTTTGGCATTTTAAGGAACGCTGCTGCTGCTGCTGCTGCTGCTAAGTCGCCCAAGAAGACACCAGTCACCTTAGCACCCACAACAACAACAGTCATCACTGTGAAAGAAGCTCCAAAGACAATGACAACAGCCAATGGCACGGTCATCAAGCCACCCGCATCTCTTCAACCGATGGGCACAGCTGTTGAGCGGCTGGACAGCTTGATTAAGTCGGTGACCAGTGACAGGCCCGACGTGACAAAGCCGCCGGTCTCTCCCACGGACACAGAAGCTGATGAAACAAGCCTGCTGGGTAAACTCGTGGTGCCACTTTTGTTTGGTCTGGTCGTTTTTTCTTTTGTTGTTGTTTTTTTTTTTTTTAAATGGCTGAGAGAAGATGCTTGAGATTTTCCGTTATGTTTCCTAGTGCAGTCTGAATATTTACAACAACAACAGAACCTGAATTGTCTAAATTTCAGAATCAGAAACGATATCTCAGAACCTCTGCAAACTTCTTAGAGCAACAGAAAGAAACAAACAAAGGGACTGATCATTTATTATGTGCTGGTTCTTTGTTCAGTGCACATACCAACATAGAGTAACGGATTTTTACTCCATCCTCCTCAGTTTCTAAGTCGTCCTGTCGACATGCTTAGAGCTGTTCTCTGAAACCAGCGACAAAGACTGGTTAAAGCCAGCCTAGTAATATTACTTAGTTCCAGCAGTAGGAAAGGTTCTCATAAATTCTTTACTTCCCAGCATCTCAAAGCATTCGTACCTTATGTCTATTTGAACAGATACCTTTAAAATCCTCTCTTCTGTTTACTGGAGACAGCAGATAGGCTGCTGTTTAAAATTCATTTCTGACGGATACCATTATTGTATATCAGAAGGAAATAATATTTGAAACGGTCTCCTTGTTTTTCTTCTATAAATACTTCTTTTAAAGCAATAATCTGTTAATTTTATTGTTTTCTACAGTAATCTTGCATGCTTGCATGTGTGTGTGTGTGTGTGTGTGTGTGTGTATATATATATATATATATATATATATATTTTTTTTAAAGAGCACCTTACTGTTATTCTTTTGTTTTATCATTTTATGCAGAATTCTGGTTGGTCTCAGAGATGGTGCTGCTTTATGTTCATTAATGTCGCTTTGTTTAAACAGATGCTTCTGAGCTTGCTGCTGCCAAACTGAAAGGCATTGAACAGCCAGGACCAATTCTGATAAAGCCCAAAGTTGCTGTCAACAGTAAGAACATCCGGAACAACCAGGTGAAGTTCAGCAAGTCTCCATCAAGCATCCCGCCTGAACAGATGAAGTGCAACATTCTGAAGGCGAAGATGGAGGAAGAGATGCAAAAAGGTACACGCGTCTCCAGGTGCAGGTGTAGCTTGCAGCTGGATGGAAATTTTTGATGTTCTAAAGACTAGTGGTAGGCAGGATGAACCCCGGTGACCTGCTGTGTGATTGCATCTTGTGAAAGAGCAGCTGAAGAAACCGGCTTAATTAACACACATTTAAAAAAAAGAATACCACCACGAGTTGGTACGTAGTGATGTCTCTTGCAACACCTGCTACATGCTGTGTTGTGCTTGGAAGATAATGGCGATTCATTTACCTGCATGAAAATGATGAAAGGAATCAGCCAGCTTGGCCAGTCTAGGTGAATCCTGAGGTGTATTTGTGAAATAATTCCAGGTGTTAGATTTATTTACTATATCAGTAACTCTCTCTCTCTCTCTCACACACACACATTTCTCTGTGTATATAGGGTGTCCATAATGTCTTAGAAGGGTTTAGCTGTTTAAATACACAAGAGAGAACAAAAAAAATAACAAAATAACAAATTGTGGTACAAAGCTTTACTAGTTTACTTTATTTTTGTTGTTCAGGCTTGCGTAACCAAAATGATGACAATTGAGGAGCATGGTAACTGTAACTTGTGACTTGATGCTGAAATGAGAGTTTGGGACACATTAGAACAAGAAATCACTATCAGACAATTCGTGGATGAAGATGTTTAAAGAAACAGGTTCGGTTGATGATAGAAAATGTTGTGGTAGACCACTCCAGCTGTCATGTTTTCAAAACATCTATGGAAATCACATTGAGCCTCAGAAGTATTGAATATTCCCTTAGCAACAGCCCTTAAAGTTTGAGAGTGAGCTGCATCAGCAGGCAATTTATCACTCACATCACACCCCAACAGCTGTGGCAAACAGGATTGAGCACTGTATCGCTGAGTGATGGCAGTAATGGAAAAGTTTAAGGAACCATTGCTACATTGGTCAGAAACTTGAAGTGTGTTGCTTTGTGTTTTTGTTCTATGGTCAGTTGTTTGTGAGTCGTACACCAGTTGCTAAAGTGGAGATAACCACTTTACACCAGAGACAGCCTCAGTGAGAGAGAGAGAGAGCGTAGTACTGTGGTTACCTGCTAGAGGGCATTGCCCACCTTGTATCGCAAGGGGCCAGGCACTTCTGACTTTGGCAGCAAAGCCCCTGCTGTCACTGTTCATTTTTTGGGGAGGAAGCCCACATGGCTGGCTGGTGAAGAAGAGTGAGAAGAAACTAAGCCAGGGAGGTATGCCAAGTTGGGCTGACTGCAACTAGGAATTTAACTCAGACCACCACCCCCATCCTTGGCAGTCCAGTAATGTAACCAATGGGCCACTGGCTCTACCCGCGTCATAAGTAGTTATTGGTCTCTCAAAGACTTTACAGAGAGAGGTGGGGTACCCAGATCACTTCCTCGCCACCTGTAATTCATATTTGTACCAGGTACTCATTCATAATGTAGCCTAAGTTGACCTGGGATAGCCAGCTACACATGGGGACCGAATCCATACTACTGGTGTAAGAAACAATGCTTTAAGCAGTCAACCATCTGATTCTGATGAGAGAACGAAAGTTTCGTCCATATGTTTATCAGAGTTCTCTCCTTTTGCTGTTTTCTGCTTTCCTCACTACTACTTTTCGTGTTTGTATTTTCACCTGATGTATTTGTGGTTTCAGGAAACCAGGACTCTACTGAAGAGACTGGACAGAATATCAAACCAAATAAGTACGTACAGTAAATCTTTTATCACACTTTCGGTAAATTAATTTTTTAATAAGGCATTGTGGAAAAGGTTATATGAGCCGCCGCCTCCTCTCCAGATTCTAGGTCTTACAGGTTTGCACTGCAATTTTACTTTATTTACTCTCTTTAAGTGTAATTCTGAAATCAGACCATACATTATATATTGAGAGAGAGAGAGATTTAGGTAGAGCATTGGACATTCGCAGAGGTAGCCATTAAAGCTGCTTGACTGTTCTGCTGTCAATGCTATCATTTTTAATCTCAAATGTATTTCTACTCCAGGAGTCAGGGTATTTTTTTTTCTTTGTCCTTGGCTAATTAGTTGGCACGAGTGCTTTGATTTATTACAAATGAAAGACGGCAAACACCACCCTGTTCAAGCTGATTCAGAACGTTTGGTAAATGCACGCACAGGTTTTTGTCGCTTACTAACATCACAATACTTGGTGCTTCTGTTTTTTTTTCCAAACCTGCAGAATGCTGACATCAGCGCATAAGGCATCCCACCCCTTGGTTTCAGTTTCCTAGACCAAGCAGAGGTTAGCCACTCGCCTGCTGCAGAAATTTCCTACTAGGACCTTTAATTTTCTTAGATGCTAGAGTAAATCCATGTAGCTGGCTGGTGAAGAAGAGCAAGCCATATCACGGAGGTGTGCCAGACTGAGCCCTTTTGTTCCAGTCCAGACATTTACTGTTGGACTGGTGGCTGCCCACTTTTCCTTTTGACAGTGAGAGAATTAGTTTGTGAAAATCCACTTTGTGGCCAAATGAAGCCAATCAGGTGAACTAAACGTAACAGCGTTCATTCAGGCTCTGTTTATAGCCTTTGGCTTTAAAGGGAAATCATGCAAGAGACAGACAGACTGACCCATAATGTGGATAGGGTTATTTATATAGTCGTAAATCATCAAGTCAGTAGGCCAGTGGCTTAGGAATGTCTTCAGTTACCCTGGAGGGCTGAAGCACTGTAACCACTCCGACACATTTATAGTCAGCAGAGCTAACATTCATTATACCATTATACCATCTTCACCTTTCTTGGTAAGAAAGCTTAGGACCACAGTGATGTCCCTTATCCCTCAAACAATCATACCTTGACAAAGAATCACAAGCAACGAGAAAGAAACATCCCATTTTTTTTTTCCTCTCCTTTTAAAATAAAGTTTTCATGAGTAATTAGTGTTGCCTGTTATTTCTTTCATATTTATCTTAATAACGTAAACTACTTTTTTTTTTTTAATGTGCTCTGGCTAAAATTATTCCAATAAGAAAGTTTAAAGATGCTAGTAAGTATTGTAGACAAAGAAGGAAGATGAAGATTTATCAGCGGACATTGCCTGCTTTCTGGAGAACAACATCCATAGATGGTCCTGGTGTCACCTCATTGATGTAGCGAGTGTTGCTCACTTTGGCTTTCTACATGTAATGCTTTCAGTGATGACGCTGATGGAGCTCAGCCAAAGGAAGCTGATGACAAAGCAGTCAGAGTCAATGACGATGAAAGGTATCTTTCCCAGACTAACTATTAACTAACACTGGCTGGGTGCGGTTCGCTAACACTCTTCGCCTAAACCGTTTGATGTTGTGTTCTTTCAAGAAATATCTTAAACAGGTCTGTTTAACCCTCCATCTACCACATCAGTTTTTTTTTTTTTTTTACCTTACTCTGACTAGAAGCACTGGCTGGTATTTGTGTGTTGTGTATTTAGTCAGCCCTCTCGTAGTGGGGGTTAGGGTGGTAACTGGGTTTTTGTCATTACAAAGGGTTAATGTTGATGAGAAAGGTACTGAGCATCACAGCCCCAGTGGCTCAGCCTATTCTGAGTACTACATATTTGAAAGGTGGTGAGATGCAAATGTGCCTGGTGGTATACAGAGGGTTAATCCTGTTTATTTTCTTTTATTTTTATTTTTTTTTAATGTGGTATGTTTAGTAATAAACTCAGTAAATCTACACAGAAGAAAAAAATGAATTATTAACTAATATAAATATTAACTACCGCTCCCTTTTAATTTTTCAATTGCAATTTTATCATTTTAGTCCCAGAATGCATCATTACTTAGAATAAATTCACTTGAATAAAATGGTGAGAGAGAGAGAGAGAGGGACATAAGATGTTTGACTGAAAATGCATGTTGCTAGATGCTATAATTTGCCTCTCATCTCAGCCCAGAATCTGCTTTTCACAACACCTGAATCAAATGGTTATTAGCTTATTTTCTGGCTTAATTAACCACTGTACTAATTACTCGTCTATGCACGTGCTGAAAGTAATGGTTTTGTTTGCTGAAAAGGAAGTTACTCTCTAATTAAGTAAAAAGACTTTTGTGTATTAATCTGTACGTATTATCCAATTCTTTAGACTTTTAGTACTTCTTAAACCTGTTTGGGTGACACCAGAGCTCTCTTGTCAAGAAGACCACAAGTCTACTTTATTTATACCATAACTGTGCAAGATGGTTTGCTCTGTGGAGTTCAGATGGCTTCGGACATCTCTCCCTCCTACTACCCTCAGTTAGCACAAAAATAAGAGAGATTTAGAATAGTAATTATCTCCCACGTGCTTTTGGTGATTTGTGGTTGGTAAGCATGGCATTGAAGTCAAATAATAAAAGATGGCAACACATACTAAATAAAAACGAAAATATGCAACACCCTTTTTTTCTTTCCAAAAGATATCAGGATATGTGATGATGTATATTTGCTGTCGTGTGTGGGTGTATTGAGATATGATCAAGTTGTCTGATAAAGAAGCTGCACCGTGTGCAGATTATTTTTGTGTTGTGCTGCCATACGCGCTTCTGTTGATAAGAACAAGCTATAGATCTTTGGGCGTAGAACATGTAAATGACTGCCTCTAAAAGGAATATAGTTTGAAAGCATCAACTGAAACAGGTGTAGACAGGTCGCACTTCAGTCATGTTGCCGCCCCCCCCCCCATATCTCAGGTATCTCCTTGGCCAAGCGATTTACGAGATGATCAGTGGTGTCACAGTCTGTGTTTCGATATACCATAGAGATTGGTGGTGTTGGTATGCACTGCTATGAGTCTACACAGTTTGCATTCTCACATCTTTGCCCATCCTCTTGCTCAGAGTTGAAATTCCTCTTCAGAGCAGCATCACCCGAATTTTCACGCAGGCCACGAATGAACGGCTGGGCAGGTATGTTATAGTTTTTGGTATCTGGTAAACACTTAACAAACAGGTGAAACTACATGCAATGGACGGTGGCTGTCCTTGGGTGTCGTTTGTACAGCACAGCTTTATCGATAAGACAACATGTTACTTTATTTTAATTATGAAAACTTTCATTATTGGTAACATTTGTCAGGTGAGTTTTATCATTTTGTGCTAGAAATGCCATGCTACGTTTTACCTTGCGTTCATGAGTGGTGCTTGCTTATGAATGATCCACTTCGCTTTGGAACCTCTCCAAATCATCTCTGTCCTGTTTCTTCACAGTGATGAAAGCACACAAGAAGATACAGCACACCTACTGAAGTCAAGATATACATCTGTCAGCTCAACCAGTAGTTACAATGGGTGAGTCAGTCAGTCGTCTTTTTGCTTGCCTATTACACATAAATGATGTCTAGCAACGTGCTTATGTTCATGTCTGGGGCTTGAGGTGGGTTCACTATGTAGCCAACAAACTGTTTTGCTGTTATTTTTAGTTATCCATCCCTAAAGATGATAAAGAGAAAACACAGCTGACATTTTGTTAGACTGATATGTGGTAAAATGGCTTTTACTAATGCCTGGAGATTATACAATGTATTTTGACTTACCTCTTAAAGTAGGTGGCATTCACAGGAGAAGACAACTCTAATGCATCCAGTACTTTTCAGCTATTACATAAATCATGCAAAGAAGCAGAGGAAATGGAAAATTGTTAATGAGACATTTAAAAACTAAAAGCATGATTGACTGTCAGACCTTTAATTACAGTCTGGATATCTGCAATTACATGGTTTTATAGTAGTGTTCCCTCGGCAGAGACCAGCATTAGACACTGGCACAAAAGCAGTGAAAATGGTTTGGGACTGGGGCTGATCTCTAATCTTGGCAGATTACCAGCTAACTTTTCTAAAGTATGGACGATTCTGAGTTTTGACAAACTTTGAATAGCTGTATCTCTGGAACTGTTTGATATATTTTTTTTTTTTGTTGTTCAAATTTTGAACTGAGCAGGTTGAGACATTTAAAAACATCCCTAATGTCTAATGTAGCGAGGAGTTGTAACAAGTATTCACCCCAAAAATTTAAGATTGTTGGCATTACCATGGCAACCTGTTGGCCCAAGCGAAAGATATTCTGTACCTGTTGGATGCCTAGACGTTGCGCACCAAGCTTCACACACACCTTCAGAAATAAAGAAATTTGGATTTTAAGTGCTAGATTTCCCCAATCTTTTGCAAGACTGAAAGTAACTATTTAAAGTTTAGAACATCTGACTTCTCAAAACTCCATATTAACTAAAATTGAATTACTTTTCTGTGTATATATATTTTTTTAATTTAGACATTTTTGTGAATATTTTGAAACAGAAATGGATAAAGTAAAAATAAAAACTGGAATTTTAACATATTTACTAAATTTAATTCTGTTTTGTTTCATTTTTCATTGTCAGTATTATTAGTTTCAGAATTTTTCAAAGCGTTCATAGTCCAAGCAGCAGTTCACGCATCCACACCCACACACTTTTCTCTGAGATTCATTCATTAGTCTCCTTGCAGGTCTGAGCTATCTGACAACAGAAAACAGAGCATAGCCAGCGATGTGTTTGTCAATACTGCTTCAAAAGTTACTGGGGTTCCACAGGTAAGTTTTCTCTGTTATCATGGAAACTCTACCAGAGTTGTTCATCATTTTGTTAGAAACATTCACTTTTGCAATGCAAAGCTCGAGAGTGGTTATCATGCGTTAACAAGCTGGGTTTTCTGGGACCATATATATTTAGATTAGATGCGGGATGAGATTTTAATGCAACAGCTAAACCCTAAGCTAGGATATTTATAGGGGTCATGTAGAATAAACTTTATTTTTAAATATGAGTGTATTTCAGTTTTCCCTTTTGGATCTTCTGTTTAAGACATGATTACTTAAGGATTTACGCACTGCTTTAATGGGAAAAGAGGAATTAAGTTCACTTTAAATTGACTCTGGAGGATGGTTGGAATCAGAAGTTTCTCTTTGCTGATAATTAAGAAAACATTCCCACAATGCATTGGAACAAGCTGATATACACTGGGGAGTCAAAATTATTGTATTACTCTAAATAATTCTGATATTTTTTATTATTTATTTATTTAAGTGGAATTCTACCACATAACTGATACAGTGTTTAAACATTTGTTCAGTTTCTGATTTATTTTTTAATTTTTAGTCAAAACAGTACTGCAAAATGTACATTTACTGCTGTATTACTCTCCATAAGGAATGACCACATTAAGGGAGTTCAGGACAGGGATGCTCTGTGAATATCAAAACAGTGATTCAGTAGTTTTGTTATCGTGTTAAAGATGCTACATCCATTGGATGCTCAAATTTTTGTTTAAAAACAAAGTAGTGCAATAATTTTGTTTGCCTCTGTACTGTCCAATGCCAGAAGAACTTGGCGAAGTTAACCATTGAAAACCCCAGCCTAAAGCTGATAATGCAGGTTGTGGACACTATGATAACGGGGAGAGAGAGAGATAGAGATAAAGGCAATAATGCCTGGGGTACAGTTCGCATACTATTGCATTGTGGAAGCATTCTCTTAATTATCAACAAGGAGAAACTTGTTCTCGATTTTATAATGCTGCCGTTGTTTCCACTCCCTGCCCTGCCCTTAGACGATGATTTAAAGAACTACAGTAACTTCTAGTGAGTATTGGGGGGGCACAATCGCTGGTCGCTGTTGTTAAGCCTCAGAATGAGATTTTGGGTCGTTAACAGACAAGTCTTTGTACTGAACCTTTATCTCTGTCATGAAAGAAGCCCACCGTCAGTAGACATTGTCTTGCTTGCTTTAAGGGATCATCTTTAGAATGTTCAATTCTGACGTTTCAAGCCAACCTAGAAGAAAAGTTGTATGGTAGTATTCAACCCAAGATGTGTGGGTTCACAACCTTCATTTTATAATGGTTGCCATGGAAACTTTGCAAGCTCATTGAATATGCAAAAACTCTTTGGCACAGTTTTCTCCTTAACTATTATTCAGAATTGAGGAAGGTTTTGGTATTAACTTGAAAATAACAGTTGTTTGCACATCCTTTGCTTGTTTTATTATTTTTTACGCATTTACTTAATTTTTTTTTAATTTTTCAAAAATTACAAAATTTGGCACAAAATATACATGTTTACTCCAAATTTTCAAACTAATGTAGATAGCCAAGTTCTTCTCTCTCTGAGCTGCTATATGATCAGACTAGATTCCGTTTTTGAAGTAATTTGGATGAAAACAAGAAAGTTATGGAAGGTAGGTGGTGGTAAATACCTTGAGATATCACACATTGAGGGAGGAATACACTAGAAACTGCAGATGGCATGGTGTCACTGATTCCACTCTTTCCTTCTCCACATAGGTTCGCTGCTAATCAAGCCACATCCTCCCAGAGAGAGGACTTCTTAAAAACCTAGTTAGTGGCTTTTACTGCGTAGTCTAATAAGAGAGGATTCAGTTTGCAGGCTCTTGTGTGTGTGTGCCTACCAGGTGCATATTTGCTACTGGTTGGCGTATTTGGACAGAGCTAGAAAATCTATTGTTGTACTGGTGTGCGTGAGAATAATTTAGTATTGCATTTTTATTTGACACGTTGAACTGGGGAATTTTGGGATGTCAGTAAGAAAGTAGAAGAACTAATGTTTTCTTTAAAAACAAAAAGAAAATGAGAGTTGTAAAAGGTTCCCATGTGTTTTATGATTTCGCAGTCAGTTGGTGAACAAAATGAGCAAGCAGCAGAAACCATCACCTTGAATACCTCAGTTGACGCAGAGTTAACTGGTGCGGAATCTGGGAAAGAGCAGTCAGCACTTCCTACTCCAACAGCCCCTTTCACCACTGAACCGAGCTCCTTTCTCAGCCCCCTGCAGCAAGTGATTGCAGAGCTGGAGGGGAAAAAGGAAATACTTGTTGACTTTCCTCCATGGGGTACCACAGGTCCTGACACTAATATTAAAACTGGAACTATAAATCCATTTCTGATGTCAGACCTCATACCTCCAGTGCTGGCAAATCCCTTTCTAATTCCATCCCCACTGACAGCAAATGTAGTTAACCCATTTACTACTGCTACCATAACTGCTGTGAAACCACCAAGTAATCCATTTAGCTCTGAGTTTATGCCACTAAATCCAGTGTCCTCTGCAGTAGACACCTCGGTGGTTCCTGACACACCCACTATGTTGCTTGATCATCAGATTGAAGATACTACCAGTATCCTGAACAGTGACATCACTGCCAATCTTTCATCGTTCCAAGCTGACAAGCCACTCCACAGCAAGAATACACTCCTTGCTGCAGACTCGTGTTCTGATGACAGGACAACTGATGGGAGTAAGAATGTGCTGACTGGTCTCTTCCCATGCACCTTGCCGCCAGAACCCAGAATCCCTGAAAATGGCAAGAACACCCACTCAGACCCCACCAAGGAAGACAAATCTTCAGAAGTGATGATTGTAAGTTTTCTCATGGCCAATCAGGTTCACAGGTATTGATAGTGCATGAAAGGTTTGGGTGGGGGCAGGGGGAACAACCCTACCTCACTCATCTATGTTCAAGTTATCTCCCTTTTATAAAGCAGTTGTATGAATGTCTGTTAGTGTGACTCTAAAGATATTGTAATAAAGGACCCACAACAGTGCTCTCCCCTGCCATCTCAGGCTCAGTAGGAATACACTTCAAGCACCATCGAACCAAGAGACCCGCGTTTCAAGAGATAAGCATCTGCTGCTGGTTAAGGTCGCTCTTCACTCCATAGATTAATAAACTCACTTACTAGTGAACAGCACTAATCTCTAATTAGCTGCTTGTAATTAATTTAAAAAACTAAAAATGTTCAGAATTGTCATTTCAAACTAAATCCCTAGAAACTCCTTGAAGGGAAACATCTGTGGTTTAGTACCAATTTCTTTATTAACTTATAATAAAACTTCCCCAATAATACAAATAAAATTTTAGAAGATAAATGAAATGTCAAGCTTTTGTTAGTTGTAAATCAATTAAAGAATATCGGCCTTAGAAGGTATGACTGCCAATCTGTTGCCATGGCATCAAAAATGTCCACTGTGACTCTATGGGACAGTAAAAAGCTTGTACACATTTCCTGGCAGGAGTTTCTCTTAAATTATTACACCAACTGTTTAGTTACACATGGTTCTCTTCTTTTAAAAAAAGATTATCTTGCTTCTTGCACTAAATAAAGCAAACAATATTATACTAGGGGGTATCCAAATGAAATCCACTGAGATGCTATTTCAGCCAGCTTTCATTTTAACATCCCTTTATTAATTCCCTAAACTGCAGATAACTTGAAAACTGATTATTTAGTTAAATTATTTTAAAAATATTTTTTTTTCTCTCTCTCTTTTAAAAAAGCCCCTATTGTTTGTTTTTTTTTTACAAATTATTTTTGCCAGAAAGCAAAACGTGTCAGCTCTTTTTCGGTAATGACAGATTTTATTCCAGCCGCAGTCTCGACAAAAACTTGTCAGTCCACGAAGACCACCTCTCTATTCAGAGTACTCTCCCTCGTTTAGAACAATGACATTCTCTAGACTACCTTTGTGTTAGAACCTGTTGAGATCTGTCTTTGCAGAGGAGAGACTGGTTACAGATCACTATAGTGGAATGATTGATTATAGAAGGTAAACTTTAACGTGAGCATGGCATGATCCAGAATGTATGCACGCAGAACACCGAGAATCCAGTCGGTTAATTTTTTTTTTTCTTTTTATGCAAGACATGAATGTGCATGATTTTGTTTTTACTTTGCCACAAAGGGGGAGATAACTTTGAATGGTTCTATATTATACTTTTCCTATTAATAGCTGTACAGTGAAGAATACCTTTCTGACACCTCGACTTAACAAATCACTTCTCTTTTTTTTTTGGTCTTGCAGAGTTTGTCTATTACATATGCTGTGCAGACAAACCTAACAACAGTCATTTAAATAAATTAATAATAACCCTAACTAACAGGAGATAATGTGGTGGCATTTAATGTAGTAACCTCTTGATCTCTGATGTTATACTTATGGACCTGAGTGGACTTACCATGAGAAAATTTGCATGCATGCATGTCTCACCATACTAACTAACATGTGACTACATACTATTGTGTCTTGCTTTAGCATGATATATACTTTACATAACATCATCCAACCCTCTCTCTCTCTCTTTTTTCTCATTAGCACCACTACAGTTTACTTTCCCTTATGAATGTTTTGACAAAATGGAGCTTCTTTGCTACCATGGGTAAACTTATCTGTTTCACTTTTCAGATTGTACATACATGACTGGTATACTTGCTATCCTTTGTTTCCTTAGTCGTACTGTTCGCGATGTGTATACTCATTGTCTAATTATTGGCATTGCAGAAAAGGCTGGTACGCAAGGGTAAAGTCGGGCAGTGAGAGGGATAAAGGGACTAATATAACTGAAAATAATCTTTTTTTCTAATTTTGGAGGTATAAAGCGATTCCATTTCTGAAACCTGATATATTTTGATTAGTTTTTTCAAACTATCTGTAATTGTCTCCTTAGTATAAACACAACATTTGTATTGATGTTAAGTTTATGGCCACCTATGACATTAAAGCCTCTGATTCGGTTTTTATTAGGAAAAGTCTAGAACAGACCTTAACCCTCTGTTGTTGTATATTTTTTTTTCTACTAGAAATTTTCAAGGAAACCCACGTTGCTGGTTGGTGAGAAATTTTGCTCGGCAAACTGAGGAAGTCTCGACCAGAATTCAAACGTGGGTGGGGCCAGTTATTCCACTATGGTAGCTGGTGATCATTTTAAACATTTGTTTTAAGAGGAGACCTAATAGAAGTTTATAAAATGATTTTGTGCACGCAAGAGTACATTGTTTTGGCTGTCTGTTGTCACTAGGCAGAATACTTTACCACCAACTCTAGTTAATAGAGATGATATTAATCAGCTTTAAAATCTCATTGACGGCACACGCTTTATGCCTCCTCATTCTTGTATATATTCTTTTGCCAGCAAACAAAGATTCTTTAATTTCAGATGATCAGCTAGTATCATTTGTGGTATATAAAAAAATAAAAGCAACATTTTGGTGTGAAAAGTTTCTGCCATTTAGCAGCAATAGTTGAATTACGTTGACTTTAAGATTGCACGCTGACTGGGTATCAGGAGCTGCCTGGGAAGTACATGCTGTCTGCTGAAGCGACACAGTTAGCCACTCTAGGGGAATGGATTCATTCAGAGTAAACCAAATATGGATTTAAGAGATGCAGCAGGCTGGCTTATACCAGTAAAATCAGCCACAGTGTACCGTGTGACTTGAAGTCTAACAAGTAACGTTTACTGACTGTTGTTTATATTTTTCAAAAAGAAGTTTGTTTTGTTTTTTTTTTTGAATTGGTGAGTATTGCTTGGTTTTGCATCAAGATGTGTTTTCTGCTGAGTGGAGATTATTTAGCTATTGGCCCTTTAATCGTTTTCCTTCTCTCTGTGTCTGTCTGTCTGTGTGTCTTCTCAGGAAACCTCTTTCACAGCAACCAAAACAGTCACACGAAAGATCTCGACGTCCAGCTCGAAGAGTCTCCCGTGTCGGACCATCAGCCGCGTCAACGTGGCTCGGGTGCATTCAGGCTCGTCGCACGGCGCGGATGAGTCGCTGTCGCCCTGGCACGTGACAGCGGACCCGGAAAAGGTCGTCAGGAAGGTCACGCTGACCACGGAGCTGTGAACGGAGCCCGCGCTGGGACCGGCAGGGGGCCTCAGGACGTCATCGCCACACCATTTCTACTGCCTTACCTGCTTCTGAGGATGTCAAGAAACCTGCCTTACCACAAATGGTGGACGCCTTAAACATGACAGTCGCGTTATATTCTCTTTTAAAATTAAACAAAGGATAGTTAATCACGCGCGTATTTATTTTCCTCTTTTAAATATAGTTGTGCCTCCTTATATATTGTTTCTGTCACACACACACACGCAATACCTGGAATATCTACTGTCTAAGCAAGGAAGTCACTAATGAGTACACAATGTCTGCTAGTCACTGTCGGCACAGTGGGTTTACTTTTTCTTTTTATATATATATATGTGTGTGTGTGCGCGTATATAACTTCATTGTTTGTTTGCTTGTTCCCTCTGTTTTCGTATTATCAGGTGACATCAAACACTAGTTCGGAGATTTCATATCGTGTACCCACCCATCAGGTTGTGTGATTCTCCCTCCCCCCACCCCCTTTTTTTTTTTTTTAACGTTCAAGAAAACATTCCGCCCTGGGCTTGAGATGGCCATTTTTAAAGAGCCTAAAAACTGATGAAATGTCTGTCTTGTCAGCGTAAATGCTACTTGGGTTATGCCTCTCCACCATAACCCCGCCCCCCGCCCATTTTTTTAGAAAGCTCTGATTTCTACTACTGCAGGTCGGACTTCTGCGATTTGGATTTAAAGATACGCAGTTGTCCTTTAACCAACTCCTCTTCGTGTATTCAAGGGGGTTCTTCAGCCTCTGTCCTGGCCTGGGGGTGGGAGGGGGGGAATCGCGGACACAGGGACTCATGCCCTGCCACCCACCCCTTTCTGACTTCTCGTCGCCGGTTAAAGAGGTCTCTGTGGCTCGTTCTCTCCGTTTATTTTGATGGCTGCCTCTCCCCTAAACCACCTGAACAGTAGCCGAACTTCTGTGTCAGTCGGTCGGGGGTATGCGCCTTAACTGCGTTTTACTTTTCACCTGACCCACGTGTACCGCACCCTAACCCTAACCATATAAGGAATATTTTGCCTGTTTTGCTGAACTCACGGCAGACGCAGCATCTCTTGCTACGTATTTATTTATTTATCTCCTTTCAACCTATGTGGCACCAACTGCCGGTTTTCCAGGTGCGGAAGATACAGCCACGAAAATGCCTCAGGTTGTCTTGTGATGACGTTTCTGCTTAAGATCAGGTCCACGAGCTGATACTGCGCACTAATAACAAGATTCCTTTGCCCCTTTTAGCTGCTGGTGTCAGCTACAAGTTTCACAAGTAAGCCGCATAGCAACGTAAGGTGATTTGTAGTATGCAAGGCCAAATCCCGCCTGTCTCTGTCTCGTTGTTTTTAAGAAAGGTGGGAAATCGTACTAGGAGCTTGGTCTAATAGCAGTTAAAATTTATGATTTTGTTCTTTGCTCGTTAAACCGTTGGCTGGTGCTAGCAGTTTTCTAATTCCATTGTTGCTTAGTCCTCAGCTTACCACATCATCTTTCCCCAAGTTACTATTTAAAAGTAAAAACAAACAGATCAGAAAACCTGATTTTTGTTTGCACCTTTCTCATATTATTTAGTTCGCTTTTATAAGGATCCCCTGTTCAGGTGAAACGCTGGGATCCACTTGAATGTACATCTCGAGTAAATGTGAAATCCCATCGTTGGTGCTTGATGTGAAAGGTAACTGCCAGATGTTCTCACCCAGAACTGGCCCTTAGATCATTGGCACGAACTTGTCTGATTTCTTGACAGGGTGGGGGAGGTCGGGCAATAAGGGCTGCGGCACAAGTATCCCTTAAAGGAGATACCGATAGTCTCCTTGTTATAACTTAGGCGGTAGTAATTGATGCCAAAAAACATTTCTGTGAAGTTAAATTTTCAGTGCTTTTCAAATTTATGGACAACCAAATTGCTTGCTCCCTCTCTCTCTCTCTCCAGAGAGAGAAAGAGGGGCATAGACAAGTGTATGCAGCATAGTTCTGCAAGACTGGTGAACTGTACAGAAACTGTAGGGGTTCTGATATCCCTTTTCTACTCTCACTTTAAAAAAACCCCCCACAAGATGATTGTCTCTGGAGCGTCAATATTTTAAATTGTGAGAGAGATAATTTGTGATTGGTAATTTTTGGATTGGAATCAAATCATAGATAGAAGTGGCATATTCGTAGTGTGGGCACTTTTAACATTTCTTCATATAGTTAATTACCTTCACTTGTGAAAGTACTTCACGGTTTCAGCGTTCAGATAACCATCCTTGCATATAACTTGAGTTATCTCCCATCCTATGAATGCTGAAAAATACAGGAGGAAGTAACTTGGAACCAGTAATTCATGAGACTATAGTGCAAAAAATAATTACTATTATGACAAATCCTGTCACAAGGATAATAGTTAATTCTTTTTCATTTATATCAGGATTTTTCAGGAGGATGAGCTAAGGTTTTCTTCTTACTGTGAGAAAGTTTAGCATGTCTACCATAGTTGGTGAGCCAGCTTGAACACACTTGTAGTGGCATTTTGTGCAAGTCTAGTGGTGGCTGGGTCAGCATCAAGTTGTGCCAGATTGCTGCCAAACCAAATCTGCTAACTTCTTGTGCAGCCTGGCATTAAAGAGTTAAAGGTGCTGCTGACACGCTGACCGCATGATGGTAACTTCTCTGTAGTAAGCATTGTCAACTCAATTAAAACCATTCCAGTTTGTTTTTGTTTTTTCTTTTTAGCCTTTTCTGTTGTTATAAGTGCGCAGTCATTTTTAACCTGTACTAATAGAAATCAGAGTCCAGAGTATTCAGTGGTGGCTTTAATGCCAGAGTGAGTGTTTGGCTGAGGATGTTGATCGTAATGTAATACTGTGTTCAATCCGTTCCATCTGACTGGCTAAATTTAAGTCAGTTTCTACCAGTGATTGATGACCAGTCAGACATTTAGGGGGCTCTTATTGTCGGGAATCTTATACCTGGCAGGTAATTTATTGTCATTGATGAATTTTAACTTAGAAAATAGAAACAAAAAATATATTTTATTAATTATGACACATATATATATATACATATATATATATATATATATTATACATATATAGAGATTGACAAAGATGAGAAAAGCATAGACCACGACTGGGTTTAGAAGCCAAATTTGCTGGTGCAAAGAAATATGTACACAATGTCAGACTTTGCTTTATCTCTACATATCAGTGTGTTCAGGGTGATGCAGAAGGCTGCTATGTCAACACGAGATGATGTAGCTAGTGAGAATGCTGAATAAAAATTTCCTGAACTTGTACCACTGTCTTTTTTTCTCTCTCTCTCTTCTGTAATAGTTGAATTTAAAGCGATGTCTGCTGTAACCTCCTGCAGAGATATTTGGTCATCTATAGTGCACTACATATACACCTGCTGTGCAGTACAGAGTACCAAAAGTACAGTAAACACGAGCACAAGGCTATATTCTGGTTGTACACCCTAGTATGTCGTTTTCCTACAACTAATGGCTTTTATCAAAATGTAATCTGCTTAGAATGCTAAAAGTAGGACTACAGTTACTACATTAACCATGTAGTTGGTTCTCTGTGCATATTTTATAAATGGGAGATAACTTGGCCAGGGTTTGTATGTAATGCAGATGTTTGGACCACATCTTTAACACGTCGGCATCGCCCTACATTTTTAAACAAAATTTTATTCATTGTGCATGCTACAAGGTATAAATGCCCTTTTGAGCATCAATAAGCTAATTGGTTTGTTTATATTCACAGGGCCTTTTTGCTTAACACCCTTGGTGTTTGGGGAGATGGAGCAACAGAGTAATGAAGTAATAAACTTCGATAAATGGACACCCAATTCTATTTCAACAAAAGAAATGCGTAAACAATAGGTCAAACAAATTTGTTAACATTGCGTTAATTGTGATGTATTTACTTTTAACGGACTTGTGTGAAGGCTTTAATTCTCTCTTAGAAATCTATAGCAAAAGCGTTTTGTCGTCGTTGTTGTATCTTTATTGAATGGTAAGTAAACCGGATTTTGCTTTCCGTGTTGGGCCTCTACTAAGGTCCAGATCACCTGGTGTCTTGTCGTCCATCACTGGTACACTCAGCGATATTAACTGGGCTACAGCAGACTTGGATGTACTGACGACAAATTTGGCCTTGAGAAACCTGTGGTGGCACTGTCCACTCCATATCATTGCGAACCAAAAAAGAAAAAGTGTTGGAGAGAGGGAAATCAGTAGTTAAAGTCCTACTGAAGATACTGGCAGTTCTGTTTCCAGCTGGGTATATAGGAGTATTTGGGTAGTACACTTATTTTATTCTAAAATTTTATAAATGTGTGTGTTTTGTGATTGACTTTATTTATTTATTCAATATATGTGCAATTTATCAGGTTAATTCATCTGTCAGTGCAGACATTCAGCTTATACCAGTATTCACTTCAAGTTTTAAAAAGTTTAATGAAGCAAATGTGAAAAATTACATATTTCCTTATGTTAGATCAGTACAGCAGCAGGTAGCTGATTAGTCTTTAAATAAATAAAGCCTATTCACACAGCTGAATGAAGTCTACTGATTGCTGGGATCGAAACGTCATTGGATGAGAGGTGAAGAGTTAAGCATAGAATAGCTAACCTGATTTCACTGTCCACATTAGTGAGGGAAAGGAGATGGAGATTGGTATTTGGGACCCAAAGGGAGACAACCCAGGTGGTGGTGAGCAATCCCTACTCTCCAATTTATGGATGTGGGAGGAAATTTCCCCTAACTGGCTGGCTCATGAATAAGATGAATGCATATTTTTATTCAATAGATTTTTTTTTTTTTTTTGGTGCTTTTGTTCTTTAAGCAAAATGAACTGAGATGCTGCTGCTGCTGCTGCTGCTGGTCTCAGTTAGATGACGTCGTTGTAAGCAGGTGAGTATACTTCAATTTTTAAAAAAAAAACAAAACCCCTTTCCCTTCAATGTGGGCTGCAGCAACAACAATTTGAATAACCTGGGCCAGATTGGAAGATCTGCACAGTCCAGACCCAGGGTACTTCACACACACACACACACACACAATGGACATCATCTCGAGAAAACGCATGCATGGTCTGTTTATGAAACCGTAACGAGAGAGACTCCGTGCCGTGTTTGTAATACTGTTCTCTAGATTTCATTAAGAGGAGGGGACCTGCCTGATTAAATGTGATTCATCCAGCTATCCAAGAATTGCTTGGGAAGGGGGTCACTGCTCAGGAGAGGGGAGATTAGGAAGCCCGGTCCCAACAGACATTGAATCCATTACCAGCTTCCCAACAGCCTGCATTCCTTCCACAGTCATCTGCTCTTGGTAAAGGAGCTCTCACCTGTTGATATGGACCAGTTCTGTTCAGATCAATTTAACACAGCTTCTGTGTTTCCTGAAGACAAAAAGGGATACCCTGAGCGCCGATATCCATAAACCAAATAATTTGATTGCTAAATTTACAAAAAAAAAGTGAAAAACTTTGGATTAAATATAAAATTTTATTTTGGAAAGAATAAAATGTTACATTAATTGTTGTAGTGATGATAACACGTTTTTCTTTTTAATGTTTCAATACTCGGTTTTGCTATCTCGTTTTCGATTTTCTGAAAGTAAAATCACGGATGGATAACGATCTGATGGGAGTTATGGAAAGGGTTAATAATCGCGTGTTACCTGACAGTCGTGTAAAAAAAAATAAAAATGTTAACCAACCTGTCAATGAACTATTGTCACTGTGAACAATACAAACTAAAAGAAAAATAATTTATTAAATACTCAGTTATCTACAAAGTTCTTCCTGCCTCTTCGCTTTGAAATAAATAATTTCCCTTTCACCTCTGTTATTAGTTTTCAGGTTTTGTCTATAATGAAGAATTTTTGTAGAGAAAACCATGTGAATCACCTCCAAGAGTAGATTGTAAGAACAGAGACCATCTAATAAAACAGAGACAAGGCCCAGCTCACTAGTTAAAGAGTGTGGAAATTATACAATTCTATGGATGCCTACAGCTTAGTTTTGATCTGTACGGATCCTCATCTAATTATGAGCTTTGAATGGGGGGGGTAACATGGTATTACAAATGATGTAAACTAGAGGAGTTATTGCTCGAAAAGCCAACCATGATTTTTCTCTCTCTGATGCGTAGCTGAGAATATCTGCGCACTTGGTGACTCCAGGAAATCCCACACATACTTCTGGCTTAGTCTGCTGTCGTTTTCTCGGTTTATTTTTACTAAAGAACTAAGGAGGTAATTTCAGCCTTACAGGTTGCAGCCATTTGTCTCTTGTACCATGTTCCTCCCAGTGACTGACTGGGTGAGTTCCCTGGTTCCTTTAGACTTCAGCTTTCCCTTGCAGCTGAATAGACAGATGGATGCTAGTTAATTATACCGATAATAGCATGAATGGGTACGCATTTTAGAGTTCTGTGGTTTAGATTATACTAAGGACTGGTTGGGGTTTTGGCCGTCTTTCTAACAAAACTAAAAACCATAAGAGCCCTGATTTAACTCTATTGAAAGCCATAAGGGGGGATGTTCCATGGGGGCAGGGTGCTCCCAGTAGCGCCATTAGATTCAAACTGAAATAGACTCCCGAAGTTTGGCGCTAGGTCTTGTGGAGGAGGTAGTGGCTTCTGGTAAACTGTTTGAGACGTGAATGGGCTCCCTTGGGGGTCTGCGGCCGCGGACCAATCCCCGCGCCCAAAGGGGGCGTTGGTGTCGAAAGGCGCCACCGGCTTTGGTTGAGCCAGGGGACGAAACTCGGGCCTATTGCTGTTGACGACCGAGGGCGGAAAGTCGCCGTGGTGATTGTACGCATCAGCAGCCCACGTTCTGGCGGCTGGGTAGAGTGACCGCGAGGGGGAACCGGAGAAGTGGTTCCTCTCTGCCGCGGGTGGAGGCTCGTGGCGGCTGATGAGGGGTTTGGCCTCTGGCTGGTAAAAGGCGGCGTCAAACGATGAGTCGGGCCTCGCCGCCTGCGGGAAATTCTGGCCTGCTGCTGCTGCTGCTCCTGCTCCTCCTCCGTGAGCGGGCACGATGTGGTATGAAGGGAAGCCATTGCTCTCCTGCCCCTGGTAGCTTTGAACCGGAACCGGAGGCTCCGTCGGAAGAAAGTGTGAAGGTACGCCGGGGTAGCTGTTCTTACTGTAGGTTACCTCCCTTGGGGCGGCGCTCTCGGCCGACAGTTGATGCACGTTGATTCTGCTGACGGGGGCCGGTTCGGACCTCGCGTATTGTTCTTGAACCGATTGAGGCCTCGTTTGCGACATGACCTCACCCACGAACTCCTTGAACGACAGAGTTCTAGTCGGCCCTCCAGAACCGGACGCGGCGAATCCTGGCGCCCCCTGCTGGCCGCCATGTCTGTAGTTGTTAACCTCCGAGCGTCGCAGGTAATTTCTGAACGCCTTCGCCATCTTCTTCCCGAAGTCTCCCATCTCCACCTTTCCGTAGGACTCCTCGCCCAAGACCGGTTGGCCTGAAGCGCCGCCACCTGCAGGCTGAGTTTGCGAACTGGCCTCTGGAAAAGTGAAAAACCCGCCACAATTAAGAAAAATCGGTAAAACGACCCAGGTGGCGACACCTGGTTCGCCGAACGTATCAGTTAAGGGGGGCGCGGCAGGGGCGATAATTTCTAATTAACTCGGCAAGACCAAGAGGATTTTGTGTGTTACCACTTTCGAGAGGTCTTAGCTCCCGATAATTTTCGAACGATACGCGGGCGGAAGAGCGTTACTCTCCTGTCATGAAAACCACAAACGCATCGGTTGTACAAGATGGCGTGCCGTGCTACTCGATGTGCTCTTGCTTTACGGAAGACTACAAAAGCGGAATGTTGGTCGCCGAAAGATTGATATTAAAGGGGGCTTTCACTGCCCCTTTGTTGTTGTTTTTTTTTTTTTTTTACCTGCTTGTCCGTAGTTCGAACAGGTGCAGTCCTGGCCGTTGAACGTTGTGCCTGCTGCGCAGTCTCTAGTTATCCATCCGTGACCCTCCACGTATTCCAGGTATTGTCTCGGGTTGTTGGCGGGCTGGAGAGTGCAGTCTGAGGGACAGACAAAGGAATAAGATTTACCGAATAGAACTGAGCGTAAACAACAGACAGGAAGTAGGGTTGGGTGGGGGGAACTGGTCCGAAAAAAGGATTAAGCTTTTTCCCCTGCTTACCTTGTGGTAAAGCCGCAGGTGACTGGTACACCGGAGCGTAGAAAGGTGCTCCCAGGACGCCTCCCGGGTTCAGAGCGGCGACGAGAATCACGGCTGCGAACGTTAGTGGTGACTGCTTCATCTTTAAGTAAAATTAGTTTTGAAAATAACAAGTGAAACTCCATTTTTAAAGCTTCATCATTGGACAAAATTAAACATTTGGCTTCCGAAGATTAATAGATGGACAGTTCGTTGTGTCTGTGACTGAGCCTGCTGAAGTCGCTTTCTTTTTTTATTCTCGTCTCCGGGTGAATTGGTTATTTCAGTGCCTGTATCCCGCCCACCCCTCCACAATCCCTTGTTTTTACTTGGTAAAGAGGGGCAGAAAGTTCCCCCCTCTTGGCCAGGAAAACATCATTCACGTAGAAACTGTACTACTTCATCTTCCTGAAACCTAATGTTAACATTTCAGTAAAACTTAAGAAAATCAAGATAGTTAATCTGGGGGCGTCTTCCCTGATGTATCACATCCGCTGTACTGCTGTTCAGTAATGTGTTTTTCATACATTTGCCGAATCAAACTTAGTTGGGCTCGTGTGTGTGTGAATATTTCGTGATTTAAAAAGGCTTACAAAATAACATCTGAATCATTAGAAAATTTCTTTAGCACACCTCTGGTAAATGGAAGTCTCCCCCCCCCATATTTCTTTTTTTTTGTTTTTCTGTATTCCTATGCAAATAAATTCTTGTCTTACCTTGATAAAACCTTTAGCTGCTTTCCTCACCTTTACTAAACAGACTTATATTTTGGACTGCAGGTGTTTTTACCATTTATATACGTTTCGTTTGGGGTAAGGAGCGGCATGACGTACACCCTAGTCAGATGCTAGACATCCGAATACGAGTCGACGCCCTGACCGCTACCTTGTTGGTCCATCAAAGTGATAGACATCGATAAGTAAAGGCCTCAGCATCACTAATGGATTGTCTGTCGTGTTTGTCAGCTCGCAGGGCTGGCTGTCACAGGCTTGATGCGCCACTCGCAGGCGGACGTTAGACTACTAAATGTTTTTTGGAAAAGCCCCGTAATTCCCAGGTAAGCAGTTTTGACACTTATGTCGTTAATCAGCCGAGTGGAGTTCAGAGGAAGTGCCAGTCGAGGGCTTATCACATTTCTGTGGACGACATAAATCACCATGAGCTACTGTGCCTTATCGCGTAGGTATTTATGCTTACTACCCAAAGAGAGAGAAAAATGTACAGCGAGTTCTGATACATAACCAGAAGTCCAGCTTTAGTTTAAATCTTCGACACAAAACCAACAGGAAAGAGAACAGCGTTAGAAGGAAAAGTCTTTAGTGTTATCTTATTTATGTAAATAAGAGACTGAATTCGTGATTCTCCCTCTCTCATTATTGGAAGCTGAACTGCCGTAAACCTACGTTTCGGTTGACTGTTCCCTACCAAATCTTGGACATTTATTACACAAGTACATAAAGTCCACGCCGCCAAATGTTCTATAAATTCTTGTAAATTCCCATATTTTTAGGACTTTCGTACATGTTTACATTCGGCCTTGAAACCATATATAAAGCTAGTGTAATTTAAAGTGTAACTTTACGGGCATAAAATTTGGGTATTTCTCATCTTGGTAGTAGCAGAAACAACTGATGAACCTTTTCCGTTTTGCATCTAATTTTCCATCCTCTGTTATTTTTTTCTACAAGAATAGTTTATATTTTTTCACAATTCTAAACATGAATTCATGGGCCTAGATTTTCTCCAGTTCTGTTTTCATATTCCGATTTAATGAGTCTTTTCAATGGCATAAAAATGGGCTGGGTGGGGCTGGCGTCTGTAACACGAGGAAGCAGGTGACTCCTGAAGCTTCGTTAACTATCCTGTGAAGGTGTGGAAAATATACCTGTCTATCTTGATGATCACCTAGATTAATAGTTTATGTTCCTTTACCCATTATCTTTAAATGAAACACGAAAATAAGTCGGTAATCAGGGGATGTGGTTCCTGATTATGGCAATACACGACTTCCAGCATCATGATGATTGTGGACTGGTTGCTCCCGCCGGATGAGTTCCATGAAGAGCCGAATTTTGACACATCGGAGTTTCTAATTGAACTTACTTACTTCTTTGATAAAAGTTGTCCCATGCAGAGAAAAAGGTGTTGAAGATTTGGTGAATAAAACTTTAGCCATTTTGCAAATATTTTTTGTTGTTGCTTAACTTTTAAACCAGCGCACATTGGTTCAGTCAGTGGCCATAGTAGTGGACTATGGGTCTGCTGAGGTTGAGGGCTCTAATTCAGATTCCCGCTCTGTCTGGCGTACTGCGTTCTCTGGATACCTTTTCGCTCCTCTTCAACCGATCGAACCGGTTTCCTCCCACATCTAGAAACGAAGAGTTCTGCTGGGGTTTTCCGGCTACCTGTGGTAACCGGTTCGCGCCTTGACCATTCATACCTAGGTCATACTTCTGCGCCCCTGTAGCCTGCTCTGCGACACGCACGTCGTCCTTAGACCTCGTACGTCAGGTCAGGGGCTCGCCAACAAGACGACGCCTTTTTTTTTTTTTTTCAACATGGCAGGTGTCAGAGTTGATATTAACTTAGAACAATGTCTGTCTATGGATGCTGTTTTACCTCATTGTGAAATAGGATGTCCCTGCACTGACGTCACATCTCTCTCTGTACTGACGTCACATCTCTCCCCCCGTACTGACGTCACATCTCTCTCTGTACTGACGTCACATCTCTCTCCCCCCGTACTGACGTCACATCTCTCTCTGTACTGACGTCATATCTCTCTCCCCCTGTACTGACGTCACATCTCTCCCCCCGTACTGACGTCATATCTCTCTCCCCCCGTACTGACGTCATATCTCTCTCCCCCCGTACTGACGTCACATCTCTCTCTGTGTACTGACGTCACCTCTCTCTCTCTCTCTCTAACAATACTTTCGGTAGTTTTTGTTTACCAGTTAATGGTCTAAGTCTTTTGTTCTCATCTTTTTCTTCAACTCAGTCAGACAGCAGTACATCAAATGCATCAGGACAATTACCTATTATTCTGTGTCAAGTGTAAACGAAAAGTCGGTTCTTTCTCTCCAGATGTCAACGAGTAGAACTTATATAAATAGACTTTTCTGTTCTTTCCTTTGAGAGAGTGTCAGGGCTCAGCAGGGACCGTCACGTGCCAGCAAGGGCATTTGTCAGAACTCGGGATTGCTAACATCTGAGGAAGCATTCTTGCCCGATGCAGAGTTTAAGAACCTACCCACGCGTTGGTCTCGTGACCTCTTTTCTTTTATTAATAACGAGAAATAAGGGTAATTTCTTTAAAAACTCTCCCCCCCCCAAAAAAAGTTTTCGTTTAATTAAAAGCAAAGGAAAATTTTTTATTTTTTTTTTAGGCGAAACCTTCCCCTCTCCATCGTCCGGGATCGAGACAGCCATTTGTACTGTGCCTGGCTCCATCATCTCTACTGAGTGGGGTTTTTAGCTGATTAATTAGTCGCGGGATTCGTGAGCGAAGCTCGACCCCTCCCTTCCACGTGAAGGAACGCGGTCCGTCTCTGTAAACAACGTCTGATTTGTGGGTCCGCCTTCGCTACCGCAGACGTGTGACTCGGTCTGGCCCCCGTTACGTAATGCGCTGGCCCGGGAGTGATGGATGCCCGGCATTAACGGGCCGTCTGACCGAGGGGCACCGCCCACGTCTTGCGTATAAAAACCCGGATGATCTGCGCCGGCGAAATGAGGCGGGTGGAAGGGCGGAAGAGTCCAACCAGACAAATAGGGGGGGGCGGCGGGACCCCGGGCTAACCTGGGAAGCGCGACAGGGCCACCTAACGAAAGTCGCGCTAGGTGGCGTTCATCAACTCGTGGAGACGGCGTTCCCGAGTTCTGGCGAGTCTTAACCGAGAGTCCCTGCCGCCACGCCATCTGCCGGCGCCCCGCACACCGAGCTTTATCCGCACCAGCTACTTCCGGCTTTACCCCAGAATGAACGGACCCCGCCGCCGTTTGGAGCAGCCACGGGGCTTCAGAAGATCCCACTGAATCGCTTCGCTCCGGTTCTCCAGGAAGAAGAAGAACTGTTCCGCAAAAAGGAAAGTTGGCGTCCTTCCTCTGACCCCAAAGTAAGGGTTAAATTAAGACGCATAAGGGGTCACGAGCAGCGGAAACCCGGTAGATGTATCATTTTACGGCAGAGATAAGGGAGCAGCTCGATTTATCCACCGCGGCTCTCTACCTTTGCCGGTGTTACCTGAGCCAATATTTGTTGTTCAACAGCACACTGCGCCCTCTGCCGAGCTATGTGCCCTCTCCTCTAGGACCCGGTCGAGCCCAAGCTTTCATTGTTCTAATGAGAAGATATCCCCCCTCCTCTCTTTATTTTGGTACATAGTAAAGAATAACCGTTCTGCGCGCACGTAATAAAACAAAATAGTTCGCGCTAATCCCAAGAAATAGACGAATAAGAACGATTTCGAAGAAGAATATAATTTTATTCATGTGATAATAAATAACAAATACGCCGGGGTGCTTCGATCTGTTCCGCAAACTCGTACGGCAGAGGCGAAACAGAGAAATTTAAAATTGCGATCAACACAATATCACCTGTAATGAACATAAAAAAATACAGGTAAATTCCTGGCCGGGCCGTACTTCCTCTCTCTGTTCATATATTCCTTTACAAAAGTATGGTTTGCCGGTACATTTCTATTTTAATAAGGCACACGATTGTATTCTTGTAAATTCAAAACTAATTTTCTTAAATACCTGTCGGTACAGCGGGAAGGTAGATAGCCTGTAGAGTTATCGTCGTAAATGAAAGCAGTTTCTTTAAAAGAATATTACGGTTGTGGTTCGATTAACGTTAGTGGAAAACAAATGGTGCTAAGGATTACAAATGACAGGTTGATTCCATTATTGCTTTTAGTCTCCACTTCTCGGAATAAATATTCAGTACTAAGGCGAAGAGCTGGGAGAGATAGATGATCTAAGTTTCATGGTCACCTGCGGAATTTAAGTTAACTATCGGACAGCAGTTAACGCAGAGGCCTAAATATAAAGGGTAACTTGGAACTGTGATTCCATTAAAAAAATCTACCCTGGGAAGGGAGCTATTTCCGAGGGGACGACGTGCCTCATACCCGCCATTCCCCCTTACCTCGCAGCGTTTACTTAGTTTTGTGTATTCTTGGTAATCCGTACCTTTCCGCTCTCGCGAGGGTGATGGAGACGGAGTCTCTCACACAGCTCCGGCAAAGGTTAATAGGAAATGGGCGAGTGAGCCAAGTATGGTAATTCAAGAATGGCACATTTCTCCATTAAAAAATAAATACAGCGATGGATAAATTAGATAAGTAAGTAAAATAAATATAACGAAAGAGGACAAAAAATTTGTAGTGAAATCTGACTTCGCATTGTAAATTAAAAGTGTAACTAGGTATCCTTAAGTATATTTTTGTCGGTAAGTGTACGGTCGTCGTCACACGTTAAAGAAGTACACGTCTGTTGACGATTTTCAAAAGCCGTGGAAAATTACAAAACCCTGGTGTTCTCCAGCAGCGGTGGCGACCTCTGTCGCCAAACTGAGAAACCGCTGACCAGGCCAAAACAGCGTTAAAAAAAAAAAAAGGGGGGGGTCAGACTAAATTCATTTCTGGGCTCCATCCTCGGCGGCTCTCAGTCTTCCCATTCCGTTGGGTCTTCATGCTCCAACCATCTCCTGGCTGCGTTGGAGACGTGCACCCAGCCGGACGAAACAAGAGACCACAAGGAGCCGAGCGAGTCTTCCACTCCATCTTCCTCGTCGTCGCTTTCTTCACCTCCGCCGGCCCCCTGGCGGTCGTCTCCGTCGTCGGACACGCCGTCGTCGTCGCCTGCCTCCGGGCTGTCGTCCCGGTCTTCCTCGTGCTGAGTTACCACGGGGCCCTTGACGATAGTAGTTATGGGGCCGTTACGATCCACTTTCACGCTGACCGACCGACTGCGGAGATAAGAGCGGAACAAGGTCCCGAAAAACTTTCTAAATGCCACTACGAATAGGTCTTCGTTATCTCTATCGTCAGCCTCGTCGTCGTCGTCGTCGTCTTCATCACTGTCATCACCTATAAAGACAAAATGCTTTGTAATTAATACAGGCTGCTCTGTTTCTAACTTAACCAAAAATATTAACGGAGATCGCAGATGATGATGATAATACCACTAGTATGGAGTTGATGAGTTAGTTAATGATCATCTTGAAAGCTATCATGTTCCTAACTGCCTTCCATCTGTCCAGTTATTCTGGAGATTAGCAAAGCCTTTTTAAAAAAAAAAAAAAAATATGAGTTACCTCCCATTGAAATGAGTGACGTCTTCAGAGTTTTAATACACAAAGGGGGAATAACTCTGACTACATTTTTCACTGATGCGGTTTTTCTGTTTGGTTTTGGATGGATACTCTGCGAAGATGTAATGGAGTTTTGCTATATGCAAGAATGATTGTTTCTGAGTATATAACGAATCCAGAATAATGTCTTTCATTTGTAAAATTCAAATTATTCCTTCCATGAAAAAAAAAAAAAAATGTTCAGTAGAATGGCAGACCGGAAGTGCTCTTGAATTCATCACTTCCGAAATCCGTTTTAAAAATAGGGCCGGGAACTGCCGTTGATCTCTCTCCGGTGTCTGCTCGCTACGCTTCGGGAAAACGTGAATCTTCCTGCTTTCAGGAAGTACAGCAATGCGTTAAAGGCGAGGCTAGAAGCGAGTAACTACGTGTACTGGCAAATACACCGTGAGACGCGAGTAGTTATTGGATTACGGACAGGTAAGTCCCTTCAGTCCGACGGCTGAGCTGGCAGCGTTAACGTTAAGTCTGCCCGGGAATATATCAGAACCTAGCCGCCGCCGCCCTCTCCCCTTGAGAGTTTGGCAAATCACGTAACACGTAAAATAAATTTTTTTTTTTTTTTTTAGTTTTTGGTCAGAAGTATTGTCTTTGTCGCTGTTAGGTCGACGAATCCTGTCAAGAGGCACCCGAGAAACTGCTGTTACGCACTGTTGTTGCTGTTGTGTGTGTGTGTGTGTTTTTGAAGCTGCGAGTTACCGCTAGACGGCGCTGGTAGCATTTCGATGCGCAGCTCTAAGGCGGATACTTTAAATTAACTTTCCTTTTCTCTCGCCTTCACTTCATCTGCGCGAGAGCCCGTGATAATTAAGCAAATTCTTCCCTCCCTCCCTTCGCGTTCTGGAGTTGCGTTTCTAGCTCGCTATCCAAATTGTGCCCCCCCCACCACCAACCGCAGTTCTTTAGAGTGGTGGTGAACACGTTAGTAAGCATGTGGCTTACCCTCGGGCAGGTACAGAGAGCACCGACAGTTGAGGGCGCTGAACCGTGTCCCGGCAGCGCAAGATCGGACTAGCCACCCGTGGCCGACGACAAATTCATCGTAAAACTGAGGGTTCGAATTTGGCCTTAATAAGCATTCTGAAAATTAAACAAAAAAAAAAAAGTGAAACAGAATTTTCATGAATGGTATTATCTTCCTTATTCATTAATTCGTTCATTTATTCTGCTACAGATCATAATGAAATTGAGATACGTGCAGATTCGAGGCTATTCGTGGTATTTAAGTTATCTCCCATTTTTCAGATCTCGCTAGACACGAAAAGCCATAAGACCGCGTCTGTATAATATGTCATGAAGCATAAGAAGTTAATAAAGTAACGAGTTATCTTCTCTTGGATTGTAATGTTTGCCATTGATTCAGATTATGCTTTTAATTGTTAGAAACAGAAATTAATTTCCGATTACACAAATTATATATAATATTGCTTTTACCTCGAAATCTGAAAACAAAATACCTAACCATAATTCCGGATTACTTTGTGGAAAGTATTAAAGTTAGTGGCACCAGTTTTGTTGTTTAGTAATTGGAAGGCGAGATCTCTGTTTAGAAGTTATCTGAGACGTTTATACATCATACGAACTTTAATTAAACTGACCAGTTCTACGATCGAATAATGATACACGTAATTTGCAAGAATGATGATGTAAGACAAATAGTGTAGTTTTAATAGAAACAGATAGCAACGGCTTACAATGTTTGCTCTAGACATTTCTAATTTTAAATGATAATGTTCACAAAGAATTGTATCAGTTAAAGGTACGCTTATAGAATAGAAGTAAAAGTTGTTGCAGAATGTCAATATAACAATGTTTGTATAAATCGAAGATTTATATATGCAATCGGTATAACAATCCCTCACACAGATATCGCCTTATATGAAACATCTGACTGACAAACTGCCATGTACTGGAAACATAGACAAGTGTTGGATGTTTTTAAAGCGTATCTTTAGTTATATAAACTGCTAGCGCAGACATAACTTAATTAGTTAAAAAAATTATCATTCCGCTTTAAGAGAGAGAGAGAGAGAGAGGTGGCGTCATTATAGAGAGAGAAATCTCGCCTGGTCCAAGTTACTGCGCTCTTTAACCAAAATAATAGCCTTATATAGTTCAATCAAGGTCTCTCTGATCTGCTAGATTAGGGAGAGGTTGGGGTTTTTTTTCTTAAAGTTTTGACAAGAACCCGAATTATTATTCGCACAGGTGCCCGGAAAATAAAACATAACTGTGTTTTGAAGTATCTTACTTCCTCGAGCTCCGGCTCCCAGGTGAAATGCCAGCGTGCACAGGGCGATCATAAAGGACAAGTTCGCTTTGTCCATGTTTCGAATGAAGGAAACCTGTGAAAATAAAGCAACACAACGGAATTGCACGTAAAGTTTCAACAGAGGAATAGAAAGACTAATCGCTTCACGGGCAGCAAGGGTTGGTTTCGAATCTAGAACTAAAGGGTTTTAGTATGGACCTTCTAGGGGCCTACCACATCTAACCAGCCCTCTGCAGATAACCATGGCAACGTGGCTGGCAGCCTTTGGATTCGTAGACGACGTCATTCAGATTCACAAACTACATAGAACGAAAACGAGTGTCGTCATTTAAGTAACGTGTGTGTTATCTCCCTTGTACATGCTCTCGTAAATTGGGGGGGAAAAAAGAAAAAAAATTTTTGAAGTTCGATCAAGAGAAGACAACTCTTACCAGTAATTTTGAACGTTTTAAAAAGTCGTCAGCTTTAGACAGCTTTTAGGAATATTCGAAATAAAGAAAACGGTGGAAAGATCTATAGAATAATACACAAAATAAGCTTCTTTTTTCTCTTTCACTATCTGGAATTTGCTACAGTGACTTTATGACTGCTTGTTACGAGTCAAATAAATCCTCTTGGTACCGACAGTTTTCCATTAGTGAAGTCGTTTATTTAATAATAATAATAATAATAATATAATAATAATAATATAATAATAATAATAATAGGAGTACCATAAACACATGAGCTACCTAATTAAATGCATGGAAAGATTTTGATATTTACCATCGCGTTAAAATTTGCCAGGTCTGAGCCCCTAACACCTCTCTAGTATTTTTTCAAACTGACTAAAACTCATTCAGGTAGCTGCCACGAAGTACTTACCTTTCGGGTGTAATTAGGCAATCATCTGTAAAACAACATTTGCAGACTTAATTTATACAGAAATGAAGCCGGAAGAAGTGTATAAAATTCTTTCATCTTTGCCATATTAGTTAATGATGTGTGACCTCTGGCTTAAGTGTCAAAAAGGAATCACAGCAGGAACCCAGCCAGTAAGTACTTATAAAGTGATCTATTTTCTTTTAGATTTTTATGTTTTTGTTTTTTTAGTAAAGTAAACTGTAGTATCTAATGGTTCCTGGATTTAAAAGGAAATGGGAAATGAAAGAGGGGTCATCTGGAGCCTGACATTACAAAAAGAGAGTAAATGAAGTAAACTGAATGGAGAGAAAGTATACAACTCTATATATTCCAGATAAGAGAAAAAGTGCCAGAATAAGGTTACGGAAGGCTAGGAGTTGGCGAGCTCATGTAGAAGAAGAAGATACAAAGATTATTTATAACCTGAAATATATTTGTTTGGAGGGGTATCATTAACGTATATATCATTCCTCACAATCCAGCGAGTAGCCGATTAGCTATTCAATCCATTCAGACGGCCAACAGGGGAATTAACTCACCAAGTTTAAAGAAAGATAAAACCACTGGTTATCCTCTAACCATCTTTTAGGACTTGAGATCTCATAATCTTAATTCAGCGTCTTCCAAGTACCTAAAACCTGAAGATATTCGAGTGATTTTATGCTTAACTCTATCTAATAAACCGATATCCTTTCTCAATAAGGTCTCCACTAACTTACTTAGTATTTAGCATTTGTTCTATCGCCATTTCCAAACGTTTTACCACTAACATCAGCCACACTTCCGATACCGTTTATAAAAAATAAAAAAAACAATGCAGCACCTAAACCTGAACCCTGTGGCACACCACTAAAGACTTGTTGATATGACACTGTTACTCCTAATAAAATATCTACCTGGGCACACCTGGATGGTTAATTAAACAAAACAGTCAAACCCCGAAAAACAGAAGTTTTATTTGATGCCCAATTGTTACCGGAATAGATTTAAAGTCCCCCCACCCCACCCGTTTGTTAACACTAAGCGAGACGAGTTTCAGGTTTCGTTCACCATACCAAGATCTAAAGCAGTTTCTCGTTAACTCGCCTATTCTCTCTTATTTAAAGTTCAACGTCGTATTCGCGCTCCTCGATAATTCCTTTTTTTTTTTTGTTTAATTAGAATTTACCTAAGTTCCATGCATGTGTGACGACCATTATTACCCGATGGTTCTTGAAATAGTGTCGGGTCAGGGATGGGGATGAATATCACATCTAACGATGCGACAGATTCAGAACTCGTCAGAATGTTTAACGTTTCCAATTTTTTTAAAAAAAAATTTATATGAAGATATTTAAACAGATTCTTCCACAATAAGATATATGATTCCCCGCGGTCGATTCTCTGTTTTCTACCAGGACCCAGTTCTGTAAATACGAGGTTTTGCTCCTTACTTACCTGTCCACAGCGGGGAAATAGGTAGTGGCTAGGAACGCTCACCTGTTTATATACAAAGGTGGCCCGAGGAAGTTCGGCTAAATGTTCCAGTGTGTTCTGTTAAACTCCATGACCCCGCGTTTTAATAGTTGCCCCCACCCCCCTTGGCTTTTTTTTAAAGAACCTCAGCGCAATTATGTTCCAGGAAGCGACTGGGCGATAATCTGTCATCTTTGAACCCAAGGTTTCTTTGTCTTTTAGTATTAGACAGGGTGGGTCGTGCTGTGAGGATCTGGCCACGACACCCGCTGCTCCCTGAAGGGGAGCCGTCAACGTCCGCGATGGAAGCAGGGAGAAAAGTTAACCCTGTGTTAGGAGGCGAAATTGTCCAATTTATCTTCCTGTCTTCTTTAATCTAAAATACTTCCCTTCCAATTTTGTCTTTTTGAATAAACTAGCACCAAATAAAGCAAAATATATATATATACATACATATAGATAAATACATTGCAAATGTGTGTGTGTGTTCAATTTCAGCCAGAGAAACAATAAAGGGGCGAGTATTATGGGGTTTCTTTAACTAAGGTACAATAAGTATTCATGGCAGGCCAGACACTTGTTTAGATGTGAGAGGAAATCAAAATAGCATGGAAAACTTACTGGTTGGTGGGTGGGAAAAACGGGTAGATTCCGAAAGTATTTGGACTCGGATCTGTCCTAGTAACCAAGACAGGCCCAAGATACGTACAGACTTTGTTGGAAATAACCGAAAAAGTTTTTTTTTTTTTTTTTGTGTTTTCTTTTTCTTTCTCAAAATAACCAGATTGTAGTAGTAGTAGAGAGAGAGAGAGAGAGATGCAGAGAGAGGGAGAGAGAGAGAGAGATGCGATGAGAGGAAGAGAGAGAGAGAGAGATGGAGATAGCAGATAGAGAGAGAGAGAGAGAGATGGCGCAGAGGGCTGAGAGGGGAGAGAGAGATGGGCGAGAGAGAGGAGAGCGAGAGAGAGAGAGAGCAGGGGAGAGGAGAGAGATGGAGAGGAGGAGAGAGCATGAGAGAGAGGAGAGAGGAGAGAGGCAGGAGGAGGAGAGAGAGGGAGAGAGAGAGAGAGAGGATGGAGGGAGAGAGAGAGAGAGATGATGGAGAGAGAGAGAGCGAGAGAGAGAGAGGAGAGAGAGTGCGCGAGATGAGCGAGAGAGAGAGAGGAGAGAGAGAGAGATGGAGAGAGAGAGCGTGTGTGATGGGAAGAGAGATGGAGAGAGAGAGAGAGAGGAGAGGATCGAGAGCGAGAGAGGCGAGAGAGAGAGAGAGAGAGAGATGAAGATAGAGAGAGAGAGAGGGAGACGCGATGGAGAGAGAGAGAGAGAGAGAGAGGATGAGAGAGGGGAGAGAGAGGGACGGACCTAGAAGGTTCACCCACATTCTGGACGAAAGTTACCGAACTATCGGAAAGGAGATAGCATCCATTTTCTCGAATGTTTCTAGGTCTCATTTATTTACAGATTGGAGTTATTAGGTGTACTCGGATTAAGCCATTAGATTTTTTCTTTAGCAGAGATTTTGGCAAATTAATAGAAGCTGCCAACTCGAGGACGGTAACCATTACTCGCAGTTAGCTAAACTGGGGAGGTGGGGCCATAATTACAGGCTGTCTTATATTCCAACACAGCTTTGTAATGGGGGGAAGAAGAAATCTTCGGTAATCAGGCTGTGGGTGACTGGAGTAGATGGTGCTGTGGGGCGAGCATTTCTATTCTCCACCTGGCTTGATGAGTCTGTCTCCCTGTATGTAAACTACGCTCAGTGGTCCCTGCTTTCTGTTTTTTTCCCCAAGGACCCACTGTGCCATGCCAACCCTTACTTTCCTTGCTGCTTTGTATCACGAATGAGCTCATTTTCTGAATATCGTCCGAAAATGGATTTTGTAATGGATTCAGCATATAAATGTGAGAGGCGATCATTAACCCTCCGCCGTGTACCGCGCCGGTTTTCACCTTAGACCGGGACTAGTTAGTCGGGCTGTGTTTGGTCCCCGTAATGTAAAACAGCTGGGGGCTGGAGCGATATACGGGTTCTCCGTTATAACGGATTACAGTAGATGAGGAAAGTATTAGGTGTCAAAGCCCCTACGGCCCAACCTGCACTGAGTGAAGGGAGATTTGGAGAGTGATGGTGGTACATACAGTAGACGGTTAACCACTGCACTCTGGAAAGATTCAGAAGACTATAGATGGTAAAACATCATATCTGGCAGTGCGAGCCCAGAGAGAGAGAGAGAGAAGAGATGGAGAGAGATGACGTCAGTACACACAGATGAGAGAGAGAGAGAGAGAGTATTAAGGATAAAATCATTGTACAGTTCTTATAAATAAACGATGATACACAGTTATCGGTAATTGACTGCTTGGGTGAATGGATTATTATTATTATTATTATTATTATTATTTTATTATTATTATTATCTAGTTAAAACTGGGTTCGGAGTAAATGAGACTTCTCCCTCCCAATATGGCCGCCACTCCACCTGAGCTAATTGGTTTTCTGTTCTTTGTCGTCTGGACAGAAAAAGCAATTGTCTGAATGACCACGGAAATGACCCAACGCTTCCATTCCTCCAGGCAATCGTTTCGAGTCTCATTATTTTTCCTCTTTGAAGCACCGTGCAAAGTGGGTGGGAGGTTAAAAAGAGTAAAATCAAAGAAGCTATTTGCATTAATAACGTCCAACTATAAATACATACAAAAAAATAATACACTAACATACAAACGTTTGACACATGTATCATCTCTCTCTCTCTCTCTCATGGCTTCAGTAACCAACGCACCAGTGTTACCATGGGAACGCCGACGATATCTTAAAACGTTTTACTGACTCTTCAGTCCATCATTTCAAAACCTTTTGTCATTTAATCCAGTTTTAGATTACTAGTAGATCTGTATTAGTCTAATTTTAATGACAGAAATCAACGAAAAATTTTAAGTCAACCCGGACGTTTTGCGCGATCTCTATCAACTCGTCATGTGACCTGGCTCATGGTGTTTATCTCTATCAACTCGTCATGTGACCTGGCTCATGTGTTCATCCCTATCAACTCGTCATGTGACCTGGCTCATGGTGTTTATCTCTATCAACTCGTCATGTGACCTGGCTCATGGTGTTTATCCCTATCAACTCGTCATGTGACCTGGCTCATGGTGTTTATCTCTATCAACTCGTCATGTGACCTGGCTCATGTGTTCATCCCTATCAACTCGTCATGTGACCTGGCTCATGGTGTTTATCTCTATCAACTCGTCATGTGACCTGGCTCATGGTGTTCATCCCTATCAACTCGTCATGTGACCTGGCTCATGGTGTTTATCTTACTTTAGTTCTCTATCGGAGTATTTCGAACAGCAAAGAGAAGACAATTTAAATCGCCACCACCGAGCGGTTTGTTCAGGAGTAGCTGACGTGATGTCTTGTAATAGTTTGTTTAAATAGAGGCAAAACAGCTGTTCTGTAAATACCCAGCATGCCGTGCGCACTAACTCCTCGGTTACATATTTTCGGTCGGTGACCAGAAAAAGTGCACGAAGGGATAAATCACTCAATTTTTACTGTCGCCCCCTTCTGATGTATCATGGATGACGTAAGCGAGCAGAAAGAGGAAATAGAACCATTTTTCAAAGTTTGAGGAAATTGGAAATTTGAAAAATTGGCAAGAAGGAAACAAATTTGAATTTGCACTTAAGACGTGAGGAGAACGGAACCTGCGTAGAGTATAAAAGGCGGCTTCTCCGGGGCTGACGGTTAAGGGGATCTTCCGGCCCTCAGCTTGTTAGTCGTGCGCATGACGTGGTTTGTGTCTGCCGTCAGGGCGAGGACTGACGAGGACGGTTGTTACCAAGCCCAGTCAGTTAAAATATCCGAAATGTCCATGATTTGGAGATCAGATAAGTTACAGTGCACTGTTATGAACTGAATGAAGGTCACGGTCTCCCTGGCGGCTCGTTTTTTATACATTCAAACTCAATTTTTCCGGGCTACCGTCCTCAATAGTCAACAGACGGACGTTGTTTGAGAACATAAACGTCTGGCGGGCGAGCCCATGGACGATGTCACGTGATCCGACCTTTAAATGAGGGTCGAGACAGATGACGTCGATTGTAGCCTCCTCTACACGTAAACACGTGACGTCGATTGTAGCCTCATCTACACGTTAACACGTGACGTCGATTGTAGCCTCATCTACACGTAAACACGTGACGTCGATTGTAGCCTCATCTACACGTTAACACGTGACGTCGATTGTAGCCTCCTCTACACGTCAACACATGACGTCGATTGTAGCCTCCTCTACAGGTTAACACATGACGTCGATTGTAGCCTCCTTTACAGGTTAACACATGACGTCGATTGTAGCCTTCTCTACACGTAAACACGTGACGTCGATTGTAGCCTCCTCTACACGTAAACACGTGACGTCGATTGTAGCCTCCTCTACGTTTAATTAGGATTTACTGCTGCTGTAACAACAAGCTCCTATAACATCTAGCCCAGGTAGTGTCCCATGTTAATGTATCTTTTTTTACATTTGTTTCGAAATTAGTTAATTTCATTACTTAATAGTTAGATGATTTTATAGGGAAATACTTTGTGACGCTAGATGATAGTGTAACGGCCAGATATCGGGAGATAAGCCCAATACTCTGCAAGAGCAAACTCTCTGATGGTGGTGACGTTTTTATATTCTCTTTCTTACGAGGAGTAACTTTTCAAATTCAAGAACTTGGATGTTTACAGCACCTGCTCATCTGTAACGGCAACAAAACACCGGTGCATGCGGCAAAGGTGCGAGTGAATAACATCTTTCTTTTAGCATCCATCTTGGAAGAGTGATTCAGCGAGGGACAATCAAATTATTTCCGACATCTTATTACCTCAGAATTCTGAATTTAGATTAAGAACTCTGGTGAGGAATTTGGTCGTAATAAATAATAATAATAATATGTAATTTTTGCTAGAAAACCTGTATTTCCATTTTTTAATGATCTTTATAAACAAGATCTTGTCGTAAAACAAATGAAAATGCTGACATCCTTAAGACATCTGGAACAAAACAAATAAATGAAAGTTTACGAGAAAGAAAAATAGAAGAGGACAACAAGTTTAGCTTTGTATTTGTTTAATTTCTTGTGTCGATAAATTGGCGTGAAGTTAATAAATAACCAGTTGTTTGTTTTCATGGTGGTTTTCAGTAAATAAATAAAATAAATAAGGTAATTTCGATGGGAACACAAGGACAAAAATGATTTTTAAACGTTGTCTTAATATCCAAATGCACGCAGTAGTTTTGACGATCCGTAATACCGGTATTCAGCACCGCTGTCATACACATCATAATAATCACCGTCGTCGTATTCATATTCATCATCATCATCATCATCATCATCTTCATCTTCATCATCATCAAAATCAGAAAGAGCCCATGCACCGTGACCCCTCCAGTCTCCTGATGGACGGCAAGGGCGATTTTCCTGCCGACAGCCAGTGGTCTCCCCCTTGTAGCGGTTTCGGGCGCGATCTGCGGTGTTATGAGGCGCGCCACTGTTCGCAGTCAGGTGAGAATGCGGCGTCGTGGAGAGCGCGCCCTCGGAGGTGGCGTGGTTAGTGACGTCATCGACCAGCGCCCCCGCGGGCCGTAGGTGTTCGACGGAGGGAGGGGGCACCTCGCCGAGGAGTCCTACCGTTGCCACTCTGCGGTATCCCGATCTGTGCAGGGCGCCATGGTATCGAGCCGCCCTCCTGAAAGGATTCCCGTCGTCAAGGTCGAAGCCTGCAATAGCGAAAGTAGATCGCAAATATGGCGTACGAACAATCTAGAACGTCAGGAAACGAATGGAAGCTCTCTGTGTGGGAACTATCCCCTACTACATAAAACTATTCAGCCATTCCTGTAAGGGGGGGGCTTCACTTCTGCGCTACATGTTCTAAACGGGGACTAACCAAAGATGGGCGAATTCTACGTCGCCGTTTCCTAATGTTCTGTTTAGACCCGCGTGCATAAGTGAGGTTGGGGTCGCTAGGTGGCGTGTGATTACACGAGATCTGGAAAACGTTTTACCACACACACCTCAGTGGTAAGGAGTTCTTACCGCTGAACTATTCCGGGCCTTTATGCAAATTTAAGACTCCATTAATTGTACTTCGTGCTCTTTTTTTTTGGTTGGGATGAAGAGGGATTTCGCGGACAAGGTGTTTTTTTGGTCTCCAAACGATTTCTAGTTAGTTACGGCCAGGGGCAGGGGTGGTATTTCAGCTGACACAAAGTCCGCACGGAATGTATGGGTTACTGTCCCGCTGAACAGAGGCACCACGGGATACCTCCCACCCCGGCTTACCAATTTACTGCTGAAACAAGAAATGGATGTCCCAGTAGCCGTCCCCCGCCCGGATTCTCGGCTGCTGGTGGCATTTAAAACCGGCCAAACTCACCGAAGGGTAAAGATGGCGAGAGACTGCGACCACGGTAGAGAGAGCCGGCGAGGACACCGTTTCCGAGAAGGCAAACCACGGCTAACAGGACGTGCGCCATTGTTGTCTGTCTGTAAAAGAAGGCGAATCCAGTGAGGCCGAGAAGATGGGGTGAGGCGGACAGCAGTGGAGGCTTTGAGCTGCTCTATGCTGCTTTCACGCGTTCATATAACATTTTATTATTAGTAGTAGTAGTATTATTATTAGTTTTAAAATTCGTAGTAACCAACTGGTAATTCTTAGAAGCAAATTAGTGCCCCCTTACGACAGTAAACGAAACTAACATGGTGCGCTGTAGCAGGATCTTAGCGCCAGACGGGGCTTCACCTTGTGAACCATAAGTCCACAGGAAGCAAAGCCGCCTCTGGTAGTAGGCATTTCTAAAATCTTACCTGCAGCCGGACCCGAGTTTTAACTAAATGAAGACAAACTAAGCCCTTTATATGAATGCGAGAGTATCCGTCATATCCCTCGAAAACGGCTGAACCTGTCTGTCTGTGACGTCAGAGAGGGTGACCGTACGGACCCGTGGGCATTGTTCTGGCAGGAAGAAAGGTCCCGAGGACATAAACCACGCGGAGGTTAGGTCAGATATGACATACAACATCAGAATACAATCTTCGCAGCGGTAATTATTTATTCAGATTTGTCTGGTTGTTGTTATTGTAGATGCTTCCCCCCCTTTTCGATAACGGACTAATCCCTTCTATGTGTGATTAATTAACGGATATTCCACGCTAATTAGCCGTCGCATTAACAGCAAACAAAGCTTCCAGTAGAAGGTGCAAGGTTAAAATCATATACATATATGTATTCCCGTAGCAGAGTAACAAGTGATGTTATACTTTGCAGAGGTTTTATTCAGTCATATTTTATACGTTTGTGCTGCCCCCTGGTGGGCACTGTCGACTTAGAGGCCAAACAATGCTCGTAGAGTTATCAGAAAAGGTTCGCATTATAGTGTTTTTGTTCTTGATGTAATTATCTTGGATTGCAGTTTCATTTAGGATTTTGTAGGCTGATTAGATGTTGTTCTTTAAATAAGCTGGCTCTCAGAATTATCACCCAGCCACGCGAAGACGCCATCAAGGTGTGTCATTTTGGACTCTTCGTCCCCGATCCATTCAGTGGTAAGAGGAGATACTAAATGATGATAGCAACATTGATTCTGGGGGGGTATTAACTAATTTTACTAACATCCATTGAAAAAATAACCTGTTGGATCTACAACTGTGCGGGAAGACCGGAGTGGTAACGAACATGTGCCACGGTTGATGGCTTTGTGTCCTGATACACGCTTCATCGGAGTTCAACAATAGATTGTCGAGGTAATAGTAGGTCTTCGTGTGGTATATTACACCTGTGACATTTTTTTGTTTTTTAAATGCGAATCGTGAATCCTTTGTCCAGCCAACAGTTTGAACTGCAGCGGATGCCTATCGGTCTTTTCTATTCCGCCATTCACCATCGGCGCCACCCTCACCCCTTAGTGCTCGTCAGAACTGAACTCCGACGACGACGACCGCGGTCTTCTGTAGTAATTTTTAACTTAAAAAGAAATCTGGACTTCAGAATTTCCCGTAAACTGATAACCACATCGCTGCGTAATTAATACCGCCTTTCATTTTAAACTAAGCCCAGCCTCGTTCTGAGCGAGGTGGACAAGAAACTTCCACCTCTGGAATCTTTGGTTTAAAGGCAGGCTGTCCAAACTTGGCCCTTTGAACGCAGATCCTGAACAGTAATTAATTGAGACTCATTCGAACTTTGCGCCGGACATGTCGTTAGCCTGCAAGGTGTCTGGGAAACGAAAGAGCACCTGCCCGCTGTGTAACCAGGTCTGACAGGTAGAATTAATTACCTTTAAGAATCCATTACTTCTGCGCAGTAAAGTGGGGAGTTGATAAGCATCTGATACAATAGGTGTTGTTAACCATGGACTTGTGTGGGGGAACAGTGACAAATATAAATACGGATTCCATTGATCTCAAATAAAGGTTAATGCTTCTCAACCATCCTCTGATTTTTCGTTTTAAACTGTTAATATGGACAGCAGCTAAAGACTCAGTACGATGACACGAATATACTACTCGAAACAATCCAATGCAGCACTTGTCGATGGAATGCCTGTGGTGATCTCAGTCATTGGTATGTTAAGGGGCTTGCAAGGAGGGTTCACGAAATCCCGCTGTTTCCTATGCCTATGGGACATCCGTCCTACCGCGGATCATCGCATCAGACGAGACAGCCATCAAAGAACATACGAGCAGTGCCCGGCGTTTTCCCTTAGTTGATCCGAAGAATTTCCCGCCGCCTCTCCACATTGAGTCCGGTTTAATGAAGAATTCTGCGAAAGCGATGGGTGAGACAAATACGACAGGGTTTCAACACTTTGTTGAGAGACTTCCGAACATCAGTGCCGCGCAATTGTGGAAACTTCTTGGGCAGCCACAAGTCTCCCGCATGCAAGGATGGAGTCCATAAACAGGTCGACATGCGCATCAAAATATGGAGCTGTCGGATGTCCTTGAAATTACATTTTTCGTTTACGTTCGCATCCAGATTTCTTTCCCGAAAACCTTGGCGCAGGTGAGTGACGCCAAAATCCTGCATGGCTAGACACCAATTAGAGTAAAATATACTGAGGGTTCTACTTCTCCATCTTTTTGGCATATAACTGCTCAAATTAAGGAGCTGATGCAAGGGTTATGGGAAAAACTAAATGTAGCATTAGCAAGGCTTTCTCTTCTTTTTTTTTGTTGTGACACCAAAATTTCAGCAGGCAATCTTTTTACTAAGAAAGCAAACAATGAAAAAGGAAAGTATTTTGCATGAAGAAAATACTTACCAGAAGTGGCAGGAAACCAGAGTACCCAGAAAAATACACACTGGAGGGGAAACTGAGCCAAGACTTCTCGAGGATAAAGTATACCACCTGATGAAAGCAGGTGTAACTGCCCTCCATCCAGTGTCTACTAAACGGGAAACTGGGCCAAGACGTTTCGAGGATAAAGTATACCACCTGATGAAAGCAGGTGTAACTGCCCTCCATCCAGTGTCTACTAAACGGGAAACTGAGCCAAGACGTTTTGAGGATAAAGTATACCACCTGATGAAAGCAGGTGTAACTGCCCTCCATCCAGTGTCTGCTAAACGGGAAACTGGGACAAGACGTTTCGAGGACCAAGTATACCACCTGATGAAAGCAGGTGTAACTGCCCTCCATTCAGTGTCTACTAAACACCTGTGTACGCTATTTGTCATTCATGTTAAAAATCAAGCAGCAAAATCCCCACCAAAAATCTGCGCTTATGCATAGAACAAAAGTAATAATGTAATGTTTATTAAGTTCAAGCATTTACAGTATTAGAAAACAGAAGACTAAGATGCTCTTTGGCTCACAAAGCAAATTAACGTTTAACAGTCTGTTTCAAAGTCCATACATAAATTTACCAGATCTCAGATAGGAAAGGTCATTTATTTATTCTTCCTTTCCTTTCTACACAATGAACAAAAAAATGTATCAGATCTAAATCCAATGAGCAGACTGTCAACACGCTACCATCCCATCCACCCTTCTCATCTCATTTTCTCATTCTCTGAAGAACCGGGTGATCCAGTGGGGCATCAGTAAAGAGACAGCCAACATATGCATTTGTGCCCCACATGTGATGGGTAATCACTTTACAGCAACCCAAATCTTTGATTTTAAAGCCTAACTTTCTATATCGTTCATCAGTCTCAAACATTGTACTGTTTGTGTGAGGTCCCAAAAACTGGAAAAAAAAGAAGAAATTATATATATATGTGAATAATGCTTCAGATGCCATGGTAAAATATCATAAAGAAAATTGGGAAGAAAAGAAAGAGATAGTAATAGTCTACTACTTCACAAGAAACCTAGTGCAGGGGTTTATAAATGTCATTTTCCAATTTTTTAAAGACTTTCTTATCCTGGAAGAGCAGTGACCAACCCGCCAAGAATGGGTTTATGGTTTCTGGTCAGATACATGCAGAGTTAAATTAAAAGCAGTGAAGCCAGATATTTAGTGTAGATATAAAAAAGCATAAAGATAAAAGAAAAGGGGGACAACCTAACATCTGACAGTGCGATGTTTGGTTCTGCGAACATTTCACAAAAACGTAGATTTTATAAACATTTATCTACTTTTTTGAAATCAAATGATTTTTTTTTTTTTTTGCAACTAAATTAAAAAAAAATTTTCAACTTTATACAAAAAATAAGCAACAGGCCAAGAGATTACTCAGCAGAAGTAATTCAATCTTCATTTTCTACCCCATTTTTACGTCAGATAAAGCTGGCTCAAAATATCGGGCTTTTTGGACTGCCACTTTAAGCTGATGGCTTAACAAGGTGATAACAGCAATGTCTTGTTGTTGAAGCAAGATGGTGCCGTGTGTAGACCTGTCCTACAATAAACTACAGTAAAAGGTCTGTCATTCTGTTGTCTTTACCAATGCACACTTTAAGTTGAAGAGTTTTTGACATAGCTTAACCAGATCGGTTCTGAAGACGAATCTACAACCTTAAAAAAAAAAAAAAAATAGAAAGATGAAGCAGCCAAGTCTAAAAGTTTGCATCACCTACAAATTTGATGTAATGTATCTTCAACTCTCATAGCTTGGCACCGTACCTGTGACCAATTCTATACATCTGTCAAAAACTACAAAGTGGTAAGCACTGCGATACATTAACATGTTATTAAGCAAAATCAGCAGAATTAATTCAACTTTTATCAAACAATATTAAAAATAATTATAGGGTGGTACAAAATTTTTAGTCATAAATGTATGTAACCAGTTAATTACTAGTGATTTATAAGGGATGAAAGCAGATATTTCAATTCAAAGGTAGGCAAAGCTGTGAGCGTTAATACGGTCTTACTGTCATAAAATTTCATTTTCTCCCTGAAGTAATGTCTGCAGACCAAGCATATCATTTTACAAGTTCCAGGAAAAAGGGGGAAATAATTCCAGACAAAAGTGGGGATGAGCCACTGCAGTATAGAATAGTTAGTTACAGATATGGTCTTGTTTCATCTGTCAGACAATCAATATAATCAACACAGGTACCCAATACCAACTACCAGTGCCACAAGTTTGTAACTGAGAGAGAGAGAGAGGTTTGTTGATTAACTGTGAAAGCACACATTACTTGAACTACCATTCTTCGAGGTATTAAGAGCAGATTTGGCAAGCTACGACAGCGAACTGTAACTAGTCAAGCTGCGACACTTACAGGTTTGCCCGACGCTGGATCTATGAAATCTGCCCAGTATCCAGCTTCCTGCAGAGCTTCGCAGATTTCTTGAGCTCCCTGTACAAACTGAAAGAGAAATTACAGCAAAACAACTGATGTAACAGCATGGGCAGTTTATTTTCTAAATGGAAAATGCAGCTGCAGTGCACTGTGAAGTGTAAACAAACAAACTTTTAAGTGGTAAATATCCAAATGACTGATAGGCCATCAAATTACCACCACCTACCATATCGCTTGTATAAAAGGAGGGAAAGATTTTGCACTACACAGACAAAAGTGAAGAACTCACACTATCTAAAAGTTGGTTTCTTTCTATTTCCACCTCTTCGGTCCACGATGTCATGTCGTTATCTGTTTGCTGACTAATAGTAATTACTGTGAAGTTGCCGTCCATGATATTTCTCCCTGGGAACAGATCTGAGAAATCTGGAAGAGAAAAGGAAATTCTGATGATTGTCAACGACAGCAACATGGAAGAAAGATGTTGTTTTCATACACTACAGCAGTTCATTCCAATCTGGTAGATAGCACTAAGAGGAAAACCCTTCTGATTAATGGAGCAGAGAAAACTGAAAAAGAGATGGGCACATGTAAAGCAAACCATTCCCAATGAGCCAGTCAAACCTATGAGGTCTGTTAACAAGCTGGTCGTGTTCCTCCTCTTTCAAGCTGCATACAGCATTACTAGACAGTCGACCCCCGTATAATTGTGGTTCGGCATTCGCGGAATTTCCCTTAGAACCTGACTAATAATCGTTCGTGGAAACCCCCGCATATTCACGGAATTTCCCTTAGAACCTAACTGATAATTGTTCGTGGAAACCCCCGCATATTCACGGAATCGCAAATATCTTTCGCGATTTTTTATGCCTTTTTTCGTGGCAATATATATTTTTTCACGCTTTTTAACACTAAATTATTAATAACAATATAATTTACTAATTTTGTAATATAAATACTAACGTAAATTCAGCAAAATATCAATATAAAATAAACGCTATTGGCTGGAGGTTTGAAAGTAGCCAATCAGAGAGCGTTATTCATTTCTCCTCGCTGCTGATTGGCTGCTGCCCACGAGGCGCTGTCTCAGGCAGATGCAGTCCAGCATCATCCCAGTTTGCCGCGTGTAGCTATCTCAAGCGTTTCGCTGCATATTTCTCTGAGTGTTGTATTTTTATTAAATTATTATTATATATTTACTTATATATTTTTTATTATATTTTATGTTATATTTTGACGTTTATAGGCATTTTTATGGACCACGTCCGATATTCGCGGGTGCTCAAGGGACGTAACCCCCGCGAATACTGGGGGACAACTGTAATAGCATCTAACTGTTAGAAGGTGGAATTTATTTCTCCCAGCTAAAAAGAAAGAAGTAAAACAGCCAGAGGGTCTAGAAAACTATAGAGAAAGTATGCACACATTAAAAAAATAACCTTTTTCTTATGCAGATTTTGGATCTTGAAAACAAATTTCACGTTCAATATTGATTTCTTCTCCCATCCAAAGTTTTTTTTCTTTAAATCAAATAAAGTATTAATTTTTTTTTTCTTGTTTCTTTAAATATGTCAGAAAGTTTCAACAATTCTGCCAACTGTTCAATTGTAATCATAGAAATTTTGATAAGATTACAGACAGTAGACTGATTAATTAAACTAATCAGACAAACCAACAAATCTGTGTTGGACCAAATCTGTTGGGCTTAATGAAGACATTCTTCTTTAATATCTTTCCATAAACATTTCAAAAACACAAAAGATGCCGTTATTATCAGTTTTAGTAACAGCTCAGCTGCTTCTAGTATGGGACCATCTTAGGCTTTCAAAACAAAAACGTCAAGATGAAGTAGACCACCTCAACAGGGGTCAGAAGCTCCAAATGCAGTCACAGCGCTAAAAGTGAAGTATCCATTTAAAACAGACCAAACTATCTGCAATATTCAAATTCAAGTATTTTTAGGTTGTTTTAAACACATTTTTCCTGTAATTTTACATAAATCAAAAATTACCTTTTAACCAATCAAAACGAGTTTATCCTCAGTCTAGGGGAAATAACCTTACCAACAAATGTAGCCATTTATTTCATTCCCTTCAGTTAAAAAATAAAATAATATTTTTTTTTTACATTAAAAAAATTGTCTATGAATCTACAGTTGCAAGTATAGTTTTTAAAAACCAATTAAGAGAGCAGCAGCAAAGAGAATAAGGATTCTCATTCATTAGTCTTGTCTGTTTTAGCCAAATAAATTCTTATTTTGCACCAAAATGGCGAGTAAATAAAGTTTAGTTTTTGCATTCTATTTAAATCACTGCGGTGTGTAAACCAATACAACAGCAGAATCTAGAGTTGAATATCAAATACATTAATTTAAAATAAGTAAATTAAATTAATCAATTTCATAAGATTTAGGCACGTAAAAAATGGCACTGAAAAACCTGCGGGTAAAATACGAGATGGAAGACAGGAAGCAGAAATGAACAGGTTTCAGTAAGTTTACATAATATAACTAGTTACTCTTTATCTCTCTCTCTCTCTCTCTCATATATATATATATTTATTCTAAAGCAAATGTCTTCTAAAAAAATAACTTGGGATGCACCATACCTTTCCTAATTATAACTGGACATTCTTGTGCAGCACACTCCAAACGGTCAGATGGTGAAATATCGTCTAAAGCTAACTCTCTGCTTCCCCATCTTTGATGCTACATATATAAAATTAAAATATAATATCATGCATAATAAAATAAAAGTAAAGAACAGAGTGGTCAATGAATAAAACATGCATCACTTTACAGTCCCTCTCTGTAATTTAGTGAAACAAAATTTCCATTAGGACTGCAGTAGAGTGTCTAAAAAAAGAGAGAGAGAACAGAATAACCATTTATTCCATTACTACTGCAGATAAGAAAGTTCCAAGAAAGCAGCAACAGTAGTAGAGTCACTATTAAATAACCATCCAAGTATACATGTGGCTTTAGTTATTCTGTAACTTATAATGTCAACAAAAGCCACCCAAATGGATCATAGCATTTGTTTGTTTTGCTGCACTATAATATTTGCTAATTACTGGAAAGAAATCTTTAAATAAGATTTGTCCTTTAATTGTCTTGGGAGGGAAAATAGTGACAATAAATTCTACTGTGATGTATGAGAAACTAAAAATAAATCTGATAGTTGTAATAAAATTAAGCAGAAATTAAATTCATGAATTTGGAGTTAAATGATAACCAGGGTTCTCCCATGAAAAATTTCCAAGAGTGGTGCCAAAGTTGCATGTTATACTTACTGAGTGGCCTATCTGATTCAGGAGTTATTCATGTAAATTTGGACACCGCCAATGAATCAGTTGACGCTGGACTAAAAGTGGGTAGGCGTTTGTTTCTTGGTAATGATGACCGAGACTTCTATTTTAGTTCTTCTTAGGCAGAAATCACAATCGTGGGTTTTCTATGACTTGAACTTGCAACTGCTACATCTGCCAACCAGCAGTTGACAAAGCAGTGACCAAAACCTCTCAGTCAACTCCCAGAGCCATGAAGCTAAACACATTCTACATTTTTAAACCAATTTCCTTCTAAGAACAAAGCGTTAATCTCTTTACTTTTAAAGAAGCACGTGCGCACAACACACGCTGTATATAGTAATTATTTGGGTCCTTTTAAACTGAGACGACAAACTGTAGACTAACCAAAGTAAAATTATATCATGCAATTTTGGGTATTACACAGTGGTGAACAAATAAACCAAGGTTTTGTTTTTAAATCTAAAAAATTTTAAAAATTACCATCTGCAGTTCGGTGAGATACTGGACCATGGCAAAGTTTTTAGAAGTGCCTTCCATCTCAACCAGAGCCTTATCTGTGTCCACTGGGCTCTGCAGCTGAATACACTGGTCAATCTTCTTCTCATGATTCTTGATAGTTGGACCCACCAAACCAGGCATCACAAACCGCTTATCCTGTGGGCCGAGTGGCCCGAGACTAGAGTCAGGCCACACTGTTTGCATTTCTGGCAAAAGAAAATCCACGAAGGCAGACAATTACAAACCAAGAAAACTGTACAACTCTGTGAAGTGACAAAGGAGAAATCCTGAACTGTTTTCTTGAAGGAGTTTAAAATATATATATATATATATAGTTAGGACCCAGTAGTTTCAACATAAAGAGAGACGAACAAAAGCAGCTGAGAGTACCGATGATCTGAGTCGTCACCCAAGCATCTACCTAGAAAAAAGAGCAGGTTACTAAATCAAAACAGAAGTCAAAGTCAAAAAGAAGCCACAGGATGAGATCTATATCTGGTGAATAAAAGAAAATGTACACAAATATTTAAAGTTTTATTACAACACTAATGACATTTCACCATTATCTTATTCAGTTATTGTATTAAGGCCCACCCCTTAACAAGGGAACAGGGTCAGAGGAGAATAAATGGGAAGGGAGGGACACGGTTCCTCTACCTAGGATTCAGCCAAATAACCATTAATTTTACCAGAAAAGACTGCTGACATGGGGCTAGTAGAATTCTGGAGTGTGACAGCTTCCAGGCGAAGCTGGTTCTGACAACTTTTAAGAAAAGCCACGAGTTTTGTTTTTACTTTGGTTTAGTGTTTCAGAACACCTGTGCATACTTAAGTGCGCTCCTAAACATGCTAGAAGTTCATAGGCTGTAACAGATCTCAGGGGCAATTCCCAGATGAACATCCAAGTGTTTCTGAAGCATCCATAAAATAAACAGAAAAAAAAAACAAAACAAACAAACAAGTGCTTCAATAGTCCAGATTTTAGCCAACTCTGGATTCGCCATTTTCTCATTTCAATGCAGTTAATTTGAGTAGGTTCTTAAATTCTAGTTCCTTTACATTGATACATTAACGAGAATCATGTCCATGTTCAGCTAACCCCTATGATCTTCCTCTGATGTATACATAATCAATCATCCGGTTGCTCTATCTATAAACTAGGGGGGAATCCTTTAAAAAAATAGGGAATTTCGATGCAAATCATTGTCAGAGCACCCCTCTACTAGAACGTAATATTTGATATGGTGACACTGTCTGGTGGCATAGTGAGTGATGTTTTAGGAAAATCTGTCGTGTACAATTGCCCAAAAAATAGCAAGATTAAGTCCGTCAAATGAATATTCTTCGTGATTATCCCTACTCAAGCCAGCCAGATATCCCAGGTTAAATTAAATTTAATATTATGGCTTGTTGTAATACTGTATATATGGGGGACTGTGGACATGCAACAGAATAGAGCACCTTTCAAAAACCGATATATGGGTTGAAACGACAGTCTTCCAGATCTACCTGTCGAATGATGCAAATGAGCAATCAATGGAGTGAGTGGGAAAATTCGTCACACATTATCCTAACAACGTCTGCCTCTATTGTACTGGACACAATGTTATGACAAACGCTAATTTCAGAGATTTACCTGATGGCTGTGAAGTGTAACTGACTTGAAATTCTACGAACTTCTGCCCATCATACGATGAAAAATTCCGGAAGTGCCTCACAGCAGCATGCAAGTTGGGCAGGTAGCCAACCACTCGGCTTTTGGAGCATACCAACTAGAAATAAAAATCGAAAAGTAGAGATAAGTTTTGATAAAATATGTTTTAAAAGAATATTATTATTTTTTTTTTGCTTCATGTACTAAAAATGCTGTTTAACTGAAAATTTTGTTTTTTCACAGTATTAACTGAGCGAATACATTTGCCATCAGATATTCTGCATTCTGTTTCATGGAAATTATCTTCGAAGTCAACTGGAAAGCAACGAGCTCTTTGTTGACTCTGTTGATTTGAAAATTCAAGAGTTGTGTGATCGTGGCCACCAACTTGGCGAGAGAGCTGCTTCCCTTAGGAGCAAGTAAACCTTCAGCCAAGTCAGGCCGACTTCTCGTTTCAATTCTCACCATAACCAAGAAATTTTAAAAAAAATATTTTTTTGTGGTTATGGTGTTAGGACTGTGTGTTTAAGCGGATGTGTGTTATCTCCTTTCAGAGGGGATTGGGTTACTGAAATGCACAAGGCCAAAGCCCTTTGGTGGTCTTATGATCTCTCCAGCTCAGGACAAAGGACCATGCTGGTGATCACCCCCCCCCCCCACACACACACCACCAGCTAGGAAGCCTGCAATACAAGTTCCAAGGCAGTCACGCCCATCAAACCAACAATGCCAGCCTGACATAACCTAAAATAGCAGGTGCTTTGATTTTTTTTATCTTTGTGTGGTGCTTGTGTGTAGGTGCAGGTGTAAAGTTCGTGTATGTGTTTATCTCTGAGGAGAAGGGAGTGGAGTAGGCCGAAGCAGTGTGTGGAGCAAGCTCCTCGTGTAGGCCTAAAAGGCTGTGTTGAGTCGCTGAAGCAATCAGCGTGATGGCCATGTAAGTGACCCATGTTGGGTGAAGCCGACAATCTTGGAAAAAAAGGCCACAACACGTCTAGTCCGAAAATCGATCTCGACGTGCCTAACCTTTCCAGCCAGACAGGCAGGCCAAAGGTAAAAAGCACCCCCCGCCTCTACTCTTTTCAGGTAGAGGACTTTCCGTCTACAATAGCCACAAAGCAGAGTACTTGCCGGCCCAACCTCCAGAGTCGAACCCAAGTGACCTCGCCTAAAGGGCGAGGTCCTTGGTTGTTACCCCAAGTGGAAGCCAGAGAAGGCTGCCCCAATTTTAGACAGCTTGTGTATTCCCGTTTAATTTGGAAATAAGTCTTTAAAAAGACTGTCTTATTTAATAAAAAATCAAAATAACTTCTTACCCGTGACGCCATTTTGAATAAACTATAAATAATGTAAAATAAATTTCTATTGGAAATTCAAATCAAAGTTTTTTGGTTCCAGTTGCCAACACAAAGACCACATCTGAAAAAAGAATTAAATCAGTACAAGTTATATTATTATATTATTGTAAATTACTCTCACTTTATATATAAATAGATTAAATCTCTAAACACAACAAAATTCTGGAGTTCTAAATAGACAGATAGTAATCCAGGGAAATATGCTACATCTTAATGTACTGTAAATTATAAACTTTCTTTCCTTTTCCACAATTTTTAGTCTAATACATATTCTCAAGTGCATTTGTTTGTTACTCTTTCATGGCCAAATTGTAGCACCTAGATTCCAATTTTTTGGTGCAGGTACTACAGAATCTGGGAAAGGTTTTAAGCTACTGGATGTTGGCCTTGAAGGCAGTTTTGGAGCCACCAAAGGCCACTTTTCAAGAGAATTATAGATTACACTTAGTTCACTGCATTCATTCAGAATAAGCAACCTAGCATCCTCAAATTATAACGAAGATACCTTAGAATCAAAGGGTACCAGAGCCTGGCCTCAAAAGCCAACAGAAACCGCCTTTCAACGTTCAGAGTTACAACAGCTTCACGGTACCCATTCAACTCAAAAGTGACCACAGATATCAAGTCAAACAGTCAGCCTTGAAGGCCATTAATGACAGGATTTGATAACATACACAGAACTAACTGAGAACTAAAAATAAAAATTTATTTAGTAGTTTGCTACAGGGTTTGCCATCATCTGATAAGCTAGCCCCATACTGATTAGATACCTTTTCAGATTCCTAAATAAGTCAGCTAAATCATTAAAATTATGCAATTAAAAAAAAAACAAAACAAACCCTTTGAATTCAAGAGAATCCAGTTCCCTACAAAACTCAGCTTTTCTAAGACCATCAAGAGAGCAAAGGGCCCATCATTGACAGGTGTTGGCTTCGATCTGGATAGATGAAAGCCCTCGTGCAGTGCCAGGTACTCCTGCCAGTAATTCTTACTAAGAACATGGGGGACTTAGTTACAAACCTTCTAAGAATCGTAGTAGGTAATACCTTTTTATAAGGGAGTTTCTGTCTCTCCCTCTCTCTCTCTCTCTTGTACATCGCTACAACATTTTAACGACAAGGAAAGAAAAGCTGCTGTTCCACCCTCGAGGGCGGCGGGTATAATTTAACCCCTGACCGACGGTGAGGGGGGCTACTGTTTTAACTCACAATCTCTTTACTTTTTCTTTTTTTTTTTTTTTGAAAAATAAAAACGAGGAATCGGGATCACTTCTCGCCATGAGTCAGCAGCATCGAGGTGACAGAGAGAGAGAGAGAGGGGTAGAGAGAGAGGGGACTGACTCGGGTCGGCGGCCATCAGCCAGCGGGCGAGTCTGATATACAGCCTGTGTTGTTCTGGTGTGGATCACCTGGCTCCTGGATGGGTGGCTCTACGTCTAACACCTGTTGCCACTAGGTCTGTTAAGTACGTAAAACTCATTATTATTATTATTATTATTATTATTATTATCATTATTATTATTATTATTATTACTACTATTACTAACATTAACATTACAATGACCGGTCCCCTGCGGTCACTTGTTTCGACGACTACATCCCGGCACCGCGCTACACACCGACGACGGAGGGCAAGCAGCACCGTGTCCCAGGGCTAAGCCCACCTGAGGGCTGTTCCGATCCATCCCAGTTACTTACCTAAGTCAAGACGAAGCCGAGGTAACCGGACAGACAGACAGGCTGACACCGTCCACCGCGTAAATGAAATTCTCCCCCTCCCAGCTCTCTCTCGAGATCACGGCGCCCCCTTAGAACCTCGAAGCCCGGGGGGGGCGATAAAACCCCGATCCCCCTGCCAGACAGTAAGGATATTTCGGCATTCGTTCGTCGCAGAGTCGATTTTTGTTCCTTCCTGTGTTCGTGTGGCGGATATAAAATAAAATGATCGCCGCTTACGACCCTGAAAGTCACGAGTCACCCCCCCAAAAAAACAAAGATGGCGGCCCTCCACCCTTCAGCAAAGTCTCCAAACACAGCATCATCTTCATCTTCATCTTCATCATCGTTTAAACTTGTTGCATGTATTTCTAGAGTCGCCATTAGTTTGTAACTTCAAAAATTAAACTTGAAAACAACAACAACAACAACAAAACAACCAGTAACTTAATTTACTGGACGAGGAGTAATTAATTAGTGTCTGTGTAATGAAGTGAGTGGGTTTTCTTGTGTGCACGGTCGGGTGGAAAGAAATTACCCCCCTCCCCGCCCCTCAGGGGGGGGGGGCTACAGAATGTTCGGTTTTCCCGCCGTAGCTCTTTCCCAAAAATTCTGCAAGAAGAAGAAAAGCGACTTCTGTCTGAAAAAGGAGTTTGTCGGGTTACCTCCCCTTCCCCCCCCTCTCCATCCGACTTCCGGCGGGACGGTTTAAGGGGTGACCGACCGGTAATTCGTGAGAGTAGTAGAGACGGCACAGCCCACCCACGATATGAGAGACGCACTGCTTTCACAATTAGTACTCCAGCAGCAGCAGCAGCCATGCCACTGCAGCATGATGCTTCATGGACACCCACCCTACCTCTGATCCAGCAGTGACTGGGTAACTGAATCAATTAGTGAGTAGTCTTCTACAGGTGTTTCAGGCCACACCTACGCAAACCCAAGCCAGCGTCTACGTTTCCCTGTGTCCGCCTTTGTTCTTCAGCTTTTCTAAAAAAAAACTAAACTGATCACCTTCCATTTGTGTGTAATTGGACTGTGGCTCATTATTAGAGTTCAATAAATTATCAGAATTAATAGAAATGGACTATATAAATATGGTATGAAGACCAGTGAACTAAGTGTAGGATTAGAGATTTATAAAACTATCAGGGGTGGTGGAAGAAATTCAGAAAATCATGGGTTAGGGGGGGGAGACTTCCAAAAGAAAAAGGGGAACCATGTAAAGTACAGTATGCAAAGAAAATACAAAACAAAAAAAAGTTTAAGGGAGAAAAGAGATGTGCTTATATATCGAGGATATTGTTATTTTGGATTTAAATCCTGTGAGCTATGAAGAAATAAAACTCAAATACATTATGCTGAAACTTGATAAAGGTCCTCAGAAGTTGCCAGATGAATTTGTGCATTTGGCTATGGCACAGAGGTCCAGTATGCATGCATGTAGATGAGCTTCTTGCAGATTAATGGTTTTATTAAGTTGGGCACCACTGGCAAATGTCTCTATCCCAAAGGTCTCCGGCAAACTTACTCTCATTGAAGACCTTTCCATAGAAACCAATGTTCTTGATCTCAGCAGAACAGTCTTTTATTTTCTGCCTTCAGGAGCAGTGCTTGAAGTTTTTGATAGATAGCATACCCACGTTGACCAAAGTTGTCATGGATGTGAGAGGTTCAGGATTTTGGCTTCAAAGTACTGTTGGCACTAGTGTTCCTGGATGGTAGAGATATAGTAGCTGTCCCCACAGACTCTAAAATGTTTTGGTGCCTTCCTCTTGGAAGAGAGGGCTTTTTGTTGGTGTGGTCTTGATGTTGCTTCACTAGCTCAAAGAAGAGGCTGAATTTCTTGTCTGTTTTCATGTGTTTCAAGATATTGATGGCTCACAATGAGTTGTCATGGGCTTCTGCAGCAGATAGGGACTGCTGCTAGAGAGTCTTGATCAGGTTATCAGTGATCTTCAAAATCATTTCACAAAGCCATAGTTCAAATGGCTGACAGTACATACATGTCACTATAGATGCTCCACATATTCTTCCCTTAACATCTGGCCCTAGTCTCATCTCTAGGCAGTTTTCCCTGAGAAGATTTAGCACATAGTTCTCAAGGATTCTACCAACAGATTCACTATGGACTGTCCACCTGGTAGAATAAAATCTGTTGGGTAAAGAAAAACTCTGCTTTCCTTAACCTATGGTTTCAAATTCTGGACAAATTTCCTTTGCTGGAAAGATTCTGGCTCAAACTACAAATTATTAAATCTACATATGTATCAGCCATCATAAACCATCTTAATTTCTTTTTCACTGCAGTACGAAATTTCCATATCTACATACTTTATTGTTGCTTCATGTTTCAGTGTAATATATTTGTGACCCTTTTGTTTAGATCTTTTTTATATTTTAGGGTTTTGGAGATGTGAAACTTGAATATTCTAGGTTTGTGCTGCTGTGTAATGTTTAGTAGTTTTTGTTTTTAGTAAGTTGAGGTTTTGTTTAGCCATCTTTTCAGTAAAGTACACATGTTAGCACTCAGAACTTGGTCTCAGGTAGTTGTTTCCCCCTAAGTTTGGGGAAACCTAATATATTTAATATCAATACTGTTATTAAAATGACTTAGGGGGAAAAAAATATTCAAAGATGAAAATAACGAAACAGTGGTATAAACCATAATTACATAGACCAAAATGTTCTGCTTTTACTAATTATTTGCTCTAGTTAATTTTTAATTGAATAAAACCCAGCTCCAGCACAAAAAAAATGACAAAAATTAACAGGAGGTAGTGCCCCATACACAGGGGAGGAGATAGGGTTTGAGAGATGGAAATTTAAGGATAAAGGATGCAAAGGAATTAAGTTTTACTTTCACTCAAAACAGGATTTAGATATTTGATACGTAAAGATTTTGGATTAGAATTTTGAAATCTGAACAAGATGTGGCCAATGTCTCGACATCAACAAAACAAATTTGAATTAAATTAAGAGAATGTGATTCAGACAGACTCAATTCAGTCTGCCCATATCTGTATGATTCAAACTTCTTGTGGGTCCACCAGGTTCTTTCCTACACAGATAGCCTAATGCGACCAACACTGAAGTGTGACCTGTCCAATAGATGAATACTGTCTTTAAACTAGAATAATTAAAGGGTTGTTCTTAAGACATTAAATGTGTATACCATAGTCCTTATGTTCTTTGTGCAAATCCTGAGCCAGTTCTTTGTTTTTAACAGGAGGATTTCTCTAGTTCCATCAGGTTTAAATCTGGTTCATGGTGGGCTAAGTAAAGAATGAAATTGCATTTCCCTAGTGACAGCGCACTACTACACAGCTACACAATGAAGTATGTTGCCTATGAACATTGGTCCAGTAGCAAACGGGTACAGTGATGAGAAAGCTTTAAATGCACATCCACACACCATGATGGATCGACCACCAATGGTCCTAGCGATGTTTGATTGTAAGCCTGGCTTTGTGTTTCTGGACTTTTATTCAACCATTGACACAGCACAGGCCAAACAGACTTTCACCTGACCAATATGCCATTCGTATCTGAAAATTTCACCAGAAACCGAGACCAAATTAAAGCTAGTTAGTCTGACAACCCTGGACACCAGAACAGTTCATTGTTTTCTTAACATAACACCACATTTTAATTTGTTAGCTGAAGATTTTCTTGTTTTCTCCACAATTTTGAGAACCACCGAGGAAATTTCCACTGACTGAAAGAGAGATAAATAAGTCAGCTTATGTAAATATGGTACAATATAAAATTTCATAAGCATGCGCATACATACCATTTAAACAAACTACTGTCACCAAAACCTGGTATTGTAATATCAAGACATAAGACAAAAAGAAAACCAACACTTAGTTATTTTGGTTATAATATACTAAGCATTAGTGGGAAAAAATGGTAGAAACTGAGTTTGAACATCACTGATACAGTTGATCATTTAATGTTCTCATTTGTGAATTGCTTGTTCTTCCATGATGCTAGTGTTCTAGCCACAGCCATTACTAGGTCTGGTTGGTCACCTCTTGCTATGCAGTGCATAAAGTCTATGGCTGATGGGCGGGTGTAAGTTATATCCTGTTTGTTAGTGTTGCAGCAATCTGTTATATTTCATTACAATGGCCTGTTTTCCAAACATGTAGTCCACACTGCTGTAGGTGAACCAGGTGCAGACTATCCATATATTTCTGGGCTATTTGATACTGGTTCTAAACCATTCACCTTCATTGTGCATTGAATGGCAAGATTAAATCTTGTTGAACTAGTATAATACAGCAAATATTAATTTTTCAGTTTATTTTTCTCAGAAAGGCATTTGAAATCTTTGGATGCAAAATTAGAATACATTAATAAAACACAAATTTTAATATTTTGTGTACACCAATGCAGGGAAAACACCGATACATTATTTAAACATCTGAATGTGTGTCGGATACAAGTTGAAATAAGTTGCAGGTTCATCTAACTGGGCCCAAATATTATGCATCGTTTTCTTTTCATAAATTAAAATTTTCATATAAACTAAACTTTAAGAGACAATATTGGCAAATGTCAAAGATATCATTAAATAATGTCACATGGGGTCAACAGAGGCAACCCTAAAAAACAAAGAAATTTAGTTATTGAGACAATGGAGTATCTGATATTTTGCTCCAAAGTAGCAAATTATTATTCAGAAATTCATTCAATATCTTGTGAGAAAGCATAGATGACAGCTTCCCATCAGCATCTTGTGTACCTGATGGGTATTTGAATAAATAAATTCTTGCTTAGGTAGTGATGTAGGTTGGCATCATGAAACACTAACAAAACCTCTGAAATTTATAAGAATTTGATATGGACAAAATATCTTCATTAAACTACAGTCTGGCCGATCAGAAACAAGGTTGTGTTATTCTGATTTAGTTTTAAATGCAGTTGAAATTTGTAATAAATCAGGAAATTTTAAGTCAGTTCTATTCAATAGGATTTTAAAGCCTTTCATTTCTGTATGTATAATATACATTATATTCTTGATTCAATCCTTCAAGAGCCAAATAATAATTATTCTCCAGCTATCTTGCTGTTAAAACTATGGTGTTAGATCAAAATGGATTTACTCACCCTCTCAAATGTTAATTAATCAGCCCCTAAATAAATAGTTTTCTGAAATGATCAACTTCCCAAGATTCCGAGCTCCTCATAAAACATGTAGTTTGTTCTTGTTAGATGACTTAAAGAACCAAACCGTTTTCAGCAAAATTTATTAAAACCTGGTACAGTTCTAATGAAAGCATGGCTCATACAAGGATTGTCATATCAATATGCCAGGCTTTAAGGTATAAGACATTCTTCATTCCTTGCATGTATTTTGCACTAGTAAAGAATATAAACAATGCAATAGCAGTCTGAGCATCACATTAAATACTATTAGCTACTATTATAAAATCATTAGTCCACTGTACCTTTATTATTTTCTAAGTTTCCTTAACATCATGTCTTAATTTTAACATTGATTATATTATAATAAAAGGTCATTCACTTGAGTAAGATGACTGAAATAAAGCAAATGGTGGTAATTTGTATTTGTGAAAGTAGTGTGTAGATCTTTCATGTTGAGCTACAAAGATCAAATTGGGTCCAGAAGTAGATGAGACAGGTTTCATACTTGTGAATTTCAATATTTGTAGTAGTTGCCACAATGGTTTCACCCAGCCCTGGTAATGTAATCAGCAGAGTGCCACTACGGTCTATCGTCAATACCTTTCCAAAAATCGCCATGCTGGGTTGGCAGCACCATCAGGGGTGGACCAGGTCGTCTTCCAGAAGATGATTGGAAATGTTGCATTAACTAGAAGAGTCCTGCCACAAATTAAAAGTGCAATATTTTTTTTTTTTTTGATTTTGAAAGATACAAAAATATTAGATAATTTAATTTAATTTATGATTTGTACTCATATATATATATATATATCAAGATAATTTGGGGTTTAGTAAACGAAATATTAAGGTATATTGTGCATATCATGTGTTAGAGTTGGTTACTGGTAGATGTTGCAGCCTATGGTGACCGTTTGATAATTCCATGAATAATGGGGATTCCTTTCAATCTTTCAACTATGTATCTGCACAAAACCCCACAATTTCTCCTGCTCACGCGCACAATAAGGTATGACAGAGACCAATCCCCTTCCACGGCAAGTTTCTTATATTTTATATTCAGTTTCATGCAGTGATGAGATTGTAGATGGTGATTATGACACCAGGGTAGCATTCACCAAGAAGTCTCGATTGAAGAGACAGCAGGACTCGAGCAATCTGGCCCAGCCCGCGAGGTTACTGGAGAAGAGAAACACTTTTATTTAACACACGTTTGGAAACCAGACAAAACGAAACACAGTTCAGAATAAAGTGATATCCTATTGTGTCAGGTATCTGTCATCAGATTTTTTAAGATTCCAAAATTTCAGTATTCTTTGCAACCGGGGAAGATGAGGCAGTGATGTAGAACAGTTGCCATCAGGTGTTTCAATAAAGAATTCTTCAAAGTCAGAGATTTTTTTTTTTTTTTACAATTTGTGACCCATACAGAAGGTGTGTCTGGGAAAGCACCTGCCAAACTCATTACAAAACCTTTCAACAGATTGGATGAGGGCATGTAAGAATGTTTACCATTTATTATTTAAAATCCAAAAGAAATAGTGACAGTTACAGTGTTAAACTTTTACTTTATCTCGCTCACTAGATGCTTAAAGTAATCCGAATTGCTTGTGGGATACATGCATTACCGCACTGATGATAAACTAGCGATCTGGGAGAGAAATGATATCATGGATTATATTTTAATTAATACATTTAAATTTTATTATTTTCAGGAAGTTCAAAGGTAAGATGATGCAGGCAGCACAGAAGTCTTCTACTACCTGCCTGCACCGAGATGTCATATCCCCCCCTGCCATCTGCTGAACCTGTGTCTAATGAAAGTCTGCTCAGTAAGTTTTTTCACCTGCATGATTCTAAAACTTGCATCCCTCACCTGCCCGGAAGTGAGACAGACAGACAGGGGGGTGGGGGAGGGAGAGTTGTCTCCCCTTGCTCGTCGTCGTCTTGTTATGTGGCGGGTGTCCGCTCGAAGCAGCCTCTCCCTTTTCGCTAACCTCCTGACCACGTTTAGCCTGTCGATGTCGGCCGACAGGTCCCTCTGTCAGCTGTTTCCGCTGATGCAGGGAGACGCGGACAAGCGAAACGATGTTATCGTGTGCGGTGGCGCGGCGCAGAGCGTCGTCGTCTTCTTCGGCGGCGACGTCCAGGTAACGGTTGAGATGATGGGTCGCGCGGCCCCTATCTAAATCAAGGGTTGGGGAGGGGACCTTGAGTGCCAGAGCGGGTACGAAAACGGGGCGGATCCCTTTGCCTTACAGTCACGGGGGAGACGCGAATCCTCCCTCTGGTCTGCTGGGTCCCCCAACCTGGTTTGTTATTTACTCTCCGACCTCCCAGAAGATGGGTGTGTCCCCTAGCTCCCTGTCCCTTTACCTTATAGTCGGTAACACCCAGTTATAGGTTAACCCCCCCTCCCCTCCAGTTCAGTTATCATCCTTGGTTTTGCTTGCTTCCGTAGCCATTTTAAAACTCTGAAGTAGCAAAGGGAAATAACAATAGATGAAATACGTGGAGGGTTGTCTCCCTTGCCACGTTTTTTTTGTTGTTGTTGTTGTTGTTGAAATAGTACCACAGAGCATTCTGAGAATAGCTGAATAATTGCATACAGTAACTGACTGCTCAGGGAAACCGGTGGCGGCTGCTGATGATTTCGATTTCCTGTCGTTTTCTCTTAGTAATGACATTCCCGTTTCAGCTTTGTGTCCCTTATGCCATAATAAACATTGACGCAGTGTAAGATGCTAATGACATTCCCGTTTTCAGCTTTGTGTCCCTTATGCCATAATAAACATTGACGCAGTGTAAGATGCCTCATGAGATGCTGCTGCCAGTCTAAGAATTCAGAGAACGACTCGGATTTTTTTCCTTTAAATACCAAGCTGTCAGCTGATAGTCAAATGTATTTTGATTGGGTTTTTGTACATGTTCGTCAATTTATCTTTTGAAATTTCTTGTCCTGTGCATTATACAAACTAATTACAGTCGTTTGTTGTGGTTCATGTAAGAAAGAGGAAGGGGGAAATGACCGTAGTGTGGAGATTCTATCTGAAGCTGCTTTTAATGTCACAAAATGTGGTTTGGTTGATGATCACAGGTTAAAGGAACTCTGACACTACTATTCGCGATTTGGTTTTATTGCTTTTTGTAAATTATCACATGTGTAATTAGTTAACTGAATATTCGCCGTATCTTCCTAGCCATCTTTCTTGTTTTAGCTCTTTTGTAAGTGAGAGTACAAAAAATAGTGATGCAGTAATGATGCACAGTTGTTTGTGGTCTTCTTGACTGGAGAGCTATGACATCACTCAGAGATATTTTTAAAACCTTTGAAATTTCCTTGTAGTTGATTTATTACAAAACTTTTTTAGCCATGGAGTAAGTTAATCTACAGAGAGTGGAATAAAACTAGATTTCCTTCACTTTATAGGTCAAAGGGTCTTTCCTGGATTATTCTTGTAGTTTGGAAGATGCAATCATACCATTCTGTCATGATTTATGAGGGAGAAAAATAGTCATTTTGAGTTGTATCCCACCACCCTTGATAATCATATTCTGGCATTATAAATAAACAATATTTTGGGAAGATGACTGATATTTGTGGTTTTGTTGTATTTTCTCTGTGTGAGTATTGTTTGAACTTGTCAGCCAGCTAGGTTTTTTTTTATTTGTTTTTGTTTTTAAAGGACCTTACAAACTCTCTCGGTTTCTGGCAAGAAATATCTTGGTCATTACTGATGTGTTTATAAATATAAATGACCATAAAACTAAAGGGTTAAATCTTGCTGGTATGTTATGTGCTGTGCTATTATTACAGCCTAGTGAGATGGCAAAGTTTAATTGGATTTAAATTAATTCACTGGATGTTAAACTGTTCTGAATAAATAATATGACACTTGATTATGCTGCAATGACCAACCTGTCAGTAGACAAGTGTGTTTGTATGATGACCTAGCGTGGACAGATGTGTTTGAACATCTCAAATCCTATGTTAGCCTTATATATTGTGAAGTTATTTTGGGCTTTTTAAAAAAGTCAATTGGTTGACAGATTTGTAAAACTATTCATTTAAGCCTAGACAGTTCAGCAAAGGAAATTATTTCAAAGGTGTCTCATGCTTGTATTAGCTTTTCTCCTCTTTAAATAATTAATAGTAGTAACCATTTATTCTGCAGATTCATCTTTAAATTAGAATAATTTGCCTATTCTGTGATACCAGACTGCACTGATTGCTGGTAATAATGAATTTAAAATTTAGAAAAAAATGCAAGGAAACTATCATTTCTCTAATTTTACTAACTTGGCAATTCTAGAGGACAACCATGGGAGGTTACTGTGCAGGAACTGATGACATGTGCCTTGGTATAGCTTTGCACAAATTACTGACAGCAACATGTATATTTGTTCCAGTTTGTCAGTCGATACAGTGGTGGTCAAAATATGTTAATGCACACACAAAAACAAAAAAATAGCTGTGCTTTGTAACTGCTCTCATGATCAATCATGATATTTAAGAGGCAAGCTAATTGGATGTGATTTGTACAATTACTGGAACGGTGTCTTTGATCATTAACCAATTGTCAAACATTGAAAAGCACCAAGTTTTTAATCTGATGTACATAATTTACAGTCAGTTTTCCAGATGATTAATTAGTAAACTCTGTTGGTTACTGATTATTTCTAAAGTTAACTACCAATCAGTGCATTCATTATGCAGTTAATCATGGCAAAACAACATGTTTAGTTTAGTTGTTCCCAGCTAAATATCTTTGAATCTATTTATTACTTGAGGTAGCTATTTATTAGAAGATGTTCAAATGAAACCCAGCTAATTACTGTAATTGTATCCTGCCAGGCCTCATCTGAACATCCTTAGTATTATTTTAAAATTCCAGCTTCATTAAATTTTAATTTTACAGCTCTGAATAAAATATAAAGAAAGAAATTCAGATTTTGGAGTAAGACTGTGATCAATATATAGTCTATAACCAAATACTCTGTTTAAAAAATACAATTTATTTCCCCTTATGCTATTTTTAGTTTCATCAAAATTCTAGAACTGATTAAGTCTCTTTTTTTAAAAAAAATCTTCATCTTTCGTATCTGGTGCATCTGCTTTCAGTTATTGAGATTTAGAATTTGTCTTCCAGGACTACACAGAGAAAATGCTTGCTAAAGGTGGCAACAAGCAGTATGTGCAGTGGTCACTGGAAAACACAGCAGAGCTATTGCATAGGAAGTTTCCCCAGAGCGCTGTACTCGTGGTGAGGCCATCAAAAACGGGCCTGGGGTCATTTAGTATTTATGAGAACTTTGTTAGGAGTGACAAAATCGGAACTCCCAACCACTCAGTGGGAGCCAGGTCTTGGACTCACCTCCGGAAGCTGTATAGGAATGTATTGGATGCTGGTGCAGCTAAATATGGTGCTGAGAGCTGCTACAAGAAACCAATACGAATTGTGGGCTTCAGTAAAGGCTGTGTGGTGCTAAACCAGTTGGTGTATGATCTCTCAGCTCTGGACAGCGAGGAGGAAGAACTAGTCAGCAGTGTGGCAGCATTTTATTGGCTTGATGGAGGCCACTCAGGGGGTGGAAACACCTGGGTGACCGACGAAATCCACCTTCGTAATCTGGCAGCATTGAAGTGCAGCATCTTTGTGCACATGACTCCCTATCAGACCAAGAACCCAGCCAAACCATGGATTCCACAAGAAAAGACCAAGTTTGTGGAACAGCTGCAGCAGATGGGAGCCAATGTGAAGGAGAAGCTTCATTTTGGCGATGAACAATTGTCGATAGACAATCATTTCAAGGTGTTAGAGGCATTTGAAGTTGAATGATTTAATTGCATATTTTTGTTTGTTGTTGGAATTGACTGCATGTTGTTTTGTGCAATTCGTGGAGAAAACCACCAGTAGTTTGGTTACCTGAGTAACAGAAAGTGTATTAAATCAAATTTAAACCAAAATGGTATCACTTCTGATTAGATCTTTATTAGTATTTAATAATAGAACAATGGTATTTGTTTTATGGAATAATTCTAAATATGAAATTGTATGTATATCTTTTTACTGTGATGGTCACAATCTCGTGTTAATTTCCATATGGCCAAAAAAAATAAGAAATCCATTACTGTACATGATGTATTATAGCACCACAAATGAATCATGTGAGCTTACTGTGACTCAGGTATGAATACTGCCAGCATATGTTCTGCATCTCAAGGGAATAGAACAGGTGAATTTTCCTAAAGGAGGTATTGTTGGATTTGGGGTGGCAGCAGTGAAGAGATGGATGAGGGGGCACAGCTTTGATAAAATCATGGCAACGTTTGAGATAGTTTCTTCCAACCACAAACTGATACAGGAAAGAGATAAGCAACAGATTAGCAAGGATTATGCCATGAAAGACTGCAAAGATCATTTGGGACTGGACGAATGAATTGAAAAAAATCCAGAGAAAGTTTGTGCTGTTTTTTTGAAGACGGAAGAGTAGCAGTTTATTGGCCCTGCTGCGTAAGGTCTTGGAGTAATGATTTGGAGAGCTGCTGCCACCTCGATCACTGGACACCAGCCACACTGAGAATTGGAACTTGGAATTAATACCTTAACACATCCAGACTGCCGTTTGGAGTCGGAGGCAGCCTAATAGACAAACGTTGTAGCCAAACTTTATTCATTCATAATTTGAAATAATTAACAACAGATAAGTCTGATCGCGTTTGTAATTTTTAATGTTTGAGGCAGAAGTGGAGATTCTCCTTCCTCTGTAACCACTCATCAACTCCAGCTCACAACAGGTTTTGTATGGACCGTCCTGCACGCATCTGGTGGACAGAAAAGTATGCAATTTTATATCCCTGTAGGCTGCAAAGGACAAATTGAAAATTGAACTGATCATCTGCAAAGGTGGTATTAGTCCAAAATTTGTTATCTGATGATGCACCTGTACAGAGACGCCATTCAATTTAGGATTGTCCAATTGTCAGCCTGCTACCCCTCTGTTAAGTGTTGATGATGTTGGCCTCCATGGTCACCAGCGACAGAGGTGACTGTGCTGCAAAAAATAAAATTTGCATATCTAGCAAAAAAAAAAAAAAAAAAATAGCAGCAGCTAAAATGTGACAGTATATGGGATTTCCTGGGCACTGAGCTAGAAGTGATTCCTTGGAATAAACAAATGAAAAATCTTAATTTACCGCACAGCAAGAGAGTGAAAGAGATGAATTATTACATCACCCCTCTCTACGTTTTCAAACGTGTGTTGGTGACACAAATTCAAGAAGATCAAACAACTTCTGGATGTTAATTTGAGTTCTGACATTACCGCTTTACCCTCAACTCAAAAGATTGCTTGTTTGTTTTTTAACCCAGAGTGAACCACCATCCTTTACATCTGTATTACTCTGAGGAGGTTGACACACACACGGTTGTTTTGAGTCCAAACCCACGTTTTGCATTATGAACGTAGACTAAATATATAGCCAATTCAACACAACTACAAACCAGTGCCTCACAGCTGGGCCAGGTGGTGTATTCTCAGTTGCAATGTTAAGTTACCTTGTTGTTCCATCAAGTCTGATCCAACTGGATATTGGGTCCCTTCTCCTACTTCTGTAATGTGGATGAACTTGAGAAAACAATAAACTCAAATGGATCTGTTGATATGAAATAAAAACATTTCATTCATTTTTTATATATTTATTTTTATATTTCTCTTTTCAAAATATTCACAATAGAACAATCACATGATCAGGTAAGGTTCACAACAGTAATGAGGCCATGGAATGAATAATATCTTTGGTATGTATATAAGCTTTTTTTTTTTTTTGTTGACAAAATTACCTGGACATCACAGCTCAGCAATGATGTTCTGGTCATCACATGCTCACTTGCAACAAATCAGTGATGCTGAAGGACAATGAATCACATGACAAGCCTTTTGTTTTAGAAAATGTATCTGTATTTATTAAAGTGGATATCTTGGTGTTACTGGCTAACATTTGCTTTGGCAGAACCTTCAGCTTATTAGTATGTATGAAAACCTCAGGTGTTTTTTGACATAATCTAACATAGTGCACAGATCTCAGCTCAGCTCTCCTGCATTTGTCTTCTGTATCCCCATAATCTAGAAAAACACCTTCACTTTTTGTACAAGGTCTGTCTTTTTAAAACAGCACACCACCCAGCCGGTGCAGCGTGCTCGCAACTGCAGTGTTGCGTATCGGTGACCTTGACCCTAGTCTAATAATAGCCACATCACGCCATGTCAGTTAGACATCGATCTATACGCGCTAGAGTGAACATACGTTTAGTGCATTTGGTGATTTGTCGCAAGTTGAACAATGGAGGATCTTGAAGAACAACGTGTTTGTGTGAAATTCTGTTTCACATTGGGAAAAACCTTTACGGAGACCTTTCCAATGCTGCAACCGGCCTATGGGGAGGATTGTTTGAGCCGTACGCAATGTCATGGGTGGTACCAGCGTTTCAAATCAGAAGGAACATCCATTGAAGACAATCCCAAATCTGGATGACCTTCCACAACAACGGACGACGATCACATTGAGAAAGTGCGTGCTGTGATCTGTGGAAATCATCGCCTGACTGTCCGTGAAGTTTCTGAAGAAGTAGGCACCTGTAAAAGCTTGTGCCACATGATTTTAAAAGAAAAATTGAACATGCATCGTGTAGCTGCAGAATTTGTGCCGCATCTGCTGACAGATGAACAAAAAGAGAACCAAGTCAGTCAGTCTGTCAGGAGCTCTCTGATCGTTCGAATGCTGATGGAAGCTTTCTGAAAAGTGTCATAACAGGTGATAAACGTGAGTGTAAGGCTACGATGTCGAAACAAAACGGCAGTCGTCACGATGGGTTGGATCATCATCACCACGACCAAAGAAAGCACGTCAGAGTCGCTCAAATGTGAAGGTGATGTTGATTGTCTTTTTTGATTGGAAGGGCGTCGTTCATCATGAGTTTGTTCCACGTGGGTCAGACGATGAATAAAGTTTTACTCGGATGTCCTGAGGCGGTTGGGAGAGGCAGTGCGGAGGAGGAGGCCTGTGGCATGGAAAAACAAAACCTGGATGCTGCACCACGACAACGCACGAGATAACTCATCACTCCTTATCCGTGACTTTTTGGCAAAGCACAAGATGACTCTCATCCCCCAGCCGCCCTACTCCAGATTTGCTTTTCAGAAAGCTTTCATCAGCATTTGAACGATCAGAGAGCTCCTGACAGACTGACTGACTTGGTTCTCTTTTTGTTCATCTGTCAGCAGACGCGGCACCAATTTTGTGGCTACACGATGCATGTTCAGTTTTTCTTTTAAAATCATGTGGCACAAACTTTTACAGATGCCTACTTCTTCAGAAACTTCACGGACAGTCAGGCAATGATTTCCACAGATCACAGCACGCACTTTCTCAATGTGATCATTAGCCGTTGTCATGGAAGGTCGTCCAGATTTAGGATTGTCTTCGGTGGATGTTCTGCCCGATTTGAAACGCTGGTACCAGTCTTGACATTGCATACAGCTCAAACAATCCTCCCCATAGGCCTGTTGCAACATTGGAAAAGTCTCTGTAAAGGTTTTTCCCAATTTGAAACAGAATTTCACACAAACACGTTGTTCTTCAAGATCCTCCATTGTTCAACTTGCGACAAATCGCCAAGTGCACTAACCATACGTTCACTCTAGCGCGTGTAGATCGATGACTAACTGACGTGGCATGATGCACTGCAGTTGTGAGCACCCTGTGCTGGCTGGGTAGTGTGCTGTTTTAGAAGTTCGGTTTCTTTTTGGATAGGCCTTGTACAACATGGAACTGCTCATACCCCTCTCAGTACCAGTTACACACTTCTGTCTGATGGGTTTCTGAGATTAAAAGAAAAAATATAATAATATCAATACTCTGACAGTGAAAGTCCTGATGAAATGTAGTAAAGAAAATAATTTTTAATAAACAAACAAAGAATTATGCCATATAAAAATGACTCATTGTCCTTTGGCACTTAAAAAATAAAATACTGGGTTACAATAGCAACATTTATTTTAAATGTCAATGGACCATAAATATATAAAAATATATAAAAAGGGGTTGTGTATAGAATCTGAACATTGGCAGTGACAATGGAGGAAATGTATAACCAACATTATATCACAAACAACAAAAGTCTAAATCATTTTGAACACCATGGAAGCACATAATGTACATCAAATAATGCACATCTCATAAAATATATGGATAGAATTTTTACTTTAAACACAATTATTCAGAGAAAAGAAAAATGAAGGTGCCTTGATTCCTGTTACATCTCTATAAAACAAAAAACAACTTTTCATAAAGGTAGCACATAAGCTGTTTAGGGGACACCAATCTGAAGCCCTCTCAACATCCTAGCCAAAATACTGCAACTTAGTGTACATTCCTAGTTTTCTTTGTCATCCTTCTGCTAATGAATTTGACTGAATATTTGTTTATAGTTAAATCTTCCTAGTGCAGTGTTGTGAATAAACTGTCATCCCCATTTATTCAGATACCTTTGAAATAGTGAATCTGTTTGGGTAATCATTAAAAGGTGCTTAACTAACCTGCAGAAACCTGTAGAATATTTATGGAGGAATTAATTACTTAGAACAAGAAAACTTAGCTTTCCTCTACAGGGAAATTAACAGGGCTTTTGTATTCATCGTTAATATCTCAACAAGCCAGAGAAACTTGGTTAATTTGAGCATTTGCCACTACCTTGTTAGTGAAATTAATTAGAGAACCATTTCAGAAACCTTCCTCTGCGCATCAATACTCGACAACCAATGTCAGCACTTCACAGAAATATGTCGAGAATCAGCAATGAGACAACAGACAGAGACTAGATCATTGGAGAAGAACACGGAGAAAGTCTTCTCCCACTTTACAAGTCTAACCTGGCCAGAATTTACTTTTTAATTGTTTATACCATATCAATGTTAATTAATGCATAAAGTATTCTGAAAAAGCTAAAAATCTGCAGATATAAAATAACAACAAAGCCAGGATTTTAAAACAATCTTTTGGTCACATGACCCATCCAACCAGTAGCAGAATCTACCTCTGTCGTGTGTTCGAGGTTCATAATATCAGCTTTGGATTTTTAAGTTCTTCAATATTCCCATGATACTTCTGTTTACCAAAGAACCAATACTATAGGTCAGTAAGAATGTGGCCAGTCAACAAGAGATTGTCACAAACCCTGACATTTTCATAGATCTGTGGCCAGTATTAATGTGAAGTTCACCGAGGCAGATATTGCTGCTGTGGTAGAGTAATTTGGAAGGCCTGAACCTTGATACTATGGCAGAGAGCCATTACTCACCATCATAATTCTTTTGCTGGCATCATGCAACAAAGATGAGCCAAAAAGGATCTAACATCATCACCACCAACTTCAAAAGATCTGATCAAAGGATATCTCTAGCAAGATCCTTCAGTATTCATGGTACCTTCTCCAATGAGTGCATGGTCAAATATGGAGGCAGATGCATCAGTCATTGTGGAAAGACAAAAGTCTGTCTTTATTTAAGGATGTTTCAATTTTGCCAGGTATATTGCCATTTTAAAAACAAAGTATACTGAGATTAATTCCCTTTTCTTCAAAAGGATGGTGCTTCATGCCACATCGTTTGTGTGACCATTGTCTTCAAGAAAAATCAAGGCATTCAACGTCTACCCTGGGTATACCAAAGTCTTCATACAAAGATCTTTAGGTGAGGGCAACCCATCCACAACTGGCCAAATATGATGGAAATAAAGCAAATTTCTCATCTGGAAATGGGGGAATCTGGACCAGATCATAATACAAAATCATGGTGAGTTAATACCAAACAAGGTAGAGCATCTTGGTGTTTAAAAATGTGGCTGAACCAAGTACTCCGAACTTCGCTCTATTGGTTGCCTTTATTTTCCCTTTTCCACAGCCAATTAAATATTCTAACAACAGATAGCCAAATCATTATGGCAGGGCACTGTATTATGTACACACATTATTCAAAATTCTAGATAAAGTAAACATTTCTTGTTTTGATACTGAAAACCATTTTCCCCAAAGAAGAAAAAAGTTATCACCTTCTGCCATATTAAGTTGAAACAGGTAATAAATAGTACAGTAGTAATACACAGAAAAATCTAATATACTTCCAGTCTCTTCAGAATGTACAAACTGTCTACAAGAAAGATGGCAGGGAATAAGTATAGCTTGTTGTTTTTGTAAACAATATTAAGCATCTTGCAGTCTTTAAACACGTCAAATAAGATACAGCTAGAAATAGCATCACCATAATGCCAAGTTTCATTTGAACAATGTCTCTCTCTAGTATTATCACTTATAGCCTGTAAACAAAACAAAAACAGGTTTCAGTTTAAAGCTATTTCAGCCTGAATAAGCAGCTAGCTCAAGACTGTTTGTATTTGAGCAGCATACAGCAAAAATAAAGAATAGACAATAAACTAGTGTGTTCAAGAAAGTATAGAGAAAGGAAAACCAATACTGTTAATTGATGGAATTCTTTTTAATGTCATTTGCAGAAATGAGTACATTTCACATATGTACGTATAATGTATTTACAAGAAGGGTTAATTTTAAAATGTGTCTGGACAAGCACGTCTATAGAGAATGCTCTAAAAATTACATATATGTCCTGTATATATATATGAAGAGAAGGAAGATGTGAATGACTGGTTTAGATACAAATAAGAATACTTTAACTCAAAAATCCACAGGTGATATTTGTATTTGTCACACACTATGTGTTTATAAAATTTTATAAATACGAAAATAATTTAAGATTACTTAATAGCTGGAATAGAACTACAAATGACAACTGTGGTTTGAGATTTCAGTATTCTCTAATAAACTCTAGAGGGTTCAGCAGATAACTAAAGTACATAACGCTAGAGATTTTCTCACATTAGACCACTCCATTCTAATAATAATAATAATAATAATAATAATAATAATAATGCAAAAAAAGATAAGTGCATGGACAAAGACAAGATCTACATTTCCGAGAGGAATGATAAACGATGTACAAATGTTGGCAAGATGGCATTCTATTGAAATGGACAGATGCTTTTATGGAGTAAATAGTGTACTTCTAGTGTGTTATGAGATTCTGGTGAAATATGTTCAAGTGATATGTAACGTGCGCCTGGTATCCTGTCTTCACACCGGTACTTAATCTACTTCTGATACAATGCTCTCTCAGGTTAATGCAGTTCGCATCCCTATCATGTTATGCAATCAAACGCTGACAAGTAGGTGCTCCCCTGAAATGGATCTAGTGACCGTACATAGTCCTAGGGCCGACTGCCGAGAGAATGACAAGTTTAAAATAAAAAGGTCCCCTCTTTGACAGTAAAAGAAAATGTTAACGACTAGAAAGTCAGCGTCCATTTGGAAAACAAAAGAAAACAGGGGTTAATGAATAATATGCTGTCAACAGAGAGTCCAGGGCTTCAGAAAACACCTGATGAATGAATATTTAAACAGACAGACGTATCCAGCTCATCTCCGATTGCAGACAAAATCTTTTTTTTTGTTCCCCTGATTACAACTGTAAGACAATCATCAGTTTTGATTCTAACACTGCACAGACAAAAACAACAACAACAACAACAAAAACCGGCATCCATTCATTTTCTGCCCCAGAGGAAACTGTCCAGAGGGGGAGCAGTTGGACCCTGAGGTTTGCTACACATGTCCAGTGTTTGGGAGTAACAACAAACAAAGCCGTGATGTTTCGAGGGGGTAATACGTCTTTTGTAACAACAGTACACACTACACAGATCACTAACCCTCCATCGTTTTCTAATTTTTTCTCTCCTTTTTGTTTTTTTCAGTAGACACCATTTAAAAACAGCCAGATTTTCCCTTATTGCTTTCCATGAGTACAGATAACCCTCGCCCCACACCCAACCCCTGCTCCTCTGTAACGGACTTTGCAGCAGCAGAAACTTCAGAGAAAACCATCCTGCCTGTCACTGCGGTGATGTTGCGGAGGAATCAATGAACCACTTCCCATCAAACAACAAGCAATCAAACAAAAACACACACGTATACTACGACGCGTACTTTCTAACATGCGTCCATTTACGCACAAGACTCTGTCCTCATTTAGAGCATCTGAGCAAACTGTTCTGAGTGGAGTTTCTGATTGGCTGGGGGATCTTTTGGCAATAACGGTAAGAGGTTGGAGGCGATGGTAAAGGTAGCGGCTTCCCAAAATGAGGCTAAAACGGGCAGACGACAGCTGCCCTCCCTCATTCGGGCTGCTGATCGGTCAGTGTCAGCTGGGGAATGGACGATCCAGAAGGAAGTAGGTCAACAATTCTCCTTTACCTTTCACCTTCACCAGCCCCCGGCATTCCAAAACGTATCCTCTAGGATTCAAGATGTCATACACATCTTGAGTTACCTGGAAAAGCAATAAATACATTTATATGTATGAATGCTACATAACATTTTTTTTTTAACACTTCTGGTATATTCTCAATTTGAGTGCAGCTATCGATCGATATTCTTGAATGCTTTTTAAAGTATCTGTCCATCATCATCATCATCATCATCATCATCATCACACGAGTATTTTTCTGCACACACATCACCACTATCTTCATTTTCTTAAACTTTAGTCCCTTTTTTGGCATTTTTTAAAAAAAAACAAACTCCACAAACTGTATAAATCATTCTACTCGCTGCTCATTAGCTGGGGAGGAGAGACTTTGAAAGCTGAAATGATCCAAATGTAAATAGTTCACAGGTATTTTGCACTTTTCTCCCCCGTCTTCAAAGTAAAACGAAGACTGGTCTCACCTGGATGTGGTCTGGTTTTCCTGTGCTGTCCATTCTGCTGGCTACATTAACTGTGTTACCCCAGATGTCATAGTGAGGTTTTCGAGCACCAATAACGCCAGCCACAACGGAACCAACGTTCATTCCTTCAAGAAAAACACAAAACAGAGATACATACAGGTGTGAATCACGCATCTGTAATTAATATTAAGAAAATAACAATAGTTACTCTTATTTTCTTCTTATTCACACTTTAATTCTATTTGTATTTAAAATAAAAGAGGATGGAGAGTTCAGCACACCTTTACATGTGATACCTCAGCATCTTTAGGTTAGATACTCAGCAAGTGTGCGCTCAAACTGTTCCTCACCTATTCTCATCTTGAAGTTGTTGAATGAGTGTTCGTTGACATATTTCAGCTGTGACTGGATCGTGAAGGTGTAGTCCACCAGTGCAGTGACATTACTTATAGCTGAGCTTTGACCTTCAGAGGTGAGGCCAGAGACCGCCATGTAGGTGTAGCCAATTGTCTTTATCTTCTCAATGCCTTTGAACTGCTCTTCCTCGAGTATCTACAACAGCAGCAGAAGGGGGTAAATAAATAAATGCAAAATGGCGAAAGGGGTGCACCGTAGGGGTAAATGAGAAACTGCAGAATCAGAGATGGAGTTTGTTCTTCTTGTTTCTTTTCCTTTTAAACTTCAGGTGATTTTCTCACCTTTGACCCTGGGTACAATGAATGGATAAACCAGCTGACTTAACAGATCATCTGTCATGTAGGAGAAAGACTAGTGACTGAAATTTTTGTGGACGCTGTTGAATTCTACACTCAAGAGAAAGTCAGGCTGATGCAAAATTCCCAAAAGTTGTGCAGCACATGGTGAGGGGATAATTAGCTAGAAAAAATACTTTAAAAATTTTAAATACATTAAACTGAGACTCAAAGGTCAGTGCAGAGTTAAACCCACTGTTACACATTAAATCAGAAGTACATCACTTAAAATGAAGTACAGAAGTCCAAATTTGTGATGAGGAAGTTTGATGAAAACTTTCAAAATAAAATGTAAATAAATATACAGTGAAATTTTTAGAAATTTAAGGTATTTGACCAGAACAATTTCCAGCAAAGATCTATCTTCATCACCACATCCTATGAATGGCCAACATCACAAAGGGTTGAGAAATGCGATTTCGGGTAAGAATTTCCAAATATTTTGATAAAAAAAGATAAATAAAAATAAGATTTTGAAACCAATTCTCAGAGGTTCTTATTGGTTTTAAGGTTTAACAAACAAACTACATCAGTGGGGCTGGGAATTCTTTCCCAGGTTTTAGACTTCTATTTGTCTTTCAAATGAAGGATAATAATAAATTTCATTCGTGCATAGATTAAGTAGTAAAACAGATTAACTTAAGGTTTAAAATTGAATTTCATGTAATTCATAAACTTTATTTATTCAAGAAAATTATCCAAAACAGATTCCAAAATAAAGTTTTTTTTCACAAATGGTTTACTAAATAGGAATATAATCAACAACACAGAAAGGGTCTTGGTTATATGCGCAGATGTTCGTAGAAACATGCACTCAGTCGTGCGACCGTTTCTCCAACATCGCCGGACCAACCTCATCAAAGTCCGCTATGATCTCGTTCAGCAATCGCAGACACTCCACGCCCTCGTTGTTGGCCTCTAGTTCCATGTAGAACTCCGAGAAGTTGGTGATGGATGCAAACATGACGCACACGTTGTCGCAGTCCTGGTAGTAAAGGTCCTGCAAATGACGAGAGAAACCGTGAAGATGAGAAACAGAATTTCCTTTCTTTTTGCCATTTCCATTGTCTCCTTTCGCATCCCTCGGTTTTACTCCCCCCCCCCCCAAACTAAGAAGTCCAGAAAAGTGAGAGATTCTGGGTGCTTGTTGTTTTGGAAAAAATCAGAGACACAGAAATGGCAGAGATTTTTAAAAAAAAAAAAAAAAAAAATTTTTTTTTCCTATCCTTAGATTTCTTAAACTTTAGATTAAAAGAAAAAAAAACAATATGTCCATCTAACACGAGTACGGGATTTCAGGTGTCATTTCACCTATAGTTAGCCGCAGAGTAGAAAGGATGTCTCTTGGTGCAGCCACCCGCCAGCCCGATTTTTTAAACGTGATACACCTCTAGGAATGACAAACCATTTACCAATGTCGAGCATATTTATAAAGATTAAGATCATGAACCCTTCTGTGCCTAAAATAACACTTTTTCCTGTTTGACATGCAAGGCCAGTTTCCCCTTTCTAATTGCTCAGAACAACTAGGGTCCGTCACTTTCCAAATCATTCTGTGCTGTTCCGATGTGCGAGATCTCTTTGAAAAGAGACTAAACACCAGATCTGGGTGGCTGGAACATAAGGTCTAATCAACAACATCTTGCATCTACTTTCTATTTATGCCTAATAAACCTAATCTTTTTTTTTTTTTTTAATGTTAATTAGATTCTCTCTTCTCACTTCTTGGATCACATCAAACAGGGCAGGATCAAATGCCCTTGAATTCTGTTTTTGTCATTTTGTTTAGCTAACGGGGGAAGCTGAGTCAGTGCCATCTCATGGTACTGGTTATAATGAGGCTATACAATCACATCAGTCACCTAAACAAGGTGGGGAGAAAGTTAAGCCATGGTAATCTGCCATTTCTCTATGCTGGCAGCTGCATTGTGGGCCCCTAATTGGGCCTGGTGGTTTCATGGTGTGGTATCTGTCCCTATTCTGTACCAGCAGAGGGTTTATCCAGGTACCCAGACTTCCTTACACTTGTAGATGGGGTTCAGGAGTCCAATGAGAGTTATACCACCTCAACCTGTTAACCTGGCCAATCAGCCAAACTAAATAACATTCCAGGACTGCCACAGTCCCCACAAAACCTCTGTGGCACTGCGGGACATAAAAGGCAGCCACAAAGAATAAAGGATATTCTGCAATCCTCTTTGCAATGCATTTTCTGCACCCTTAAAACCACAGAAATATATAATAAACAACAACAACAACAAGTAAACTTATAGACACCATCAGTAGGGGATTCATGAAGTCCTACCTCGTCTTTCTTGAACTGGTTTTTAAGGAAATGCTCAGCAACATTCAGTGGTAATATGTTGGCTACCAGTTTGAGATTGTAAGCTTTCAGATTCTCCATCTCTTCCATCTCATCTGTAGCCTGAAGGAAACAGCAACAACCAGCAGTCACTGAACATAAGGCCATTGAAAACTCTCCTATTAAACATCTTTTAATAACTTTTGTTCTAACAACGTTAAAAACTTCGCTATTGTGTCATTTAAAAGATAATTTTATGCCATTCTCATGCCACTTTCTTTGGCTCAACCTTTATATAGGCTGATTTACTTTCTGTTTGCTTGTTTCTTCTTTGCTTTTTTTTTTTACCAATTCTTGTTATTCTTTAGTAAAGTAAAACAAAAATGTGCATTCATGGCTAAAAATTTATTCTGCTACCATTCATTGGCATAAGTCATCAGCGTGGAAAGTTAGAAGCATAAGGACATGATGGGTGGTTTTCAGGTCAGAATGGGAAAAATAATTATCTTGTGTACTGCAAAACTGATGGATAGGGGTGAGAGAAGATGGAGAAATAGGGGCAGATCCAGGAAAGTTTCGTGATCATGGTTTGGAGCTGTAATGTTAATACTAATATCAAACATTACAAAAACGAAGAGAGTATGAAAAATATGATTGTTAATTAAGCAAACAGAATCAAAGCTGCTAAAATTCCGATATCCCTTCTCTCTCTCTCTCTCTCTTGGCATCCATCCACTTGTCTTCAGGAGACAATGGTTTTTTCACCAAATGAAGAGTCTTCTGTGGAACTCATAGCTTGCAAGGCCACCTAGAATAGCAGTCTCTGTCGTGCTCATCACAGATGTGAACAAGTCTTGGATCTGCAGCAGTTTTGCTTTCTGCGCCATCTCGTTTTGTCGAGCTAGAACAACCACCATTTGTTGCTCGTCTGCAAGTTTCTGTCACATGTCGTTCTCTCTCACCCGTTAACATTGATGCCAATGTTCTGCAAATCCATCTCGCACATATCCCTGAATCTCAGCTCATGTCAGCCACTTCACTGAAACATGTGCCTTTTGGTACATGATCATCTTTCATCTATCCTTCAGACATGGCCAAGCCAGTAGAGATGCCTCTGCTTCAGGGTTACAAATATGCTCAGTAAGTGGCCCTGTGCAGGGCGTCTAGGTTAGGAACTCTGTTGTGCAAGATTCAAAAGATATGACATGAGTAGCAGAGATTAAATCTGAGTTTCCTCCCTCGACTACTATGAGTTATTCAAGTTTTGTTACCACAGAACAATGTGCTCAGGCCACAGGCTTCATGGAGAAGGATCTTGGTTAATTTTTTTGTTGTGATGTAGAAGCAGTTTTTCCAATGCAGACATTCATTTCCTCTTCTAGTGGCAGGTTGTTATCTAGCGTGATTCTTGACTATTCTACTATGTCCTATCCTATTTCCACTGTTTTCTTGATGCTGATAGAGAGAACTCTGTGCATGCATTAAACAGATGGTTGATGAGGTTCTGAAGGTTGCTTTCATTGTGGAAAACCAGCACAGTACCATCAAAAAGTCTTTGATCTCAAGGAAGCAAGGCCTAAAGCTCCCCATCTAATCTTGTGTGAAGACAGACTCCTTTGGTTAGCTGATTTAAAGACATATATAAGTAGAACAGAAAAAAATACACCAAGCAGGGCAGAAGCAAGGACACAGCTCCGCTTTACTCCAGTAAGCTGCCATGCCAACCAGCTAGGCTGAAGTATTTCCAAGGGTGATGTTTTTGAAAACAATGGGTATCCTATTGTTATCACAACTCACTGAAAATAAAACAATGCACTCAGTGAACCACTGAAAAAAAGTATTCCATGTCAACACACCTCAAAGCATTGTGGACAATTTGATGCTGCAAACTCAAGACAATGAACAATGAAACATGGTCTACATGAATTTAGATACTTTGAGCCCCAAGGGGCTTGACAAAATACCCCTGCTTTTAAAAGCCAACACAAGAAGCAGAAATAAATGGGCCCAGCAGATGACAACTTTGTGGGTGATATAGTCTCTTTATCCAGAGGAACAGCACACCAATAGTGGCTGCACCTGGGCCCTCTGTTTATGGCCAATAGTTAAACATGGCAGCTGCATTGCGATGGTCAAAGCAGAAACTCAGGGGTGGCGACAACAGTAAATGCCCCAGGTTCAGCAGTTCACTTGTCTGACAGCACCATGGTTTCAATAAACTAATCCTGCAAACTGAGAAGGGAGCACACGCTGCACAAAGATGGTGGAACCTATCATACCTCCAAAACAACAAATGCCTGCAAGAGAGCATCTGTGAAGATCCTTTCCTGAGCCCAGACATGAGACCCATAGAGCAAAGATGGTAACACCTCAACTAATGAATCCAATCAATTGGATGCGCTGAAGACAAACATAACTCATCCCTGTCAAAATATGGACATGGTATGATCAGGAACCAAAACCAGGTTCAGGCTTCGCATGCTACACCAGGTGGCCCCTATCCTACAAAACACCTGCAGTCTGAAGATGTTAAAATAAGAAGTCCTATGTGAGCCATGAAGATTCACGTGTATGGTAGTCATGGCAAAAAGGAGCAGATAAGCATGAAGATGAAGGGATTGCTCACCTGCACTTTCCACAAAAAGTCCAATCTTGCTGTTGACTCCACTTGCTGGGCATGTATGAAAAGAACAATAGTCAGCACAATAAGAATGGCAATTGTTTCCCACTTCAAGTTAACAGATGTGCTGGGGTCCTCCAAGTTTTTGCTGTACAAAGAGAAATCAAGAGAGTGTAAGTACCAGATCTGCTAATACATCATCAGTTAGCCAGGCTCTCGTTCTCTTGCTTTTACTGCTGCAACGATGTATTTCAATCAGCAGTTCCTTAAATGCCCCCCCACCTTTTTCTCTTTTAGACTCTTTTGCATATAGATTAACTTTAATATCTTCATAGAGAAAGATGATTTTCATCTTGTGGCTGCCTTTGTTAATCTAACCCAGCCATAATTCACTGTCTGCATTTAAGAGCAGCCTGAAGGCGTGTAATCAACCAAGATAATGAAGTGAATAATTTCAAACATCCCAAAAAATAGTTTATAACAAAACTGGGCGCACACAAGATAACAAGCGACCAGGTCAGTGGGAAGAGTCATATCTGCATAAATGTGCATTTACTTATCCATGCTGTATTACCTGGCGAGAAGAAGAACTATTAACCCTAACCCTTTCACCACTAAAAGGTGGCCCCCACCAGAGACGATGGAGAACACAAGATCTTTGCTTACCCTGCAGTGGCCCGCAAAAGCAAGTCTCGGTTGTCAAAGGTGTCTGCATACATCACCTGCACAAAGATGGTATACAACACAACCATGAAGCTGAGCAGAGCAAGTTTTAGGATGCTGCTGATGTGGAGGAACACAGCACTAGAGATCATCGCTAGCAAGACGCAAAATGTAAAGTACTGGAAAGAAAAAAAGAAGAAAAGAATGACAAACCCATGCTAATGCCAGCAGTTTTTTTTTTTTTTTTTTTTTGTGTAAAGGAATCCATTTTAAAGGTTGTTTTTCTATTTGGATCGATGTCAGTGCAGGTGCAAGTGTCTGTATGTGCAGGGAACAATGCAGAAAACAATATTAATGGAGCCTGTGCAGTGTGTAATTGGCACCAGTCAGTAGATCCTGAAACAAACAATAGCATACATCTGGGAAAATCCATGTATAAGAATCCAAGGCTCACCTCTGGAAAATGAGAGGTCAGAAATCCTGCAGTGCAGATGTTGTTCTCCAGTCCCAGGCTGATGTTGGTCAACTGCAGTATTGTTATGTTGAATTGGTCCCTTGAGATCCCAAACATCGATGTTACACAGCTGATCAGATTTGTGGTGTCCAAGATAAACTAAAAATAGGCATAGATTAAACAGAATCAGAAAACACATGCTGACACCTGGCCAAGGTAAAGGAACCATTTTAATATTTAATTTTCTTTCTTTTAAAGTTGCGGAAAAATCCGTTGTGTGCTTGTAATGGAAGAGAGAGAAAGAGAGAGAGAGAGAGAGAGAGGAGAGAGAGAGAGAGAGAGAGAGAGGAGAGAGAGAGAGAGAGAGAGAGAGAGAGAGAGAGAGAGAATCTTATTTCCACCTGTACTTCAAATGATATTCCATCTAAAATTTCAGGTTGGTACAAAGAAATTCCATTAATCCAAATTTTCATTATTTTATCATAGCAAACTAATGACAATCCAGAAAGTTGTATTACAATTCTCATGATATCTGAAATAAAACACACGATGGATAAATTAGTTTTCACATCCCATCAGGGGTTCTGCCAGGGTTTTTGGAAATGGGAGTACTGACGAAGCATCCACTCAGTCATCATTAAGGTCCCACACTCGACAATGAAAAATATACAGTCATCCTTTCTATACTAACTGAAAATTTCACATATTGAGTCTGGTTAAGAAAGAATGTAATTCTTCACAGCTGCCCAGATGAATGAAAACAATGTTCAACAGGCAGGCATGTGCCCTCTACTTACCATATCACAGAAACTGGCAGAGTAGATAAGAAGTATGGCCACAATGGCCACAATCTGGTTTAGCCATCTGTTGACTGCAATCTTCGTGGCAACAGCACGCAAGCTTTTCGGTGTGCACTGAGAACGAGAGAGAGAACGATTAGCACCAAATAAATGGGCAACTTTAATGTGCTAACAGAGTTACTCCCCTTGTACTAAAATGCTTTGATAAAAAAGTAAAGATGCTATTCATACTTTTAAAAACCAGGTTTTACATATTTTCCCCCACATTTTCATATCTTTAAGAAAGAATTTCTATATTTGCCAAAAATAAAGGAACATAAATGAAACAAAAGAAAAACATTTCATTTTAGACAATTTTCAAGGGAATAAGTTTGCACGAAGCAATAATTTTACTTTAATTACAGATTTGCAAATGGCAACCTTTGGTGTCTCTTAAAATGCTAAAAGCTGCTCTAGTCATTCTGTAACCAGTCCAAACCTGTTCACAAAGAGAGAGAGAGAGGAAACTCTGCGCATCTGATGATTTCAGCATCAGTACAAATGGTTTAATCTCGCCTTGCAAATTTACTAACCCAGCATTCCTCCATCCAAACCAGGGTCAGAATGATGCTCAGGATCACAAAGCATGCTGGGAACAGGCATAGCATAATGACTGACCTGAAAAAAAAAAGGTCAAACCATATTTATTTTTTTTAAACTGCTTATAATACATATTTATTTATAAGTGATCTAGCCAGCTAATAAATGAGGCAAAAGGCTATAAAACTATGAAGGTCTGGGTCCTGCATGAAGATTCAAATTTCAAATATGTGAAGTTTTACTGTGTAGTATTTTTTCCCCATTTTAAACTTTGTTCTTAATCAGAATTGCATCCATTTAATCATAAAGTTATCAACTAAATACTGTAGCAGAGCATACATATAGCAGTATGTTCCCATCCAGAAAAACAACAACTGTCAGTATTAAAACTATTTTACGTGGGCAGCTGGTGGTCTAGACCTCCGCTTGGGTCTGGCTCGGTTTCCCACACCTCCCTGATGTGTGTTTTTCTCTCTCGCTTCTTCAACAGTTTCTTCTCGAGTTTCCACCAATCACTCTGCTTTTCTCCCACATCTAAAACTGCAGAAGAGTTCTAGTAGTATACCCAGCTGCAATGGGTGGCAGATCCATGGGTAATTAATTCACCCATGACTGGCTCATACCCTGACCAGTCAGTCCTCAGCTGTACGTAGATAACTCACTCGATCACCAAGAATACCTCCCAACCTACTTTGTAACAAGATGTCCCTAGACCTCAACAGTCAAAACAAAGAAGACACTGGTGATATTTTATTCTTTTTTAAGGAAAAGCTTTGTGTGAAAATATTGCATCTATCGCACAGTTTTCATCGTGGGATTGCATATTTCTCACTTACATTGGAATGATAGTGATGTGGACAGCAACTGTTATGATGAAGATGCACATGGTGCAAACCAAGTGAGAACCGAACATCATGTCTCGTACCTGGCAGTACTGAAGGAAAAAAAAAAACATAATAAATGGAAATTTAGAAGTTAGTTTCTCATCAGAAGCCAATTCTCATGTTTGCAGAAGTCTATAATAATAAAAGTCTGCATGGCTAAGATGTCTCAAGAACAAAGGTGTGCATAATCAACATTCATGTACAAGAAGTTTTGTTGTGGCAGATCTTAATGGTAACCCTCCCCCCAAAGTACAAGTTCATAATGGTAGAAGATCCCATATTTTGGAGTTCAAAATAACAACAAAGATTTATTATAATCACATACCTGTCAAACAGGTTTAGGTATAAGCTCATCCGATGGATTATCAAGGGGGAGATGGGGAATGACTATGTGACATCGTTTTGTACATAAAAAATAACAAAAATTAATTAATTTATACCAATAAGTAAATAAATAAATGACATTTACATTCATAACAGGTTAGGAGAATAATTATACAAAATGCTTATTGCAGAATGGGAGAACAAATGTCATGACAAAAGTAGTTCATATAGAACACATTCCAAATAACGAAATTCCATGTAATACAAGTTCATAGAAGCAGCAGTTCACAACAACACATTTATGAGCAAAGCTCTACAACTTCAAAAATAAATCAGATATTTAAATTTAATTCAAAATTCAAATTCAAAAATATCTGATATGAAACATCTGAAGCCCATCCTGTATTAGATGTAAAACATACATTTCCCTTCTCCTCTTTCTTTAAATCTACATATTTTTTGGGTTTTTTCCCTTTCTAACTAAAATATACAGAAGGCAGCATTGTGTTTGTTTTTCTGCATTTACAATGGACTAAGGCAGAGTCCGAAATACTCTTTTACTAGGGACATTCAAATGAAACCCAACTAAGAACAGAATTACCATAATTGTATTGTGTCTAATTTGTACGTCTCTACATGTGTATATTTGTTGCCATTTTTGTTGTTAAATCAGTTTTGAGTTCTAGAGCACCGTTCTATATTAATTCAACCACTTCAATAAATGGTTTTTGTTGCCTAAAATTTATGTATATCAAGTGTCATTATCATTCAAAGTATTGACTGATTGATGAAGATCTTGAGATCACAACTTCTAAATCCATCACCAATATCATGAAGTTAACCAAGATGGATGTTGCTGCTGTGGCAAAGTGACCTAGAACATCTTTAACCCTGTCACCACAACACAGAACCAACATTACTCACCATCGTGATTCTTTTGCTGACATCGGACATGTGAGAGAAAGGAATCCAAGAATGGTTCAAGGTAACTGCCAATTATTTGGCTGCAGAGGTGTGCATCATGTAAGAAACATACCCCCTTCTGCCCAATTGGAGTAAATCCTTAAAAAGGGTCTGGGCAGAGTACATGCCTGGCAATGTACTCTTCTCTAATGAGTGCAAGCTTTAGCAATATATGTCTGGGGTGTCAGATCTAGGTTTGGAGAAGCTCTAATGAAAACTGTCAACCCACTGTCAAGTACAGAGGTGGGAGTGTCAAGGTGTGGGCCACAATCTGGCATGGTGTAAAGAGAGAATTGGTGTTTATTGAAGGATGCCTCAATTCCAACAGGTAAAATCAAATTTCAAAGACACACCTACTACTACTGTACCAACTAGGCATACTGAAACTCGATGCCTATATACCTCTGTGGATAGCACTACACGCAAAATTTCACATGACCAGAGTATGAAAGAAGAATCAGGATATTTATCTTCTTTCCTTGGTACTCCAAAATTCTAATATAAAGCCAATCAAGCACCTGAGGAAGCATCTGGATCATTATCCACATTCTGCAAATGTGATGGAATTACAGAAAGCTCTCAAACAGATATGAGGGAATCTGGACCAATTTGCGATGTAAAATCTCACTGATTCAATGCCAAACAAGGTAGAGGCTCTTCATGCTGCTACAGGTATTTCACCCATGAACTAATGTAATAAATTCCATTCTACTCTCATCCTTATTTTGCCTTTTCTATGGTTTCAAAATTATTATGGCAGGACGCCGAAGTTTCTCAAAGGTAGCTTAAGGGTTAATTTATAATTTTGACTCTCTCTGGTCTCTACATCAAAAGTTCAATGACTACCATCTAGAAGTAGACAAAACCTCCATTTTGCCTCTCAATATCATTTAATGTACCATTATTATCATAATAAAACTTTGATGATCTTCAGCTGTAGCAGCTACCAAAGTAAGATTCTAATTCTTATTACTTGGGCAACAAATGCAAGAACTTTAATTTCATTAGCTGAAATCCCAAGTCCCATGATCAGAAACAGCCAATGAACGACCACTGTATGGTGATGTAAATTAGAAGTGCAGTCAAAATCCATCATATTTAAGGAATATAAAAACCACACCTATCATTGGAACTCACCATAAGGCAGACTTTGTTTTAGCAAACCTATGAACAGGAATAAGAGTGGGAGACTGAATGAGTTAAAAAAAACCAATTCTTTTAATTTTCTTTTCGAACATAAAGAAATATAATGTTTAACTGAAAATGTGTATCTAGAGAACTAAACATTCATTTTGTGAAAAGTACATATTTTCATATTTCAGAAGCTTCCTGGTGTCCCTTCCCCAACCTGCAGATTCTTCTAAAGTGTTCGGGTCCAGATGCAGAACAGAAAGCTGAAACTCAAAGTAGCAACTAGAATCCAGTTAGATGTGGCTGATGATGATAAGGCAAATGGATACCTTTTTCTCCAACTCTGGCTTCTGGAATTTCAGGAGGAATGGTTTTACGTGTTGGGAGCGAAGGTGGTCAATACTACGGGCATCTATGGCTCTGCCTAGGTATTCGTTGACTTCATCATCTGGATCTTTGGTTCCCATCTGTTCGCCAAAGCCAAGTCTATGGTAGGGGAAAAAGAAAATAGCCATAACAAAAATGTCCCTAAAATATATCTAATTGATGGGAAATGTCCACAACTTAAAATGGCTAATTCTATAAAAGTCATCCTTACTTCTGATGTATGGCTATATTGGGATCACTTCCATAGCCCATCCGCTTCATTTCTTTACTAGTTTTTCCAGACCGATCAGTTGCAGATCCAGTGCCACGAACAGGTGCAGTTGTTTTTATCTGCATAGAAAATAACAGAATTCTCAGAGTAAATGATTCATTTTAGTGTTCTTTTTGGTAATTTTTCATTCAGACACCAGAAAAAGGGAGAAATGTACAGTAGAGCATCAATTATCCAATCTGGTAGGGAACCACGAACGTTTAGAAAATCAGATTGCTTAAATAATCACAAAAAATTAAGTAAAAACCTCAAACTGACCAATTCTTGGCTATCTACTGTGCTCTCTTACCAATGACAAAATCACATCTGATGCACAGAGAAGTATGCCAAGTGGATGATGGGTAATGTGATGCTTCTCTGCTTTGCCAATCACCGATGAGCCCCAGCTACATCAGCACAAACATCGCTGAAATGCAGCCTTTGTTCACTTTGAATCCAGGCGAAATGTCGATATGAGAGCACATGTACCTTAATCTTACCGTAAGTAATCACCCCCCACTTTGGGTAGTCAGTTGTTCGGATAATCAGTGGTCAGATAATCAAAGTCCCGCGTAAAACACCTAAATATAAGACAGAAATTCTAAACCCAGTGTAAGTAAAAGATAAGGTTTATTGTTAAAAATGGTAAGGAAAACACTCTTTGTTCTTGTTGTACACACGTTGAAACAGGTTTTCTAAAGTTCCATCAGTTAATCATTGGGACTTTGCGTGCCGTTGTTAATAGCTCTGCCATCGAGAAATGGCCAGTGAATGCATAAGTATGAATGCAATGGTCAAAACAAGAGAAGCTCCATCATGATGTCTCTAAAAAAATTTCTTTTTTTTTAGATGTAAAGAAAATTTAAACAAACAAACAAACAAAAAAGCCACCTGAGAAAAAACTCAAGTCAAAAATAGTAACTGTGTGTAGAAGTGCGCACCACGATGTGGGAATATTCAGCAAGAGGCAACAATGTCTGTCTTCCCTCATACAGCATCACTTAATTAAGCAACTCCTTTCAATTTTTAGGCATAAAGAGATCATTGTATTCTTTTAAATTCAGCTTTCTTTATCTAAATTACCTTAGCATTTTTTTTTAGCTCTGCTATCTGTATCTCCTTCTTTCTCCCTCCCTCCCCTTTTCAAAACACTATATACATTTGTCTGTCTAGAGATGTTATACCTAAGCATTGTTTTAATCTTTATGCCATTGATTAACCAGGAGTAGACTGTTTTGTCTACTCTGAGTCCAATGTAACAGTACAGCTTGTATTCAACAGTTCTCCCACCCCCAAACCAACATCTGCAATCTTTCTAGCATGTTCTTGCTGCCATTACGCAGAGTCTTATAAGATATTTGTTGAGTACCAAATCCTGGTTCAGTATTAGTGGAGAAAGACACTGATGAAGTAAAGGAATTAATGACAGGCAAAAACCATCAAATTCACATACACGAAAAAGTCACATTTTAAAGATGTCAAGCCTATCATGTCATGTAATTTGAAAACCTCTACTAAATATTTACTTCTGATGCTGATGAAGACAAAACTATTGCATATTTTAAAGAAGTGTTTTTAAAATGTTTTTAGGTGCCATTATTTACATTAGATGGGTACTAATAACGTGACATTTTTTTTTAAAGGTCATGCACTAAAGAGAAAAGGATGTTAGTCATCAAAACCATGCGAAAAATAAAATTTCTTATAGATAAATTTCAAAAATACATTTATTATCAAAAGCATAAGCCTGGTGAGCTAAATTTTAAATTCCCACTATCTGATCTTGGGAAGAATGCATAAATATGCTACAAAAGAGTTTCATTAGTAGAAATTATAGTAATGTCTTTCAAAAAATGTAAAGAAAATCTTATCTTATCTTATCTTATCTTATCTTATCACACACACACACACACCACACACACACACACACACACACACCATAATGTGCAGAAGCCCTAGGTTGCCTGGATGCTTTAGAATGTTTGAATAAGGTAGAATGATAAGAAATCTCCATGGTTTTATGAACACTGTATACCAAAGTTAGAGTCCACTTTGGAGAAAAACAGGGGGAAATTCACCACAAAAATTCAATTGATCTATTTTAATCTTATGCTACATTTATATGCAATATTTATCTTTGACTCAGAATCTTAAAAATTAGCATTAAACACGCATATCATAAAATCACATGTGTGTTAGAATTTAGTACAGAAATTGCTCATACATACACAAACAAATACACACATAATGAATATATAACAGAAACAGTGTTAAGGAGTGCACTCTATAGTTCATTCTCAGTGACAGCAGTGACAGTATACTATGATTTATGTTTATATTAAATTTGATTACATGCATTACCAATGTTTACATTTTTGTGAATCAAAGTTTTTATTTAATTTGCATATATACTGGAAGTGTTCAACTGAAACCAACAGGCTGGATACTATTAGAGAAACGCTACTTCAGGCCAGCTTTCATTTGAACATCCATGGTAAATATAAACAAAACTTTCTATGGTAGCAAAATCCTTTTGTACAAGACTACATCAACATTGTGCTTTAAAATCGTTAATATTCATTGAGTATTTGCTGTTTCTTTTATAATTTACGGACAGACAAAAAACAAACTGCTTCAACAGTTCTTTACAATAGAAAAAAAAAAGTTTTTTTTTTAAAATAATCCACACAAGTTAAAGCAAAACAGAGAACACGCGACATTTATCCCTCCAAATACCACGTTCCAGTCATTCCCTACCTATACAGCTTGGGCTACATAGTCAGGATACAGGACATGAGAGCTGTAGCAATCGGGATTTGTCATTACAAAGGGTTATGTTAATGAGAAAGGTACTGTGTGTCACAGTCCCTCTGGCTTAGGGCGTTACAGATTTGAAGAGATGAAGGATGAGATTGCAGCCCAAATGGTATACAGAGGATTAAAATCTACAAAATAAATTATTCTACAGTATGAAATACCCATATATAGACACACACACACACAGGTGATCTATGTAAATGTTCTTGTTTTAGTACACACGTCTTTTTAAATCGGTCATTGTGCGACAAAATACTGCACGATTTACCATTTACAGACGGATGAAGCAGCCGGCCTGGCACTCACTCAACATTGAAAAATAAAAGTGTATAATTTCATTTTTCATTAAAGGCAAGTAAAACCAAAAGTAAACAAACAAAGGTTAGACAGCAGCGCCAACACGGAAAAACAAGAGACAGGTGAAAGTATCTGGTTGTTTCTGCCACAGGCTGAATGACAAATAAATTGCCTTAGCAAAGTTTCTTTTTATTAAAGGGATCCCCACACATGGTTACAAATAGAGAGCAACAGGGCAAATAAGAATGGAAGTTGCATGATAACATTTTCTGTGAGCTATAGTAGAGCAGCTCAGACCATAGTGGAAAGGAAAGAGAGAGGGTTAAGGCTATGAGAAGTGTATTTTGTGTAATGAAGAATCTTGATCTTAGAAATTTCATTTTAAACAATGAACTTTGTGGTACAGAAATATATTAATAATAGTGCTTGAAAAAACTTATGGTCAGGCAGGTCTTGGAGTCCCTTGACCTACACACACTCTGTCTGGCAGTAAAACACTAGTAGAAGATCTGCCCATGGTGCCATCCTTGTGATTCCCCATTGTCTGCTTGGCAGAGCTCACCTTCACTAAACACAGAGACTGCATGGAGAAGAAATGCTGTCCGCATTGACTAGATGCAGTTATGACTGCGAGTCCTCCCTTCTTATGATCTGTGTGGATTACGGAATTCTTTAAATTTCAGTCAATCTAACATCACCATGTTGCACTAAGTGATGAAAGCCTGACACCAGCCATCTTGGTAAACCAAAGTTCAAGCACCACATTATTTACCATTGATGATTCTTGGAAATCATCATGTACTCCAAGCTCAAAATTTGTTACTACCAGGTGAGAGTTGCAACTGATTTCAGCTTTGTCTTTTATCTAATTCTGGTACTAATCTTGTACCCAGATGAATTACTTACGCATGTAATCATTTTCCATGCTAGAACAGGGTTTCCAAAAACGTACACACATAAGACAACAGGTTTCTGTTACGCCTGTCACCAAAACAAAAATATCAGTGCCTTACCTTTACCCTTGGGTTCTCAGCCTTGATCAGGTAGGTGTTGATATCATGGTCCCGAATGTAGGAATTTCTTTCATTGCCATTCCCCGGCTCCACCTCATAGTCTGTGCCTAGACACCTCAGCGTCTCCTCAGTTACATGAACCCTCCTACCAAAGAACAACAATGCACATCTCATCTCAATGGATGAAAAATCCAGTTTCACTTCAGAGAAAACCAGTGGGGAAACTCAGCAAAGCAGGTCCAAGTTACTTTTGTGTATGACAGAATCTAGCCAATGCCAAGTTGCCATTAATGGACCCCTCAATCATTCAAATTTTATGTTTATGCAAAAAACAACTAAGTCTGCTTTCCTTTTTTTTCTTCTTCCTGCTTAACCCTTTACATGCTATGACAACAATCTGGACCTACCATGAAGTAGCATGCCATGCACTATCACAAGAGAGATATGGGGTGTCTTTCCATGCTATAAAAGATTGTGGAAATGAACTTCCTTCCGATACTGAAACTGGCACAAGAAATATAATGTTAGTTGCTGATAACATTTAAAAGTGTAGTGCCGCTTCATCCAGCACATTAGTTACAAAGCTTGGGCATCCACATAGCAGAATCCAATTCCCAACTAACTTGCAAATAGGGGAAAAGAAAATTATTTAATTTAGAAAATCTGTAGACTTCATTTCACATGCAAACTAAATCTTTTTACAGTTACATGTTTATTTGTGAACATGTAGAGAGTTACATCTCAAGGTAACTAATCTATTAATCAAAAATAAAAAGAGGCTATCTGATTATACATGTTTATCACAAGAGGCATAACACTCACCTCAGCCACTTATTCTGTTAGCGATCACTCATTTAATCTGAACATATTTTTAAAATTTTTTTTGTTGTTATTTTAATTTCGACAAGTTAACAAATCAACGTGACATGTTATCATAACGACTTGTATACACATCACATTCAGGATAATGAAAACTCCCTAAATAAGTACCATCTTCATCACAATGAAATGAAACATCGCACATGGTTCGCTAACTTGCAAATTGCTGGGAGTCCGAGACCAGCTTAGGCTGCAGAATGCCCAGTTGTGGATGAACAAAGCTACACATCAAACTGGGGCATGTTTATTGTTGACTTTGTACAAGCCAGATACTATGATGATTTTGATAAGCATTACTGATTTAAGATGATACCGATGACATGAGATATGTAATATTGCAGAAAACCATCCAACAAAGTGGTCAGTTTAATGGCCAACAACAACAGAAACAGAGTCAAGGAGAAATGGACATCTCTAGTTCTATCTTCAAGCCTTTGCAAAAACAACACCATTTTAATACCCTGCATATATTTACCATACATTACAATACATCCATAAACTAATGGAATGCAAGCTTGGGCAATTCCTTTCACACCCCCATTCCCAGTAAGAATATTTATTCTATCTCTAGCTGCCTAGAAATATGATCCAGAACTCCTTGTCCCTGTTGTGTCTCCAGTTGGTCCTATTATGTGAGTAAGTGTGCTTGACGTCCAGTCATGGGCAGCTACTGCAGTGGCAAGCTGCCTGCCTGCCTGCCTGCCTGTTCCTACATGCCATATGCATAGCCTCCAATGCCAGTGGAGTTAACCATGAACGGTGCCTGGGGTGGGGGGTGCGACTGTTGCTGGAACTTGTCCTATCCCAATGTTTGCTGGACCCGCTGTCAACATCAGCTGAGAATCAGCAAACACTAATGGTCTCTCTTCTGCTTTTTGTTCTTCCTCACTCCTAACAGCTTCTGACTGCTCCAACTTGTCCACCTTTGTGGTGTATTCCCTCATCACTTGGATCATGTATGGCATTGCAAAGTCCATGATATTATGGCACCAAGCCAATTCTAAAATGACATCAGGACGAAGCAGCTCATAGCATTGAAAGAGACATGCTGCAAAGCACTCATGGTAGTTGTTTTCCAGAAACCAAGCAATCAGGTGCTCAGCAATGTCTATGTTATGAGATTCTGCTGCATAGATCATAGCATCCTTAAACAGTTTGTCTTTTTTACACAAGTCAACTGACTGCTTCCACCTGTTGTCGCGTTTGTAAAGATAGGCAGCTATTCTCCTGAACTCCAGTAATTCATGCCTCTCAAGTCGCTGGGCTAGTGAGATATTGTCAAAGTTGTCATAGGCATCAATGGATGCATGCAAACCCTGGTAATCCTCTTCAATGATGAAGAGGTCATTGAGAGCTTCATTGATGGCTTTAATGTTGTTCTTCTGAACTGATCGGAGGTATGGCTTCACCATTGGAACCTGATTGACTTTGTTGAAATAATTGACGGCTCTGGTGTGGTCTAGCATGGGTGTGAGAACAAGCAGCAGGTCATTGATTAACAGAGGTTTGTAGTCCAGATAGAACTGCAGTGCCTTGTATTACAGCTCTATGTTAGCCACTTTAGTGACAATGTCCTTAAATTGGCTTTCCCACCATGCCTCTGTCGGGTGGCTCATCATGGTGAGGATGGCATTATCAAACTCTTCGTACTTGTCATAAGTGAGCTTGTTCTTATCCAAAACTGATTTTGCTTTGATTCTGTGGTGTAGCTTTAGTTATACACCTGTCAGGCCCAGTTTCCAATGTAAGGTAAAAATCAGGATTAATTTTGTTTTTTTGTTTTTTTTTTTAAATAACATAAACATTAAAAATAGGATTCACTTTAAATCTCCCATGGCAAAAATGATGACCTCAAGTGACCCATCCCCCCTGGGTTTTCCCTTATAATGCAATTCCTGACACCACACCTTGAGCCTGAATCCTGATCAGAGGCATACCTCCATAGCATTGTTTCTTCTCACTCATCCTTACCAGCCGGCCCCACTGTTGATTTCCTCCCACATCTAAAAAAAGATGGAACTTGCCCCACCAAAGTCCACAGTGGCGCAGAATTGGCAACGACTTCCTGGTGGACAAATGCAGCACTTTGATCCTCACTGGGGTTGTCTCCTTTGGTAGACATCGGTGTACATTGCAATAAAACAATTAAAAACCATAAAGACCCGGTTGTTTTTAAGTCCATGCTAATCGTCCTCCTCTTGTTGTTACCTTGGAAACAAGCAAATAGCTTCCTGCCAAATATCACAGAATTTAGAAACTAAGAAGTCCACAGGTTTCTTGCTGGGAACAAGCTCGCTATAACCAACAGTATCTGATCTTCATAATTCTCAGTAGGTGCCTTCGATTTACAAATGCAAAGTTTTTTGTTTTTTTTTTAAATATCAGAAAACCATCAGACAATGGTTTGGCTTCTGTTAAAATAAGGCAATCAAACACTGTTCTCATTGTGTGTTAGTGAAATCTTTCAAATCCTGATTGAATCAGCCGACTAATCCACCTGCTGAGCTAGAGGATGGACTCAGTTTGGTTAATCTTCCTGAACAACCACCAGCATTCATCTCTGTTGCAGCTCAGATCCACCCCTTCTGCAACAACAGAGAGAGAGAGAGAGAGAGAGAGAGAGAGAGAGATGGAGAGCGATTAACTGTGGCACCAGTTAAACATTTCCAGGAAACCTTCTCAACAACGAGCAAGCGAGCACTGGGTCCATATGGCAAGAAACCAAATCACTTCACTAAAATCATTTTGATTTTAAGAAGAAACAACAATAACAAGTAGATTCTTCCACTGTTAACACAAATTTACAGTTTGTTTTTTTAACCATCAGCCAGTACTCAACCAAATCCCAACAAGTTTCCGACTTTCTGAGTTATCACCATTTAAAAATGACAGTTCCTATCCTTTCAAATAATTAGCATATTTTCAAGAATGTGTTCCATTACCATGATTTTATAAATTACAAAGAATAAAAATGAGTTCTGAAGAGAAAATTACCATTGTAAAGAAAATACGAGTTGATGAGTGCCAACCAGCCAGTTAAATATCATCTCCATCTCCCTACTTTTAGTCTCCTTGTTTGCTTGGTTTCACATGAAGGTAAAGGTAACAGAAGCACTGCAGAACAGGAAGACCCATTTCTCAAGAGACTGAAGACCAAATGTACTAATGAATAGGATGAATTTTCTAAACCCGTTTCTCTTAAATCACAGACATTAACAGAAAATCAGCTGCTTATTGCACATCACATGCTCAGTCCTAAACTGATTAAACAAGCAATAATCTATGTCAGTACTCTCAGAAGCCAGTTAAAGAGAGAGAATCCAAAACGGCCTTTAGCTGACATCGTTACACCGCCAAGGTGCGTAGGAAAACAAAATTGTTTTGGAATTCACTTGGCAAACGCTTGTATCTTGAACAGGGAATCATTAGAAAATGGAAAGCGTTCCATGAAGCAGCAATAAACAATGCAAAGTGGAAATTCAGTCTGGCAGGTTTTCAAAGAAATCCAAAGTACAGTGAAGGCAACACAACATGTCCTTCCAAACGGACTGAGGAAGCAGAAAGATGCCAGTCAGAACCATCTCTGGTGATGGTACATCAACAGTAGTTTAGAAGCCAGAGCTAACAACTTGAAGTTTTACTTTCTTCTTCAAAGTTCACAGAACAACACTGTCGGAGGAACTCCCTGGTGTCAGTTTCCCCAACCACAGGCTGCAAAGGTTAACAGCATGCCTAATGCAAATTAATCTCTTCATTTCTTAGACATGGAAGGAAACCCACAGGGCTGGCTGGCTAAAAATGAATGACAAGAAGCCATGCTAGGAAGGCACACTGACCTGGATTTGAACTCCAATTTGGGTCCTCAACCTTAGCAATTGAGTGGGCTAATCAACGAACTGCCAAACTCCACTAATTTTACTTTACTTAATAAATATCGATTTTTAATTATTGAGTAAAATCACAAAACAAATTTCAACTTAATGTAATTCAGTCAACAACAAAGGCTATAACCAATTCTCTTTTGTGTTTACTAAGGAATACTATTTTGAATTATTTTTCTTTTATATGAACAAAAATTTTAATGAAAAAATGTTTTTTTTTAATTAGTCCAAGGTATCACAAGGCATTTATCACAAGTTTGTGTGGGTGTCAGGGAGGTTAAATGATTGTAAATGTACCCAACAAATAACATGGCACGAGTTGCTTGGAGAAAGAAAAAATACACTAGAAGGGCTGTTTATAATAACATAATGGAATAATTTAGACTTTCAGTAACAGATTGTTTCAAAGTACCTATAGTTCTTTAGTTCCTAAGTGCATCAAAAGGTGAAACAATGATCTCCATGGGTGGAATCAATAACAGAGCACTTGCTGATGCTAGGCTCACTTATTATTTCAATGTTTTGGGAGGTATTAATCTTAAAATACCGGCCATGGTAGAAGAGATTTTCATGGTTTGTGATCAGCACATATAGCGAATTTGTTTATTAAGAGAGGGAAACCAAAACACTGATTTAAAGAACAAGAATAAAAATCCTAATGAATTTTCTGGATGCTGACCAAAGATGAAGACATTTTTAGATAATGTAGTTGGATAGACAATAGCACGAGACAAATGCTTAATGAAGCAGTCAAGACCCTGACCAAACTAGATGTAGGTGATCAAATATTTTGGGAGATCTAAGCATCCTTCAAAAAATTAAAAAGAGAAAAGATGCTAGCGATCTGAAGGTGGACTCAAGTTATGAAGTGTTTGCATTGTTGAAGAAATTCTGTGGGTGCTACAAAGCAGTGAACAGATAAAACAGTGGTAGCCTAGTGTTGCAACAACCCATATTTGATTTGGAAATCAGTTAAGTGTGAAATGGCTACTGACATGAATTCAACTGAACAGTCACAGAGAATTTGTAAAGTGAATGTGGGTGAGGATGATCAGCCAGCCTACAGCATGTTAAGAAATGGATTAACGTTATTCTACACAAATGCAGAAACCTTTGAAATGAAGAGTTCTGGTAGGAACTTTTTGTTGGATTCATTTGGTAACGAGACATATGTCAGAGACACTCTGTCCAATTAGCCGTTATAGTGGAATCCGGCCACAGACCAAGTAGGCCGTATTCTTAGGCCAGGACAGTGTGAAGACATTCGCATCTCTTCGCAGTGGCTCAACTAAATTTCCTGTACAGCATTAGAACCATGTTACAGTGAACAACCACCAGACATAAAATTAACTATCTCATTAAAATATTTACTGATTTTGTGCTCCATTACTCAATATCTGGTGCTATATTTTTTCTTTTTTTTTGTTCACTATACATACATGATGTGCAATAAGTTTTTACAAACTGCACAATTCAAAGTCAGTGTAGACATGTCTGCTTTAACTGCTTATCATCAAATAGTGTGCGCGCGCACACAGGTGCGTGCATGTGTAAAATGTCTTTTTTTTTTGTTATTTTTCTGCACCTAGCTGCAAACGCATTTTCATCCGGATTATCTCCTCTTTCTTTCCACACACTCTCACAGGAGAGACTCACTTCTCGCTACTTGAGGTGCAATTGCACCCCACTCGCTACCCTTCAGATCTGCTTTATTCTGCACGGGTTGAGCCATCAATATAACCCTTTGTGATGACAGATTCATATCTCATCTCAACCCCAGGGGTTTGGACTAAATATACAACAATGCAAGTACTAACCAGTGATTCTAGGCTTGGCCGTGTACGCTTATTGTCGTCGATAATAAAATATGACAACAAGAGAGAAATGTAGAAAAATAATGGTTGGGGAATTAAAATATTCTCCCGTACTAAGTAGTCTGGGAATGGGCAACAGGTACATTTTTTATATCAATAAATTTGTTTAAAGAGAATGTTTCTTTGTTTTTTTGCTCATCAATGAGAAAAACATAAAAAAATTGTCTGCACATTATTAAATATAAAGATTATAAAGAACTGCAACAACTCTTCGTTTTGTTGTTGTCTGCTTGTTTTTTGGATCTGATGTGGACTTTACATAAAAGAATCTTTTCTAAAAAAAAAAAATTAGATGGTGAACCAATTCCATGGCACTGATGGTAATTCTGCTCTCTAACTCCCAGAAGCTGCCCAAACAGCTCAGAGTGAAGTAGTAAAAAAGCAAACAAGGTATATCACTATGGACATTCAAATAAAGCCCCACCCCCATCCAGAGATGCCATCTCAGCTGGTTTTCATCCCAATTTTATCATAAATTCAGCTTTTAAAATTCTTCTCTAATCAGTCGGGATGAGGATATTCTTAGGAGTTAACATTCACTGCACATACAGATGAGAGATAATCAAAAGCTCACACAGGGTCTCTCTCTCTCTCTCTCTCTCTCTCTCTCTCTCTCTCTCTCTCTCTAGTGCGGAGATATTGTCCACTTACAGGTTACACAGAATTTAAATTATATTTGCTATAAGAAAAACAAAATTTGCTGAAATTTTGCCTGGTTTTATCTTTTCGCTCAGCATCCTCATAAGGATTCGTGTATTCCTGTTTCCTTTTGTTCAAAATAATGATGAGCCTTGGTTCTGAATTTTTTTCAGTTCAATACATACTTTGGGTCTTAATTTCTCTTCAGTGTTTAATCATAAAGAAAGCATTTTTGTATCAGTTCTCCTCCTTTTGCTCCAAGTCTTCCTCTCCACGTTTCTGGCACAAAAAGAGAGAGAAAACTCTAATTTTCATTCTCCCTCTCTGCTTCCTCATTTTTATTTAAGAGATTTCTAACCACTGCAGATGATTCCTGCTCCCATGCATGAACAAACTTAAAGTAATAGATATACTACACTAAGGATGATTACAGACAAATGTATTCAATGCAAAAGGAATAGATTTTCTTTTAAATTATAAAGTATTAATCATCACAAAAATAAAATATATATATATATAGATATGTGCAGAAATTGCAGAGTATTTCAAACAGAAAACACTGATGTGTTCAAATGAAACCAAGCCAAAAATGAAAGAGTCATAAAAAGGTATACAATGAAATTTTAAAAGAAAGCATCCACAAAATATATGTAGAAAATATGATATTTGATCAGATTTTAAATTGTGTTTTTGTGCATAGATGCCCACAAGGGAGGCAACTCTTCACCTGCCACTCTACACCATGCAGAGCCCAGGACTTTCCACTTCAGAAAGGAAATCCCTCCCATAACTCTTCTTTTTCAACCAGCTGGAGGAAAATGATCAAGAAGAAACGATGCCAGAGAGGTTAAGCGAACCGAGCTGGTCTCAACTGACCGAGATTCTGACTCAAGCCCTCATCAGTCCAGTGGTCATCTGCCACTGGAACATCCAGCTGTTAATGCGCTTGGTTATGTTTTTTTTCAAATTAAATGATGTTACAAAGTAAACGATTTCTCAGTTACTTCTATTACACTGATTTAAACCGTTTCCCTGTAAGTCGGACATGGTAGCCTAGTGCAGGAAGTAGAGATACATTCAGCCTACTCGCTAAGATACAATTCATCCGTAAAACTTGTGTTTAGAGGATTTTTTTTCTGTCATGAAACTAACAACAAAACCTTTTGAACTTTAGTAATTCTACTACTGGGTACACTGACATAAATCAAAAGTCAGAAAGCCCACCACTAAATGAAGGCAAACAATGACGCACACGCACAAATAAATGAATGAATGCTCAATTTATAAAGAATGATTGCATGAGAAGCCAATTTTTTCAATGCTCCAAGGCATAACGAAACTGTCCGCAGTCAAATAACAGTCTATGGCACCTACCACCCCCATGACAACCCTGTTGATTCTCTATTCAAATAAGTGTCAAGGTTTTTCAGAAACTTGTACTGTGGGTTCAGATCAAGTGCAGAATCCGGAGAAATTGGTAGCTATGGCAGCACAACACTGTACTCAGTGACATTTGCATCTTCCTCCACACAGCACACTAAAGGGTCACTCAAGCCCCTGAGCAAGACAGCAGCAAGGCACTGAAACGGCTTCAAGGCAGTTCATGTTGGGATGCAGGGCAAATCAAAACGACCTTTTATGAAGTGGCAATAAATGCTTCCTAATTGAGAATTCCCAACATCCACACATAGGTGTTGTTTATTCATCGGGCTTGAAAAAAAAATCAATCCTCGGAAGCCTAATTGAGTCTGAGCGAAATGACATTTATGGACATCGTGGAGCCGCCACAGGGTGACTGACCGTGTTTAGCCAGCTTCGTTTCTCACTTGAAATCTGCGCGGTTCAAAATTATTCTGTGTTGATAAGCATCAACTAAAACTTGGCACCCCTTTTCTAGCAAAAAGTGCAAAAGGGGCGAAGATGACTACGAAAATAATTTAAAAAAAAAAGGGGGGTTGCTAAAGACGTTTTAACACAAGATGGAAAATGATAATTGCTTATGTGATCGCCTATACACCAGCATCTTTTAGATTCTTGGAGATATACTTCAGGGACTAAAAACATCGATTTTTTTAATAACTCGCCCATATCATTATTTTCAAAAAAAAAATTAGTTACTTTAAATGCTTGATACTTTCAAACATTTTGGGTGGTAGCATTGTAGCTCTCCTGACAATAAGACCACAAAAAACCACCATAGCTGTCCAGACTGTTGCAGTATGGTTTCCGACATTACTACTACTTCCTCTCCTCTAACCTCAGAAGAGCGCAAAAATACAAGATGTTTGGTACATGAAGCATTGCTTTGAAAATATGTATTTTACTAGATTAGACCACTGAAACTGAATCATCAGTAACAGTACACACAAAAGCTATGCAGACTTCTACACTGCAAATTTTTAAAATTTCAAAGAACTTAAAGCTGGGTGTATAAAATCTTCCATTGCTCTCTTCTCTCAATCAGACCAAGTTACACAGCAAAACTGCAGAAACAGGTCAGCAACAGTACACCCAATTAAAGCGAAAAAAACAAAACCAAACACATGTAGCATTTTTCAAACTGAGAAGGACTTATCTCCCTTGCATAGAATATGCAGACCTACTGTAGTAAAGGTGGTGTGATTTACCAGAAAACAGTCAAGGAAAGAGACTAGTTAATGATTTTATGAAAGGAATAGAAAAAAATGAGGATACAATACAATGGAACAATTTTTTTTTCCCAGGTGAACCATTATGCGATGATCAAATGCAACAGGAAATAACAACGGTTGGAAAACTTCACAAAAACTGATCAGAATCACCCTGATGTCTCCTTGAGACCACATGGGCCATGAGAAGTTCTGTATTTTCTTCTTTAAGGAAAATACCATGAGCAAAAGCTTTTTCTCATTGCTCTTGGAAAGAGAGTTACAGAAAATGCTAGAAGAAAGGCCATGTCATATACCCATTGCCCGAGGAAGCTCTAGAGTCCAAGAATGAAGCAACAGCATCAAGAGATTTGTCCAAGAAAAGTGCTGAAAGAAAAACCCTGTGAAAATATGTAAATAATCTAAACTACATATACTGAAACTATTGCTGATTGGTGAAGGGATGTACTTATCTTCCATCTTTGATATGTTCAGGAAAAATTCTAAGAAACAAATTTTATACAAAATAAATATAATTTTACCACTCTTTTTTTACAGCTTTTATTAGAAGAATTTTGAGGTTTTCTTAAAGAAAGTTAATTATTTTTATAAACATCAATTAGGTCAGATTGACCACAGTGGTACTTGTTTTCCATTTATTGTGTTCATTAAAGGCTTTTCACTAATCTTTAGATCCTGATGGCCTCTATTATTTGATGCCCCCCAGCTGCTATCCATCTCCAGTATTTTTATCTACTTGGCCCATCCATGGCTGGACAGTTGCTTTAATTTGTCCCATTCAGCAGATGAAGCTGGGTTTCCTGAGGCAGCAATCAATCATTGCATAACAGTAATCAGCTAAGTATTTTTAGCATTCTGTTTTTCTGGCCTAGTATCTCACTTTAGGCAATGCATAGGATACCCACAGTATCAAGCCATGCTTTATAGATTAGGTCTGATATTCTATTCCTTTCTGATGCATATTCCTCAGCATTTTTCATAATTTCATAAAACTAAGGGCGTTCCATTCCCTACAATCACTTATGCCCCTGAAATGTAAAAGCTATGAATAGGCTTAAAGTATTAACATTTTGTAATGATACTTATAGCATTATTACTGCATAATTAGACAATTCGCAATTAATGCACTTAACCATTACCCTCCTCATTACTTTCCCAAAAATTAATATCAAGTCTTCCTCTCTCTCTTTGAATAAACTGCTGATACGTCCTTATAAATTAAATGACGATAATCCCACTGCTGACAATTTCTATTTATCCCGTCTCTGCTATCAGAAAGGGAAATAACTTAAAATTAATACATCCTAGTCAGAACTAGAAAATTCCAACAATTTATCTCCCTATGGTATTTTGCATTGGGGAAAAGTTATTGTTTAAATAATTAGATAAAATCCATTTATCCAACATCTTGAAAACAAAAGTTGATTACTGTTTCATGAAGCTTAATTTGACATGCATCATGTTTTCTGTTTTCCATCATGTTTGTAAAATGAAAGTCTAGAGCAGCTTAATAGCATTCAAATTTCCAAAGTAGCCAGTTTTATGGGCTATATCTGCAATCTGGCTTTTTTTTATCTCTTCCCACAATGCAATGCCAAAAAATTTCAGGATTAACTTCTGGTCATTGTTAATTACACTTGAGCCATCAAAACAATATGGCAAATGAAATGAAACGCTTGAAAATCTGCCAGAAAGAAAATTCCCTAAAAGCAGGGGGAAAAAAAAAACAAAAGGTATAAAAGCAAAAGAATTAGCCTTTTGGATCTGCTTTGGAAGGCTGTCAGACACTTCACCGACTTATGCTTACAGGTGATGAGACCAGTGCATTGTGGGAATGTTTTATAAATTATTGACAGATAAAAAAAAAAACAAATTCAGGCTGTTCTAATCATCCAAAGGTTAAATTCCCAGATGTCCTGTGTGTGATTAGTCAACTTCTGCTACTGACAAGTATAGTCCATTTTTCTTTGTGCTTTCCATGTTTACCAGATAAGACAGACATTACACAACATGTATTGACGTGTCAAAAACCGTTGTTGTTAGTCTTGTATGTATTCCGTCAAATTCCCTTTTTTTTGCTACGGGAAAAAGCAGCATATCGTTTGTGAAGTTTTCTAGGCTCTCACCCCCACCTCTGCGTTCTAGTTCATAACCCCCCCCTTACATTTTCCTGCGTCAAATTGTATAGCCCATTTACACAGTGTTATGACTACTGAAACACAACAAAACAGCAGTTCTCAGACACTTCAGAAACAGACAGACAAGCAGAATTCAGTAACTGAAAACAATCGCAGCTAGAAGGAACTACTGTACCCGGGTAGTCCACCTGCTTCCATCACGTTGGCCAGGGTGACATCGTTTGACCACACGTCAAACTGCCATTTTCGAAGTCCCAGGACGCCGCAGTGAACTCGGCCAGTGTGGATTCCGACCCTCATGTTCACGTCCACTCCAGTGACGTTCCGCACAAGTCTGTGGAAGGAAAATAAAAACACGCTCACACAATCACCCTGATTCCAGTCTTCATTAAACCAAAAGTAATGTGGATGGGTGTGGGGGGGCCTTCCAAGAAGCTATAAAGCAAGCAGAATAGCAGAATCGGGAAGAGAAGCATCTCCCTGACCCCTCTTCTAACTAAAGACCTCTTTAGGTAAATGCTTTTCTATGGTTAGAAGATGCAAAATAAACACAGGAAGTGCACACAGCACAAAAGATGAAGGGGAGTCTCATTTATCAGATGGAAAGTATGCTCATCGTGAAAGGTGGTAGAGGAGTTAATAACACCTTCCAATGCAGGAAAACTTACTGGTCAGTCAGTGCATCTGACAAAGTCCCTACCTAGTCAAGTTGAAAAATTTGTTTTCTAAGAAAATTTGCCCCTCAGAAAACTGTAGTAGGGATGAAAATAGCCATTACCAAACCTAACCATTCTAAACCATTAACAGGAAATACCTTGTTTTTTTGTTTTTTTTAGTTTAAAAAAGTTTATTATAAAACAGTTTCTGTACCTTTAACTGGCTGCAGTTATCAGATGCTGAAGTAGCTTTTACCTAAGTGCACTACCTGGGGGCATTATTGCATAATCAAATAGACTGACATTAATGCACCCCAAAAGCCTCAGGATTAACTAACAATGGCAGTACTGTCAATCCAGTTACTTCTAATAAGGTGATGGGGAAAGAATAAACAACAACAACAGCAACAACAGAAAGAAAAAGAAACATTATACAAAATTTTGATGCCATATTAAAGAACTAAAAAAAAAAAACCTTTTTCTCTAAAATGTAAAACAAATTAAAAGTCTATAGCTTGCAGTCATCAAAAAATTTAATTACAACAACAAAAAATAAATTGTAAAAGCAAAACAGAGAGATGACGTCAGTAGAGAGAGAGAGAGGAGTGATGACGTCGGTACAGAGAGAGAGAGAGAGAGATGATGTCGGTACAGAGAGAGAGATGACGTCGGTACAGAGAGAGAGGAGTGATGACGTCGGTACAGGGAGAGAGGAGTGATGACGTCGGTACAGAGAGAGAGAGAGATGACGTCGGTACAGGGAGAGAGGAGTGATGACGTCAGTACAGAGAGAGAGAGATGACATCGGTACAGGGAGAGAGAGATGACGTCGGTACAGGGAGAGAGAGATGACGTCAGTACAGGGAGAGAGGAGTGATGACGTCAGTACAGGGAGAGAGGAGTGATGACGTCAGTACAGGGAGAGAGGAGTGATGACGTCAGTACAGAGAGAGAGGAGTGATGACGTCAGTACAGGGAGAGAGGAGTGATGACGTCGGTACAGGGAGAGAGGAGTGATGACGTCGGTACAGAGAGAGAGGAGTGATGACGTCGGTACAGGGAGAGAGGAGTGATGACGTCGGTACAGAGAGAGAGAGAGATGACGTCGGTACAGGGAGAGAGGAGTGATGACGTCAGTACAGGGAGAGAGGAGTGATGACGTCGGTACAGAGAGAGAGGAGTGATGACGTCGGTACAGGGAGAGAGGAGTGATGACGTCGGTACAGAGAGAGGAGTGATGACGTCAGTACAGGGAGAGGAGTGATGACGTCAGTACAGGGAGAGAGGAGTGATGACGTCGGTACAAGAGAGAGGAGTGATGACGTCGGTACAGGAGAGAGGAGTGATGACGTCGGTACAGAGAGAGAGAGATGACGTCGGTACAGAGAGAGAGAGAGATGACGTCGGTACAGAGAGAGAGAGGAGTGATGACGTCGGTACAGAGAGAAAGAGATGACATCGGTACAGGGAGAGAGAGATGACGTTGGTACAGGGAGAGAGAGATGACGTCAGTACAGGGAGAGAGAGATGACGTCAGTACAGGGAGAGAGGAGTGATGACGTCAGTACAGGGAGAGAGGAGTGATGACGTCAGTACAGAGAGAGAGGAGTGATGACGTCAGTACAGAGAGAGAGGAGTGATGACGTCGGTACAGGGAGAGAGGAGTGATGACGTCAGTACAGAGAGAGAGGAGTGATGACGTCGGTACAGGGAGAGAGGAGTGATGACGTCAGTACAGAGAGAGAGAGATGACATCGGTACAGGGAGAGAGGAGTGATGACGTCAGTACAGAGAGAGAGAGATGACGTCGGTACAGGGAGAGAGAGAGCAGTGATGACGTCGGTACAGAGAGAGAGAGATGACGTCGGTACAGGGAGAGAGATGACGTCGGTACAGGGAGAGTGAGAGATGTCGTCGGTACAGGGAGAGTGAGAGATGACGTCGGTACAGGGAGAGTGAGAGATGACGTCGGTACAGGGAGAGAGGAGTGATGACGTCGGTACACAGAGAGAGGAGTGATGACGTCGGTACAGAGAGAGAGGAGTGATGACGTCGGTACAGAGAGAGAGGAGTGATGACGTCGGTACAGAGAGAGAGAGTGATGATGTCAGTACAGAGAGATGACGTCGGTACAGGGAGAGAGAGATGACGTCGGTACAGAGAGAGGAGTGATGACGTCGGTACAGAGAGAGAGGAGTGATGACGTCAGTACAGAGAGATGACGTCGGCGTCGGTACAGGGAGAGAGAGAGAGATGACGTCGGTACAGGGAGAGAGAGAGATGACGTCGGTACACAGAGAGAGAGAGATGGCGTCGGTACAGGGAGAGAGAGATCTAAGAAATATTTGAACAAATCTGATGCTTCAGTCACTACTTTTAGACTAGAATGCACAGAACTAAAACCATCCTCCAGCCTGTGCTTAAACCTTTTTCCTAAAACGGAAGAAGTGCACCCTGACGGGTGCCCTCCAAACTAAGAGAAAACAACACAAAAAGCGTTTGTCGTACTTACGAAATAGCATCGATCATGTCCAGGCCCATCTCAACGCAGCACTGGGCATGGTCACCTCTGGCCTCAGGCAGTCCACTGACGCAATAGTAACAGTCACCAAGGATTTTTATGCGCAGACAGTGGTTGTCAGCAGCCAGGCGGTCAAATCGGGCAAACAACTCATTAAGTAGCTGGACGAGCTCCTGAGCTGTGCACTGCGATGACAGCGCAGTGAACCCACAAATGTCAGCAAACAGGATGCTGAAACGTTAAAAAAAAAATATATTACTGATGCTTGTTCCAACCCTCCCTCTAGCACTACTACCTGAAGAGTTAGTAATTCAGGACACCAGTTTTTCTTATTGACTGGACGTTATCCATCACATGTCCCTGGTGTGACCCAGTCTCAGCAGCAAGAGTTCCACGTTTTGTAACACGATTCATAGTCAGTGCAGGGTGAAGACCCTAATTCACCAAGATGCATGTAGTATACTACTGTCTTCTAGCTCTTGATGATGTTGATAAAGTAGCCAATTATCTGCATGCTACCTATGGAGAGATGACCACATGAGAATTCAGAATCAGTACACCAACATCCCATGGCCCCTTGACTGGAAGTACATCTCTTGTGTAAAAGATTTTGCTGACAAGAGATTCAGACAAGAAACAGAATCTGCAGTAGTCATTAGGCCTTTTATTGTGAATGCTCTCAAAGAGTGTAGCCAGGTGGATCTGGAGGACACATAGACTATGAAAGGAGGAGGTTACTGGCTCGTTCTACTTCACATAGAATACCTGACAAAGGCTAAGATCAAAGTGTAGCACCTGGGTGTTTTGGTTCCTTCCATTCAACTCGGGGTAACTTTTTTTCTGTCGTGGAACCTAGCGGGCTTCCATGGCGAAAAATTGTTCCCTGGGACCTGGATGGCAGGGGATCAAGTACGTTGTGGTGGCAGCACAATTGGAAAGTCCCCTGCCTGAAAGGGTGGGGGGAAGGGATCCTTCTTTGCCCTAGGCCTTCAATCCTCCGGCTGGGAAGGTTAGGTATCTCCGGACCAATTTTCGGACTTGAGGCAGCAAGGCTTTTCGGCTGGGGAAGTGATCACTCTAACGGAGATTCTCTTCACTAGGCTTCGACCTCCTTACCCACTCCCTTCTCTTCGGAGATGTACACACACACACACACACACACACACACATTCGAAATACAACCGTCCCGCCAAAAACGTTTAACATGATTGGCCCAATTCAGTCCGAGGTAGCAAAAACAGAGGTGTTTCATGAACCGTTGCTGGTCTTTCCAAACACTGGCACACAACGTGTTCTATAGTCAGACAGTGGATAAGAGTTTACAACCCAGGTTATTGGGGGAACTGGCTAGTCTCTGGAACAAGGGGTTGGTGGAATGAAAAAAACGATGAGACAAAGTTCAAACTTATGGCCTGGATGAACAACAACAATTGCCAGGTGGAACTATCGAGTTTACCCTGTTCAACGGTCCATGAACATGCAATACCATGAACGAGACCATCAAGATGGAGTCATACAAAGCTTGGACTGGCAACAAACCTCGGTGTGGGCTGACTTCCACATTACCAGCTTGGGGGGGGGGTGGTTCCTTCTACCCACCCAGTGCTTCGGCTCCTACCAGAGACCGCACAGGTGCCCCAACCAAATGACTCTACCACAAAAACCGTTCTTTGAATGTCTACAATAGTTTTGAGAGAGATGGAAACACAGTAAATACCACACATACAAACTATTACACAGATTCCTACAGTAACCCACCAGCCAGAAGGCCTTCTCATGTTTAACTCTGCAGTCACTGTAGTTCACACAGTGACATTCAGTCTATAAAAAATCTATATATATATAACTGCACTGAGACGAAACTCAGCAGCTAAGACAGTTCACACCAGTTTCTTCCCATTCCAATCTGGGAAAATATTTTCCATCATCTTCCCCACAATTATTTGAATTTAACAGTGAACATGGCAAAATGAATGCTACAAATTCTGGCTACAACCATATATATATTTTTTTTTTTTTTAATTAGGTGCTACCATCTTATTCCTTATTGCTGATTCTCAGGATTTTTCATGATTCCATGGTTAAAATTTTATCATGGCTAAGTGAATTTCAAAGGTACATGCAAGTACGTGGTTAAAGTGGTGAACATGGCTGAAGTATTCAAATGACATCCCTTCATTTCCTTCTGTTAGTATGTAAATATTGCGTAGCTATCATTCCTGTGGAGCTATCTACAATAAACACATATATTCAGTGTTTAATTGCATCACTCATCCCAGATTCCCACACCCAATAGGTTTTTCCCCTTAGAACACAACTAAGAAAAAAAATAGTTTGAGATTTACGTCGAAAAACAAAGTGAACCTGACTTGGCGGTGCCCGTTCTCTCTGAGCTGAGAGTATTTTAGCCAGGTGTGAAGTGATAGCAACCCTGACCCTGGCTAGCTGCTGTTGTGTGTTTAGAGACCCACAAGCATCTCAGTCTGGCCAGCCTCCCCATTGTGGAGAAACCACCACAGCACTACGCCACCTCTTCTTCCTCACCAGGAAGCCTGCGCTGTAGATGTCAGGATGAACGAACAAACTATTTGGTTCAGAGAATAATGTTTTCCAAAAATGTACTGTCTGGCTTTACATCCAAGGTAGGAAGCAGTAAACACTGTCAACCAAAGTTAGTGCAAACAAAAATCTGCTGCAGGGGAAGTAGGGGGGAGCCCTCCACTGGTCTTATATTTGGTATAGTGGAGAGCGCGCGCACAACCTCTCTTCTACAAGATCCAAGATCGCTATTATTTTTTTTTTTTTTACCAAAGCCAACAATATAGAAAATTAACGACCAATAATTAATTATATTCCACAAGATGGCAATCTGGACCAACCAGTAAAATTTTTTGTTTTTGTTTTTTGACCTAATCATTTTCAGCGCCTTCAAACGGCAACAGATCTGTGGTGATGACACTCCAGAAAATCTCCAGTCCGTAAATAGATTCATCAGCAAATAGAAACCTTTCATCTCCTTTTTTTTCTCTCTTCCCGCCCCCCTCCCTCCCTTTTACCCCTGGAGGTGATGGTTGTGGTTGGGGAGCAGTATCCTGATGCATCCTTGATCACAGTCCTGTGATGGCAATAGCAACAGCTCCAGCCTCATCACCGCTAAGCCAGCCTGTGATGATATTAGCTGAGATTTGGAGAAATCAACAAAACTTGGCTAATTTTGGACCAGTTGCTGGATCCACTTCATCGCCTGATAAATTCCAATTCCCAACCAAGTTGTCCTTATTAAACGATGTTTGTTGGTGTTTAATGGAAGGTCTTCACCAAACAGCATAATAATAATAATAATAATAATAATAATAATAATAATAATAATAATAATAATAAGGCTAATTAGGACTCAGCCATTTTTAGAACCAAGACAAATAATATTCATAATGTGAATAAGCAGGAAAACTACAAGAAAGGTGATATAGACTGTACATGCATAATATGGCAACTGCTCTGATAAACTCCAAAGCTTTATATTAACGTCTTTAGTTAGAAGAAAAGGAAAAAGCTCTTGTTTTATTATTATTATTATTTCCCCAGGACTTTAAATACTATAGCTAACAGAATCGTTTATTGCCTAAGAGGAAGCTTTTACCTGTATTCATTAACATTATACCTGATAATTATGAAAATAAATTACACGTAGAGGCACACAGATGTAACACATGAAAACATTCGAATAAAACCAGACAATTATGGCAAAGGCCCTACCGTATATACACATAACATTACAAGCTCCATGAGGTATACACATGCATGATAGGAGAGAGAGTCTTACACGCACACCTATGCAATATGCCAGACTTCAAACATAAGTCAATTCGTTTGTGCACTTGGTTGTATAAATAGCCATAGGGAAAACTTCTGCATCACTGGAAGTTTTTTCTAATTTTGCTTGATTAAAGTAGAATTAAACTTGACAGATTTGCATGATGCTGCTAATGTACTGTAACATCGCTAGTTTTTGTTGTTTTTTTTAAAATTTTTTCAGAGAAAGTGACAACATACAAATAGGTGATTTCAAAAAAGAGACCACATAAATCACAACAAAATTCAACCCAATTAGGAATATTCAAAAGCAGCCACAGATTAGTGTCGAGCAACGTGGGCACAATTTGCAGATATGCCTTGTTATTCTTATTTCTAGGGTGATGCAGAATTTTTGGTCATGGGTTTATATTAGCACATCTGTTGGAAAATACATACATTAAAAATCATAACAAGTTTACACCAGAAATTCATTCACATCAGGCTTCTTTCATCAAAGCATCGTCCTCGTCTGTCCCACATGTAAAATGTTTCCAATGTAAAAGTTACACAAAACAAACAGGATCAGTTAACCCTCCACATTCTGCATCAGTCCAGAAGCACTCGTATTTGTCAACACTCTCATAATGTAAAACATGCAGGGTAAAACCAATACAAATTTGCCACAAAGGGTTAATGAGAAAGGTGCTATGTGTAGGCCTGGCTCAACATGTGCCAAGTAATATAGATGTGATAGGTATTGAGGTGGTATATAGAGGGTTAAATCAGTAGTAACTGTTGCAATGCTAAGCAGAGATTTAAGAATCATCATTACACCATTATGAAGATTGGTTTGTGAGAAACAAAGAAAAAATATCCATAGACCAAAGTTTAAAAAACAAAATGTATGGTCATTAAATATTCACAAACTAACAAATAATTTGATATTCTTTAAAAACCAACAAAAGTTTTTTTAAAAAAAAAATCCAAACAGACTTTGATTATTTGAGTGGATTCGCATTCATCCAAGTCCTAATAGACTGTTCATGACGGACTTTATATAATGAGATCTAGAATTATTGGTGGTGCGTTATCCATCAGAACTTGGGTCTTCAACATCATTGTTGTGAATTAGAAACCTACATCTGAGAGCATGCACATTTGGTGAACGTTCTTGAATTATGCATGGCCAGGTCATGAGATGCTGCAATTGTAAAATGGATTTAAAAAAAAACAACACAGAAGCCAAATAAGTGCAGTTAGTTCGCAAATAAAATAAATTGATTTGCTCAAGCTATTTGTTGTAGCCCCTAGTGCCCTGCAGTAACAGATTCAGGACCATTTAAAAAAAAATTTATGGCTACCTGCTGCAAGTCCTTGCACATTGATAAATGCTCCGTTTCTGATCCTTTCACCTCCTCAGAATGTGAAGACCAGTCATCCCTCTCATAAGCCAACTGTAGGTTTTTATAAAGAATCTATTGCCCTTGAAAATGCATACAAGCTTCCTTGTTTCTTTTATATTCTCGCCACTGATCCCTCTGGATCCAGAAATTTTCTTTTCCTGTTTTTTTATTTTCTTCTTCAAAAGTACTGAGGTAGTATGCAAAGAAATCTCAAAGTGATGGAACTTCGGTATTTCTCCACAGATTTATGTTGACAGGAAAATCTCTCAAGCCTCATGAAGCTTTTCAGCTTGAAGTGTTGCAGGGAGATTCGACTGGGCCTCCATTCATTAATAAGGAAAAGTACAGAATTCAAATTTACATGTAAAATAAAAAAAGGGGTCAAAATTATCTTAGAGAAATTTTCCAAGAGGCATCGCTACAAAGACTGACTTTCAAATTAATTATTTTCATAGAGTGGCACTCAAGCATGACAGATTCTCACATGATGAATAATAGGCTCAAATAACTGCACTGGAAACTATTTACATGCAATTTCAAGTTCTTTTAAGAGGAAAAGTCTGCAGTAAGGATAAATCTGTGTGGCTTTTTTTATGATTTAAAACAAAATATTTAAAGCAAACTCAAAGACAAAAATGAAAAAAAAAAAATTTATGTTAATTATAAAGTCCACAATTTGCATGATAATTTTTAGCTACATTTTTTAAAATGAATTCTGACAAATTGCCTTAATAATAAATAAAAGTAGATGAAAATTTGATTATTTTTTTTTAAATAAATGGGAGGTTTTAAGGAACAAGTCTATTAAGGCAATCTTGGTTGCCTACAAACAACAAGATAAGATGAAGAGCAGCAAAATGAAAAAGGTGACAGAGGTAAGTAGAAATGGGAGATAATAAATGATGCACATGACAATGCCTTAGGACGGACCTACTTTTGGCTTAAAGGTAACTGCATCTGAAAATGAAATCAACATAGTCTTAGAGCACTAAGAAGGTAGAGTTTAAAGGCATTGAGGCTAATGTGAAATTAGCAAATACCCATTCCACAGATAACGTACATGCACAATTAACAAAATCAATCTCGAAGATTATTTTAACAATATGGCCACTAATTTAAATCATGATGTGCAAAACTCCAAAGTAGACTTCTGAAATTCTTCATCTTATATTTAAAAAAGAAAATGCTAATTATGATCTACTTAAAGCATAGTCTTTTCACAGAAATACCTGAATCTGTAAGAAACAAAGATGCTGTCTTACAAATGCAAAAAGCAGATAGAAAGAGGTAAACCGATTAAATGAAAATGTTTTATTTGGTCTGTACTTGTTAATCTATATCCAGGAGATGGAGAAGACCCATCTGTGTCGAGTAGCGAAGTATAAAACTATTTGAAAACTAATTAAATATGGAAGAAGTAACTTACTGTGTCGCTGTAAACAAAACATGAAGAAAATAGCACGCATTCAGATACATCGGTTAATGTTTATATGTTTGAAGAAGATAGATAAATGCATAAAAAAAAAATTTCAGGTAGACCTCTCACTCATTAGAAGATAGCATCCTTTAATAAGGGATTTATCCAGATTCATTAGCTCACAAGGGAAAGGATACAGGGGGGGGGGTCAAAGCTACCTGTTATATAATTTGAAAATAACATCTCTGTACTCTCTGTCAGCTCCTGCATGCATAACAACAGATGTTTTCAAAACAATGGAGCGAAGCACCCACCCGCCATGATCACCTAGACACAAACACAGAGGCCATCACACCAGTTAACAACCTGCTGCCGAATCTGCCGACAAACTCCTCCCGTCAACACAGGCTATGCGTCCCGCCATCAGTCGTCCGGCCTCTGAGCAGAAATGTTGCGGGAGCAACTGGTCAGGCCTACGGTTTAATGCAACAGATAAAAATTTAATATGTAAAACAGGAATTTTTCAAAGGAAAGGATCTTGGTGACTTTGCTAAGTTGAAAGAAAGGTATTTTTATGTAAGGGGGAAATTTTAAGAACGTTCCTGGTGCTATCGATTTTCGGGAAATAACTTTAAAAATGAGCACTGACCCACGGCCAACCACCACCACCATTAGCGATCGATCGGTGCTTGGAGAGGGTTTTCTAAATTAAATGTTGCATACTTCCACATACCCATTATCTGCCAATTAGAATGCTTATTATATCATCAGTTTTTGTTTTTTTTGTTGTCCCCTCCACCAACGTTGTATCAACTTCAGGAAGCTGATTCAGCAACTGGTGCTAATTACCCTAAGCTATTCCGTTGGATAAAAAAAAGATATATGTACACACACACAGACATTATGGAAGTAACTTCACTTTGCATGCATTTAATTCTAAAGAAAATGCCTTCTGGCAGCCAATTCCATTTTATTATCTTCTTCAGCAGCCCAAATAATGAAATAAAAACACATACGTATTTTTTATTACTGAAGAAGATGGTGTCCTAATTTAAATGATCTCTCGAAATAACAACGAACACTAGAGGTCATGGAGTTTGTGGAGACCATCACTGAATTCAGTAGAATTAATTGGATGTTCCCACAAGTTACCGCATCTTCTGTATCAACAGATAGTGACAGCGCGATACACATGGGCTCATTCAAAAAGTTTTGGATGCGTGTGTTTTTCCCCATTTTCGCCAAAACCTAGGAAATAAAAGCACTGACTAAACAATGTATTAAGGGGTTGGTTATTCTTCCCCCATTTTTAAAATGTTTTAAATATTATTATTAAGGATGCAGTATATATGCATTGGCAGCCAAAAATCATGGATTCATCAATGAAATACCAGAATTGTCAAAACAATCGGTTTGTAGGTGAGAGTATGGCTCCTAGAAAATACTAGGGCGGTGTTCAAAGGAAACCTGGCCAGATACCATTACAGTGTTTCCTGTAGCTTGTAGACAACTTAGTTAATTTTCAAGAAAATGGGGGAGAAATCAAAACAAGCAGAAAGGAAGGAGGGAGGGAGGGTGGGTGAGAACAGAATCTGAAGATGCAGAACTTGTACAACAACAAAAAGAATGCAAATAATTTTTTAAAAAAAGGAAAATCCACCCTTCAATATTGGGAACAGGAAGAACAGACGATTGTTTTGAAATGAAGAAACAACTCTGAGTGCTGCTGCTGAGATGGATTCTTTTAGATTTAAGTTTAAAGTCAAAGCAAGCATCGCTAAGTATATCTTAGCAAACTGCTTTTAAAAACCTACCACCACCTGGTCCAGATCAGGGATCTGGATCCATACAAAGACTGACAAGTCAGGCCTGTATGGCGATGCATGTGAGATTCTCCTCATTAATGGCCCATTGTTGCTCTCATAATAATTATTATAGCCAGATGTATTCACCGATTTTAAAAAAAAAATCAATTTAATTAGAGAGATTTGGCCCCCACACTGAAAGATAGAGTGCAAAGTAATATTAATGGGTTTTCCTTTGAAGAGTATAGAAATAATATGTCCCCCCTGCTTCTGCCAATGACTTAGCACTCTGCAGCCACTTCACAAAATAGTGTACGGCAGGAAATAACAGGAGAGGAGAGATGTCTTGCAAGCACAATGTTAATGCACAAATTAAGGGTTATTAAAGCTGGCAGCTGGAAACCATCTGATGGGTCTACGATTTAATTATGATCAAAATGAAGTTCCGCAATCTCAACAGAACCAAGATATGCATTCATTGCTGTCTGATTTACCTTAGATATCTGCAATTATGTTTTTCTTTTTACTGCTCTGAAAAAAGGTACCTGTCAAAAGTGTCAATAGAGAAAACCTTTAAAACAACAGACATCTGTTTGTCATCTCTGGGAAACACTGGCTGCTGCTGCTCACATCGCCTCTCTCTTGTACAAGGAAGCAATTTAAAGTTCTTTGGAGATGTGATTGCTGAACTTCACAAGACAATCTTTACAGGTGTTACGTTTGAAAATGATACAGCAAAATACATAACACAGGCATGATAACCGAGCATATATACAAATTTGTAGCAGAAAACTTGGAAGAACACATCCTATAGTTTAAGGCAGAAAAGAATGCAAAAAAATTTTAAAAGATGAAAATTAAAGGTATCCTATTCAAAACAAAAATTACCTATGTAATTTGAATGCTTGGTTCTTACTTCCAACTGAACAAACCTCAAACATAAAACAAAAATTCCAGTTGCAGCATACACAATGCAAACAAAATTGTGCATATAAAAAGTATTAACGGATTATTCTGTTTATTTAATGATGATTTAAAATCATAGATACAGATTGATTCAAAAACTTGTGGCTGTCTCAAGACTTGGCCAGTATTTTCATATCCTACAAACAAGAATTTATACCCAGAATTTGTGATAATATGGTTAAAATGATCTGAACGTTCCCTACCCAACATCTGTGCAACGTAACATTCCATACTTCACATAGTTTTACTGATAACTGCAGCTACACAAGACTGACATTAAACAAGATAAACTTGATGAGATCTATTAAAAGGTAGAAACCAGTCCTTAAATGAAAAGAAAGATTCAATCGCCTACTTAGATTAAAAGCAAAATAGTATAATAATCCAAATAAAAAGGACATTAGCAGAAGATATACAGTTGTCCCCCTGGTATTCGCGGAGGTTACGTTCATAGAGCACCGGAGTCTGTTTTGGGACCATAATTATTGCTGGGTTATCAGACCAGGCTTGGCAAAGTCTTAGTGATAAATTTAACAGCCTCTTCAAATCTAACGTAGGCGGAACAAATTTCAGATACAAAAATTCTATATTGACTAGGATGTAAATTATCCAAAGACACTGTGAGAGACCAGTAAATATTGGTTCCATAAACAGGGAAGCATTAGCACTGCAATAGTGTCATATTACACCAGAGTATTAAGAAATGGAAGCTTCCTATTTATTAATTTTTTTTTTTACAAACTTCAAATTAAGATTTTGAAGAATTAGGACATCATAAAAATAAAAAAAATAAAATAAAATTTAAAAAAGTGCTGTCAGTTCTCGAAAGAAAGAGTAAAACAGTACATCAACATATCTATAGTGCAACAGATGCTCTGAGTATACATTAAACTTAACCTCAATAAAAACCGAGACCAAGAGTGACACCATTTAATCATGGATACCACCTAAGTGCCAAAGAGAGGGGACTACAAATTATTTAAATAAGGGATGGGGACTGGATGCCATTTTTGGCAGTACTGTTTCAGTTAGATCTCACCTGAATCTCCGAGCACCAGCACAGAGGGCAATTACCAAAACTACAAAATAAGCTTTGTTACGAAAGTCATGATTTTTTTTTTTTTTTTTTAAGTATAGAAAAAGCGAAACGAATCTTTAATGTAGACTTTAAAACAATTACCATTAAATGAGCAAAGGTAACCCTTTAACTGATTCCTTTCTGTCTGAAGGAAAATGGCTTCTCTTCGTCTCTTTGTGACTGTCGTATCTATCCGTTATATGTTAATGTTTTCCTGTGTTGCAATTGCAAAGGGAAAAGAAAAAAAATAAATAAAGTGCTTTGAAGGCTTGAGATATATGGTTGGTGACTTTGAATGTTACCTTTGTGGTCTGGAATTTTTGCTGCATTCTCGTTTACTCTGAACATAAATAACCCTGCAGTTTACGCAAGCCTTTGTCGTTACTCAGCAAACATGGTAGAAATATGAAACGATGGGGGTCAGCATATCATTTTGTCTATCATTCAAACTTCCACAATGCAAGTCATTTTTAGCAGGTAATTATATTTATGTCCAACCCCCCCCCTCTTCTTAATAACTCTGGCTTCAATTAATACAAGATAACCCTTTGGCCCACTCACCTAAAAAAAAAAAAAGAACATAGGTTCACTCTGGCTGGCCCTTTTATTACAACCTAAAAATAAAAGGTTGGAGCCACCTTTTGATTGAACAGCAGCCACATGACATGACATGGTATAGAATCCACAAGGCGCTAGAAGGGGCCCTCGGGAGTATTTCCTCATTCATCATTAATACTGTACACAGCATATACACTGATGTAGGAGAGGATCATGGTGTCACATGCGTTTTTTCCAGGTTCATCCCACAGATCCCAAATTGGATTGAAATCTATGGATTGTGCTGGCCATGGTAGAAGCCTGAAATCTCCATTATGTATCTTAAACCATGAATGCTCGATATGGGCAATCTTGAAAGTAGCCATTCCCATCAGTGTACTCACAATTAGCATCGTTGGATGCACTTGATCAGAAATGCTCTTGAGGTACACTTTGGTGTTCATTCTGCTTTCTGAAGAGACCAGAGGGTCCAAGAGTAAGCCAGCAAAAAAATGTCCTATACCATGACCCTACCACCAGAGGATCCTGGACAGTTGGGACCAAACAGAAGAAGATGAGTGATTCATGTGGCTTTCCACAGATTCATCAAACAACTTCAGTTCACCAGTCCTTAGTCCAATGCCTGTCTGCACTCCTTACACCACACAAAGTGGGTTTTTTTCATGGTGGTAAATGTGATCAGTGTCCCTACACAATGATCTCCTATTTCCATTGTCCAGTCATTGCAATGTTCTTCGCAAAATACTGCTAGAAACGGATATGGATTTCACTGCATTAAATTCCCCCGTCAGTATTACTAATAGTGTCAGCCCAGCACAACTTCACCATGTGAGCCACTGACTTATGTTGGCTCTTAGTAAGGGAATATGGACTTCCGCCAGCTTTTCCTGTAGACATCAGTCTTCGACATGCGGAGATTTTAAGAAAGTCAGAGTTGAACGGTTGGGTTTTTATCTCTGAGGCCTCAACAGATCTCTAGGCAGCTACCAGTCATCCCCTCAACTGCGAGGAAGAGACTGCCATTTCATTAAAGCGAGTCGAGCCTACCTAGTTGTATCTCCTATTTCAGCCCAAAATACCAACCAGGCAAGAAAAACTAGTTTTCTAGCACTGAAAAAAAATATCAGGCGAGAACCTGATAGAGCCCTTCTGAGCTATAGAGAGAGAGAGAGAGAGAGAGAGAGAGATGTAGAGAGAGAGAGAGAGAGAGAGAGAGACAGAGAGATGTAGAGAGAGAGAGAGAGAGAGAGAGAGATGTAGAGAGAGAGAGAGAGAGAATGTAGAGAGAGAGAGAGAGAGAGAGAGATGTAGAGAGAGAGAGAGAGAGAGAGAGAGATGTAGAGGAGAGAGAGAGAGAGAGATGGAGAGAGAGAGAGAGAGAGATGTAGAGAGAGAGAGAGAGCCTGTACGAGAGAGAGAGAGAGAGAGAGAGAGCGAGAGATGGAGAGAGAGAGATGTAGAGAGATCGAGCGCGCGATGGAGAGCGCGAGCTGTAGCGCGCGAGCGAGAGCTGTAGCGAGCGAGATGTAGAGCGACGATGTAGGAGCGAGAGAGAGATGTCGCGCGCGCGCTGTCGCGAGCGCGACGCGCTTTAGAGCGAGCGCGCGCGAGAGATGTCGCGCGCGCGAGAGCGCGCGAGCGCGCTGTAGAGACGGAGCGCTGAGAGAGCGAGCGCTGTGTCGCGCGCGAGCTGAGCGCAGCGCGCGCTGTCGCGAGCTCGCTGGCGAGAGCGACGCGCGCTGTCGCGCGAGCGCTGGCGCGCGAGAGCTGATCGTCGCGCGAGCGCGAGCTTCGCGCGCTGGCGCCGCGAGCGCTGTCGCGCGCTCGATGGCGCGCGCGCGCGCGCGCGCTGTCGCGCGCGAGCATGGCGCGCGCGCGCTGTCGCGAGCGCGCGCGCTGTCGCGCGCTGGCGCGCGCGCGCTGTCGCGCGCTGGCGCGCGCGCGCTGTCGAAGCGCGCTGTCGCGCTCGCGCGCGCGCGAGCCGTCGCGCGCTGGAGGGGGCGCGCAGCGCGCGCGCGCGCGCGCCGTCGCGCCCTGCGCGCGCGAGCGCGCGCGCTGTCCGCGCGCGCGCGCTGTCGCGCGCTGGAGCGCGGCTGTCGCGCGCTTGCGCGCGCGCCGCGCGCGACTGGCGAGCCGGCGCGCGCGCGCGCGCCCCCCTGCGCGGCCAGCGCGCTCCCTCCCCTCTCGCCATCTACCCTCCCTGCCCACCCCCCCCCCCCCCCCCCCCCGTTTTTCTTAAATAATGTAGCCAATCCCTTTCCCGAAAAGTTTCTTCCTCTTCCCCTTTATTACCCTCCAATCTTAATACTGTATTCTTTTTTTCTTGTCTTCTTTCAAATATTTTTTTAATATTTTCCAGTTTCCTTTCTAAACCTAAAGCTTTTTTTAAAAAAAATCAGAAAGTCTCTCCATTCACCTCAGGCTGTTGAACATCACCGGATTTTATTTTTTTTTTTGTTCTTTTCCTTTCATTCTTAACAACACAACAAAAAATGCGATAACTCATATGTAGAAAACGGTCCACTTACCAGCAAACTCTCCACACAGAAGCAATGTAATAAGTAATTGCATTTTTTTTTTTTTTTTCCTTTGTCTGGGATCTGATGAAATATCCTTTTAAACTCAAGCAGCCTGGAAGCAAATCTGTTGCCATAGCATGCTACTGACACCACACTACAGATACTTGAAGAACGACAACACGCACACACACACACAAACAATCCATCCCCAAAGGGGCCATTTTTTTTTAAATTAGTAAAACAGAGACATTTCTGTTAGTCGCATTAAAGTTAATCCAAAACATAGCAATGACGGTAATTACATAGAGAACTGACACTATAACAAACCACGAAAATTTTTAAATCAGAGTTTTTGTGCGTTCACAAAAGGTGATGTTGTTGTTGTTCATAAACACCATGCCACTACCTGGCAATGTCTTGACTGTGGATTATCCAGTGAGTGCGACTTAATCTACACCACCATTTGAAGATATTAGTGTGACTGGTGATACATTTTCTGAGGTTACATTTTGAACAGTTTTAACATCACTATTCCAGGTGATAAATATGTGCATCTGTCCGTGTAACCTTAGACTGCTAGTCTTTCAAAATTATAAACTATTAACACAGAATCTCCCATATGTACACTAAGGTCATTCATCTAGCAGCATACAATATATATATAAACACTGTCAGTGGCTTAGTTAAACAGTTCATAGGCAGTTGCATCAGTTTTTATACAGTGCAAATTAAAATCACATGGTTAAAGATAAATAGATTATGAGTTACAAAACTCTAAAGTTTTTTTAGTAAATCACTCCATCATCTTCAATAATGGCATTTTATCTGTTGGTTTTGTAACCAGTCATCTCCTCTTTATATCTTTTAGTTCCTCTTCCAAATCCAAGTCATTATCTTTTTTATGTATCTTTTCTTTTTCATCATGTTCCATTCTCATCCTTTAAATCATATTCATATTTATCTTATCATCATGCACCCAACACACTTCATCTTTTGTGATAATAATCTCATTCTCTTCATTTTGCATATTTATTTTATTATCACTCTCTTCTAACTTCTCTACTCTTAACTCCAAATCCTTAACTAAATCTTTCAAATACAGTTTTGTATTAATAGCACCATCCTCCTCCAATTGGTATCTGTTATATATACTCTCCTACAGATATACAAAGTTTATATGTTCCACCGTGGTTATTTATAACATAACATTTGCACGTGGAACACATCATTTAATGTTTATAAAACAGTCTGTAGCAGATTAAAACTAATACAAAATCTACCAAATATGTAATATCAATGAGGCTGATTACCTATATAGAATTAACATTTTAAACAATACTGTCATAAAATATGCATAATACGTATAAGCAAAACTTACTTTGCCATCATTTAGTGATATAAGTAAAACTTCCCAGATAATATTTAGGTGGTATAACAGAAATTCATCAAACTTGGGAGAGCAGGTGGTATATTGTGTAGGTTGTAACATGAGACAGATGTATAAAGCGCTTGGTCTCTGTCCCAATTCATCTCATTTTATAAACACCATAAACATTTTAGTAACAAATACTTGTTTGAAATTTAAAAACTTGTATTTTTAAAATATATAATTGTAATTATATTGCACCAGAACTGTGTTATTTGTGAAAAGGCTAACATAATATACATAAAAATGAAAAAGTATTAATAATTGTCTTAAGTTTGGCTATCAGACTGGTTAGTAGGGTTAATATCTGTTTATGATTTAGCATTAAGGGCACCTGACCTGTTAATAATTAATACTTGACTGTTGGATTCAGAAGTAATTATAGGTGTACTCCCATCTTTGTTCTACTTTTATTTGCATCAAATTTGCTTGGATGGAGGTGGGCAACAGAGACCAGAGTAGAGTACGTCAACTGGAAGACTGACGTCTTGCTGGGGACTGCCAGAGAACCATCAAGTAAAGGTAATCTCCGGCAAACAGCTGGTTTTGTAATGTTTTTTTTTTTATAGACTAGTTTGCAGACATAGGCCCTTGAGGTTAGAGAGGGTGGCACAGAAGTTGATTTAGTAATTAACAAATATGGAAGGGTGGCGTGGTAGTACCTCACAATTTGCAGTGGTCTCAATGAAGAAAGTGGAAATCTCTTATGGAGAAGTAGTGCAAAAGACCTCCAAATCTCTACATTTCTGACAGAAAAGAATTTTTTATTGTAGAAAGTGTGATATATTTTAACATTACACATGGTAGCATAGGAGCTTTCCTTAATTAATTAATTTTTTTTAAAATATATACATATATGATGCACATAAATTGTATGAACGAGCAAGCCAGCTGTTTTTGTTTTTTTTTATATTTATTTACAGTACTTAACAAAAGTGGGTAAACACTTTCACTCTCACATGCACACACACTTCCTTTACATGCCACCCCGGTGGTCCAGTAGGCTAAAGAACTGATACAGAGCTACAAGAAAACATTGTGGGTACAAGACCAACTTAAACCACATGTACAACATAAAAATAGAGATGCCTATTGCAGAATAGCATCATTACACTCCGGAACATTCTTCCTGATGACAGTGACAGGTAGAGAGATATGTATGAAGTATGATCATAAGTCAGGATATGCCCAAATTAACTTTCTAAAACCTTTTAAGCGACTGACATTCACACAAGACTTTCTGATTGTTTTACTTTCAGAAGAATGAGTTTTTGGTTTATCTAGTTAAGAATTTTAAAAAAGAATAAAAAAAAACAAACTGAGATGTCTCAACAAGTTGCAGTTAAAGGTAAAGCATCTATTAGAAGGTGGACTCCCTTTAGCTACACGTTGGCCGTACAGCAGCAGCCTAGAATACACAAGTATTGAGGGATACTAAACGTGAAAACTTGAAGAAAATGGCCGATTTCTCCTCTAGAGGTTAACAAGCATTCAGTGTTTTTGCTACAGCTTGCCAAGTCAAGATCTGAGCACCATCCAGAGGAGAAGGGAGGGCTCGTCTGGCACCAAAAACTAAGGTCAACACAAAATTGGCTGTTTTCTTTGACCTTTCCAAACCTAACAAGGACTTTTGCATTCACACAAGAAACTAAATAAGATGGGTAACTAGGTACAAAAAAAGTGTGTTAACTTGGACATGAGCATTACAAATTCACTGCATTTTTTCTTTTCTTTTTCTCTTAATGAAAATGCACGCCATCTTGAAGCATTCACCAATGAGAAAATGAAATTGTCCAAATACAGGAGACAGAGAAATAAGTTACCATACTGAGGCCATGGATCCGGCCAGATACGATTACAGCCATTACATCTCAGACGGATTTCATTTTAACTCATATTAAAATAGTAACCCTGCCCATTTTTTTCCCTTCTCTCTTTCTATTTCTCTAAATGCTGGAAACAATAACAAAATAATTTCTTAAGACGAATTCTTTTTTTTTTTATGTTTGACAGTTTTCAAATCTCTGTCACCCCACCATTTATAATTGTCAACCCAAGACCGATGCAGATAGACCATATCACCATGTTTAATAGAGCAGCGCCCTCTATAATGATGAGCAAGAACTAATACATATTTTCTCAATGACAACAATCCAAATAAGTCAGATGCAATGACTTCCTTTGGAACATCAGATAAAATCTATCCTTTTTAAACAAAAACAAAAGGGGGTCAACCATGACCGTCCAAGTCAGGGTGTCCCACCTTTCTTCTAACCCTGACTCTTCTCAGCTGTGTCACAATGCTGCTGATGTCCATTGTGGCATACACCGCCATCAACAATGAAGATAACAGTAGTGAAAAAGTGTAATGATGCTGTTGTTGCTGTTGTTGTTAAGCGAGTTGGACGTCCAAATGCCGAGTCCTCCTCGTTCCTGAGAGAAGTTCGTCGAGCCGACAAACGGCCCGGTCCCCCCGACACCGCGGGCCCCCAAGGACCCGGGAGGTCTCTCTCAAGTCGGACACCAAGGAGATGCCGTACAGCTGTTTCACGCTATGGCGATCATCAGCGACAAGTCTCCTCCGACCCCAACCTGGGATCGAACCCGGTACAGGAGCAACGGTCCCCTTACGGAGCTAACCCGCTACCACCTGCCCCACCGGGCCGGCTAATGATGCTGTAGACACTAGGTTGCAAAGACTATCCTATGCCCTGTGACTTTGGCATGGGGAAGGGTGGTAGATCCCTACAAGGACTCTTCATTTTAAGATGTGGGAGAAAACTGGACAGTGTGGAAAATACTCAACCTTGGTGGCGGTTCAGTGGTTTGACCACTGAGCCACTGCCGCCCCTGCCTGGCAAGTAAGACAGTCTACAACGATCCCGTAAATTGGCTTCCGTATCACTTTAGATTTGCAGACCAATCTCAGACCAAATCCATCTTTGTCCTTTATCCCAGCACACTGTTCTGACCCCTTATAAGTTGTTCTCCCAAGTTTACAGTCTGTAGTAATTAACTCGATGTTATGCTAACATGTTTTGTTTGTGGGCATGCAGGAAATTGTTGGTGAGACCATATCAACCCTAGTGCTCCCTTAATCTGTCAGGGTCTGGCAAAAGATCCTGCTACCTTCACCACCTTGAATCTCTGCACAGACTAAGATGCAGAGAATACAAAACGACCAGAATGAGCACAGCTATCCATCTTCGACTTATGCTAATTTCTTTTTTTAAAATAGGAATAGGAGTAATTAGCATAAAGTAAAACCTTGCGTTTACATAAGTATGTGAAGGGGATACTGATGGTGGCATTAGACTAGCAGCATTTGCAATTTCAACAAACATCCTTATGCACAATCTCCATAAAATAAAATTAACAATACATTCCTTAGAAAACTTAAAAATGTTTTTCTTTTATCATAAAATCAAAGCATTTTTTTTTAAAAGCAAAGTGAACATGGCTCAATGCTGGAGCATCCCTCAACCTAGAAGATTACAGATTCACATCAGAAACAACAGATACAGAAGCTTGCGCGTGGGTTCGTTCCTCAGTACTCATGTTGGCGCCACCCCAGATTTATCCAACTCTGCTTTGCATACGTATAATGCATTACCAGGCTGAGGATGACATCGCCAGAGATGCTGAAATGTCACCACTTACCGGGCAAGCCATAAAACAGTCTTTTCTACGTAGGTTTCTCTAAACTAAAAGCTGAGTTAGTTGTTTGATTTTTAATTACTCTCAACACCAATCTCCTCCCAAGCCATGTTCTTCTGCTCCATCTGACACATCAAACATAGATGCTTAAACATTAGAACAGACAGGCAGGCAGGCAGGCAGACACAGTGACAACTCACCTGACATTATTGTGCTTCTGGATGTAAATTTTGTGAAACATAGTGTCTTTGGTATTGCGTGCAATATCAGCTTTCATTTCCATGGCAACGTGCCGGGGCAAAACAGACAGCAGCAAATGTTCCTGAGAATTAAAGCAAAGTGAGAAGAGAAAAAAGAGGAAAGTTAATGGGTTTTACATAAAACAAACAGTTTGGCTATGTCAAGTCTACCAGCAAATGTTATCAGCAGAAACTGACACTTACTTTACAATAAAAAAAAAAAAAAGATAAAAATTTGCCTAATTTTAACTCTATGAATATAAACTATAGCACATTCAATTTGTGGATTATTTTCTCTTATTAAAAAAAAATGTATATATATATATATATATATATATATATATTTCTGTGCAGTGTCAGCATCACCACCATCAAATGAGAAAGATATTAGAAAAAACATGACAGGAAATTGGTTTTGTTCAGTTGCGAGTGTACACACAGGTATAATCCGCGAGTATGTGCTTAGATGCATGTTTGCAGGTGCACATGTGAATTTCTGTGTACATGTATGAAAGGTCGGCGGGAAAAAAATTAAAACTATTCACCTGACGAGAGAGTGGTGGTGGTGTTAGGCTATTCAGTTGATTTGTTACATTGAAATAACAGCAACAAGAGCTCAGTAAGCTTCCAAAACGGGATGGCGGCCTATTGTCAGATGGTTGGTAAGTATTTACATAAACACCAGCCCTCCTCAGATATGAGAGAGAGAGAGAGAGAATGATCCAAGTGGACCAGTGTCCATGTAAGCTGTTGCCACCACCTTTGTTGTTTTTTTTAATGCATTCATATGCTAAATGTGCTTCATTTTCTAAGGCAATACAGTTCAGTAGAGATGAAAACCAATTGTATTTCATCCTCTTGTTCATTTGGCATAAAGCTAACAGTCATCAAAGAATCGACAAGCCAGATACATAAATTTAGTTTTTAATGTATTAAAAATCCATACTGCTGTTTTTAAATATCATAAACGTATCTAAAAAGGTGATAAATTATAACTACAATAAAACCAGTTCACATAAACAATTAAAATGGTTCATCAATCATGTCTAAACAGCAAGCAAGGAAGGCTATCATATGCACAAATGAAAAGGCTGTCCTTCTACAAATGTGGCAGGCTATCATTCACAGGGGAAATTTAATATAGATTTTTGTTTTGTTTGTTTGTTTTTTTTGAACTAGAAATTTCTAACTATAAACCGTCAACAGGATTCAAGACAGTGCTGGGGGGAAAAAAAAATATGCAAGATGATTTCCAGTTCAAAACATAAAAATGAGACTGAACAAGATACAGACCTGAGCAAGACAATTAGAGTAGATTTTTAGCCCAGCCGTTCAGAAAAGACAAATTGAAATTAGTTTTTTTTTAATTTTTTTTCTTTAAATCTAAGCAGAAACTGCAGTTGTAAAGTCTATATGCTAATCATAGAAGGGAGTCACAGTAAGGTCTCCATACAGATAAGTAGCTACGGAACTACTTTTCGCCATTGTTAGAGAATCTATTTACAGTAGCCATTCACAGGTAAGGAATGGTGATAATTACTATTCTAAAGGTAATCTTGTGATTAACCCAGTTTACGATTGAGAGGAGACCCTAAAAAGACATCAGAAAGCAGGCCCCCTAATAATACATTTTTCTTTTTTTTTTTAAGTTAGGTGTGGCCTAACACTGGAAAAGAACAATACTGTTGTTGTACTATTACAACAGATCTAGAAGCTTGATGTCCCCCCCACCACAACTGTCACACAACCAAACAATACAAAATTAAAAACTAGAATAAAAACACTGTATAACTTTCCAGAACCCAAATATCAAGTTACTTTTATTTGATTAAATCAAACTTTCTTTATTTTTTTATGACTTCCACATTTTAGTCTCACTAACTAGAGAGTCTGCATACAATGAGACACAATGCAGATGATTACGATGATCATGTGATCACAAACTACACCACCATTTTAAACAGCCTCCTCCATTGATATGATATTTACAGGTAGCCACTTTCAGTTCCCCACTAATCCAACTATAGGTTAGAATTGCAGAACTCATTTTCTCTTTAGAAATAAAGCTTTAATAAGTTTGAGTTAAGTGTTAAACGACTTTTCTAAAGTTTCCTGTTCAAGGATTTACCACATTTATGACAAATGGAAGTAGGCCCCCGAGACTCCTGACAGTATTAACCAAGTGCCAGCAAGTGCTCAATAAAAAAAAAAAACAAAACTTCAAAGTGTTGGTCTAAAACTAGAGATCTATTGAAAATAGTTAATTCTAAATAATAACTCTCATAGTGCCCTGCCATAATTATTAGTACCTGTTTAAGCCACCTTTTTCAGCATAAAGAATCTCCTTATACCATGCTGATGTGTCTTTAAAATAACAATGTATCCTATAGAATTCAGATGGTCTTCAAGAAACAGCAATTCTCCCTTTCCACCATGCCAGATTGCAGTCCACAGCACGAACAACCCTCCAGCTTCTGCCTTTGATCAAAGGCTGGAGACACTGGGATGAAAGGTCTTTGTTAGAACTTCAACAAAACCAGGTGCAATTCCACGATGTGAACTGCTAATACCTGGACTCACCAATATTTGAGTATCTTGCCAGACATGTTCTCTGACCAGAAAGAGATCCTTGTGTGCTATAGTTGATGGCTATGCTTGATCAGTCTTTGGCATATTTCTGCTGCATGGGCATCCATCTGGAGAACCTTGACAGTGAGTATAGCTGAAATGTCAAAATCTTTGGGGATCTGTTGTTTACTCTGGTCACACACTGAATGGCTTATAACACAGCCTGATACTGGTTACCTTGGTATCTAGACAACCGGCATGAACATACCCTTTGTCTGGCATATTAATTTATAGGGATGGCCAAATCAACAAGGCAGAATACTTTTGGACGGGATTCTTTAGTGTATCGTTACCTTGAACACAGCCTGTCAGATAATAAGTGTGGTTTTCTTTTGCCCTATGCTTCATGGATAGAAATTCAGAGGTGCATCAGACTAAATAGACTTTGGTAATGAGTTCCCAGCGGTGGTTGTCAGTTAAGATTTCTGGGTTAGCTTGTTGGAGGAAGGAAAAAAAAAAACAACTAGAAAGATTAAACATCTTGGTTATTTACAGTTTCGGGTGCTGAAATAATCCAATTTGGCATCCTCTAGTAGGTCGATCTGATTAATCAATATCTGTCAGACACCATTTGTTAGTAATTAGTGAACAGACTATCAGATGCCTAATCCCTGTTAATGTGATGTGCTTTGCACACTGATGACAATATTCCAGCAGATCAATAGCACTCACCTTTATCTGGCTGATAAGCTGCTAAGGTTTGAATAGAAAAAAAGTGATTGACAATTTACTGTCCCCCCCCCCACCCCTGTCATTCCGAAAGATTTTACAGGTGAATAATGAGTAATCCTGTAAATAAGGTGGGGTGGGGTAGGAGGCCACATCTTTCTAAGAAAGTTTTCCTTTAGTAAATGAGGGCAAACCCTGGTGGGTGACCAAGACCGCTTTTGGTACCAAGGCTGGAGTCAGTCACGTGGCCAAAACCTACTTCAATCCCAACTGTTATTTATAAACTACTGAGTCACAGCATGGCACGGTGCACTAAGCTACTTGTAGCGATCCTTAATGGGTATATTTACTGCAGCCATTTACAGATAATAGGGTGCGGATGATGACGACGATCACCATTACTATTCTGAGAGTAAATCCTGCAATTAACCTAATTTAGTTCATCAACAAATAAGAGGAGATAACTATGAAAGTATGAGAGGAAAAAAACAAAAAAAAAAGGGGGGGAGATCCCTAAGTAATATATATATATATATTTTTTTAAAGATGTTGTAATGTCCCTTTCTGGTACCGATATCGATCACTGCAGCATCACAACAGATCTAAAGGACGGATGTTCCCTGTCACATGATCAATCTGTACGCCATTAAGAGAGAGAGAGAGAACTTTCCAACCCAACGTAATGTCAAGTTACCTGATAAACTAGAATATTGAAAGTCATCAGAAAAATGAGCAAGGTACGGATTTAAACTAATGAGGTGTTCAGATACAATAAAAAAAACAGGGCAGAATGATGATCATGTGATCTCAAAACACAATGTCATTTCAAGTGAGCCCATTGGTAGTTACAGATATGGAGAAAGTGAAGAAGAAACATTCAGCTTGGATAAATGCATGACAAAATTAAAATGACTGACTTTCATTGAGTGGTAACAGAGGGTGGGTTGTGGTGGGGCCAGTATTTTAGTGGCTGGTCATTACCACATAGTTAGACGTCAAGCAGAGTTTAGAATGAACTCCATCAAGAAGTATCGTTTTTTAAAAAAAAACTAACGCCATGCTAACTGTCAAAGTAATTTTACTGTCTACAGCATGGACAAGTTGTTAAACTAAATAATTTGTGTATGAATTAGGTCTTTTCTTTTGTAATTTTTTCCACAATAAATGATTTTATCATAAGTATTAAGCTTTTTCATTTCTTATTTTATATAAATAGTACAAGTGATTTTAGAAAGCCCTATGCCATATATAATTGGTTCATTAACGTATATAGTTAAGTGTAGAACAGCATAGACCTACTACACATGAACGTGTGTGGTACGTACAATGAACTTGTATTTAAACATTCATCATATAAGCTCTTTAAATACAGAGACATTAGGATTGGTAAATCCACAATTATGGTTGTGTTAAATCAACAAAGAAATATCTCATATTTCATATAATTCATTTGAAGGTCTATAAGTCATATTAGCATGATTATTAGAAAGTATGTGTTTATAACATGTTAAAATGAGTTTATGCCAAAAAGTCCATTGTGCAAGAATTCTTTATCCTACCAAGACCTGTCATTGGCAGTATGGCTGCTTGTCTGTGCGTCTACATTTCTTCACATCTGTACATTTAAAACTGAGGCCAGAGATAATGCAAGGTAGATTTTAATAGCCTGCTCGCAGAGTCAATAAAAATGCATTAATGTAAATGTTGTATGCACATTTAATGGACCAAAACTAAAGATCTGAGAAAATTTCTTTTGTACACATCAGAAGATAGATTAGTGAGAAAGTCCAAGATCAATAGCTATTAATAAAAGTCATTACCAATGCTTTAGCCATTCAATTAATGCTGACAGCCTTTAATTTTCTTTTTACTTTGGAATTTTGTTCTTATTGACTTCTCTCATTTAGAGCAAATCACAGCTGAATTAGATTAAAAGTCGGTCTTTCATTTTTTAAAAAAAAAAAAAGAGACCAAACTTTTTTTTAAACAAATGTAAACAGTTTCGCTCCCAGATATCAATAACTGGGGTGACTAATTTTACCATTTACATACTCAAGGACTTAATGATAATTTTTTAAAATGTAAGTTGAGTCTCACACACTTTTTCTCTCTCTCTCTCTCTCTCTCCTCTCTCTCTCTCTTCATCTCTCTCTCTCTCCATCTCTCTCTCTCTCTCTCCTCTCTCTCTCTCTCCATCTCCATCTCTCTCTCTCCATCTCCATCTCTCTCTCTCTCTCTCTCCATCTCTCTCTCTCTCTCTCTCATCTCTCTCTCTCTCTCTCCATCTCCATCTCTCTCTCTCTCTCTCTCATTTATATATATATATATATATATAAATTAAAGAAACCATAACCACATTAACTAGTGTGGCATTTTCTGGGCTTAGAATCAGAAAGCAATGTATTCTGAGCAAGAAATGTTTTCTGAAACATTTTTTTTCCGTTAAATGCGACACTTAGCTGGTTATCGAAAGCTGGTCAAATGCGTGGTGTGCTCAGGCAGAAGTGACTCCTGCACGGTAGCTCTCCACAGAGACTTACAATACAGGGGTGCAACTTATAAATCTGTCTTTTTTGGTTTTCTTTTCCAAATGAAAGGAAATTCCGATGGTATTTCTGGTAAATGCTCATCACTTTACCAAGTGACTGTGGCTTGGTTTTATATTATGAAAAAAAAAAAAAAAAAGAGGAGGAAGAATAAATGGAATATAAATTCAGGTGCAAAGTAGCATGTGCCCGCTCGCCCCTTGTAGATTCAAAAAGGACCTTCTTGTCCAACAGCAAACCTCGAGTAAGACCCAGTGCTCACCTACATGGGGAAAGGAAGTCTTCCAACTTATACAGAGCCTCCATCCTTCTAAAAAAAAAACAAATTCTTGTCGTCACCACTCATGAAGGGTTACAAAGGGGTCATAACCTAAGAGACGGAAATAAGTATAAGAAATCAAGGGTTGACGATCCCCACCTACTCGAATGCTTCGTACCCTTTTGAAGTTTTTAATGTCTCGGCCCGGTCCTGCATGAGCTCTTTAATGTGTGAGACTACAAAGTTCAATTGTTGCCGACTGCTCGGAATAACCGACTCCCTCGCTCCGTGGAACACCTTTGTCAACACCCCCAAACGTTGCCGGGAAACCAAGCCTCCAGGTGCATACTCTACAGCCACAGCTGTAGAGGAACGACTCAACTCTTGACACGTTTGGACCAATACTTAAGAATTTACCCGCTTGTTTGTAGTCATTTGCCAAGATTCAGTTTTTAACACGAGTTCATTTTGTACAATTTCCCAGCTATTCCAGATAATGCCAATATATTTAAACATGACATCTTTGTATAATTCTAACATGGTGCCGGTTTCCTTGCTGAAAAAGCTTCTTTAAAAAAATTAAAAGATTGAATGATGTACAAGATTTAGAAAATTACAACTCTATCGGGTTCTAATTCAATCTGTAAAAGTTATCATCACAATTTGGAAGTACATAAATTTACAAATTTTTTTCTGTGCCATGTGTACAGTTACAGAAGTATACAGTTATTAGATGAGTACACACATGACCTCAGTTATAACAAGCTGGCTGAAATCGAGAAAATTCAAAACAATTTTTTTTTTTTGATTTTACACAATCTGTTTTCCATTCCCAGCTTTCCACTGCTAATGATTATTGCTAATTGTGCTTCCAGTTGCTGGAATTCACAGATCTTCACCAATCCCGTGATATGATAATAAAATTCCGATCAACAGACGCCATAACAAGAGAACTTGGGATTGCTTGACTTTGTCATTTGTTTAATTAGTCTGGCCTCAAACCAAATAGACACCTGGTTAGTCTTGTTTAAGTGATTTACTGTTTGATCAGAACTGAGTCTACTTTCCATGAAATTTTAGGCAAGAAATGAATCATCTTTACGTTATAATACATCTTCACAAATACGTGTGTGCGTGTGTGTGTGTGTGTGTGTGTGTGTGTGTGTGTGTGTGTGTGTGTGTGTCTGGTCATTGTTATGGTTATGTTGAATATATTTTGTTTTTTTTTAAAAATTTGTAGTGATTTAATACTGAAATAGTTACATGTGCTTATGACTTTCATCAGGGTCTCCATACTACTTAACCTTTTACAAAGCTGGTTATTTACAGACACTTTGCAGCTTTACTCTTTAAAGACCCAAAGAAGAAACAGCTGATGATGATGATGAAGCAACAAGAAATGAAATTCTTGTTCAAACAAACAAACAAACAAACAAAAAGATAAAATTACTAATTTTTTTTTTTTTCGGCACAATAAACTCTTAACATTTATGGCTTTTCAGTTTAGCACAGTGAGGAGTGAAGCGACATTCAGAGCCAGCGTGAAGGAAAGAGACAAAAGGTTGTCATGGCAACATCCTTTCCAGAGTCGTCACACGAAGTTTTCAGAGTCTCTGTTGTCTGATACCTTTTGTACGTAAAATGTCAAACAGAAATAAAATCTATTGCTGAAGATTATCAAAAACCAAAGTAATTAAACCCAAAAGGATTCTGAGTTTAAAATAACATTCTGTAACACCTTCAGGGAAACAAATACAAAAGAAATTCTGCATTGTAACTTTATCAAGACTAAATAAAAAGAGAGAAATAGAAATTAATGCCAATAAGATTTTAATTGTCATATTAAAAAAATGTTAGGCAAAATAAAAATATGGAAAAAAAAAGTTAATTAAAATTCACAAACAATTCAGATGTGCTTTCTTTTTTATCTATAACAAAGCAGACATTAGTTTGGGCATTTACCATCAACTTACTGGTAGTAACTAAATTAACTAATGGACCTATGTTTCAAAAATTATTTTCCTTTCAGAGTTTGTGCTAAGATAAAAAAGGTCCAAAGGTCTGCTCTGGAGTGCAAGAACATTAATTAGCTTAAGCATTTTTACTATATATATATATTTTTTTTTTGTAGTGTAAAATAGCCCAATGGCATCGTGTGGCAAAGAGTTAATCAAAACCTATGTCAACAAATTTAGCAAATAACAGGTGATGTCCAATGTCTGCTTTCTACTGCAATTCAACATGGTTGCATACCAACCCAGAAAGGGGGGGGGTGATCCCTAGACTAAACCCAGATTATCAAAAAGGTGGACTCAGTCAGTCAGTTACTACAATCAGAGTGATGGGAAAGTACCCAAACTGTCCTCTACTACTTTCTGTAAATAGTGCATCACCAAGAACTTTCCATTCTTATTTTGACCGATGAAAATATTTAGCTCCACATCCATCTGAGAGCGCTGTCCACGCATTTGAGATGTCATCAGTGGTAAAATTCTGTAGAAGTTAAATCCAGAGACGCTTGAATCTAGAAAGGGAACCTCATTCAGTCTGGATAAAACAGAAAATGTCTGCAAATCCAGGTAAACCACCAACCAGAAATGTCCGATGCCGTGTTCATTCAGTGCAACTCTTTAAAAAGTGCAAATTTAAGCAGAAAACCAAGATTTATTTCATGAAAACGTCTTTGGACTATTAGATGGTTTTAGCTTGCATTACTACTGCTCTGATTCTGAGGTATATGTACAATGTTAAGAACACACCTAAGGATTTCAGAAAAGAAAAAAAGGTTGTTCCATTATTTTAAAATAAGCAAAAAAATCCCTTAAAAAAGAGAGTTCGATCTCAACCACAGTTTATTTAATTTAAAGTGAAAGCACACAGATTGTTTCTCTTAAATTTTAAATGGATATATTAAGAATCTGGAAAGTATAATCAGTGATGGCAGAATGGATTTGATTGATCAATCTCCTAATTAAAATTTTTGTTTAAAGGAGTCCAGCATCTTCAGAAAAATGTCTCTTTCTTTTCTTTTCTTTTTTTGTTTTGTTTTGCATTGGCAGTGATTTTTTTATAGTACTATACTTGGTTAAGCAATACCTGTTTATGTTATAGCCACTGATTTTACCTGCACTTCATCTTTAAGATCGCGCGGCTTAGACGTTTTACCAGAGATGAATCCTCACATCGGATATCACAAAATTACCAAATGTCTTAAAATAAAGATCAGTGATTAGTGTTTAAGGAATAAAAAAATTCGAAGTTTATCAATAAGCAGACTATTTGCGATCTCACTTTTATAGCTAATTTCAAAGGAATAGTAAATGTAAACCTCAAATGCGTTCCTGTCGAGAAGACCACAAGCAGCTGTTTTCATCATAGTTGTGCGCACGGTATGACGTCTGTATTGGTACTCAGCACTACTTCTATCTACTCCTGCTTAGATACGACACTGAAGTTAAATCGCAAAAAGCGACTAAGTCATTAAGTTAGAAGTTGGCCTCAAAAAATATATCTTAAACTTACATTAATTAACTTTCAAACAAAGAAAAGAGTGTCTCGGGTTTAAAAAAACACAAACAAAAAGCAAAACTCATTTACCCATAGATATATTGTTTTCTAAATAACTAAACACTTTTTTTTAAAATTAGAACTTTCCTCTACCATTATTTTCAAAGAAATATCAATGTATTAAAACAGCTCTTGTCGTCATTTCTACTTTCACTTTTAAAAAAATCCATCAAACACACAAGATTGTAATCTCCAAAGAACCAATATGAAAACTTTATACTAATTATTTTGTATACATACAGAGTTGCCCAAAAGTTAGTTTACCAAGATAGGCAAATTATTATTTACATTTTATTTTGATTTAAATAAATATGATGTAATTTGGATGTACCTTATATCAAAATTATTAACATACCATGCATTTATCAAAATTTCAAGAGACATTTTTCTGAAAATTGATGAGCAGCAAGATACAGTAAGCTTTCAAATTGAAAGCCTTCATTGCTTACACACGTTTGACAATGACCAGCCATGGAATTATAGATTGCCTTCCATAATTCTACATTAGCACGAAACAATGCAAAATCCCGTTCACCTGGTCTTCAGTTGGTTTATTCCACAAGGTTTCTTCTGTGCATGGACATGGTTTTTCAGAATACACTACAGTGATAAATCACACTTGGTGTCAATTCAGGAGAACATGTGGTACTAAGTAGTTTCTCAACTGGTTGCGAAAATGTTCCATCTAAGAAATCTGGCACAACTCTACTATAATGAGGTGGCATTCCATCTTGCTGCCACCAGATTCTGTTTCGAAGGATGGATAAAATAATACATTATCTTGGTAAACTAACTCTTGGGTCACCCTGTATCTACTGATTCATAATGAGTAATTTTAATAATGAAACCAAATTGTAAATAATAATATACGTTAATGTTTGACTGACTTCAGTAATTCTTTTGGAACTGTAGAGAATTTCGGATATATAATATTTTTAATGCAGCTAAATTTGTTACACGACTGGCTTTCAAAATTTTTCTTAACAAAATCTGTTATGACAGAACTGCAGCTAAGTAGAGTAGATTATCACACTCTATTATGAAAGCATCAGTTGGTTTAAAAATGATATTCGCCGATATTTTCCTTACCCTGTGGCCTTGTGTGGGCCACATAATGGCTGTCTGTCTGTTTCGTTTAACAAACTGAACCAAAATAATGCATAAAACAGGATCTCTTAAACATCTTAAATTAGCTATTTAATGGTGTCACAGGATTCATAAGCAATTTTTAAAACAAGTCTATACTCTGGATAAAACTGTTTTATCTGTCTTGCATAATTTTATTAAGATTTATGAATAAATTTGTAACAGCAGAACTGTCTTTCCTATGTTGGAAAATGTATATTAAATACCTCCCACTGTTAATCCTCTAAATAAAATGATCATGTCAAAGATAGTGCACACATTATGGAATCTTGGCATCATAATGTTTATCGATTTACAATGGAAATAATCATACAGACATATTTAATAAGAAAATCCATGAATGTTTCAGAGCTATCGAGTAAGAAACCTGAAAAGGTATGGTTCCACTGTCTCAGGTGAAGCCTCATCTGGAGAATTAACTGGAAAAAAGGGATGCTGTTAATTCTGGGCGACGTCAAGGTTTACCGTTCCCTCCGCTTTCATTTGGCAAGATACAGAGGGTAGAATGTACCATAAAGTAAACTTTTTAAATGTTTGAAACATTTAATGACTGAGAGCGGAAATTTCAAAAAGTTCTAGCTTTTCACACGCTGCATTATCAAGACCTCTTTTCTGACCAATAAGCAGGATTCTTTTGACGTGGGTTTACAGCCAGCATCCCCAACGTAGGGAGAACTCTCAAACAATCATATTAAAATAATAAAAAAAAAAAACAAGTTTTCATCAGCATCATCATCATTTAGAAGCTGCACGTTGTTTTACAATAAATATAACCTTTCGCGTGGAGCAGACAAGATGGCGACGTTCTCTTTCTGCACTGAGTGTAGAGAGATGTGCGGATAGAAAACAAACTGACAGTAACGATGGAAGCCAGTAGGAAAAAAAAAAAAAAAAGTTATCTAACTCGTCACATCACCGCGCCCGGCTTTTGGCATTCGTCATGCTGTGTTTAGGGAATGCACGAGAAGAAAGATTGCTCGTTGTGCTGCACGAGAAATGGGCGAGAGGTTACCGCGCTCTCTAGAGCCAGTGTTTCCTCAGTGAACCACGAGACCTGGCAGCGACAACCAATCAATCAAACATTATCAACACAGGTTCCCTTCATTCAGGGGGGGGGGACACCCTTAAGGAAAAACTTCTCACACAGAACCGTTTTAATTTATATTCCACCAAGCATTTAATTTTTCTTGTCAAATATGTGCGTTCAAACTAAACTGTTTAAAGGACTTTAAGTCAACCTCCCCAGAATTCAAAAGAAACCAATCTCCCATTCGATGTTACATTTTTTTTGTTGTTATTTTTCTTTAAATGTAAGAGACATAATTACTATAACCAGAGCTCAGCTGTTTCACTGGACAACGTGGACTTGTGCACGTAGCGGCGCCACCCTCATCTGATAAATGCTACCCACAAAGGCGATGTCAAAAAAAAAAAAAAACAGGTTGTGTATATTTTAGAAATTACTGGGTCTCAAATTATTCTGCTTCTTAATAAATGAGAGGGTTTTTCCTGTTTCTAATTATCCAGATAACAGAGATGCTGCAAGAGGTCTGAAGCAGACAAAGTACCTGTTCGCTTTTAGTTTACCGAAACTATGATATCGAGCACGACTCGGCTTCCCCAAGGACACCCGACCTGAGAAACGCGGCCAACCTTCACGGACAAACACAGATAAAAAGAAAAATATACGGCAAGGAACAATATCTGCCAACGGGCTGAGGTGGCACCGCACCAACTCACCTGCTGCTGGTTTTCTCGCTGTGTGTTTATCCGCACCTCGATGCATCGCCTGGTCTCGAGGAAGGCTTTCCGCTGGGCAACCTCGGATGGGTGATGGGTGAAGACACCTGCCAAATTCACACCGGTGAAAATGAAGATGTTGCTGAGAATCTGCAACAAAAAATGGGGGAGGGGGGTAAACAAAATAGGTACAAAGTCCATTTCCAATGCTGGAGTTTAGCAAATCTTACAGGTAGAAATATAAACAAAAACAAAATTTGTTACGTTAATTAAATTTTAAAGAATTGAGGTAGAACTTTCAAGAAAAAAAAATGGTGTAACAACTGATTATTAGATATGAAGATGCAAGATATAAAAGATTTAAAAATATTTTATTTAAATTTTAAAAAAAAAAAGTGTTGTTGCCTCCTTTAATGATATACAGTAGTTTCCCTATTTCCGGCTTTACTTATGTTCCAGGTGAAACATCGCCTTGGCAAGAATTTTTAAAAAGCAACACGTCACTTATCTATAAACCAACCACTGATTGAGTAACTGTTTCCTCACCTAAGTCATTAATCATTAACCCTCCATCTACTAGATCAGTTTTTACCACCCAGTAAGTAGCATGCTTGTTAAACATTGGCTGCCTACTTTCAACACTCTCGTAACACAAAGCATATATATATATACAGGTATTCTGCTATACTAATGAGTACCTCAGGTGATATACAGAGGTAAGAAATCAATACAGAAAACAGTATTGCTTACATCAGAACTGATCTGCTACAGTTTTCTAACATAATTAACAAATGACAAAAACAATCAATTTTTTTTTTAAAAATTGCAGAGTCATTAACACTCCAGTTAATAACATTGTTGTCACCGGAAAAGAAAAAACAAAGGGGGGGTGTGGCTTAATTAACTCTGTAGTCTATTTAGGATTTTAGTAATATTTTTTATACGCTTCATACGGTTGATCTGTTTCTAAAAACTTGCTATAAAACTGGAAAATATTTTTTTTTTTGATTTCATCTGCTGGCCCTGCTGGGCCAGACTAACGTGTGAAATGAGAAAAGTGAACAGATGCCGATATGCTGAAAGGTGCCTGCTGCTTGAAAGATGATGAGAAAAATAGCCTACCCACAATGAAAGAAGCTCCATCTCAAACTGACAGGTGAACTCTTTAAAAAGCAAAGTTTCTGTTTCCTAAATGATAAGCAGCACACAAATGTAAGTTTAATGAATTTTAAAAAAAATTTTTTTTAAATTTGAAGCAAAAGCTTGTGAAGTTAAGAGATATTTGTTTAAAATCTCCATGTTTAAAGTGCAGCTATATGACAGCTGAAATATGTTTCTATCCAATGAGATTAAGAAACATTTTTTCCCCACAATGCAATGCCATGGAAGCTAACATATCTGCCAACTATGAAATGAACATTTTTTCTTCTTTCTTCGCACCAAAATCTGAAAGAATGGCGCACATTGCTGAACATTTAAACAGTCCTTTCTCAAACTGATCACCGTGTGAGTCCATGTCCAGTGATAGATCAAGCCGTGACAAAGCTGCGTTCCTTTGACTCTTCATGTCTGCCTTACATAGGTATTGCAGTGGTGGCCTGGGTTGCTGTGTTCCTTTAAAACATGGCCTTCCTTGGACAGGTGACCATTGACACAGACATGCAGAAGTTCCTCTCGGAGAATATTAAAGTAACACACAAAAGTTACCCTTCCTTCACAAACTCTACCAGGTATGACCGCCCAGTGGCCCAAAATGCACCCTACACCATGACAGACTTTTGTGGCGGCTTGCAAAGGGTTAATAAAAACATTCCTACAAAATCCATGTAAAAATATCCAAAAACTGTAAAAAATTCTGGACTCATTTGAAAAAAAAAAAAAATTAAAGTTCCAAAAGAGCAAGAGGGTACAACAGCATCTTTATTAACCATTGCTCTCAATAACTGACATTGTGTAGAGTGAGAAGTGGTTTGTAACTCAGTGCTGTCCCACTGTACTCATGTTGTTTGGCGGTTTTCGTGAACACCTGCACATGTTCTCCCTCGCATTTACAGCTGATTGCTAAGGTACAGTTTCCACAGCACAAAATGTCTGTTCTGCTCGCTTCGAGCCTCTAGGAAACATACAAATTGTTGTTTCATAGCTTCTCTTGAACTGGAAAGTCCCCCCCCCCATTAACCACCAATAGCTAAACATCCGAGCGCCTTAGAGGTTTTCCACCGTCTTTTACCGAGACCCTATTGCCCAACTATGTATCGTCCTTCAAAGTTAATCAGTTTCTATGAACATCCTATTCATGGCATGGCTGTCTGCAGACAGAGGAGTCTTCTTACCTGTACCTGTTCTACCATGACTGAAGTTACTAGAACCTATTTCAGTCTCATGGGGGGGATCTGTTTACTTATATGAAATCTCTGTATACATAGCAAGAGAGAGAGAGAGAGAGGGAGAAAGATTCATCTGACACAAGCCTATAAATAATGCATTTACACTACCATGTATTAGAAGCACAGAGCTACTACTACAGTAGCAGAAATGTACAGAACATCAACCAAAATTTTAAGCTCAAGATTCCTTACAGAAATTTTATTATAATAAACGTTTATACCATGGATGCAATTACTGAACTGTTTTATTCTCAAGGATGATAAATATATAAATATATATAGAGAGAGTGGGGGAGGGAGAGAATAAAAAGTTCTCAAAACCCTTAAAAAATCTTTAATACAAAAAACAAAGTAAACAGATGTATCGTATGAAGCAGGCCATTATAGAGGTACATGTGTAGTGTTGTAACTGAAATATAAGTCAGAGTTTTACTATTATATAATGTTTCAGGGCAACTTGCAGAAGAAAAAAAAAAAAAAAGCACCTGTATCATATCAATCAAAGTTTCGGATATTTATGTCCCCCGTAGCTAATCTTGATAGTCGGGGGTCATAATTTTAAAAAAAAAAAAAAAAGTTTTTTATAGTTTTAAAATATTAAAAAGGAAAAAAGTTTAACTTTTGGCAAATTCAAAAACTGGATGTGCACACAACAGTGGCAAATCTATTAGCTTATGCACACGTAAACTACTGAATTTCTCTCAGCTGTGGCAGATCTGAAGTTATGCAGTGCAAAGTGTTCCATTGGTTTCCAAGTGGCATCTGAACCCAAACATTGGCCATAGGGCAAAGCACCCCCCTGATAATCTAAGACCACAACAGCAAGGTCACAATTTGGTGACGCCATGGCCTCTGCGTGATTTTAATTTCAATAAGTTAAATTAATCATCATTTTCGTCGAAAACTCATCGGATCCTGGTTTGGTTATTTTGCGTGTTTTCTCAAAATTTCAGACAAAAAAAAAACAACAACAAAAGATGTGAATCTTGTAAGGGGGTGCGCCAGGCGATGTGGCTCGGTGGTGAGCGTGTTGGCTTCAGGACCTAAGGGTCCTTGGTTCAATTCCCGCTGCTGGCGCATCATTGTGACCCTTGAGCGAGGTACTTTACTGGCACTGCTCCAGTTGCTGCTGGGGAGTGGCCCTGTGTAGGCACTCAGACAGAGGGACCAAGGGCCAGGGGGCGCTCTGTAGCCATGACAGAGGCGAGTCTCCTATGACAAGGAAAAGTCAAAGAATAAACCGCTGCTGAAGACGGATGCACTGGGCCAGAGTGCCGTGTAACGACAGTGCAACGCATTCCACTCTTATGAGATGAGTGATCGAAGAAGAAAGGGGGTGGTGTGGATAATGAACGAACAAAAATTATACGAATATTTCCTAACCAGATGGGGAAAAACTCATCGCTTTCAGCTTCAAAACTTCTTTTTAGTTTTCTTATTTTCGTAAGCCAGATCACAAAAGCCATTGATAATTTCTATTAAAAAAAAAAAAAAAAAGCAACTTCATCCATTCTCCTCCACTCAATCCCTCTGCTTCAAGGGAACCATGACAAACAAATCTGTGCCTCAGGAAATTAATTATCTGCAACATCTGATTAAAATGAATGATGTCTAAAAATAAAAAAAAAAAAAAAAATTAGAATTTGACAAAGATAAGGAAGTGAGCAATGTCAAAAATATCTGTGGAGCCCAGGTGGAGGACCTGGAGACAGGAAGGCTTTACACAGCTGATGAACGCTGATCTATAGAAATTTTCAACAGCTGCATTAGCACAACAGAGAAGATGAAATCCTTAGTTTCTAGCATCCACACTATAAACAAACACACAACATGCGTGTGCAATCACGAAATTTCGCTACGTGGCTTCTTCTTCTTAACATTTTATCACTGTTCCAAAAGAAAAACATAACATACTAATACATAAAGTCAGCTAGACATCTTTAAAAGGGCACTGCACCCTAACCCAGCCACTGCCTCTTTTCTTTTCTTTTTTTTAAACTGTCCTCCCCCCAATTCATATTATTTTCTAATTGTGCAGCCCAAGTTATTTAAATAAAATTTATAATAATATGTGGAATAATAGGCTTTATTCTGACTCCGTGAGATCCCCCCCCCCCAGTGGTAACCTTATCTACTCAGTGAAAATGAGTGATGTCCATTTTTACCAAACATTCCAGATCTACTGGCTATTACTAAAGACTTTAAATGGAATATGGAAAGCTTTACTAATAATATGTGCACTGAAAATATTTCTTTGCCTTTATAGACAAACACAAACCTTATATGACATTTTAGTAGCTTTTAGCAATAAAGATTAAAGGGCCTTTACCGATAAACGTTGTCTTTAAATGGCATTCATCGGCTTTTACAGATAAAGTTCGCAATCGTTCTATGGCCCATTAAAGGTGTTTCTATTTGGTTAGTTTAATATTAAATTAAGTTAATCATCCCAGTTACAAGTCATTTATTATACTTTCCCCATTGCCCTCTTTTCCCAGCTATAAAACTCTATTCTTTTTAATTTCCTTTCTCAAATTTAAACGGATCCACTCCGTATAATAATAATAATAATAATAATCTTGCCCCCCATTTAGACTCGAATTCCTTCATTAAAATGATTTTTCTCCATACTATTATATGCTATAAACCTCTCAGATTTCAATGCGTGTCATCTACAGTAAACGTCTGAACATGATGTTTTCGTTCTACCATATCTTCGTGGTTCAAGATTTAAATGCGTGAAAACGTTTAATGAATTATCATTTTGTCCTAGAGATGTCAGAACAAAAAACACGGCTATTAGAAATTACCCTGGTGCCTAAAAGGAAAAGCCAATTTCACATTTATACACACCAACACTTAATCTTAATTAGGATTTTTTTAAACAGTTCATCTCCTCCTTTGGGTGTTTCAGGTAAAAATGAATTAACAACATTCAGTTGTTAGGTAATCACAGGTAGGCTTTGGCATCTTCATAAAAATAAATTTTAAAAAAATTTGCTTAATGGGATGTATAAGCCATTTTAAATATTTGCAGTTTTTCTCCCCCCATGTATCCACAGAAGTTTGTCAATTATGTGTACATTGGAAATAATTCTGGAAACAGGAAAAAACAGTATAATATGCAAAACAGCATGTCACAGATTGCATCTCACGTGCAAAAATAAAATGTTCCTTAGCACAACTATGTGTTTCATCCATTGCGCTGCAATTGATTGTCATGTAAGCAGTCAGCATAGACTATAAAAGTATACATGTTATATTGTTATGGCATGGTAACTATTATGACTCCTGGAAAGAAAATATCATACAAAAAATGTATAGAAGCCATCCTAGCTAGTGAAGGCTAGTCCATGTGGCGAAATGCAGCCTGATGGTGTTTTAGAAACCAGTTCCGTTAGCAATAGAAATGGTTGAAGAGATGCCTAAACTTCCATAAGTGATGCCCAGTACCTCAGGGCGCATTCTCTACCTGATAGATGCTCAGTACCTCTGGGTGCATTCTGTACCTGATAGAAAGCCAGCAGAGATCTTGCAAATGATCTCCCTGCAGGTACGGCGGGTGTTAACATTTACTTGAGAATAGTAAGCTGCACGTTGGTGCAAGGTGGGTCTCAGCGGATGTGTGTAGCTGCTCGGAAACCTTCGCTAAAGAGACTGAAATTGACAGCAGAAATTAAACTGGAATGACTGAACCTGGAAGGTACTCTTTAAGCTTGGGCTATATGGCAATGGTCAAACAGCAGTTTGCGTAGAGGCAGACCAGGGAGCAGTATGATGAGTCAGTGCCTCAAGAAGCATGAAGATGGGTCAATACAAAGGTGAAGCTGTATATCAGCCAAGGGTAGAGATTTGCTTAAAATTAAAGAGATTCTTGTCCATCATGCCGTTTTCTCAGAAAGACAAATAATTGGGCAGGGATTCGTCTTACAGCATGAACTGACCTCCAAAGCATATAGCCAATGTGGTGAAAAACTACCATCTGGGGCATAAAGAGGCTGGTAAAACACTCACAAAGATGCCCCGGCCTGCATAAATACTGATGTGAACATTAGCTAAAGGATATTTAGAACAAAATTCCAGTCATACATTGGTAACCTGTATGAGAGAATGAAAACAAGATGTTAGCTCTAGATAAAGCAAAGGTGTTGCATACCAAACACTAATGTACTGCATGATATATTCCGTCTGTTTTTGTATATTTTCTGTACATTGTGTATGATGTATTAATGTATGTCTCAGTTGAAATAACTCATTATTTGTGCATATCCTGTTTCCAATTTATGTCCAATACTGTATCAGTTTCATTATCATTTTTAAATTTATTCATCAACCAACTTACTGACTTTCACTTTACTTCCTTCCAGGTTTTCTGTAGTTTATTTTCCCACATTTCTAACTTCTTAAAATGAATAGGAACATATGAGTAAATCGTAAAAATGAAAGAAAAATCCTATGTAAACATCTATAGGCCTTCAATCCAAAGTCCATCTCTCATCATAAAACACGTTCTCCCACTAATGACATCCTTAAATCAATACCACAAATTTATCATTGTATCCCGCAGCAGCAATTGAGTTATCCATTATTGAGCTGAGAGATTTCTACAGCAATACCAGCAGCTTCCTCCATGGCAACAACTCTTATGCTTTGTATAGTAACTTTTCCCCCTGCTAGAAATTATAGCAGCCATTTTTAATATGTAACTATAGATATAAATTAGCATGATCAAAATTCTAGAGTAATGATATAACAAATTTTAGAGCCATTTTTTGTTGTTTATTTAAAGCTTTCTTTTGTGTTTGTTTTGTCACCTGACAAGAAGAATCAATCCAATCATTTGAATTTAACTCTTTGCTACATAGCCAATTCTATCACTTCCCATATAACAACAACATTCGTCGCCTGTGCATATTCGTACACTGGATGTTGAAAACAACCAGCTGCTTCACCTGTAGGTTTGTCTACATGGAAAGAAACTCAAGTGTAAACCCTGCTGGCAACACAAAGTCAGAAAGGAATCTGTGCATTTGGTCGTGATGTCAAATGTTTTTAATATGTGGTAAAGAGTTAACTGCACACGCTTTCAATACCTTCCATGAGCAAAATGTAAATTAAAGTCTTGGTTATGAAGTATAATCTTTTGAACCAGAAATTAAAAAAAAAAACAACTATACTTTGGAAATATTTGAGCCTTCACAGACTTTGTATTCAGGGTTATGGAAGCTCAGGTATTTCCATTAACATGTGGTTTTATTCCACTTTTTAAAGACCTATACTCAGTTGCCAAACTCACACTTCATATAACTGTTCCTTTATAAGTTGGCAATGTTCCCAGCCACAAATGAAGTGTCAGAGAACCTTTTCTTTTATCCTACCTTGTGGAAAGGTCTGCAAGTGCTTCAGAAGATATTTCATGGAAATTACCCATGATGAAAGGGGGCAGTCGGTAGTTAGACTACTGAACAGCCAAGACTGAGGGCCCGAAGTTCAATTCGCAGTTAGGGGGGTCAGCTCGGTTTCATGTACTGCCTAGCATGGATTTTTCTCACTCTTCTTCATTAGCCATTTGCCATGGGTTCCCTCTCACATCTGAAAATGACCAAATTTCCCTGTTGAAGTCAGAAGTGCTGGGGTCCTCTCATGGTGCAGAGCAGGCAATGCCCTCTAGAACAATAACCATGGTGATACACTACCTTACCAAAATTGTCTACAATGTGGAGATCTGTATACAACACAACAACCACCACTCCCTATGATGAAACAGAGGGAAAGTCATCCATTCCAGATATTGTGTATTCCATGCTAACGAGATAAGCATCAACATCACATGGCATGAATCGCCACACTAATGTTTTTCAGTACATTATGATGCTTTGGGATTTCTGCCCAAATTTCATGTCCTAAAATCACAAGTTAATGTGAATTACTGCAGAAAATTCTCTGCTCGATAAGAATTCAAACTAAAAATCAGTTACATTTTTTTTAAAAAATAAAGCTATTCCAGAGTTATCCTTAGAAGGTGCCGTGTTAAGTAATATTCCAGAAAAAACCAAACTTTAAAAGCAATTGAGAGTAATAGATGGTGTTACCAAAAAAACAACAACAAAAAGGAATCTGAAGATCATTATCTCTACAGTTTAAATGAAACACTACAGTTTAATATCAGACACATCAATAGGAATTTTTAAAATATTAACCTGTTTTGCTTATATGCTTAAATTATATAAGGATAAAGGATAAAGAACAGGAGACTGATGTATTTTTGTTTGCCCTCTTCCGTAGCAGTTGAGCCTATAGATTTAAGTTGTTCATTTGTTGTTTATGCTGTCAGGATGGCAGTAATGTATACTTTTGTAAATATTTTCTTACTGTTTTTTTTTTTATTCTTTTCAGATTTCTTCCTTCTGTTTACTGAATTTCTGAGTCTCCCCAAAATGAACGTTTGCGTAACAGTTGTGCTCAGCTGTTACACTTCTTCAAACAATGGCACCTCAGCAAAGTATCATTTTCTCAATTGTTTTCTGCACAATGGCCACTACTGCTCTCCAGCAGCCTTTGTGCCTCCAACTTACTGTCCACCGTTTGTCAGTGGAGGCAACAGATTTATATTTGGCCAGAGCTGTTACCAACTCTCGTTCCACTTAAAATTCTAATGCTTGCCCAGAGAGAGAGAGATGAGTCAGTACACAGAGATGTGACGTTAGTAGAGAGAGAAAGAGATGTAGAGAGAGAGAGAGAGAGACGGAGAGGAGGGAGGGGAGAGAGAGAGAGAGAGAGACTTATTATTCAGAGTTGGTCTAAGGATACTGCTGTATGCAAGCAGAATCAAGCACCAGTCAAAATTTGTGCACCCCCCCAAAAAAATAGCCAACAATGCAATCAGAGATCATCTGACATCTTACACCAGGCAATAAACATCACCAAGAACATTATAACTTTAACAAACCCCCTAGAGACTGCCCGTCCAAACATAGCATGCCAAACTAGATAGATTTTCACCCAGCACCATAATGTTGGCCTATGAGTCTCTGTACAAGAACAAATATTTGGTATTGTGTGTAGAAATAGGGCACTTCCAGCAGTACTAAACACTCCACCACCCCATTTTTTTCTTCTTCTTCTGATAAGCTGCTACTGAGGGAAACCTTACAGATGCTGTCTGTGGTGTTGAGGTCATACTTATGGAGATTAAGGAACCAAATTGGAAAAACTGGTGAGGCTGTCGACATTCTCAATGCATCTGCTGGCTCTGCTGCAAACACTTCTTTAGCTGATAACACTGCTTAATCAGTCATGGAAATTACTCCTGAAGTGATCCAGTCTGAGGCCCAGCTAATTTATGCTATGGTAAATGAAGTAGGCTACATACAGCCTTGATCCATTCTCAGATCTTCAGTCTTTGGATGAATCACAGTGTGAGCATCATCTAGTTTGTCAGCATGTCTCTGGCACAGCTATAGTTCCAACCAAGAAAAGGTGCAGTATCTGGTTGTATAAGTTTGAGCATCATAGTAATATCTAAGAGAGCAAAGTCTGCACATACAAAACCAAAATAATCATAAAGATAAATTTTTTACATCATTTCCTCCTGTTCATTGGGTTTCAGTTTTCTTTTACCTGTAACTGTTCTAGCTTATTTTGTGAGGTCAAAAAAAGTTTGCTCTGGCATCTGATCTGAGAAGCCATACAGTGGTGCAGCACTTCTTCAGGAACACTGTTTCATATGCACCTGTTAATAAATCAAAATGTCTGATGGGCATTAGATGCTATTCCACTGTTCCTACTCTTAGATAAAAGTCTGATGCGCCTGACCAGATAAACTCTTCACCACCATTTGTTTTGGATTTTGCACTCTGTATGTTCCTTGCTTTAAATCGTTTGACTGATGGTTTCAGCACTCATTCCTGAGTTCAATGACATGTGGAGAGTGGGAAGCCAACCAAATATTTTTTTGAGATCTCAAAACTTCCTAAACCATTAAAAAGGTTTTATGCCATGTTAATCACAGTGATGGTTGCATAATTCTCTCTCTCTTTTTTGGTAGATATACTCTTCCTCCTGAACACATTTATCAATGGCTCTGAGTGTCACAGCACTATCGATTCTGTTGCTGGTTGTATACTGAAAGAATTGACACAGAAATTACCATTTCAAGCTGTGTGTAGTTTTGAAGCAGCAGAAGCCATTCATGCTTTACGCATAGATCTTCTGGCAGTGGCAGTCTTCCAGCTGAGATTTTCTAGTCTTTTTGGCAAACTGATCACCACAAGATCTTTTTATCAGTGCAAGAGATTTTTGACACTGGCTTGCTTCCTGATTCCATGTCTATCGCCATTGTTCACCTCCTCTACAAAACAATCTGAGCATGTGCTAACTTGTCAGTTTGGCATTCTATCTATTTTCTTGCTTTCTCAAATTACTGAATCTTGTCAACTATTCTTTCTGCCTATTTAAAACCTGCCATTCATTATGTCATTGATGAAGATCAAGCATGTTCCATTCCTGTCTATAGGACTATAAACAATATTTATTTGATCCAGGTTGGCTTGCTTAATGGTCCATGTGCCATTATCAGTACCTACAATAAGAAAGCTTTTCATTGGGTGAAGTGGTCGGTTCTTTACTGGTTTTCTATTCTTGGATGTGCCTCTTATGTCCCAACTCAAGTCAAATCGCAATAAACAACATTGTTGAAGTTGGATTGGATTTAACAAAGGATTTGCCAATGTTATTCACTGTTTCGCTTCTTGTACATTTTAGGAGTGGAGGTTTGGAGCTGTCTCATACTGTTCTAGCAGCTTCCATAACATTTCTTACTCTAAATCAGTCATCTCTCAATATGTCAGTGATATAACTGTTTTCATCAGCTTTTTATGCTTTGGGGAAACATTTGACTGATTATAAGCATGTGTCTTGAGCCAAAATTAATTGGTCCAAATGTGCTAAGATAATTTTAGAGCTAGTATCATTGTGCCAATACCCCACATGAATTTCAGTGGTCTCAGGACCAATTCCAAGTTTTAGTGAATTTTCTTCGCTCCTTTGGTGAGTCTTCATTTGGAATGACAAGAAACTGCTTGTGCACCATGACTGTTTTTCCTAGAAAGCACGTTGGTTTAAGGTTGGTATCACATGGCACAATGTCCATATGCTGTGTGATTGGTATTAGCCATCTAAGCGAAATATTTGGATCCCCTCAAAAAGCATTATAGTACACATAACTTTTCTCTGCATAACATGAAATTGTTAGCATCTTATCTCATTTTCCAAGAGTCATCAACTTGGATTTCTTCTAAATGTCTGTCAGTGATATTTTCACCATTACATCAATATTTTTGACAACCATAGACTGTATGAATTGATGTTTTTATTTCAGCTCCAGCACTTCAATCATCATATGCTGGAATTTATTGGCTGCTCACATCTCTTCCAAACATCACAAACCATGACATGGAAGTTATGTGGTATTTCTTTGGAAACCATCAAGGATCTGCTTTCTGACTGTCCAATGGTTTTGTCTCTGTGCACCACTATAAAGGAATGGAAAGTGTTTAGTGTCCAACAATTCCCTTATTCTTTACCATCTGCATTGTTTAGCGACATATCCAGTCTTTCATTTCTAAGTCTCACATTGAGGTTCTCTACCCACTCAGATCTTGCAGTATATTTGGATGTACTAGTATTAAGGTCTATCAAGAACATTATACCCCTGATTCCTTAGGGGGTGACAATGATAGGCATGTCTGACCACACCTTGCAGTGGCAAGTATTTTTGAAAATGTAAGAGCTATTTACCATAACTGAGTTTTCCAATTCGAACAGCTTTAATGTCAGAATTACTCTCTTGGCCATAAGATTAGTGGCTGGGTTATTTGTACCATTGAGTCCTTAACACTAGTGGTGTGCCAAATATCACTTTTGGCATTTCCTGGAAAGAAATTTCTAAAAAAAAAAAAAATTCAATAGTGCCACCATGAAAATATCTAAAGACAAAACTGGAAAACCACTGGAGTTTCAGTATTTGGCAGTACATCGATGTTCGCAAAGTAAAAGACATCTCGAGAGATGTAGTAGAAATGCTATTAATAGGAAAATTTATATAGATTTTTTTATTGGAAAAGTACATAATGATGTAACTATAGATAGATCAATCAATTGATCATGAAGGGCTACATACGGTTTGACATCCCCTCACGAGAAAATTGATGAGCAACTTTAACAGCGAGGCAGATAACGACCTCAAACTAACCTTACACGAAAACCTTAATGAACAGACAATTTAAAAGTAATCCACTCAGACTGGCACATTAAAGGTTAAGGTGCCTCATTAGATACACATTAGAAGACAAGCAACACCTGGGGGGCTCTCAGCAAAGTGAACTGACGCAATTATAATCAACTCAAGATCTTTTTTTTTTTTTACAACAGAAAGTCCAATAAACGGCAATGGCATCTAAATTCATTATAATTCTGATTCATTCATTGTACATCATTATGTTTGTTGCACCCACCCTGTGCAGACTCTTGATTCGCTTTGAGAAGTTTTTTTTCCTTAATTTATTTAACATCTTCCACCAATTACAGAGGAGCAGGATTAAGGCTCTACTTTTGAAAATTTCTCAAGATCTGACACCGGCAGGGTGATCATGTGGATATGACCAGGATCGGAACTGAGAATTCGGTAATCAGCTAAGAATGGTCAGGCCCGTTTACACTTCCTATGGTTTATTCCAATACCAGACAACTTGGCTAACAGTTCACCTCTCCTTTTTTTTCCTTTATTCATGCCGATGCATGTGTAAATGTGTTCTTTTTGGATACACACATGTGACTTCATTTGGAGGGGGTGCATGTGTACCAAAAAAAACCAGCACCCAGTTTTGGAGTGGGGCATAAGCCCCATGTGTTGTCCTAAGGTGGTGTTATGATTCCTAACTTAAGATCAAGATTGCTCCCACCAGCTAAAGAATGAAGGATCTCTCTCTCTCTAACGAAACCCTAATCCCTAGAGCAAGCCTGGTAGTTTATCTGTTAGCATAAAATGTGCACCTTCACTAGTCCTGCAGTAAAGGGATGTAACCACCTGGTGCTCTAAAACCTGTCAGGATATTACAAATACTCACGGTAAGTATAACAAGAGGTAGAACTTATTTACCCCCCCAGTTAAATTGCGCTTATAACCAGAGTAAGCAGCTTGCCAAATACAATGCTCAGCAACTGAGAGAGAGAAAGAGGGAGGTCCAGCTTCTTTCAGCTGTTAGTTTAGCAAGCATCCTCACAATCTAACTTTCCATCGTTAGCCCATGTGCGATATAGGTCTAGCAGAACATGGCTAGAGAGATGAAAGCCGATCACCGAAAAGCATCATACAGATCCTGTTCACTATGGCTGCGATACACAATTTTAGAACATGAACACAGGGTTAGTTTAGAGGTTGGCTTTATACGGCACTTCGATCTGTCAACGTTTTCTTAATTATCAACAAAGCGAAACTTATCTCATATTCAATACATTCCAGGTTTACCTTGTGACAGACTAGACACTTAATTTCCATATGGTAATTTTTAAAATAGTTAATTTCAGTGCATTAGAGAGAGAGAGAGAGAGAGAGAGAGAAAGAGAGAGAGAGAGACAGAAATTACCATTAAAACAGGAAAAGACAATTTTTGAAGCACGACTCACGATAAATCCACTGATGCAAAAGAAACGTGTAGGGAGAGGTGTATGGTTAATGTGGAAAATACAGAGTTAGCTAAGACTCACCTGCTTCCAGATAAACATATGCATGTAATTAATTGCAAGTGAGCAAGTGACATGGACAACGGAGAGGAAGATACCACTGCCAACGGCCACCCTCATTCGAACAGGCAGCAGGGCGTAAACCATATAAATGAAGAAGACTGTACACCAGATGCCATCTGCAGCACAGTGAGGATCCGAATCCACCATGACCAGCACCGTGACACTGAACAGCAAGGTTATGATGGCTGCACAGAGTACAGTCATGTGATACTGGTTAAAGCAGCTCTTATTGCAAAGGATGATGAGGACAGTCAGGGCCAATATGACGACACTCAGCACAGTACCCCTCACTGGCAGTGGTGCTCCGCCGGCATAGTAAAACAAAATAAGCAGCATACACATAATGGAGATCAGCATCATTAACATGATCAAATTGTTCTGGTTCAGCTTGAAGAAGTAACGCTGGTACAGAGACTCTAGTTTTGGATTCTGGAAGCGCTTTGAACGAAACACGTCACAGCCATTCTTCAGGCCGCACCGGCAGTCGGCCTTCAGCGGTGACCCCTCCTCAACCGTGAACAAATTCACTTTTGTTTTACCCGACTGACTTTTTTGAGCCTCGTGTTGCTCCTGTGCTCGTCTCCAGGCAGACTTCCGTATCTGCAGATCCCCGGAAGTGAGTGGCGAACCAACAGACGTTGGTGACACCTTGCCGCTCTTGTAGCCTATGTGACCAGTGGAACCATTCTCCAATGCCTGAGATCTTGACGAATTGCCGTTAGCCAGCACCTCTGATTTTGGTAAGCCGTTTCTATCTCCATTTTTCACTTTGCTGTCATCCACTGAGTCAACTCCCTGTTCGCACTTTCCGTCCCCAGACATTGCTATCTGAAAATAAAGCAAAGCACTCGCATAAAACTGATAGATAGAAAAGACAACAATTCAACATTTGTAGGGGAACATACACAAAATAATTATCCACGTCCTGGCCATTTTTATAACCTTTTCCTTTTGCATAGCAAATGGCACAAGAAGTCTAAATGCTCCAATTGCATTGTTGGATCTTTCCTGACATAATTCTTACATAAGTAAAAGGTAACACAAGAGGACTTCCGCTGTACTTCAGTAAAATCAATTTGGTGTAGTATTTTCAAATTGTTTTTTATCCTTGTGTCATGGGGTCTGCTGTGTTGCTAATAATGACAGTGTTAATTGGCGTAACAACTGTATTGATGTCATTTTGGACACTTTCCCCATAGTTGTAAGCAGGGAGTTTTACCATGGCTGTCAGCTAGAAAGAGTTGCCAATCATGTTAAATGAGGGGGGGCCCAGCATTTCAGACTTTGGCCAAGGAAAGCCCTACTAGAAATCTTCGTTTTTAGATGTGGGGAGTGGAAACCTTCCTGCAAACAGCTGGTAAAGAAGTGCAAGCAGCAGCCATGTCAGGTTATAGTCTAACCTAACTGATCCACTGCCAGAATCCAAATTCTGGTCCTTGACCACGTCTGCCACTGCACCACCAAAAATCACACTGATAGTCATTTTTCTTTCATTGACCCATGATGGCTATATGCCTCCTAACTACTGAACCAGTTGTTAGCTTATCTGACTGGCCAGTATAGTTTCATACACAACTATACAACTAGATTGGAATAAGGGCCAGGGATAGCTCAAGACCCTGGCTAACCAGGTCGCCATGTGAAATATAAAAATTATCTGACATGCAGTTAAAATGTTCAGTAGCGTGATTCTTATTGTTGTGGCATGACAAGGAAAGCATCATGGAGGTCAGCCAGGTCATGTGATTACTCACAGGTATCAGGGGAATGGTCCAGATGGGTTGGGCATCTCAGAACTGGTTATTTACTTGTAGCATCTGAAAAATCCTATATTTGTAACTTTTTTTTATCGTTATATAAAAAAAAAAATGGTTAAAATGGTATCATCTTGATAGCTTCACACAAGAAACAAATTTTTAGAAATATTTATGGATGTCAGATAAGACAGGAACACTTTAATGTTAAGCGCGAAACAGTTAATTTGCTACTCTTTGAGAAATTGCATTGTAGTAGAACAAACATTGAGGCAAAGTCTCCTTTGGTTCTTTTTCTTTTTGAGTTGTCTCCTTGTTTGGCATCTTTCAGAGCTCCCAGTTCATTCATGCCACGCAGTTGTTCTATAGCGGACCCCCCCCCCTTCAGCATGAAGGGCAGTAAATCCAATAATCACGTTTAATGTCAACATCTGCCAAACATCTCATACCTGGTCCTCGTTTTGTGCAGTACAATATACCACACGGCAGATTTTCTGTATACATAGGAGAGAGAGAGAGAGAGAGATCAATTCCAGCACTACTCCAGTTGCCAATGAAGGGCCCACCACCTGCTTGAGGAAGATTTCCTTCAACCACCAACCTTCCATTTTCTATAGAACGCCGTTCTGTAAAGTCGTTCACCGAGTGTTCCACATTGCGAAGCACCGCACTCGTGCTCGGCATAATTGGCTTCTGTATTCTTGAAAGACAGAATCATCTACGCACTGGATATCTGCTGTATTGGAAGCACGTTACTTGAACCTACTCGGAGAAAATTAGAAAAAAAAAGCGTTTCTGTTTTTGAATCGTTTTCCTTTTAAGCAAGTTTTTGAGCACATGACAAGCAAAGCTTTGGCTCTCACCGGAGTCTTCAGAGAAACGCATATGAAGCAACAGCAAACTAAGTACATCAAGCCCCACCCCTCATCTGATGTTCGAAAATCAGAGTAAAACATTTGAAAACTTCATTTGACATAAGTAAATTAAAATTAGCTTCTTTAAATGTATTCCTCAGATAAGAATAGCATCCACTCCACCAACCCCTGTAACCAATTTCCAAAAAGACCTCAACCCAAGGCCAAATATATGCAGTCTACTCATTAATTACGTGTCATGGAGTTTGTTTTCTTTACTCAAATCCACTATCAATACCGAGCAGCAAGGTGGTCCAGTGGTAAATTATTAGAATGATATGGTTCTTCAAGTCCTGGTCACCACAACTGGCTCGATTTGGCATAACTCCTCCTGACTCTAACTAGCCAGTCACGTGGAATCCATCTAAACACTTCAACTCCCTACCAAATCTAAAAATCAGGAATTCCAGTAAAGCCTTGCTGAAACATGGCCTCTGCCAGGTATCTTGGTTGTGCATGCATGCCACCAGACCAAAGTGTACAGGTGGTGCATGACCACTGTAAACAAGTTCTGCCATCAAAGAGGAACATCAGCAGCATCTTTGGGCAAAAGCCATCATCAACAACAACACTAGAGGATACATTCGCACGAACCAATGGTGGGCAAAAATGCTAAGATCTGTTCTTAAGTCAGAATTTGTGTTTCTCGTGGCCAAGAGGTGACAGTAGCAGTTTACTAAGTGGTGGGTCTTGCATTCCCCAAGTTCAAATCGCAGAATCCGTGAGATTTTGCAAAATTTCCACAACGAAACTGATTTTCAGTGAATTTCTCAACAGATTTTATACGCACGAAGTAGAAAAGAAAAGGGGTAAAACAAGAGCAGCAGATCTCTCGTCATTTGACGGAAGCCCTCCTACACACACCACCGATAGTAATAGCTGAAGCCTCTCAGCTTTCACCTTTTTTTTTTCTTGTTTAAAAATCAGTTTTTTTAAAACATGTCAGCAAAAAATATATATACAGGGTGATTGAAAAGTAACTCCCTATTATAAAATATTTATAATTTATCCTATTATTGTAGTATTTTTCTCAATTATTTTGTGTATGTTCCATGATGTATGGGAGCAAGTCTACTCTACCAAACCAACAACTTTGGAAGAACTTGAAGGGTGAATACGAGAAGTTGTCTTCCATCCCACAAGAGTTCCTTGTGAAATCAGTTGATGCGGTTCCCAGGCGGGTTGAGAAGCTGGTGGCGAATGCTGGTGCGCATATCGAATTTTAAATAAAACTCCATGCTATACACTTGCTTATCATATTCATTTCTTGTAAGAATTGTAGTTCAGAAATAAATTACAAGTACTTAATAATAGGGAGTTACTTTTCAATCACCCTGTATATATATGATAACTTTGCATATTTTAACCATTTTCCTTCAGAATATCACTGCATTTGTTTATGGACTGTGAAAAGAAAAAAAAATAATACTCAGGAGAGCAGAGTTGATCTGTGTTTTGGGTCCATTAAAGTCTAGACGCCGGGAGTCAGCTAAAAAAATGCATTTACATTTTTGTTAATAAGCAAAAAAGTTATGGATGAGAAGAAAAATCTTTTTCAAAAAAAACCCCTACAAGATCATGTTCAAAGTTTATGTTCATATCAGCCATTTAAAAGTGCCAAAGTTTTCTAGCCAGTCAGGGTTATCAAAAAAAAATAATTTTGAACATTTAGAAAAACGGTTCAATATATATATATATATATGTGTGTGTGTAAAATTGAGGGGAAGTGTACATATTTTAACCCCTTCACTGCCATGCATTCCTCCCCATTCTAACTTATCAATAAAAAAAAAGAAGAGCAGATGACGATAAATCAAACACGGACATGAACAGAAAGATTCTTAGTGGTTCAGAAGGCAGAGATGAGGATCAAGACTTACTTCCCTTCTAAGATGGGTTGTAGAAAAGCAGTCCCCTTAAAGAGCTTTAGATTAGGTTTGTGGGCCAAGGGTTTAATGAATCCAAACAAAAGGCCATTTACTCTCTCCCCCTCCCATTAATCAAGAAGCTCCACAAGACTGGCCCCAGCTAGGAAAGTAGTTAAAGAAGGGAAGGAAAAAAAACAACAACCAGGGCTAGGTCACACAAAACCCAGCTACTTCCACAGGAAGCAAGCTCAGGATGCTGCCCATGACATTTATTATTAATGTAAATACTACAGTGTTTGTGTACAATACACGCCCCCATCATCCAAATCAATGAATAAGGAAAAACAACCAGGAAGGATGCAATGTTCCAGTTTGCATTAAAAAAAAAGAAGAATTTATAAGTTTAAACTACAGAGCAACTCTCTAATTGAGCAAATATGTCCAAAAGGAATAACCTACTCAAATTTCTACTATGAGCAAATATTACAAGGAATTAGTGTATACTATAGACCAAAAACTTCAGGTATGGCCTTAGAAGTTGGCTGCCAAACCAGTAATTTTTTTTATTATTATTCAGGAGAGGGTGGAAACACTTAAATACAATTGATAGTGTTCAAAATAAATGCAATTAGTGTTATACTCAGTACATAAGTTCCCTAGAATAACTCTGATGAAGATGTTACAGGACAGGGTTATTGATGTTAGTGTCTGTGGAAGAGGAAAAAAAATAGTGCCACTGTTGCTGTATCTACTTTAAGTTGGCTAACCAATGGACCAATTGAAATCCATCCCAGATGATTAGCACTAACCTGTGAACAGATATCAATTTCTCAACAAACAAAAAGAAATTAAAGAGGACAGTACCTTTCCAACAGTTATGCAATCAGAATTGAGACAGGCTGATGTTACTCTCAATTTTCTTTTAAAAAAGGCTCTCAATGTGATCTAATAATTATAGACCAGGTAGCTTAACATCTGTTGTAGGGGAAAATAACGGAAAGTATATTAATGTAAAGATTTGTCGCTCATTTAGAGAGCAATAAATGGCTTGGAAACGGTCAGCATGGTTTCTGATCTAGAAAAGTCCTGCATAAGAATCTACCTTGATTTTCTAGATGTTACCAGAAATTTAAATAAGAGTAATATCACTGATGTTGTTTATTTTGACTTACGTAAGGCATTTGAAACGATTCCACATAGACGATAGCAGAGAAATATAAAGAGCTTTAGCACTGGAGGGTATCTTTTAAAATGGGCTAGAAATTATTTATATTACAAAGTTGTTGTACATGGTGCACTGCCGGAAGTTCAACAAACAAGTTACTAGTGAGGTACTTCAGAGTTCAGTCATCAGTCCTATTCTTTTATTTTAATGTATGCTGCTGATATCGAAATCTCTGACAACATTAAGAAATTCACATAATGACACTATCTGACGATGTTAGTAATAGTTTTTTTCAGTTTAATCTTCAAATCAGAATAAATTCAGTAGATTTAAATTCAAAGCTGAACACAGCGAGTTATTTCCATCGCCCATGGTGTTTAATTCTCAATTAAAGACTATATTAGTACCATGGAATGCCAAGAGTGTCTCAGGAAGTCAGTGGTGATTATGCTAAGATTAAGCTGACTGATTTAGTAGAATGATCACAAAGATGATGCTGCATACAATGGCAGTTAGTAACAAGCCTTTTTTGGGGGGATAGTAGTACATAATACATTATAAAAAATGAAACATTCCTGCCTGAAAACTAGCTGGCCTATTTTGGAATAAGTGCTTCAGTTGTGGAACCGACATTATGTCAGGGATGTTGACAGCTCAGAAATGATTTACTGGAATAATTAGCACTGTCCATAAACAGAGTTATGAAGAGACTAGAGAGGATCCATGTGTGCGTGCATGCGTGCACATGTCATGATCAATAGTAGTAATTCTGGGTGATGTTCTCATTTTTACTGCCCCCCACCCCTACCACCTCGCCCCAGCTCAGTTTAACCAAAGGGAAAGTGCTCCCTTTACTAATTTGCTTAGCCATGGTGTGACCCTCACTTTTAACACCTGAGATTTATCATCTATCAGCAGGTGCATCCAACCTGTGACCCAGCCGTGCAGCCTGCGCGCGATCTCAAAATAGCAGGAAAAGCAAAGAGGACCCCTAGAAACCCTACGTTAGCCACACGAGGCAGCAGAGAAAGTGGGTGGAACAAAAACAAACAAAAAATATACCTCCAAACCGTTTTCGTGTGCCACCGACCGACCAACCGACCCTCATGTTCTCCACCAGAACCGACGGCAAATTCCAGACCTGTCGGTAAGGGGCAAGGTGGGCGTCAGTCACAGAAGCAGAGCAAAAACGGTGCACCTGCTGCCTGCCCAACTTGTTGGAGCATCAAGAGTGGTAGTTGGTTCCCTTGCTCTGATGTGATACTGCTAACTCCGCGACCATTAGAAGTTTTTATGTTATTTCAGTTATGCTTCTGTTGGTATCTTTTTCCCTGATTACATTCTTGCAAAATCTCCACATTTAAAATTTTTTCAGCTTTTTTTCAATAGCGGCTCCACCTTCAACAAATCCCCCCCCAACCACCCCATCCAATACACATAAGGGCATTTCAAAAGAAATGGACTGAATGCCACTTTTTTTTACTGAATTGAAACAGAAACCAATTTTCCAGGATACACAGCGAATAGTTAATTTTTTTGAGAACGGAAACCATCAGAAGAAATTACAATATTAAATTGGCACCCAGTAAGAAATCTGAAAAGTTGCTGATTTAAAAAGAAACCTACCCAGTCAACGATTACTACTCGGTGATGTAAGTTCTCAGTCTGAGTTGTCCGCATAAAGAAGCTATGCATGCAGTTGCTGAGATTAATGTCACTTTCGGAATTAAGCTTGCCTCAGCAGACTATAGTCATTGATGGTTTAGCTGGAAATCTTCAGCATATCTTAAAAGGAAAAAAGAAACACCAGCTTCGCATTCTAAATTCTATTTATTGGCACTTGATGAAAGTTATGATCTTAGTGATACAGCCCGAGTTGCCATTTTTTGTACACGGTATCGATGAAGAGTGCAATATACAGTGGGAGAAGTGGCAGTCCTGGTCTCAAGATCAAGTGACCTCTACATAAGATGAAGACCACACAAGCACAGTTTGGCTTGAACTTTGCAATCTGACATAGCAGCTGATGGAGCTCAAACACAAAGATCTGATCAAGCCGATTCAAGGTAATGCCCCGATGACTGGAAACGGTAGGAGTTACATCACTGTATCATTTGCTATTGATCAAAATGGAAAGCGTCATGAGTATTATCATCAAGATCATTAATTTTTTTTAAAATCCAAAAGGTCTCTGCCATTGACATTTTCAAATGCTAAATGAAATAAGATTGAGGATATCATCTACTATTCTGAGGTCAGATTGCTGAGCTGTGGGAAAATGCTGAAGCAGGTGGTCCAGTCTAAAAGACAAAAATCCAGACCTTCATAGAAATGAGAGGAGGAAGACCAGTGTTCAAGTTCCAATATGAGAAATGAATGTCTGATTGCCTTCTTGATTGATATTAACACCCATTTAAATGGGCTGAACACAAGACTCCAAGGAAAAGATCAGCTCATAAATTCTGTTTGATAATGTCAAAAGATCTTTAAATTAAACAAAGTTATGGGAATTACAACTGAAGGTTCAGATCTATGCCCACTTCCAATACCGGCAAAGCATAACATGACTGGGCTGATAGATCAATATAATTTGCTCCTTAAAAGAAGAATTTGAAAATGGATGATCGTGATTTCAGGAAAAATAGCTAACTTTTAAACCCCTATTTTGTCAACACTGATGGAGTGCCTGAGAATTTGCAAATAAATTACGTGGTTCTACAACATGATTCGTAGTTAAAAGAAAAATCTAAATGAAGCAGACTTTCACAAGATCTACATCTCTAGGGAAAAAGCATCCAATTGTATAACCACCCTGCTTTAATGGGCTTACTTTTCAGCAACATGTGATCAGGCATTCTCCAGGATTAAAAACATTCAAGTCTAAGACAAGAAACAGTATTAGTTACAGTGTGTGAGTTGCAACTACTTCAACTGCCCCTGACGTTAATTCCCTTCTGCAGGAAAATCAGATCAAAGCCAGACCTCACGCTGACTTTTAAAATTTTGTATCAGATTATATTTCCATGTGAGATTATTGGGAAAAAAAATTTTTTTTTAAGTAGCCATGATCCACAATTTTATTTTACTAGGTGCGACAAATTAATTAAGATTTTTAAAATTAATTAACAATCAAAATATTTTAATGAAGCATCAAGGGAAAGGATCTGATTTTTGTGCAGCCTGTGTTCCAATATACAGACATCAGTTTGGCCAGTCTTCAAAAAGAAAAAGAAATGAGATGTCCCTGATATCTACAGAGCTGCTGTCTAGAACAACTTTGCCCATATGAATGATTACAAGAACATCAGGTGTACCACTGCATCCGATTACAACCTCCAGAAGGCTGATATATCAAAGTAAAAACACGTGGCACAGCAAGCTGAGTCGTAGAACAATTCTGACTAAACAGGATCGTCACACATCAGCGATTTTCACAACCAGCTTCACAGACTTTGAGTAACACCTGCCACTTTCTCATCCGACTCAACCATTCAAACTGCCATTTGCTGATGGCAAAGTCCGGGGGGGGGGGGTCACCAATGCCCACATGAATGGTTTGATAAACAACACGCAGATCCGGCAGTGGCCTAGGCAGTTATGAACCAAAATTCGACACCCCCGCGACAGGTAGACAAGATTCTACTGTTTCACAACAACATGAACAGCCTCCTGCTGTATGATGCACACAGCATGGCTTTCTTAAGGATGAACAACATTAATGTTCCCGAGTAGAAGTGAAACTATAGAAGAATGCATGACAACTATGCTATCTGATCACCACAGACAGCAATTAGTTTTCTGAAAATTGCAATGCTAAGGCAACCATTTGCTTTTTTCCCTGTTCACACATTTCATTGTAGGAATTCACAAGGTTGAAGATAGCTGCTGTATACCACATAAAAACAAAAAATGAGAAAGTTCAGCAATACACTTGTTTTTATACAGATATACCTGCTGTTCAGCATCCTTAATGTACAATGAAAAGTCTGTTCAGCAGAGTTGCTCACCTGATAGCATGAATTGCTTGTTTCTGAACATTGGGGGAAAAAAAAATTCTTTTTTTTTTAAATAATACAATTAGTTAAAAACTAAAAGTTCCAGAGATTAATATTAACAACAAAATATATACTAAAAAGAATTAAGAATATACTAGGGATGCTCAAATGGAGCCTGGCCAGATAGCATTACAGTAATGCTATTTCAGATGGATTTCTGACCAAACATCTACAATAACCTTGAGAAGTTTCTATACCAAGATATTAATAATTGTTGTTATGTTCAGGGGCCAGCTATAATTTCTGTTAGCAGTATTGATTACACTACAAGTTAAGACACCATCAACCCTAGTTATTAATATAAATTCTTGAATAATTCAGTATATCAGATCAATTGTTTTTATTAGTGTTTTTTTTTTTCCTTTGAATCCAGTGGTAAAAAAAAATACAGATTATTCTTTGAAAGCATGCTTAACAAATCAATACACACCATATAAAGGGCTGTCTGTCTGTGTGCGAATGTGTGAGAGCGTGTGAGTGAGTGAGAGCGTGTGAGACTGAGTGAGTGCCAGTACCATGTAAATGATGGGGTTTGTGAATAGATGCTTGTGTAATTAGTGGAAACGATTTTCCCTATAAGTAGTAAATCATTTGGGTTTAATCACCTCTGTTAAATACACCCAGTCATCCAGGTTAATAATTAGTTGTTTGTCTTTCAAAAAAAAAAAGCTAACTATAATAACAGAAACATCACAATGCAATAATGCATCAAATCTGAATCTAATTAAAAATTAAACTTCAAAGGTAGCAATTTAAAAAGAGAAAAAAAAAGGGGGGATCTATTTCAGTTCAGGTCTTGAGATGGGACCACCCTACTTTCCTGCAGTCCTTCATAACCAGTTTCACTTTCAGCGGTACACCTTTACTTGAATCATTAAAGTAATATTATTATTATTATTAAAACCACAATAATTTTAATTACACACACACACACAGACAGACAGACAGACAGACAGAGAGAGAGAGAGAAAACACTAGATTACACATCACTTCAGTGAGGTCACACTGAAGATTAGTATTTATAATCAACTAAAAACATACTACATAAAAATTCTAATAAATTTGTTGTTTCCCCTCCCATTTAAAAACTTTGCTTGCAAAATCTATTGATAAAAAAAAAGAAGAAGAAACTATCATCTTTTTTCAGGTGGAGGTAATTCACCTAAACATCTCCTTCAATATTTTTTTTTTCTAGAATCAAAATCTCAAACGAATGGATTTTTTTTTTTTTTTAAAAAAAAGTAAAATGTACACAGTTTCAGGCTCAGTCAGGGTGGTTCTCCTGATTTGAGGCCGACTTGTTGCAACTAACCCTAACCTATGCTCAGTATTCCTCCTGGGCTGAGCTCCCCCAGTTTATTACGCCTTACCTGCTCTCTGTTTTTGTTGTATCTTTAAGTTCCACGAGAGAGAAGACTCTGCATTAATGTAAGAATGGGAAATTACTTTTCTAGTCTGCTGGTGTCACGACTAATAAGTGGATACCGAGACGGCAAGAAAGGCCCGTCACACAGAAAAAAACATTACCCACCATTTTTGTTCAAATAATCAATGATTAGTCAGAAGAATTCCACTTCATTGCAGTTTCTTTTTTAAAAATCACCACCTCCAATTATAATGAAATTTTTTGAATTTGTATACAAATAAATAAAACATTAGAAATATGGAAACAAACAGAACGGGAATAGAACTAAAACAGACAACCTACTCCAGATATCCGATGTACAGTCCAATGGACTATGAGAAATGGTCTAGAGACAGCAGCATCTCTTCTACCTTTTACCTGGCAAACTAATTTTAAGCAAATCTCTCAGATCAGCTATAATCTCTTCTCGTTTGATTTGGACGAACCAATTATTCAGCTTTAAATCACAACCGATTCTCAACAGTAGTTGCACTGACAGACCAAATCCAGCAATAGGCTGTGTCTGTCCTATGTCCTTCCATTGTAAAAGGAAAGACAACACTGGGGAAATTTCACCAGAAAAGAGATCTGAAATGCTCTGTTCTCGACATCTATCCATCCAATCAAAATTCTGGCATAAGAACACGCCTCCCAGATGACAAGAACATTAGAAACGTACAATCCAGAGCTCACGGCAAACACGGGGAGATGCTATAGGCTCAAAACTAAAACGAAGAAAAGCAATTCAACAAAGTTAACATAACAATAAGGCATGTTTACTGCACACCCAGCCAACAAAAAAACAGCAAGTAGTAGGGTTAGATGGTAGGGAAAGAGGCAATGGTAAAATGTCTATGTAAGTAATCTGAAACTGAGAATAATTTGGTCCACTAAAACAGCTGGTGGCACATTAAGAATGCAATAATACATTTTTAAAATGTCAATATTAGAGCTGACAAAATATTCAACAATACCAGAAGATCAGTAATGTAAAACAATGTAACACTGTAGATTTTAAACTCCCATAAAGACATGAATAAATAATCTATGTATGGAAAAACATTCTGACAGGCAGGCTGCTGACAACATAAATGTTCTAGAATTATTTAAAAACCAAGAAACACTAGCACATTCTGATAGAGTATAAAACACTCTACTGACTCTATCAGAAAGTAATCTCAATTAATTGCTGCCTGTGCTTTCCTGATATCACTAGCCACACTATTTTCTGCATGCATGGCCACTGTACTGATAACTACATGCAATTGCGATGTTTGGGCTTTGAACATGCTAGGTGTACTCTAAATGTGACTATGCAGCCTCATATTGCTTCTGCCAATGTCAACAAAATTTTCAAGACAGCTGATGCTGGAAGGAACACCATTGGGGAAAGTTTGCAAAATGTAGCAAGAGTTGAGCCCACCAAAATCAAGCTGACACCATAATTATGCAAAAATGTAAAGTTTCACACTATGCTACTGTGTAATATTATTTTAGTATAGGGTATTGACAAAAAAACTATTTTATTTCTTAATTAATAAATAATAAAAATCACTGATGGGGGCACATGAATAGGGTTTTGCCTTTGGTGCAAAAGATGCCAGCTATAGTTCTAGATAAGCTTAATTACCAGCCAATGTCTTGGACACACCAGAAATATCCCCAAAGAGGTTCTGCAACAGTTAGTAACATCTATGGATTGCATGCGTCTTGCTGTGATCAACTAATGTAATAGACAAGGTACCAAACTTCGAAATCCTCCATGTACATTGAGATTACTATAGCACTGCTATGATAAGCTGAACTATAGCTATTTTTATTATTAATGGCTCACCAATGCCAGCAAGACCATAACCAATACTGCTGCATAGTTCTTTTGGAGAGTACATAAAAAACTTTTTATGTTAATGTTTTATTTAAAGGATTTCTAAAATATAGTTTAAAATAATAGCTAAAAGAAATTAGTTTTACCCTGGAACCTCAATAAACAGTTTTTAACCAGGTAAATCTAACTACATATTTCCATGTCAATATTGTGTATAATACGAAATAAATTTTGTAGCTTAACTAAATTGGCTCATCCATTAAATCATATTATTAAAAGAGTAAAAGTCTTATGGAAAAATTTCTAGTCTAAAAAAAACTTAGAATTTTTAGTTCATTATAGCTATCTCGAGGCTGGAATCAAAATCCACACCTTCAAACGTGAAGTGATGTCTACTTTATCGTTACATGCTAAACTATAGCACAACAACAAACAAACCAATCAGTATTTGGTAGGTCCCACCAGGTGTAGAACCAATAAAGTTTTCATTCACCAACTGGTGTCAGTTTGCAATCAATGCCCCCTCGCCTCTTTAGCTTCTTCCAAAGATTTTGACAAATTGCCTTTCTTTCACCCAAGTTCGAAAGACCTGGTGTGTACACAGTGAAGTATCCCTGAGAATAAGCTATCTTCAGGATGTTGTGATCTCAGTTATGCCCAAACCAGACCTTTAAACCAATAGTTTCGAGGAATCATGAGTAAATATATTTCTGTTTTTTTTTTTTTTTTAAAGGTGCTTATTTTGGTATGGCAGAGCAATAGAATAAAAATATTTAAGATGTGATATATATATATAATTAACTCAGAAACTGTGGTATAATTTTAAATCAGGTCATCTATAAATATAGCGAAAGAAAACAAAATAAATAAACATGGCTTTGTTGACCAAATGCTTCTTCAAGAGCATCCATCCATCAAACGATATAATGCTGCAGCTGGTTGATCAAAACAGTGTTGCCAAGGTAACAGGTAGTATTGTTAACCTAAATTGTTTTGCATTAACAGAAAAGTCAATGTAATTTAGAGGTGAATGAACCATGCTATCCACTTCCACAAAGTTTGTTTAGTTCTGCTCAGCTGAAGTGGAAGAAATATCCCTATGCACAAAAGAGAACCACATTCTGCACACACACACATTTTAGTTTACTTATTTTCAATTCAGCCAGAGTAATTACTTTGCAGGCTTCAGGTAAGTTTTCTTTATTTACGTGTCTGTCTCGGTGCAAAAGAAAATCACTAATAAACAGGAATAATAATGGATTGCTGCTGCCCCCATACTTCATAATCAAAAGATGGCCAGTCACATATTACAAAGGAAGTATGAGAGCTCACTTATAGTATAGGAGCTGCTGTCACATAGCAACCACAATTAGCTAGCAAGCAACATGATCAGGTGTAAAGGACCCACACTCTACAAATACCCAGAAACTCTTCATTTTTTTAATATGGGAAGAAACCAGAACCACAAAAGTATCGCCCATATCAATGCCATCATGAGTAATTCAAAGAGAACGGCGGATTCCCGTTAGATTAAACACCACAATCTCTCATTCCTGTTTGTAAAGTTAACATCCACTCACTAAAAAAATAAGCGATAAGCATTTCCAAGCTAAAAGTGTTTGTATTGTACATTCACATTTGTTCATATTCCAGATGAAGAGAACCTGCGTGTTCATCTAAACTCTCCATTTTAAAAACACAGTTGCCAGAGGAAGCCGGGTTAAATTGTTGGAGTAAAAACAAAATGGCTGTCTAAGATAGAATTGCAAAATGAGACCACCACCAATCTAAAACAATCAAACTGACATTGGAAGAAAAGACTTTGATATTGTATGAGACCACCATGGATGATCCAGTGCAGCAATCTTTGGGGGTCTCACATCCAGATGAAGACACTTTGGGTACAGTAGTCAGTCAAATGCAAGCAACTTCCTAGGATATCCTAAACATGTTCAATCAAATCTGGCCCTGAAGGTTATACAGGCTGCAAAATGCAAGTAATATTATGGACCTGAAGTATAACACTAGTGACGAGTGCAAAATGCAGACAGGAGTTATCGTTCATGAAGATGAAGATGTCACTCTGCCAGCAGGCCAGAGAGAGAACTACAGGTATAATAATGATCTTATTCCTGTATCTGGTACTTCCTAATGAACACAAGCTCAGCTCTTTTGATAACCTGAATGCTGGCCCATAACATCAGGCAAACTGATCATGCTGGGTAAGAGCAAGGTGAGCAAACTGTTTCCTTGCTTTCCATCATTGGTATCTAAACAGAGTCCAAAACCCACTGAAGAAAAGAATATGGCACCAATGGTTCGATGTTCAGCTGAATGCTGTCTCTCCCATTCCATGCATAGTTATCAATGGCATCATGTTAAAGGATATGCACAGTGATATTCTAGACCACATACCACTAGCATGAAGTCTAATGCTATCTGTGTTGAAATTCTATGATCAGTTGGTCTTTAAAAGTCATTTTGGAGAGATTGTGCTGCTACAAAACAGTTTCTTCTACGAGCAACAAAATGATGATCCCCATGGAGTTTGTGACCTCTGCGTGACCTAAAAATTGTCTCTATGAACTGGAAAACCCAACAGTACCTTGTTAGTTCACTAGCAATGGCACTGAGCAAAATATTGTACTGGTTAGAAACAGCAGTCTGCATCATCTCTACAGGAACCATCTCAATAGCTTGAACCAACCTGTTTAGTGCTAGACATTGTAAATTGACCTCTGGCCAGTTTATGGAGGAAATGATAATGAATCATGTGCAAATGTGCACACACAGATTAGGTAAGTGATTTGCTTGTGAGTTTCCAAAGCCACTCAGTTTTGCATGCAATGTCATGTTTGAGGTTTTTCCTCAGAATACGAGCATATTTGAACAACAAACTATATCATACAAACACTGTAAGCTTGGAGATGCTTGTTGATTTTTTTGTTTTTTTTAGACTAAGTATTACATTTTTACTAAAGTCTCTTATTAACAAGACTTAAATCACCTCCATAAATAAAAACACTATTTTTAATAACTTCCCTATGTCATCAGATTATAGTAAATTTAACTTTTCGATATCTTTCAGCATCCTTGTAAAGACCAGAAACAAGTTCACCACATGGCACAAGTTCTAGCACTGCTTTTTATAGTATAGCACTGGCTAAGACTTTCATTCTCTATCTAATACTAAAATAACTATTCTTTAAAAGGTATTTGTTGTGTTATTAATAGTTCTAGCTTAAAACCAAATCATTGGTTGTGTGATACATATAAATGTTGAATGAACATCTGAGTTCTCCTTAGTTTCAGACTAGAATCCAGCTATCATTTCAGGTGTGATTCATTCTAGCAAACAGACATCTGATTAGAGAAAAGCTTTATCAGCAGATGCTGTCAGCGGAACAATCAAGTTACAATATTCGTTTTCCTTTCTTCATTTATGTGCTTACTAACGCTGAGTACACACCATCCTGTAACATAATTTCCATTTTCTTTTGATGCTGTGGGGGTCCAATAGTCAATACATAGGCATTCAGCCAACCAAAAAAAGGGAGAAAAGAAACAGTGTCAGTTTTTTTTAAAAAGCAAGGGCCTAAGATCAAGGCCTGGTTAGCTGCATTCTTACCAGAGTAAGGCTATATTAGAAAATTTCTTCATTTTTAGAGATGACAAAACCCACACAGCTGGTGAAGTGAGTGAGGTTAACTGTCCAGCAGTCTATCACTGGACTACTGCACTGCCCATTTCCACCACATTCCGTTGGTAACTGCCAGTTCATTTTCCCCTATTTATGTTATCCTTTAGTTCTACTAAGTTAGCTGTGTATGTATAGCAGTTTTCTAACATCCTTTGGTGTGTGTTTAATGTGCCATATATATAAAAAAAACACAAATAAAATAGGAATTCTTCTAATCTCATTCCTTCATTCTGAAAGGTTTCCCAAATTACATTTCGCAATTCTTCCAATCCTTTGTTTAAAATAGGGCTTTCTTTTGCCCATATTTAATACTACGGCTACTACTCCAGTCTTGAATGTAAAACTTGTTTTAAAAGAACAGATCATGAAGCTTGAATCAAGGAAATACTAAAGTCTAATGGCACTTCTGTCTGGTTCCTGATAGCTAATCATATGGCATTAACGAAAATCAAATCCTGAGATGCCTTGTGGATCTATTTCCACACTAACACTTGAGAGAAAAAATCCGTAAGTCTCTGGAGAAAGCTCCCCCAGAGACGATGTCTGCTGTAAAACAACAACAACAACAGGAGATAATGGATTGACATTTAGTGAAATAAAGAACAAAGGCAGTAGCTGATCTTCATTTTGGACCAGGAAGAACTTAAACACACACACACACACACACCCCAAGGCAAGAATATGGAGACGACCAAGGAAAACCTTTTCGCCCGCTACTCTTATGGTCTTCTCAATATTTCCCTTTTAACAAAAATTCCACTGCAAAATATTTTTTCTTCTTTTTAAATTTTAAAGCCGTCATCCTTGAAAAAACAGTCGAAGTAAAAAAAAAAATATTAATAAACATGCAAGCAAAAGAAGAGAGAGATTCACTGCGTAATAACTCCCGAGAGCCATGTTCAAGAGAGAAACATAAAATGGAAAAATGGTAGAGTCCTTCTTTGTGAGAAATTTAAAAAAAAAAAAAAAAAAGTGCCCTTAGGTTTAAAAAAAAGAAAAAGGTAAATGTTAAAGATGCAGCATCTCCACAAAATAAAGTTTATTTTAAATTTAAAAAAAAAATGAAAAATCCCACATACCATATTAGTTCTGACTGCTACCTTTGCTCCACTAACTTCCCATCTCCCCAACACAAAAAAGCTATCAAAGAATGCCCATTTGTCCGCATTCATAAATATCCAAAATAAACACCCAGCCCTTTTTGTTTTATCACATTAATATCATCTATCATGGAATTTACTTTTTAGACATGATGAACATTGGTCATTGAATTTAGAGATACCAAATGAGAATAAGCCACTTCAATTTGAGTCAGCTGATGTACATGTAATAGCGATAAACAGATTGTACACTCGTATATTTGCTTGTTTGTTGATACCTCCCTACCTAAATAGTATAGGTACTGGATATCATCTTGTTTGGAAAGTGGTACTTGTTTAGACATATCATCATTGCATTACTGATCATGTATCACTTGATCTTTAAGTGATGTGTGCATGTCAGTTGTCAGATCATTATTTTATTGCATTTTTTTTTTACCATATTAGGTCATTCTACCTCAACAAAATTCTTTCCCCACATATTCAGTCATTTATTTGGAATTCTTGTTGTAACCATCACGTTATTTCTGAAGAATAGATAGAATGTGCTGTCCCTGGCAACCAAGTTCAAGTTTGGGCCGCAAACTATGCAACAGTTGGTGAAACAGCAAAGAGGTTTGGCTCGGATTTTTAAAAAAAAGAGAGAGTTCAGGAGTGGACCTGACAGACTGGTGAAAAGGGAAAAAAAAAACAAAAACTGATTGCAGACACCTGTCCAAAACAAGAAAGCAACTAACTACCTGAGGATGATTTAAAAAATAAGACATTTAAAGACGCTTAAAATAGATCAGCAACTTTCTGACTGGTTTTCCCAAGCATCACGATTACGGCGTAGGAATCGCATGAAGCAGATTAAACTTAAAGGCACCGAGAATTTTCATCTTTGCTTTCCACTGAGATTTCTGTGCAAATGTCAGGCGACTTTCCAAACGGATGAAAGTGACAGAACCGCCTCAACACCAGAAGCAAAAGGTCGAAGCAGTCTACCGATACATCACTGGAATGTGATAACTCTGCGAGTACTTCCATTGCCAATATTGGAAACACGGATAAAACAGATGACTGTTTCCAAAATGCTGGACAATGCGACTCCGTGTCATTCCAGGGAGAAAGCCATCTTACTCAAAACAACAGAGCATGAAAGGAAAAGACGACGATGACACTGACAAAGTGATAGTCATGCTTAGCATAAGGGCATGTAAACAAAAAAGATAGGAAAACAAGATCTGCTGAAGGAATTTTATTCAGAATAAATCAAAACAATTGACTAAATAATAACTCAGAAGACCATAATAGTTTCAGATGATTGCACTAGCTTAGTGCAAATGGTTGACATGACCTGAAACTGACTATTCAAGCAAAGCATCCAAGAGAAAAGGGAGGATAAGATGGTTTGTTTTCGAGCACATTCACATAAAGAGCAAGCACACAAAAAAAATCTAGAACTGTCTTCCCCCCTAGTAAGGTGAAAACACCATGGAATTCCTCGACTGCTTGTGTGATCAGGGAAAGTTCTAAAATGGTAGATGCATTCAATGCTCTAGATGGCACAAAAGTTGTCGTCATGTCGTGAGACACGGGTTCCAATTCAGACAATGAAGTAGTTTCCAGGATTAACGGTGTCAAATGCAGCGTAAGAAGTGACTAAAGACAATGTCGAGAATGGTGCCAGAAGGATAGTACCATAATGAAGTCCGCAATGATATCAAAAGGCGAGTCAGATTCTATGATAAAAGTGTATAAAACCAAGTGCAGTTGGTACATTCATTTATGTTTTTATCTTCATTTTTTCTCTTCCTAGAGAGAGAGAGGGGGGGGGACTTTACTGATTAAGTGTTACATGAAGATTTTCTTCTCGTGTCACTGACAGTAAAATTACTTTCATAATGATTTTAATGTCCTTTTTCATTCCCCCTACAAACACAGATCCTTGCTGTTCATTATGTACATTCAGGCTACTCGGCTTGTGTTGTTATTTGAAGATCTCATATTTCAGTTGCTACTTTACGGTGCACTGACTGCTGTTGATTGTGGACTGGGACTCATTTATAGTTTTCAGTAGAGAGAATTTTTGGAACCTAATAATTGCCCACTCACAAATTCCGAATTTTCATGAGTTCTGACAAACGCTCAGGCAGCAATTAGAACCAGCAGGGCAAGTAATACAACTTACAAACTCGTACAAACCTGCACCCGACTTGACGGTCAACTGGAAATCTCTATAGCTACAATGCAACTATTCAGCATACTGTTTTAAAAAGTTTTTATTAACTGAAAGTGAAGGAGGATCTAAAAAAAAAAGAGAGAGAGAAAAGAAAATATCAAGAAAACCATATAGGAAACAGGTTAATAAGAACCACGAACACGAAGCTGACAGATTACCACCTGTTAAGTCCAGTTACACCAACAGCTTTATATCAAAACCTTTAGGAGTCAGTTATCTTCACTCGTAGTTAGCAATAACAAATTTTAATAAATTTAATAGAAATATAGTTAATTTGTTAGAATTCTCCAACCTGTGCGCAGTGCACTCATCTTGTTCAGCGGTGTTTTGTTATTCTGTACAGAAATGTCTAACTTCAAGAATCTGAGCGGGTTATCTGTGATCTTTGAAAACTTGTGAGCAAGGAAAAAAGTTCAGTTCTGAACCATAACACTTATGCTCTGTGAAAGGATTGTCGTTATTCCCTTGCATATCATTCCAATGCAGTAATGATTCCATTTACAATCACCCAGTAGAACGTTCAGCCACAGTTATCTAGAATTTGGGTTAAACAGTTCAGCAACAAGACGGGCAGCTAGGAAAAAAAAACAAATTAATAAACCTATCCACCTGCTTGTAGGTCCTAAGGCCAACTGCCTGAAGGTACTGGACATTTATCACTGCACTGCACTGCCTGCCTGACAGTTACTGACCTTTGTGACATTCCTGTCTATATGTAATGGACCTATATTTGTTTGCAGCCAACTTGTCATACACTGAAACCCTGACAAGTTGCTATGATCAATAGCAGTTACCTCAAACTACAATGGAATAACAGTATGCTGTGCTCACAGGACATTTAATGGGACCAGCTGGACTTTTGTGGTCTTGCCATGCAGTTCTAGTGTCCATTATCAGTAACAGGATGTAAAGGAAATGATCATAATCTGTTTACGTTGTGGCAGAGTGAATCGTGGATTGGTGCGGACGTTGTGGACAAAGAGTAATGTCAGTAATAAGGCACAAAGTTTGATACCTAAGAAGAAGAAAAAAATGTATGATGAGTTAGAAATGAGTAACTTAAGAGAAAATTCCAAAGATATGTAAACTCCATGGATCAGGGAAAACCCAGAAATATTTTAAAATAAAATGTTCATATTTTTCAAGTTTTGCTCTTTTTTTTTTTTTTTTTATTTACCTCCTTTAAATTTGGTCAAAGATTAATGTAATGTAATAGGAAGTCTACTTAAATGATTTGTTTCGAAAAAAGCATGCAGATGCATCCCTGATAAATCCAGCCTCTCCAAAAATGACATTTTTCTCCATCTACCTGTCCCTCCTCTATCTCCATGTCACCCAGGCACGCACACATGAAGAGACAATATACTGATCAGAAATTTTTTCTCTTTTTTGCTTCTTATCAAATATGGATGAGAACCTTAATGGAAAACACCTACTGTGCAAACAAAACAAAGATCAATAGGCTGCTAATATTGATTTCGTAATCAAAATAAGTCACAGAATCCAGAGTGAGAGAAGAAACAGGTTAATGCATAATTGTTTGGAAATCTCTAATTAAAAAAGAAGACCTGCCTTTCTGGGTGAAAAGAATCCTTAGATTATGGGATCTGTTAAAAAAAAGGGAAAACTGAAGAAACCATAAGTTGTATGTTGACAATTATGACAAGAAAATTAAAAAGAAATAAAGTTGCATAAACATGTGACTGTGCATTTGTCAGTCTGAATCAAAGCCATTGATAATATCAGCATAAATGGCCTCTTGGAAAATTCAGGAGGAGGATTAAATGTCCAGGGAAATGTGTCATGACAACAAGAGTCAATCTCTGACAGTATTAAGTGGTCACACCACAGCTTCTAGTAGCAATGTGTTATCTCCCCCCAACCCCTCACCATTTCACCCACATTTGCATCCATGCTCACTGAGGCATCCACAGAACTAGGGATAGGTGTGTCTGTATTTATGTTAAAGGCTGATGGGAAAACTCTTCAGTTGCATGGATCTTCCATATCCCTGTTCTTTAGACTCTGACCTATTCTTTGAACGTTTATTCTTGAGGTGGATATCATTAACTTTGTCTTGCTTTGGTTATCGGTTTAAGAAATATTAATAGCTTGTCACTCAACACAGTGCTGTTTAAACATACTGGATATCTTGGTAAACAGATAACCAGAATGCACTATCACCAAACTAAAGAATAGCCATATCCTGTAGTTGGATCATAGGCCACTCAGCATATGACCAGAGTCAATAGCAAATTGTCATCTTCATTAGCATAAATTTCATCAAGGTAAATGCTGAAAGTGACCTGGAAAGACTACAGCAAAAAAACCCAAGAACTTGCCATTAACTGCCACATCCACAATCATCATTCTCTTGTTGATACCACCCATGCAACAGAAATTAACCAATGGGATCCATCAACTCAATAACTTGAATAAAAAAGGATGCATAGTATGTAAGAAATCCCAGATATGAAATACTTCAAAGGGTCTGGCTAGAGAGATGCATCTAGAAAAACCTCCTCTTATAAGTCCATGGTTCAGCAATTCACATCTGGAAGTTGCACCTGGGTTTGGTGAAGACCTAATAAAGACTTTCAAATCAAATGTCTTTAATTCATGGTCAAATAAGGAGATTTGAGTGTAATAGATTAGGATAAAATCCGACATAGAAATATATATACAGAATTGATGTTAATAGAAGGATGTCTTGATTTGGCTGGGTACACTACCATCATAAAGATTGATCTCATACCATTATACCACAAGGCATACTAAGATATGATGCTCTGGCACCACATGCTACATCCTTCATGTAACCACAGTATGAAAAAAGTAATCAAAACATTCAACTTCTTCCCTTGATAACCCAAAGCCCTAAGATGAATCAAATGGAACACCTGCCTGTGGGAGCATGTAAATCATTACCTGACAGCAACCTATCCATCATACAACCATGATACAAAATTCAGGATAGAGGCTCAATCGACTACTAATGAGGAGTTTCACCTCACTGCTTGTTTTTTAATTGTCCCCTTTTCCATGACAAACTAAAACAATGCGATAATAACACGTGACCAAATTATTATGGCAGAGCACTGTATATATCCAGTCATGGAGATACTAAAGGTTTTAGTGGCCTTAGTCTAAGCTGCAGACAGTTTTATCCCCACAATAACAGTTTAAAAAAAAAAAAAACTTTTCTGGGAATAGATGCCATTGTACAACATACTTCGCTAGGAGTTGCAAATACATAATAAACAAGATTAAGTATTAGGATATTCTGCTTTTTGGTAGTAGTAATCCATACAAATCCCATTTATTGATTCATTTATTTTTTAGAACAGTGGCTGCTTTGTTAAAAAAGATTACTGGCCTAGGGGAGGATCATCTCAAAGACTGTATTTAGAAATGTCTTTGCACTGGAAGATGAATGGCTGTGTTATACTTAACTATAAGAAACGAAATGTTCAACTGAAACCTGACCGAATACAAGGGTAACTACCGTGTTTCTAGCCAGGTTTCATCCGAACATCCTTTTGTGTGTGCAGGTCAAACAGCAAGAGTCTGAAACTGGTACAATGTTTTCAAAACCAATAGCTGAATGTTTGGCTACCGGCCTTTTAGGCCTTAACGGGAGCTTGCTCCACACCGGGCCTCAGCCACCCACCTCCACTCCCTTCTCCTTGGAGATACACACGCATACACGAACTTTCACACGCACCCATACGCAAGCACCACAAAAAGATAAAATAAAAAAAAAGATTTGCTTAAAACAGAATGCCCAGGATAACATTAAAGTAGCGTGCCGGTTCCACCAATGAATGGACCAGGAATTATGCAGGATCACTATCGACAGATTCTTACTGCAATAGAAGCTACATTTCCAACCAAATGCATATTTTACGACAGGTTCTTGGCATTAAGAAAGGTACCCAACTATTTTCATACTGTATTATATCGTACGCCTTTACAGGTTATTTTCTTGGCAAGCAAAAGAACACGAGCATGCACAGATTTTAGCCTTGACCCAGAATAAGGTTTAAAATTACTTCACCAGTGATAACCTCTATTGGAATAACAAACTCTATCGTTTAATTTCAATAAATTCAAGCTTTCAGTGCTTTCCAAACAAGTACAGGTGACACTGCAGCTCTACTGTTAGAGACCACAAAGAACTCGAGCATTACCATGGAAGTGCCCAAGTCACAACATAGAGCATTCTATATGGGGGGGGGTTAGAAATCACCGCTACTCGTCTCATTTTGGGAGAGCTCAAAAATGCAAGAGACGGTCTGTTGATTAGTTCTTGCACGAATCTGATAAATTTAAATAGCAGTTTTAGGCACTGAAGCTAAATCATAGATGGCAGTAATATGTGCTAAAAAGCGCCACCTTTGATGTCCCTGTAATTCTGATAAACAAGCTCAGATCCATAAAGAATTATTTATACAAACCCTTTTTGACAAGCAAATAGCCCAGCCAGCTAGTAAACAAAATTGTTTCTGCATGCCAGGCATACTTTCCAGTGGGGATCAAAACTAAATGAACTTTCTTAAAAAATATATATATATATATATTAAGCAGGGCAGGGAATTTGATTGTCGTTTAGAGTGTAGATCGAAGAATTTCCAATGTCATCTCATAAATCAAAAGGCAATGTCTACAGTTCTCAGGACTGACAGATTTAATAATACCTGAATTTAACAACAATTTACAGCTAAATTATTAATTACATCAGTTGCTGCGCTTGTTTTATCCAATTTCTTGGAGTCTCCAAACACCTGTGGTCTGTGACCAATTAGTATTCAGTGTGCATGAATGCAGCAGCAGAAGCAATTTTTATTTAATATTCATATCTCAAATGTAGAAGCCAGTTATTAGCAATCCCCACAAGGATAAATTTCAATTATTAGCAACATTTTTCCAGAAACCAATCACATCCCAAAAACTTTACCATTAACAGAATTTGGACATTAGCAATTATCGTGTCACTTACTGACAACTCTAAGTTTCTAAAGCTATGAGATTCACAGAAGTCTTGCATTGTACTCACTTGTATTTTTTAATTATTATTATTATTAATAAGTATTTTACCAGCACCCTGACAAATGCTTGTCCCTTTAACTGTTGATGTACAATTGTCACTTGCTTTGCATTTGGATGCACAGCCATCTCTTGTTTCCCTTTAGCACATAGGATTTCAAACTGCACATTTCCAATGAGTTACAGTCAGTCATGTGTCATGGTTCCTGAACAAGTGGACCTGCTGTGTCTTGCTGATGAAGTTCAGATTCTTGAGGCCGTACATGAACCATGTGCTTAGCAAGTGTGAATAACAGAAGTATCTGATTTCAAAATCTGTCAATTCACATTCTAAAGAATAATGATGAAATTTCGAAGGACTACAAGATTAACACAAAATGATGCTGTAAGCATCAACAAGGTGTTTGCCTTTCTAGAAATTAAATCTCATTGATATCAAAAAAAAAAAACATTGGACAACTGCTTTTAAAAATTGTGCGCTTCAGCACTGATTGTAACAGTGTTACATGCTAACATATTTTGTTTGCCTTATTCATTGCAAGAACATCACCGCAGTACTATATGTACCTGACGCCTTCCCCATTTTGGTTTTGCATATGCGTGCCATAAATAGCAGTGTGTTTGACTATTTTGTTTAATTTTTAACATTGTACCAAACAAAAATTTCAAAGATGTAAAAGCATGTCAGCAAAATACAACTACAGGGGATTTTCATTAACTGGCATCAGAGATTGCTAATAAATAGCATCTGATGGATTCCATAGCTCAGGACCTAAATGGTAATCAATGTGCAGTAGCTCACAATAGAATAGCTTAGCATAACTCAGAATTCAAATAAACATAACAACAACAAAAACTGCAACCAAACAAGGTTTTCTTTTTCAACATTAATGACTGGCAATCCACTCAGCAAATGTTACTTCAATTATTTCTTTGGCCTTAGGAAAAACATAAATAAATAAGTAAGTAAGTGATATAATTACAAGTTGTCTTCATTATGCAAAAACACCAACAGTATCTTAACTACTAATAATAGTGCGATTCAAGATTTTCCCATGATCCCATTTCATTTTTCAAAATCCTTTGCTAATGACTCAGGAAATGAATGTACAAGAGTTACTGTTTGTTGGATACACAAATGAAATATAAAATTAGTTAAATCTTCTTTGGTGTCTAAATACAAGTAAATAGAAATTTATTGCTTGTTGCATAACTTCTGTTATCAGCTTATGGTACGGAAAAACATTTTAGTGCAACTATGGTGTATTAAGAGGAATGAACAATCTTATGCACATGTGATTCAGGCTTCTGAACAACAGGTTATCTAATAACCGACTACAATCTCTACACCTCTGCACTTTGGTTTTCTTTAGACTTGTTTAACTTTCCCACCCATTAGTTTTTTTTAGTATAAAAATTGTCACAATTATTTATTTCTGCTAACATACACCATTTTCTTTTGTAACCTTATGCAGAGAGAAATGACGTCAGTACATAGAGAAATGGAGGGTGAGAGAGAGAGATGACGTCAGTACATAGAGAAATGGAGGGTGAGAGAGAGAGATGACGTCAGTACATAGAGAAATGGAGGGAGAGAGAGAGAGAGATGACGTCAGTACATAGAGAAATGGAGGGAGAGAGAGAGAGATGACGTCAGTACATAGAGAAATGGAGGGAGAGAGAGAGAGATGACATCAGTACATAGAGAAATGGAGGGTGAGAGAGAGAGAGAGATGACGTCAGTACATAGAGAAATGGAGGGTAAGAGAGAGAGAGATGACGTCAGTACATAGAGAAATGGAGGGTGAGAGAGAGAGAGATGACGTCAGTACATAGAGAAATGGAGGGTGAGGGAGAGAGAGAGATGACGTCAGTACATAGAGAAATGGAGGGTGAGAGAGAGAGAGATGACATCAGTACATAGAGAAATGGAGGGTGAGAGAGAGAGAGATGACGTCAGTACATAGAGAAATGGAGGGTGAGAGAGAGAGAGAGAGAGAGATCATTTATTGAAAGTCATTCCTCAAATCATAAAATATCACCAAAGTAAACTTAATTCTTATTTTTTTGGTGGGAAGAATGAAAGTAAAACGCTTCATTCATATACAGCTCTTTTTTTTTAATTTGGAAAGAAAAAAAGGCCTAACTGCAGTTGCTGAAAAAGTAGTGATTCCTTATTCAAATTATATTTTTCAGACTAACAAAAAAACTGTTAGAAATATTCTGAAAAAATAAACAATGTACTAGGTTTTTTTTTTTCACTAGAAACATCGGTTCCAGATTTCTTTTCATTCCATTATTACAAAGTTTCCCTTATTACAGCTTCAGGTGTCCAAAAGTGAAAAATGGATTTGTATCTATAGGACTTTAATCAGTTGAATTCGCCAAATTCTAAGCCATCAACAAGGTGCTGTCGCCATCTATAAGCAAAGAACTCCCGCTGATCGGTCGCTGCATAAGATTCTATCAGTTGCACCAGCTCATTTTTGATCACTGGAGAAACCTCAAGAAAAAAAAAACTTTTATTTTTTTTTATTTTAAATTATTTTTAAGATGTTTTCTTTTCTAAATCACTAAAATAAAGAAAAACGAAGACCCCAAAAAAATTAAAAAGACACTTATCTGCAATGGATACAGTTCCTTTCAAATGTCATAGCAAATGAAAAATATTAATCTTTACATGAACTTCAGGATAATCGGGAAAGAAAATTTGAATTTTAAAATTATCTTACAGCTTTGTCGATGGCATTCATTTGGTGTTGTTACCAAGGCTACTGCCGCTCCCTGATTACATCAACATTGTTGTTCTATTTTGAACCTATCACCCCTAGTAGCTGTGATAAGTTTATCTTTTTTAATTGAAGATGCATTACCCTGACAAACAGAAATTCTATATAAACCAAGTGCATTTCAGTAGATCACTTTATACTATTAGTAAATATATTTTAAGTAGGATAACTTTATTAAAAAGGTATGCTACACCACTATTCACAGACAAAAGGAACATGTTTGAAACTACAGAGCTTATTATATAAAATATTTTAACCACATTCAAGTGAGATCCTATTTTTGTTGTTGTTGTTGTTATTGTTGTGCATAAGCTGTGGTTTCTGTTATGTGGAGCCCATAATTAACATAATTTTGACTATCTGAGAAAATTTTCCCCATGCTTTGCATCTGATGTCTCCTGTCTACCTGCTAGCACATGCTGTACGTACATGCTAACAATATAATTAAAGACTCAAGACTTTAGATGAATCTTTCTTTATCAACTAATTTGGATATAGCATAAAGGCTGCTTCAGTGTAGAAAATTTCCTGTGCATCTGCAGAATGAATTAATAGCCTACAGCAGAGCCGGTCCTAGCTATAAGCAACCTAGGCAGTTGCCTAGAGCACCATCTGCTGGGGGGGGGGGGGGTTGCCTCTTTAGCAAGCCAAATTTATCTTTATTTTTGTTTCGATGATTAGCATCAGTTTGAAGACTTTATCATTGTTATTGTAGGGCTCACTTATGACAATGTCATAGAGGACTTTGCAGCAAAGAAAGCCAGGAAAGTGGAACTGTAAATCTTGTCATTCAGTGCCATTAAATGTCTGTTGTAAAAACAGGAATAACTATGCCTCTAGTAATATAGTGTATTATGTATTTAAGGAAATAATACTATAATATGGAAATAATACTATAAATGATAGCTTAACATTTTCGTTAGCGTTGTTAAGTTAGCGTCAGATTAGCACGAGTAAAACTAGCATTATTTCCTTATTAAGGCATGATGCATAAGAAAGAGGGCCAACATCATTATTATGTATATAGTTCTTTTTAAAATTGTGTTCTTTATTACATATCCATTGTTATTCATCTTCTTTGTTTTTTTAAGATCTGTTGTTATATCTAATTATTTGTTGCATTAGTTTATTAGTTAAATGTTGTATTATTACTGTACGTTAATACTATATTCGTGTGCACTTTGCATGTTACTAGTTTTATTGCTGTAATTAAATGCCATCTGTTTCTTTACACTCTTTGCGCAATTTTTAAAGGTACAGTAGGTGTGTGTGTTGGCGGAATTTAGGGGGTGCCAGCGATAAGGTTCGCCTAGGGCTCCACATGGGCTTCGACCGGCTCTGGCCTACAGCAACCATCAATGAGTAATCTTTTAATTTTCAACCCTGCCTTAAAGTAGTTTTAACATTAAATTATTCTTTTAAAGCTTGGAGCAACAACAATTACTTAAGGACCACACACTCAAGTTTTTCAGCCACCAGCAATACGATGCATTTAAAACAATTACTTTAGTTCAGTTACTACAAGGCAGTGGGGAGCCATCTTGGTTTATACTGATACTTGCCATAGCAACTGAAACAGTATTCACTAACGTACGTTCAATAACTTGTTCGAAGGCATTGTGTTTGGCAAGAGTACCTCTTGCATCGTGTAGGCATCTAGGCAGAGAATAAATCAGATCATCAATAGTGGCCTGCTCCAAGTATTCCTGCAGATGCTGCTGTGAACTCAGTCTTGGTTGTATGCTTCTTGGTTATACGTCAAGATGCTTTCATAGATTCTCTCAGGGCATGGATACAAGTCTCCAGAAAGAACTAGTTCAATCTGCATATTCCGAGCCATCATCATCCTGGACAAATGACCTGTTGCTTTTATCATTTTAATTAAAAATGACTCACTTAGTTTGGTTTGTTGTTTCCTTTCTTTTCTTTTTTTTTTAAATGTTCTCTGCAGAAAAACAACATTGCTTGGCATTCACAAATCCATTTTATCTACAAATAACTGGTAATGGTTTGAGGAAGTATGGTATATGACAAACAGGCCTTCTTCACATAATCCAGCTACCAGAAATCATTGAGATCAAAGGCAGGAGGAATCATATTATTGCAGAACACCAGAAGCAAATAAGCAGTCAGCATTAACTTGCCAAATTTTGCTTTAATTACTTGTTAAACACATTTTCAAGGCAGTGCACATTACTATTTGATTGGCGGACACTGGAACAAGTCTCAAATACCATTCTTTTAAAATTACTTATTACTAAATAAAATGCTGAAACATTTTTAAACAAAAAATGTTTTAGACAAACTCAGTACTGTTATACTTAAAGAAGTTTTTTTGTTTTTTTTTTCTAATTTAACAGCATAGTGATACACCTGTAATTTGAATAAATAAATATCGTACCTTGTTTCAGATAATTCTGTATCATTTTATTGTTATCATGTATTTGCTTTTAAAGCCGTGACATTTGAAACAAAATTACTTAAATGATGAAGTTAAGCTTTAAAATGGTAATTATCAAAAGATCGTTAATAATGCATGAAAAACATTTTTGTAAGCTTTGAAATAATGGAATTTCTGAAAGGTTCTTGCAGAGAAATAAATCGGAATTAGATTTATTTTTGGACAGACTTTATGACTGGCATTTGCTTTCAATGCAATTATTAACAGAGAAGACTCTCAGTCCAATCTTCAAAAACATCTCTTTACCATTAAAAAAAATGAATAAAATATGTTAAATAAGACTTATAATCACATTCAGACTAAGTATTTGGGTACTTTTAAAATCGGAACAACCCATTCAAAGAAATGTTTTTTATTTGGCATGCCATGGGCACACACAAGAAACACACCCAGCCAAGAAACTAGGATACACCGCACCTGTTTCTAATTATGTTACATGTCCATTAATACTAGTAACGTTATTCAGTGTGCACTTATAGCAGATGAAGAAAATAAAAGTATCTTAAGAAACCAGCTTAACTTACTCCAAGTGTGTAAGTAATTTTTATTTTTAATGCCCCATTTATCATTAATTTCAGAGGAAGCTTTTGTTACTGTCCAAACAAGTGGGTGATGCCAAAGGCCTCTTTTTGGAAAAACCACAAACCCATCATTGTGCACATCGAGTTTCAGTGGTTGGCTGCGTGCCATTATGTACCACATGGCAGTTGTTGTTTTTGTAAAACAGAATCTAGAGACTCTTCCTATGGTTTAGAAGAATAAAAATATTTTTTTTAAAGTACGGAGGGAATACTTCATAAGAAGCCACCACCATTGTGTTTCAATGAGCTTATCTGATGCCACTACTATTTATTTTTTTTTTTTATAATCTCACTACAAAAGAGCGAGAAACCAAAAGATGGAATTCTTCAGATGCTGCTGTGAAAATATTTGATTGTTTTTATATGCGTTTGATAATTTGACATTAGTCGCACTAACACTGGAGCCAAGTCCCAACTGTTTGGACTTCAGTGTAGTTTTTGTCACTCCAGCATAGCAGTTGACGTGTGCAGTGGTCTTGGTCTCGGCTGTAAGGTGGAAGAGTCTTTCGTTGTTATCCAGCAGAGTGGAAGAGCACGATGACATAAAACATTACAGCGGAGTTAATCTTTAAGCTGGCCAAGCGATACTGTAAATCAAGCAGGTGCTTCACCTTGTAATTGAGCAGCCTTCAAACTGCCAAACTACACCCAGCATAACTACAATGTCAGGTTAGGGACAAGTCAATTAATCAGTCCCATCTACTCATCCATGAGTCATGAAAGGCGGTGATTTTCATAAACACACATTTTTCAGATTAATTTCTCACTTTTAACACCAATTCCCTCCTCTCCCAGTGAAACCAATCCACAGGTATATTCTCTGTGGATGGACATATTTTATAGGTACACATGCCATTCAGAATCTCCCACCCCCCCCAATATTCGACCTAGTTTACGATGGGAATTATCAAATGATCCAGACAACAGTTTCTGATCAGTTTAATTAATCTGCGTTTGTTTAAATCCCGCTACAGGTAGGTTCGGCGATGTGTCACCAGGGTGCGACAAATCTAACTGAGGGAGAAAAACATATTTTTAATAATAGGTAAAATAATTGAGAAGTTTAAAAGCAAAAAAAAGGGGGGGAGTGCGCGCACAGAGAGAGATGGAGAGAGAGAGAGATGGATGAGAGAGAGAGAGAGATGTGAGAGAGAGAGAGATGGATGAGAGAGAGATGGATGAGAGAGAGAGAGGGATGGAGAGAGGGATGGAGATGGATGAGAGAGAGAGAGAGAGAGGGATGGAGAGAGAGAGAGAGGGATGGAGAGAGAGAGAGAGAGAGAGGGATGTGAGAGAGAGAGAGGGATGTGAGAGAGAGAGAGAGAGGGATGTGAGAGAGAGAGAGAGATGGATGTGAGAGAGAGAGAGAGAGAGAGGGATGTGAGAGAGAGAGAGGGATGTGAGAGAGAGAGAGGAGAGAGGGATGAGAGAGAGAGAGAGGGATAAGAGAGAGAGAGAGGGATGAGAGAGAGAGAGAGAGGGATGAGAGAGAGAGAGAGAGAGAGGGATGAGAGAGAGAGAGAGATGTGAGAGAGAGAGAGAGAGAGAGAGGGATGAGAGAGAGAGAGAGAGGGATGAGAGAGAGAGAGAGAGAGAGGGATAAGAGAGAGAGAGAGGGATGGAGAGAGAGAGAGGGATGGAGAGAGGGATGGAGAGAGAGAGAGGGATGTGAGAGAGAGAGAGAGAGATGGAGAGAGAGAGAGATGATGGAGAGAGAGAGAGAGGAGATGATGGAGAGAGAGAGAGAGAAGAGATGAGAGATGGAGAGAGAGAACATTACTTTGAAGTTATTTCTCTATTATTATTATTTATACGAACATACATCGGCTCCTGGTTGTTGTTGCTGCTGCCAGGGAATTAATTTGCTAATGAAGCAGCAAAGCATACACAGGTGTAAACGGTACTAAGGCTACTCGCAGGAGACGGAGAGAGAGAGAGAGAGATGATGTAGCGTGATAAACAGACCTCTTACCTCGCTGCTGCTGCTGCTGCTGCTGCTCGGGGCGGGGAGGGGCGGGCGCCCTTCTCCTTCCTCACGTCTCAGTTACTCTCACTTTCACCTGTCACGGGGACGGGCCCGTTTGTCGATCGATTCCTCTCCTCGGGTCTCACCGGCCGGGAAGGAGGGGGGGAGGGTGGTGTACGACCTGTTGCTTCGCCAACAAAGTTTCTCAAGTCCGGTTTCCGCCACGTGCCCCTCGGCCCCGCGGGGGCCGCTCCCCGTCCGCGTGCTTCCGTTCTCTCGTCGTCCAGAAGAAAGAGAGGGGCGCGGTGGAGAGGCGGTGTCGTTCCGCACCACGGAGCCTACTGAATAAACTTCCGTCCTCGCCTCCCCATCACGGTCAGTCGGCGGTCTCCCACCAGCGGCGGCGGCATCATCATCATCATCATCATCCCGACAACACACCACGCCTCAGCGGTTCGCCAGATTCCGCACAGAAGCGGAGGAGCGCCGAGCCGCGATCTCCTTTCATATGTGGACACCTGTCTATCACGGGGCGTGTCTCAAACGGCCAGCGCCTTCTGCCGGCTACTTAATTAAGGTACATAACTTGCATCTCATCAAAAGTTAATACATACTGTAGAGAAACAACAGTGGTGGTGGGGAGAGGGACAGACAGAGATGAGAGAGGTGGGGAGGAGAAAGAGATTGATGTAGAGAGTGAGAGAGAGAGAAGAGCGAGAGAGAGAAGAGAGAGAGAGAGACAGATGAGAGAGAGAGAGGATGAGTGAGAGAGAGAGAGAGAGGAGAGAGGAGAGAGAGAGATAGTGAAGGAGAGAGGCGAGATGTAAGTGATGAGAGAGGAGGTGAGAGAGAGGGAGAGAGCTGAGGAGAGAGAGAGAGAGCGAGAGAGTGAGGGAGAGGGAGAGGACAAGATGAGAGAGAGAGAGAGTTAAGTGAGAGAGAGAGAGGGGCAGATGAGAGAGAGAGAGATGTGAGAGAGAGAGAGAGAGAGCAGATGTAGTGAAGAGAGAGCGAGAGAGAGAGAGAGAGAGAGAGAGAGAGAGAGCGAGAGCGAGAGAGAGAGAGAGATTGTAAGTGAGAGAGAGAGAGGGGCAGATGAGAGAGAGAGAGGAGAGTGATGAGAGAGAGAGAGTGTAAGTGAGAGAGAGAGAGATGAGAGAGGAGAGAGATGTAAGTGAGAGAGAGAGAGAGACAGATGAGACGAGAGAGAGATGTAAGTGAGAGAGACAGAGAGAGAGAGATGTAAGTGAGAGAGACAGACAGATGAGAGAGAGAGAGATGTAAGTGAGAGACAGACAGATGAGAGAAGAGAGATGTAAGTGAGAGAGACAGACAGATGATAGGAGAGAGAGAAAGAGAGAGAGAGATGTAAGTGAGAGACAGACAGATGAGAGAAGAGAGATGTAAGTGAGAGAGACAGACAGATGAGAGAGAGAGAGAGAAGAGAGGTGTAAGTGAGAGAGACAGACAGATGAGAGAGAGAGAGAGAAGAGAGGTGTTAAGTGAGAGAGACCAGACAGATGATAGGAGAGAGACAAAGAGAGAGAGAGACAGACAGATGAGAGAGAGAGAGCGAGAGAGAGAGAGAGGTAAGTGAGAGAGACAGACAGATGAGAGAAGAGAGATGTGAGAGAGACAGGACAGATGATAGGAGAAAGAGAGAGAGATGTAAGTGAGAGACCAGACAGATGAGAGAAGGGAGAGAGAAGAGAGAGTGAGAGAGAGAGAGATGAGAGAGAGAGAGGAGAGAGAGAGATGTAAGTGAGAGAGACAGACAGATGAGAGAAGGGAGAGAGAAGAGAGAGAGAGAGAGATGTAAGTGAGAGAAGAGAGAGTGAGAGAGAGAGATGTAAATGAGAGAGACAGACAGATGAGAGAGGGGAAAGAGGCTCAAAGGAACAAAATCAGTTATTCTGACTAACAACTAAAGTTTCGATAAATATTAAGAATACCAGCACTACTATTTATTTATTTTAAACGTTTTAAAAAATCCATCTTATTATTATTATTATTATTATTAAATCACAAATTTCAGAAAATATCTTCGAAGGCTGGAATTATTTAATCAAAATGAAATATTTTCGATTGAATTTCCACTCAACCAAATGTCGCTTAGCATTACTTTTCCAGTTGTTTCGGAGGCATAATATCTGGGGGGGAGGGAGGGGAAAGCCTTTTAATTAATACAGAAAAATATTGAAAAAAAAAAAGAAAGAGAATAATTTAAACCCGTGACTCATAAAAATATCATAATCGTTTAATTTCAGAAAATATAATTCAATGAATAGTTGAGCGATAAGCCTCCTCATACCGTGTTAAATGTTGCCTTCAAACATTTTTAGATGCAAATTACAAACAGTATCTCTCGGGAGAAAATAATTAAGTTCGGGCGCTCAAAGATTAACTCATACCTGGTTATTGATTGCTAATAATAAATGAATAAAAGAAAATTAAAGTGTTTTTTTTTTTTGTTATTTTTTATTTACAGTATTGTAAATATAAGCCATGATGTCTGTTCGTTTCGTTTTTTTTGTTTTGTGTTTTGTTTTTAAGCAGCTTCATAATTTTCCACATAAAGGAATAACTAGTGTATAATGTGTACGTTCGGCACGAAAGGGTTAAACTATAACAGAAGCAAATGAAAGAAGTGATAAAAGAAAGAAAAACGACGACAGGTTTGTTGTATCGTTAACGCGTCCACCACCTTAATCCTCCAGGGTTTCGACCCGAGAGCCTCGTTAACGGTCGATCTCGCGTCGGTGCTGGTCACAAGTTCGCGAGAAATGCCGAGACGCCTTGTACGGTCGCAAGCTGCGTGACGCGACCGCGAGGTGGCGCAGGGGGGGGGGGGAATAGAGTGAAATGTCGCGAGATCCACCTGTTTTTCGACATGGCGTCGATACACATCAAACGTTAATTAGCCCGCCCGGTAACAGACACCCGGAATACACACATCTCGGTCGTCGTATGTCGTATGAGGGCCATGAAAATACGGCCTGCTCGTCTGGTGTTTCGGCAATGGCGGCGGCCGGCGCGCGTATAGTCACGTGACTTTGGTTTTTAACGAGTTTAGGGATGCATATCGGAAAAGGGAAGATTGTGGGTGGGGGGGGGAGAAATGGCTGTGGCATTACGCTAATGAAAATTTAAGATTAAAATCTGACTTTTTGGAACGGCGGCCAGGAGGAAGGGGGAGGCATGGATTGTTTACTCGTTCTTAGATTCTTCGAATGTTTGTGTTGATGGAAGCCTGTTATGGCAAAAGATTTGCTTCCTGGCATCTTATCAGTTTCTGGAAGCGTGGAAACAATTACCGACTGTGAGGGGTTTCCCCCCCCCCCCGTTGGTATCGGTAAGATGCCCGTGCCTGTACATGAATTGATAATGTGAGATTATTCAAGGGACTCTGGCACTTTATCGAGCTATTTGCTCGTTGTTTTATGGCGTCTGACCACTGAAATCCGGAGAAAATCGAGTGGGAATGGAGGGAATCCCGAGGTCGAACATTTCCAAATGTAACTAATGGCAGTTGGAACCTCTTAATCTTCTACGGTGGTAGACTTTCCTCCTTCTTTGATACGCGGATGGCGCAGTTTAGCCGAACGACTGGTCGGGTTACGGTGAAGCTGCCGGGATAAGCAGTGGCACTCGCACCAGGGTTCGGATTAACCGGCAGAGGGCGCTTCAATCATCCGGCTTAATTAGCTCCAACTTTGGCTTCCGACAGAGAGCGAAGTCTCATGGCGAACGCAGACTCTGGTCAGACTGGCGACAGGGGGGAAAAGGGGACTAGGACGGGGGATACGAATGGTTTCGCGGGTATGGGGTTATTAGAAAAACAGACGATTCCTAGGACGTGTCCAAGCTGGAGGGGAGGGTTTGGGGTCTAGGAAACCAGCCTGGATTTTAGCAACAACAACAAGAAGAAGTATCAAAGTGGTCAAGAACAAAAAGAAACAATTTTCATGTAATGTAGTGAAGCAAAAAAGGAAACTCGAGTGTTGATGGTAGTGGAGCGGTTCTAGAACCGCCGAGACCGCTCGATCTACTGTTGGAGGGGGACCGGTTTGTTCTCCAACTGGTGGGGAGGGGAGAGTTATTGTTGCTGTCACACTTAGGGGTTCTCGACGTGGATTCTGTAGCGTTAAAGAAGTCTAGAAGCAGGCGCGAGTAGAATGCTTTTGTAATGGACAACACAAAAATAGAATAAAGGAGGGAACCCCCCCAAAGATACTGAACCTGAGCGTGGATAGGGTTAAACTTTTTGTAAAAAAAAAAAAAAAAAATAATAATAATAATAAATAGTCGTTGGGGGAGATGATATGGTAAACGAATCCAAGACCAAAAACACCACGACACCTTAATAGAATGTTTTCCTGATGGAAATCAATGGCCCCGACTCATTCTACCTTTTGGTAGAAACTGTTTCAGTGCCGGGTTCGATTACGAAACCGTCCCGCGTGGTGGCGGTGTTGTTCTTTAATTTACGTATAAACGATGGCAGGGTGAGGAAGAACCTTCGCGGGGCCGGCTCCTGACACCGAGCACAGCCGCTCAGCGGGTGCTCGGCTGGGGGCCCCAGAATCCACCGCAGGGAACCCCGGGAAGGAATAAACAGGGAACCAGACTTCACGGGGCGTAATTACTGGCGAAAGTTCGCGTAGAATATGAAGTTTGCCTTCGCCAAAAAAATTTATATTACACGGCGATGACGATGATGGTAATAACAACAACAACAATAATAATAATAATAATAATAATAATAATAATAATAATAATAATAATAATAATAATAATAATAATACATGTTCGCGCTGCACCGTTAAAGGCGGCTGTTGGCAGAGGACCGGAGTTGGTGATGCGTCCCGAATACTCCAAATGAGAAAAGATGGAAGATGATGGTCAGCTGTTAGGATGGGGGTGGGGTGGGGTGTGGGGTGGGAAGAGGTTGTGGCTGCTGATGAAGCGCGAGTGAGCGAGCAGACGGTGCCGCTCTGGACGAACTATGTCGCGTATTTACAATTCTAGAGCCGCGCGGAGGAATCTGGTGGAATCTCCTAATTGGAAACAGAACACGTGGAGACGCTCGAATATGGTTCTTGGAAAGTCGTTATTCGCAGAACATCGGAGAAATAAGACATCTTAATTTAGTCCATAGATTTTTCTCTCTCTCTCTCCGCCTCGGTTTTTGTGGCGAGAAAACCGGAGCTAGCGGAATAAATCACTAACGTTAGTTGTTAACGGTGACAGTGCCAATTAGTTAATGTTTTTTTGTTGTTGTTGTTTTTTTTTTTTCTTTTAAGGCAGCGATAAATATCCGCCTGGCCCCCGGGGGGGGGAGGGGGCTGATGGGTGTCTGCGATAATGGGTTCCTGGCTCGTGGTGCTGTATTAACCAAAACCCTAACCCAGGATGTCGGGTGGGCGTGTCGGCGAGAGAGCACTCCGCCGACGGGCTCGGGTGACTGACTGCCTGCCCGCCCGTCTCCACCGGATCGTGAACCCCCCCACCCACATGGCTGTGGCCAAATCGATTTCCCCGCCTATCGACCACCACTAAATACAACCCGAAGGACCAGAAAGTTCCGCGCTATCGTTTCCTTCCTCTTCGTTCGCTGGAAATGGATCTTAACTGTGGGTCTTGGTAAAGCACTCGATGCTCAACACGGGGTGGTGGGAGGAGCTTGTGGCGGCGGCTGAAACGAACCGAAACTTAACTAGAACTAAAATAGGTGAATATTTCTAATTTATTTTAAATTAAACTCCAAGCTTTTTTTGTTTGAAAAAAATATAAGTTAATTTGCCGGAAAGTTACCAGCACGACAGGAAGAGACAACATAGCTTGTGACATTATTAGAAATGCTACCAAGGTGGTGGGGGTGTTGAGGAAACACTTAATGCAAGGTACCTCAAGGCGGGTAATTCAACATGGCCAGCTACCAAGTTACCAACGGGAAAGATCCAGCTCGAAAAGTCAGCCCATCTTCATACTCCACGACAAACGCAAAATGAGCAGCAAGCACTTGTCTGTTGGGGTTGTTGTTCGTACGCTGGTTATGTCCAGAGATCGCACGGGGGCCCCCTCTGAGGATGCCGCGATGAGGAGGTGCACCGCTCGGGTGTTCTCATCCGTGAAGATGAAGTAGGAGGGGGGACCTTGCCGTTGGTCTAGAGGGGACCACAAGTGTGGAGATCTCTATCTCCATCTCTCTCTCTCTCCTCTCTCTCTCTCTCTCTCATGTCTCTTCATCTCTCTTCATCTCTCTCTCTCTCTCTCTCTCTCTCTCTCTCTCTCTCCATGTCTCTTCATCTCTCTTCATCTCTCTTCTCTCTCTCTCTCTCTGATAATGTTCACATACCAATTCTTCGGCCAACTTTAACGCAAAATTGGCAGTCACACTGGGCAAAAGCACAGTTTTTCTCTAGCCTCCATCGCTGGTGATTAGGCAGGATCTAAATTCGCCGGCGAAAGGAATAATATGATGCCCTGTTACGGAGCAGGGATATATTCTGGAACACCCGCCATTAGTAGGGCCCGCCGCCAGGCATTCAAAAACTATACGCACTTTTTTTTTGTGGCTGGGCGGGACGGTCCAGGACTCTCAAACCGGTATTACCGTAGCTTTAGCTGTTGTACGTGCGGTATCGTCTTCCGGTACATGCCGTGGTATGCGGCTCGTCTCCGACCAAGATATTAACGCGCTCGACTGCGAAAGCCGCCATTACAGGGTTGTCGGTACTTAGAAGTGTAGATCTCTTGACAATAAAACCACAAAAGTTTCGTGTGCGTCATAGTTGTGCATAATATTTAATTATTGTGTTCTTATGTATTTTAACTTCTAATTTAGCGATTTTAGTACTAACCGGATCAGTAATATATGGTTAAGCTTTTGTTCGATGTTTCGCTAAACTAGTCCATTATAAAACTATCCTGGTCCATGTCTACAAATTTGCTTGAAGACTTTTAGAAACCCGATAGACAGACGAGTGTGTTTTTAATGCATGTGCCCCCCTTAACTGTCGAGGACAGACGGATAAAATAAAACTTATTTAAAAAAAAAAAAAATACAAATAGGGGACAAACCCATTTATATTCCAGCGTTTATTCACCTTTCGTGGAAGAGCTTACCGTAAACGGCGATTGTTTAGCGGAAGTATAGTTCTGTATCAGCAGACGAATAGAAATTAACCCTACTGTAAGCAGCACTGGTTTAGCTGAAGAAGTTAGTGTAGGTCCGAGAACTGAACCCTGAGGTAGCCGGCTGGGGATGCAGCTTCAGACACGGGGTGCTCACCAAACAGCTCTTTGGGGAAATAACCACTGAACCATAACAAATTATCGCACACCGACGGTTCTACAGTGAGCTGTCGGGCGATGATGGAAAGAAAAGGAGTGATAGGGGACAGCCATCCTTTCTGGTGATCTGACTCTGGCGGCGTTTTAGCGGGTCGGATAAAAAAAAGCTACATAGTGACATCCGGCTTGGGCGGAAATAAGGGGCGAGGCTGCGGGAGAAAAGCAAAGGATTTAATGTTTCGGTCGATAGGATCAGTGAATTCATGCAACGTTAATTTTTGTCAGTAGATAGAAGAGACCGTCTTATCAGTGGATGGTGGCGCGAAGTCCGTTGTTATTAGTAACGGCTACGTGGGGAAACGACAGACACGTGGGCCGACCGGGGCGCCAATGGGCAGTCGCAGCACGAATTGGCGGGAAGTGCGACCTACCGCGCCGTCACGTGGCTGGCTGGTCCCCGTCCTCATCAGCCACGCCAGGTCCTCTAATCCTCATTCTCAACCAAGCCGATACTCGGTTATCTTCTTCCTTCAACCTCGTGATACGGATATGTGTTAGAAATCGGATGGTTGGAGAACAACGTAAAGCGAGACATCTATGAGAGGTTCGGGTCTGAAGTCTGCAGCAGCCGTCGGGTGAGAATGGCGATTCGAGAGAGACAGCGGCATCCGTTCGTCGACTGGAAATATATATGCTTCAATATTTTTTTTCTTTGCTGTGATTTGGAAGGGAGGTTTTCGCTCTTAAATCGCACGTGCCAGGATTTAATCGATTAGTGTCTCGCTTTCTAATGTTCTTTCTTCTTCTTCTTCTTCTTCTTATTTTAACACTTTCCAAACCAAACAGCCGTGGAAAGTGAACGCGTCTTCCATTTTGTATCGAATCGAGCTCCCGCCACATCTCGTTGTACTAAGGACGAAGTAGCATCTCCGTAAATGGAATCCGGCCGGGTTTTGTTTGGACCGTCTCGAAGAAGTCTTAGGAATAGTATCCGGCAGCAGTAAAGTTAGCAAGATGTACCTGGCTGGGCTTGTCTGGCAAGAATGGGCGATGTTAGTCGTCAAGAAGGCTGGGAAAGACGGTTTTAGAGGATGTGTCCTGTTTAAGCCAACTTGAAGAAAAGGGGGGGGTTAACCTGCGAGCAACTATCACAAAGTGGGGCTTGTGACAGCCGATAAGTTATAAACAACACGTATTATTGCAGGGTATAGAAAGTTTCCCCTCGCGGTCGTTGGTAGCCCACGTGACCAACAGTAGCTCAGTATCAGGTCGGCGAAATCAGTCACGGTTCTCGATAGGGCTATTGAATACCTGGAATTGTGGTTCGATTTTTCTTCAGAGAATTGGCTGTCCAATCTCCTATCGCTCGAGAATGTCGACACATTCAACATCACAAATCCGGAAAAAAATCTTGGAGCACCTGCCATACAAAATTTGGATGTGGAAGCATTATATACCGAAACAAAAGTAATTGCCACAATGGAAAAAGAATTTGAATATGGTCCAAATTGGCGTGCATGTGCCATTGAAAAAAAAAATGGTGTAAAATATTTGCAGTACAGCAGGGCAACGGCCTCGAAAACGTATTGAAAATTGTGAGTTATGTTCTGACTATACCACCATCTTCTGCATTTTGTGAGCGTGCTTTCTCCATGATGCAATTAAGGTGGAGTGAAGTGAGAAACAGATGTTCTGTAGGGCTCATTGAAGCTGGGATGCTGGTCACCTTGGACGTGAAAATGTCCTGCTCCGAATTTGCAGGAAAAAATTAAAGATGACAAAAAACTTTTACAAGGTTTGAAATCGGAAAAGAAGTACTCATTCAAATAGAAACGAGTTCATCTTTGAATTCTGGTCCAAATATTCTCGCACGCACCGACAAAAGGGTAAGGGTTAAGTCCATAAGTACATACGGAACGACATGCCCCCGCATGCTCTAGATATTTATGGAGGAATCTTAAGAGTTGCGAATAGTGATGTCTCCTCTTCAGCGTGCGACTTCAGGAAAAGGCGGTGAGGTCTCCTTGTGAAGTAGCCGAAATCAGTCTGCAGCCTCTTAACTCTGTTGTTCGTTGGCGACATCACTCGGTTGCTGTGATTTGTTGGAAATGCTCATTACATTCCCTTGTTTGCCAGTATAGTAATGGAGATTGGCTTGGGTGAGTATGAATAAACGGAAAGACTTAAATCTGAAGCAGGGTAGAGAGACTGTGCTATACTAGTGTGGGATCTAAACCTGACCGTGGTATGTACGTAATGTTAGGTCATATATAATGATAGTGAAGATGATTAAATACAAGCGATTGTGAAGAAGAAATTTTCATTATTAATTTTTTTTTTAATGAATACTGCCAACCAATCAAATGCCATCTTTTATCCTTCAGTATCTACCGGAAAACCAAGATGCTTATTGGCTTAATACCCACAGAATGGCAGCAAATCAAACATGAATGACTGATCCTGTCATCTTTAATGGGATCATTGACATGATTTATGGGAAACATATTGATGCAGAGATGTTATTGGATTTATCGTTTGTACTTTTGGCTTTCACCAAAAAAATTAATTTGTTTTTGCCTATATTAGGTCTAGTAGTTTCGATTAAGCGTTCATCGTTCATCTATCTATGTTTCTTTTTGCCCAAATTTGAGGTGAAAAAAGGTTTGAAGCTTAGTAAAATATCTGAGTTAAATGCGTAATTTTTCTTTTTTTCCCAATAAATTTGAAGAAATTTAGAGACATAAATGGCTGCTATTAAAGTCTTTGGTTTAATGATGAATTTGAGAGAAATCTTTCATTTAGCCTTAAGCCGTTCGACTTCTCGTCAGGGAGATGACGTTAAATGTGGTGGAGTAGAAGTGCCCCCTAACTCTCCGTGCACTACCTTAAAACCCGCCGTTTTACAATGCGTCTGAAAGTGGCGGTGCTTCTTTCTGGTTATTATGTCTTTACAACGACAACAGGCTGGTAATAATAATGGCGGAATGTCGGAGACGAGTCTTCCTCCCTGGTCCATTGTTTGGCGATGCGAAACTTCACTCGACCAGAACTCGAGTTGAACTAATAGAATACCTTTGACTGTACATGCATTACGGTTTTGTGCGGCCATTGAAAGCAAAACTTGATCTAAATATCTTATATTTATACGAGAATAAGTGTTTTAGAGGAGTCTTTGATTTTCTATCCACTTCTAATTCGTTTATTGAATGTATGCTAAACGGTCCGGCGAATTTACTATGGGCGCAGCGATGCACACAAACAAGCAGTCCGTCCGCAGTGGCGCTTGAGTCTTCCATTCAGAACTATTTAGGTCGTCTTGTTTCGTTTTCCATATCTTGAAACAAATCATATAGATGCAATTTAGCCCGTTACCTTTTTGTAATCAGGTGTAATAAAATTAGCATGCTGGTTAGGTGTGAAGCCCTATAGTTTTGACTCTCTTGTTTTCGGAGGTGCATATGAACTAGCGAGCAGTCTTCAGTTGAAACTCTCCCTCAAACGATAGAACGATTGTGTATAGGATTTCCACTCTTGTACCTCTCTCAGATTTCGGCAGTAGGCATCGGTACCTCGCTAGACAGGTGTCATTATCGAGTCAGCGGTAGGTAAAAGAGCATCCGTTACAAAGGCTACGGAAGATCGGGATTTGAATAAATGGTAACCTTAATCTCTTCGTCGGTAGGGAGAACAGAAATATTATAAAACAACCTTCGCATGCAGAGTTAGTGTCTACAAACGGATTGCTGGGGTTTTGCCTTGGTAACCTGTGGGATGCAGATATTGACGCTGTAGCTGGTAGGTCTTTTTCTCAATTGAAAAACAGCTTTCTTTTCCCGATCAAAGGAGCTTGTCACCAGTTTAGTGTCGCTGGACCTTAAGGAGTCGACTTTGCTCCCTTTAGGTAATTCCCTCAGGACTGACTTGGATGTTGGGAGGAGTCTTATCCATCTTTGTTTTCTCTATTATCACATAAGAGTTTTTAAAAACTCGGAACTGCGCCCAACACCTTAATGGTCCAGAGTTAACCACAATTATAACTCGTCTTTTCGACATGATACCGAAACTCTGTAATACTAGGGATCACGATTATTTTTCAAATTGTTTTTTTTTTTTGGTGTCGATAAGAGTCCATGATTTTGTTCCGTCAATTAGATCTTCTAGCACCTCAGCAGACCCTCTCGGAATAAAATAAGAACAGTTCTTTTGGTTTTCAAAAGGTTAAAATTGTATTTGCCGCAATCCACGAGTAGCTAATATTGGTGCCAGAGACCCTGGTAAAGTGTTTTTTGGGGGGGGCCCATTACCACCAAAACCGGCCCCTTCACGAAAATCCAAAGATCCGTCGACGACAGCAGCAACCATTGCAAAGAGAGGTGAGAGGCAGACGACAAATCCAGGTATTGTTGATATAAACGAGAAAGATGTCCTGCCAACCAAGTGATGCTGATGTACGGAATAGTTGTGTGTCTGTCTGCAAGTTGCAGATGATTTAAAGTTTATTTCCCCGACAAACGACCAACTCCAGCCTTGGTTGTGTTAGGTCTAACCTCAGCTGTTCACGCGCATTCCCCGCCGACAGGTGTCGGCAGTGAGGCTGACTTCGCAAAGAGGGCGCGCCATTTTTTCGCTATTGCGGAAGGAGAATTAAAATGGCCGAAAATAACGGGTTCATTCCACTCACAGGGGGGAGTGGAAAAAAAACTGGTGGTTCAGGTTTATATCTGCAAAGGCGAGTGAAAGATAAGCTCACAGCCATAGTCTGGGGGGTGCGGTCGCAGTTAATCAAGTGAAGAGGGTTATTAGGGATGAGGCAGGTAGGGAAGACGGCTCGCCATCCTCATTGGATGACACAGACGTCCCGGAAGCTGAGAACCGGCTTTACACCGTGCTGAAGCGGTAGACTCCTAGACGGGGTGCACGAGGCCCGTCGAAGTCGAAGGTCTCGGTGACGTTCAGCGCCGGCTCCTCGGAGAAAACACAGCCTCGAGGACATTCGGGAGGTACATTACTTCAACCGACTGTAAAAGCGTTAAACCGCCCGCTGATCCCGTAATGGCATCAGTACCCGTTCGTTGTGTGTAACAGTATTGTTGTTATCATTTTATCATTCAAAACCTGCTGTGTTTTTGATTGGACGAGCTCCGACCGCGGGAGAAGCACCATTTTTGTTTTAGAATTTTATGGAATAAAGCGTTTAATCGCTGACTTTTTTTTTACAAAGTCTCACACGCACCGTCTTTATTGTCCCTGAATCAGATAGGGGGTCCACGAAGAGGGGGAAGGGGGGAGAGAGAGAGAGAGATGGAGATGATGTCATTACAGAGAGAGACATGACGTCAATAGAGGGAGGGACATGACGTCAGTTCAGAGAGATATGATGTCAGTACACAGTACAGAGAGAGAGATGGGGATGACGTCAGTTCAGAGAGATATGATGTCAGTACACAGTACAGAGAGAGAGAGAGAGATGGAGAGAGATGGGGATGATGTCATTACAGAGAGAGAGACATGACGTCAATAGAGGGAGGGACATGACGTCAGTTCAGAGAGATATGATGTCAGTACACAGTACAGAGAGAGATGGAGATGATGTCATTACAGAGAGAGAGACATGACGTCAATAGAGGGAGGGACATGACGTCAGTTCAGAGAGATATGATGTCAGTACACAGTACAGAGAGAGAGATGGGGATGACGTCAGTTCAGAGAGATATGATGTCAGTACACAGTACAGAGAGAGAGATGGGGATGACGTCAGTTCAGAGAGAGAGACATGACGTCAATAGAGGGAGGGACATGATGTCAGTTCAGAGAGATATGATGTCAGTACACAGTACAGAGAGAGAGAGAGATGGGGATGACGTCAGTTCAGAGAGATATGATGTCAGTACACAGTACAGAGAGAGAGATGGGGATGACGTCAGTTCAGAGAGAGAGACATGACGTCAATAGAGGGAGGGACATGATGTCAGTTCAGAGAGATATGATGTCAGTACACAGTACAGAGAGAGAGAGAGATGGGGATTACGTCAGTTCAGAGAGATATGATGTCAGTACAGAGAGAGAGAGAGATGGGGATGACGTCAGTTCAGAGAGATATGGCGTCACTACAGAGAGAGAGAGAGATGGGGATGACGTCAGTTCAGAGAGATATGATGTCAGTACACAGTACAGAGAGAGAGAGAGAGATGGAGAAAGCGTCGTTACCAGTTAGATTTTGGTTTTGCTTAACAGATCTCACAACCGATCTCTTAGTTAAGTAATTCGCTGACGTTAAGCAATAATAACAGGCTATGCTGGAAAACCAACGTGTAGCCAACAGTGGATGAACAGTCTCTAGCTCTCTTCATTATTCTAATCACTAGCAATGCGGAACATTGATTTACGTATGTTTCGTGAATGACTGACTTATTTTTTAATAGATACTTTTGTGAAAACAAATCGAAACTGTCCATTGATGTTTTTTATTTGTATCGATCGTAATGCAAAGTATCAGGGTAGGTGGATGTACTTCATGGATGTGCAAGTGTATGAATCAAATGTTCGCGTGTACACCACGAAACAACAAACTTAAGCGTTTCCTTTCTCTTTTGATGAAAAAATACTTTCAATTCCAATTTTTTAAACAAATTCTCGTCGTGTGAGAGTTATATTTCTAATTATAGCGATTTCAATTAAAAAGGATATGTGTAGGCAACACGAATGGATGGCTGACTGATTTGAAGAATTCTTTACAAACAAACTTCAAAGACGGATGTAACAGCTGTTGCGACACATTGCATTATCTACCATCTGATGGTAGATCCAGCAGTTTTCATATTAGCTACGGTAAAACGTGTAATGATGCTTCACTGGCCAAATTCCGCCTACGAAGCTGCGTAATTGTTAGAATACAATTAAAGCGGTGGATATGGTTTTCCGCGTTGATGTGGGATGCTGTCGACTTATTTCAATACCGTGCGTGTCAATAACATTTGAGTAATAATGACCACCTTAGATAACGGGAGGTTTCATTTAGGCTGCGGTCGGCTTGGGACCGACCGAGTCTTCCGAAGAAGTGGGCTATTATCTGAAAGTCAGGTTGACTTCAGAAACCAAGTAGCTGTCAGAAACTGACTCAGATGTTTCTAAGAAGTCGATATGCCATCCAGCAAGGTACAGTTATTGCAAGATATTTGCACAGATTGCGAGCGCGCGCACCATTCTTTTTGTTTTGCATTCTCATCACATTTAGAAATAAGGAACTAATTTTCTTTTTAAATCTTAAATGTTCAAAACATGCAGTGTGACACCCCCCCCAGAGAAAAACCAAATATTCGTTGTGAAGGGTTAACGTTAACCGTTGGAACTCAGCCTCTCTCGATGTTGTTTTTTTTTTCTTTTTTTCACCCCTCCCATCTTTAATTTAACTTAGAATGTGTTTAGAAATAGGGATAATGGTCCCCACTTGGCGAAATTCAGCCCCTCCTGTTTTAGCTATCTACTGCCCTTTAGAGAACAGAATGTTAGTCCCCCCTTTTGTATATATACTGGGACAGTGATTCTCAACCAGCGATAAATATATCATACCTGCAAATTAAGTATTAATTCTGTAATACACTATGCATTAGAAAAATTATAGGCGTAAGGGGATACATTCCCCTCTGATGTAGGATGTATTATCTACCATACCCCCTAAAATTCCTTTGTTTTTTGATAATAAAATCATACATATTCATTCAAATTTATGAATCATAAAAACAAAACTGTTCATATATTTTATCCCACAAAAATTTGTTCTGAAAAAACTCCTTTTATTGTTAAGATTTTATTTATTTTGTTGTCTTTTGATTGTAAATAAATTTCCTCTTCTCCTTAATAATAATAAAGTTGCTCCATCATCTTTTATTTCTGTGTCCCTATGCATTTTTCTGCATGGTGGTCAGAGAGGATAAATGGCGGATTACATCAAGCCAAGGGGGTAAATGACAGAGGAAGGGTTGATAATCGCTGTACTAGGAGAGTATAAGAATTAATTATTTAAAATACATCGTCAGACTGTTTCAGTGATCACTGTTTTTTATTTTACATTTCCTTACAATTGTTTATATTTATTGTTAAAATGCTATAAACTTTTTTTTAATATATATATATATCCAAATTTTAACGTATCCTAGGAAACGGTTTGGGGGAATTTAAAACTGAAAAAAGACAAAAAAACTCACGCAAAGCAAAATTTCGAGAACAATCGGCTGGTCAATCTGTGAGGGAGCGGTCCGGAACAGTGTTCCGGTTCCATTTTTGTTTTTCTTTTGTGAAAAAATTCTGTATATTTTGGCTAACGGATGAAGCTGTTGCTTGGCAAAAAATTCTGGAGATTTTGGCCAATGGATGAAGCTGTTGCTTGGCAAAAAATTCTGTATATTTTGGCCAATGGATGAAGCTGTTGCTTGGCAAAAAATTCTGTATATTTTGGCCAATGGATGAAGCTGTTGCTTGGCAAAAAAATTCTGGAGATTTTGGCCAATGGATGAAGCTGTTGCTTGTCAAAAAATTCTGTATATTTTGGCCAATGGATGAAGCTGTTGCTTGGCAAAAAATTCTGGAGATTTTGGCCAACGGATGAAGCTGTTGCTTGTCAAAAAATTCTGTAGATTTTGACCAATGGATGAAGCTGTTGCTTGTCAGTTCCTTTTACCCACCCACCCCACCTCTGCCTACGAACCAACCCGCTGCTGTTAATACATGGAAACAGGAGGACACGACTTTAAATCTTTGTGTTGAGGAGCTGGGGATGCTCGATGACTGGGAAAAGTAATCTCCCAAAATAGTGGCGTTCCAAACAATGTTGTCTCAAATTTAACCCTAACCCCACCTTTTTTGTGTGGGTGTTTTTCAAAAGATCGGGATAATTTTTACATGGGTGGTAAGTAACTTAGGGATTCTTCGGTAATTTCACTTGCCTTGTGGGCGTTTGGATATTAGGGGGCGTTCAGAGGAAACCCGACCGGATACCACTACAGCGATGCTATTTCAGCCAGGTTTCATTTTAACGCCCCCCCCCACCCAATTGCTGTAGTTAACTCTTCGACTTCTAATTACGCTGCACTGGTTTGGCACTTTAATCGCCACATGTTACATCCTGAGAATTCTGGGTAGAACTACGTTATCTTTCTCTCTCCCCCTTCTCTCATCTCTGTCTGTCTCTCACTTACATCTCTCTCTCCCTCTCCCTTCTCTCATCTCTGTCTGTCTCTCACTTACATCTCTCTCTCTCCCTCTCCCTTCTCTCATATCTCTCTCCCCCTTCTCTCATCTCTCTCTCCCCCTTCTCTCATCTCTCTCTCCCCCTTTTCTCATATCTCTCTCCCCCTTCTCTCATCTGTCTGTCTCTCACTTACATCTTTCTCTCTCCCTCTCCCTTCTCTCATCTCTCTCTCCCCCTTCTCTCATCTCTGTCTGTCTCTCACTTACATCTCTCTCTCTCTCTCTCTGTAGGGAAGGAGTCTTATCTTCTGATCTGAATCAATTTCCACAACACTGAATTATTCTACAGAAAGTAGATAAAAAAATAATTCTCTTTTCGAAGAATTTTGCATTAGGAAATCAATTTAGATGTTTGAGTTTGATGAATGAGAAAAAACAAGTGGCCATTACTGGAAAAACCCAAATTTGAAGTGAATGCAGACTAGACAAATACATTTGAACATTCTCTCTCTCTCTCTCCATCATTCTCTCTCTCTCTCTCTCAAAACATTTAAACTGTTGATTCTGAATGTAAATTTTGTTCCACTGTTTTTAAGGTTTGTTTATTTACTGATGATATGCAATGCTAAAGAAAAATAAAGGATATTTCTGTGTCTTTATTGTTCAAAATACCATTGTTTACTCTTATCTCAGACTGCTGTTGATGAATTTATTTTTGGGGTATCATGCATGTAAAATATGAGGATTTTATTGCCATTGATTTGAAAAAAATGGATGATTGTAAATTAAATTTACCTGAAACATTTATGAGAATCATTTGGTACTTCAGCAACATCCTATATATAGAAAGAAGTCTGCATTTTGATTTATTAGTTCTCTCTCTCTCTCATCTAGCTGCTGTATGTGTTGCATTATTTCTTTGTTAGTTTCATGGCTTTCAGGTGAGTATTAATCATTAAAATCAATTTGGTATCAAAGGAGCTGTTTGTGACCAGACTTAAGCATACTATTATATAGGAAAGATAAATGAAACTCCAGGTGAAAATAGAAATTCCTGTAATAGTACTTGACTGGGTTTCATTTGAATGCCCCTAGTATATCCACCAGTACTTAGAACTACCATTTTTTGTTTTTTCATTACTGCTGTTTTGATTCAGTGATATGGAGAGTCAATTCAAGGTGTAATATTCACTACAGGTTTTTTAAAATCAGATTTGTCATCAGTATATTCAAGTCTGCTGTAGTCTAGTAGACATCACTGAGTGTTGCTGTGTACCAGTGATCAATGGCAAGATGCCTTGTGATCTGGACCTCAGTAGAAAGCCCAACACAAAAGGTTTTGAATACTTATTTTTCAGAAAGTATACAATTAAAAATCTTCAACAAAAGTGAAGAATTTTTTTGTTCATAATAACTTAAAAAAAATAAGAAGATACAACTTTTCTAGATATTTTCAAACAAATCGAGAGGTCTCTCTCTCCCTCTCTCCATCTCTCTCTCTCTCTCTCTCTCTCTCCATCTCTCTCTCTCTCTCTCGCTCTCTCTCTCTCTTCTGTTGGTTTACTGTGTGGAATGGAATCTTAAAACTTAATTCTAGAAAAGTTTGACATGAATTTGCTTGGAATACAACATAGAAATTTGAACATTTCTACTTTTTAACAGATTAAAAAAAAATAGAGACAAATAAGGAAATAGAAAATATATAACACAGGTTGCAAGGCAAAATTATTGTTTAGCATGCAAATGGAACTTTGGTGCTTGTTCAATTTGAAAAAAAAAGGTCTTTTTCAGGGCTGTTGTAATAAAATTGATCATCATTAAAATCGATTTCTCACAAATGTTCGCTTCCCTGAAATAGTGAAGTTTCATTGATCTTTGTTATTTCTGTTTTGGGTTTTGCTACTGAAGTGTTTTTGCTCCACAGGATCGACCATCTGCTTCACTGAGCTGACCTTTCATGTTTTTGTGCAGCCATTTCACTGAAGACTGACCTCGTCTCAGGAGTTTTCTCAACCGGAGAACGGTGTGTTTTTTAAAGATTAAACAACAAAAAAATAGTTTTTAACTGGGGTTCTGCGCGATATTTGAAGAAATATTATAGACTGGGATTTCTCTCTTTTCTCTCCATCTCTCTCTCTTTATCTCTCCATCTCTCTCTCTCTCGCTCTCTCCATCTCTCTCCATCTCTCCCTCCATCTCTCTCTCTCCATCTATCTCTCTCTCCATCCATCTCTCATCTCTCTCTCCCTCCATCTCTCTCTCCATCTCTCTCTCTCTACACACACACACAGAGAGAAATTGGAAAACAAAATCTTCACTATAATGTTCTTGTAAGTTGATTTCCAAAGTCACTTTAGGAGGGATTTATTAGATGATTGATTGGGAAATATTCTCTTAAAAGAAGGGGAGGGGGCAAAGGAAGATAATGGCTTGTGCGACAGTCAGATTGCCTGCTAAGGCTAATCTACTATGGCTTAATACATTTTTGTTTACATATTTCTAATACCAGATGCTACTAAAGCATTGCAGAATATGCTGCAAGTGTCACAAACCTTTTTAAAAGACTTTATTCTAAAGACTAATTAGAACTTCCTCTAACTTTAGCAATTTTGCACCCTAAGAACTAACTTGTTAATGTAGCAAAGGTTGATTAAGGCTATTGATTGCTGAGAAAATTTGATTTAGTTTCTTTCTGATACAAGTTTTAGATGACAGAAAAACTGATGTATTGAAGGGAGGAATTCAAGAACAATAACATCTACTTTGTGTGTGTGTGTGTGTGTGTGTTTGTCATTTAAATTAATGTGGAAAGATATGAATATATTTCCTAATGAGGCTCACTTGGATTTAATAAAATGCAATATTGGAGCACTTATTTAAAAAAAAAATCAGTTTACTACTATAATGGATTTTTTTAATACTTCAAAGAGGATTTCTGTTTTATATATTCTGTAATTTTTTGTGAATTAAATGAATCTTTCATTTTGAAATCCATTCAAGAGAAACCTCTGATCTTTTGAAAGCTGGATCATTTGAGATTTGTTATCTTATTTTGATTTTGTCTAATTATGATTTTTGTAATTTGGTTTCAAAATATAAATCTTTAAAAATATAAGTAGAGTTGATTAATAAACTAAATTAAGGTTAGTTAGCTCAGTTAGCAGTGATGTTAAAGTAGAATTTTAGCATGGTAATCTAGAGAAGAAAAATTAATTTGGCTGTTTAATGTCACTCTAGACAGAAGCGCTACCGGTTTGTTTTGCTGGACTTCTGTACCATTGTATTGTTTATTGGAGATGTGTGTTCTTCTCCTCTTCTTTTTTTTAAGTGAAAGGAAGGGATGCAAGCATCACATAACTGTTTGCCATTGCTGATTATTAAAATGTCAGGGTGTTTTCTGGGCTCCCAAACCGGATAGTCTTCAACATTTCTCTGGTTAACTACCTCATAAATTGCCAATTAATTATTATTCTTCAGTTCTTCAGCAGCAACAGCTTAAGGCTGAGCATGGTTTTATAACCAAATTGTTTGAGACCTGGTGGTTTGTTATGAAGGAAAACCTGCTCATTAAAACCTCCTACCAAGAGGATGGGGGGGGGAGCTTCTATCAGCCATCAGGCTTCCCACAGAATCTGTAGTCGGTGATCTCTATTTCGTGAATGATAGAATGCTGATGGTTCTTCTTCCCTGTATTATCTTTTGCAAATTCAACGTTGTGACCGATTTCTTTCCATATCAGAAGTTAAAAATGCCTGAAGTTGTAGTGCGACGCAAACTTGGGAAAATGCAGCATATTTCCAGTTTATAGGAAGACCTTAATAATTGGGGGGATTTAAAAGAACAAGAGCTTCTTTTTTTTTTGATATCATTAGTATGAATGCCATAAAGTTACCAGTAAAAGATAAAAGTGAAAATTGTTAGTCATTAGATGTTTTTTCTCTTCCTTGCCAAAAAATTTCAGTATTTACATGGCTTTAGTGAGCAAACTAGAAGCATGAAAGTTAATGTGATATGTGGAATAAGTTATTTATACACATTATCTTTTGGAGGCATAGTTACTCACACCCTTAGCATTTTCTCTTTACCCATGCAACTTCCTGATGTTGTTGGTGGAAATTTGAGCTAATTAGTCAATGGAGCAATTGCAGAATGTTTAGTAGGGTTTAGTTTCCTTATCAATGCTCTTAACAATCTGACATCTACATTGCAAGACGACGATAAGTCTGAACTTTCAGTCTTTGCAATCATTGTCTTAACTTCTGGATGACATCTATTTTCTCTCTCTCTCCCTCTCTCTGCATGTGAGAGAGAGGGAGAGAGATACGTACGAGAAGGATGTCACATCGTCTGTTCATGGGATGTATCAGTAAGTCTTGGTGGTGTTGACTGTTAAGAGTACCACGTCTGTGCAGGTAATTTTTACTTTACCCACCTGGTGCTGTATCATTTCTAGAAGTGTTTCATGGCAGGTATTTCTGTACTGTGAATTAACCATGTTTTGTAATTTAAAAAAAACAGAGCTATTGAATAATTTATCACGTAATGCAGATTACAATAAAAAATCTTCATTGTTGAGTATAAAAAATACAGCAAACATCTCAAGTGGTCCGCCTGTTGTTTTCGTTTTTGCATGCAAGTTCTGCGATGTTTAAACTGATGTCTGGCCAAACAAAGGTTGTAGTTGGTTGTAATGACTCAGTGCATCGGGATTTAATGTTGTTCTTCTCCAATGCATGGAAGGCACAATTTAAACTGTTGTGCTGCCTGTATGATTAGTTTCAGTATTCCAAATTTACAGGTAGTTTTCATGCAAGCAAGAGATTTAATTATTTTCCTGCATGCACACGTACTTTTAAGGGGTCCTCTGAGTCAAAAAACAGTAAGATGACTTATTTTGCCTAGATTTGAACAAAAACTATTTAATAAAATTCGCATCGTTACATGTAAATCATCAAAGGTTGAATTATCTGATTACCATAGAAACTGGAATATGCAAATTTTTTGGGGTGTGTGTGCAGGTTTCTCTCTAACCACTGATCGAGTTTACATAGTTTTTAAAATTTTGATTGTTTTTTTTTTTATTTTGATGCAAATTTTTCTTTTCTTTTTTTTTTAAGGATAGGAAATTTGATATTTTGTTCCTAGAAAAAAACAACAGGTGTATTTTTAACTCTTTCACTGCCAAGTTTTCCTGATGTATATAGCATATTATAATAGTAGTTTTCTACATCATGTTACACTGTAAAAATGGCTACTGAATGAATCAAAGTGGCAGTGTTTCAAGTTCAGCTGGACCTGCTGCAACAGTGAAAAAGTTAATAAATCGGTTTTTAAAAAATTTTACAGAAAAAGGAAGAAGGGGGGGGGAATGGCGCATTTCCATCCATAAGTTGCTTCCACTTAAAGCCCTCTTAGTGAAAGGGTGGCGAAGGTGTTTGTTAGGGTCTTGCTTAAAACTCTGATGTGAAATCAGGTAATTCTGTTTCTTTTGCAAAAAAAATGGCTTGCAAACATTTAAGACTGTGACTGACTTCAGGAATTTGGTGTGTGTGTGTGTGTGTATGATGCAGTAGTATCCAAAAGTCCAATTTTATTAATTTTTACATCTCCTCCTGTGTACATCTTTTTAAAAAATTCTTATGACCTTCCACTCTCTTTGTTCCTGTTGTTCTGTGTCTAATTAACTGAAAGGTGTAACAAGTTCTGTATCAGCAGAATATCACAAAACTTTTAATTGGCTTAAAGGTTTTTTTGAGATGAATAAATGCATTCAGTTATTGTGTGTATCACCTGAGAATTTGTTATGGGTGGGGGGAGGAGGAATGAATGTGTGTCAATACTACTATGGTTAGAAATTCTGCTCTTGGAAAAATAAAACTCTCTCATATTTCTTCATCAGTCACTCTGCTTTGCAAATAATAATTCACAATTGAATAATTGTTTTAGGATTTTGACATTTTTGCAGTTTTCTTCAGGTTATCAAGAAACTGATGAGAAATTAGTATTTTAAATAGTATTCATCAACATATACTTGGCTGTTGTCAACATCAAATTGGGAGACTCATATTTGTGAAACCCAATTTGTTTTTATTCTTTTAAATTTTGGAAAGGTTTTATAACCCTTCCTTCCTCTTGCATTGGTGTGCAGATACAAGTGAAAGGTGGTTTTAAACAGTTCTGATAATGACTAGTTTTCTTTGGCTAAAAATAACCAATCATGTACGGCTCAAATTCTTGTAAAATTTTCTTGGCTTTTTGTTCAGTTTTCACGGAAAGTTTAACTCCCAAAACAAATTTTTTTATTTTCTGTTGAAATGCTGGACTCTTTCCTGAAATAAAAAAAAGGCGTATTGCTGCGCATAGAGCAGTTTGCAGTGATGCCAAAGTAATAAAGAATCTGAAAATGTGAAAGTTTCCATAACGACTGTTCAGTAAAATTAGTGTTGTTCTTTCTCCATCATTGAATTTTGTCAGCAGAAGTCCTGTGGTTTGCAGAATTGCTTTTGTGAGCTGGGGATTTCTCTGGCTGCTAACCACAGACTGGTTTGATTTTCTTTGTTTTCTTTTTTAATGTCCAAATGTGAAAACTCTTCTTTTCACTTAATAATTCTTACGGTTTCGAAAAAAAAAGCTTACAGAAAAAGTACTGAAATATTACGACGACAAGAGCCACCATCTCTGTAAATGTTGGGAATTCGTTAATTTACCAGACTTAAAGTGTGTATTTTTGTTGTTTTTTTTCCTTAAATGAAACCCAGCAAACGATTCTATCTTTCCATCAGGCCTTAGGTCATCTCATCTGATGTTTATGGTTTTAACCTTTTTTGTTCCCATGTTGTTTATCTTAAATTGAAACTCGATTCAAAATGATTTGTTGTTTTTATCCGCTTTTAACAATACAAAAAAAAAAAAGAAAATCTTTCAAGAATGATTATGGTTAGGGACTCAGTACTTAAGCTGACTGATGGTCGGCAATTATGTTGATGCTTACATCTTGGCCGTGCAGTTGTCATTGGCGCGTGTGTGCACAAATCACGCACTTGGACCAGTGAGGCAAACCCGGTTATGGCTTCATGTTTCAGCTTCCTGCACACTAATTTTGATATTTAGATTGACAGAGAATCAATGAAAGTTTCAATTAAATTGGTTTTGTTTCTTACAGTTTTTTTTCAATCAAATATCCTTATTTCCAAACTTTGTGTGTTTTGGGAGTGTTTATTTAAGACAGTTTGGAAACGGGGGTGCAAATGGGGAAATTTAAGTTGTTTCCTTGGAAACAAGTCGCCAGGAATTCTTGTTGTACTTTTCTATTTTCAAGCAAAAACATTTTATTAAAGGTCGACCAAAAAGAATAGCTGTTTTATTTTTTTTAAAAAAAAAAAAACTATTTGTGATAAGTACAGCTTTAAATGTTAAGCATATTTAATTTGCTTTACTTTCTTCACAATAGTGATGAAAATCAAACCTGAAGTGTTTGCAGACACACCTGTTTACCTTCAAATCATTATTAGAAATACAAGTGGAGACTGTTTATGACTGATATTCAAGCAGGAACCCCCCCCTTTTTGTTTTGTCTTTCTTGGCTATTGTATTTTATACCCCATGTAGCTAGGAGCCACACCAAGATAATAGCCGTGCACTTTTATAGCATAAGTACTCCTGTGCTTTTATTAATTTTGTCTTCACTGATATCTTGCTTATTTTTCTCTCTAAAGAAAAAAATGAAAGACTCAGACATTTTGGTTAATTTAACCAAATTTAATGTCAGTGCAGCTTCTTCTATCTATGGTGGCATTTGAATATTTCAGGAGCTTTGCTGTTCTGTCTTGAAGAGCAACAATGGCTGATATATCTCCATCCATCTCCCAGCTTATCAGCTTTAAGGTTCGTTTTCAATTTTACTACTGCTTTAGTTTTATTTTTTTGTTACTTAATAATAAACATTATTTAATAATTATAAATGATATCTTTTGAATTTTATTCAGGTAATACCTGATTTTAATTAGCTAATTGACGAGTAGTGGTCAAACTATTTTCTAGAAATTTAAAGAACAAACAAGCAGTCTGGGAGCAACGACACACTTCAGGTGATTCCGACATGTTTAAGACTGGTTTAAACTTTTCATTATGAATAAATCCCCTTTAAATGCTGAAACAAGAATAAGAACTGAACTTTTGCTGACCTTCAGCTTTAACATAAATGTCTCCTACTTTAGTAATGACCTTTCTTGACAATTGGAATACTAAAAATTAAGAAGTGCAGGCACTATACTAAAATAACCAAAAAAAAAAAAAATACAAATATTTATTAGTACCTTGAAATAGTATTAAACTAATGAGAATTGACATTTGTTTAGATGTAATTATGTTTCCACATAGTTTTATATGTTAGTATTTCAATATCAAAAATTATTTTGTGCATTACATTATTTAATTTTAAAGACTTGTAACCATATGGTTTGTAGATTCTTTTGTAAATGTCAGCATTTCACTGGAACCTTATAGTACTAACGTTTGTGTAGTTTAATGTTTGTCCAAAATGTCTTCATTGTAACTTTATCACTTTGAGACATCCAGCCAGACTGTTTCTTTCCTGTCCCAACATTCTTATAATAAGGGTGAAATATTTCACTTTTAAAATTGATGCCTTGTCTTAAATAAGTATATAGACTTTAAAAATGACCTTATGGTATGTAAATGATGGCCTAAAAATATGTCAGACTATTGTCACGTGTCTCCAGCATTACTGACTACTGCTAACATTTGTAATTTCTGATTAGTCCTTAACTGTTAAAATTTTCTCAAGTAATTTTACTACATTAAGTTTTAAACAGTACATTCCTCATCTACTTAAATTGTAGCAGTTCATAATTTTTTAAAAAAAATGTTTATTAAACAATAAAAAAGAAAAAACTAATTATTTCTTTACTGGTTGATTTGACAAAAAAATTATCCATAAATGTTAATTCTTTTCTGCGTTAAAATGTTGTTTGTTTGTTTTTGTTATTGTTTAGAATGATGGGTGGTGCCCCCTTTTTAAGGTAACTGGTGTGCGAGCCAACCACAGGGTGGCGAAACATTTCGCCTCTGTCACAACAGCAAATGTGGCCAAGCCTTTATTGTGTTTCCTGCCTTAACTACAGAGGGCGCCACTGCTAAATTCAATTTTCACAGTCGTAGGAGAAAAGCCACCAATCAACTGCTCGAATCCTTTGTCCCGATAAATGCAATGCTTTTTTTTTTTAAATTACCATTGTCAAGAGAAGCATCTATGGTAGTACTTTGGTAACATTGGAAATGCAATAGCCATGGATGGCATAAAAGAAAAAAATATTTTAAAAAGCAGAAGCTCTTTAAATGGAAAAATCTAATATATATATTTTTTTGTTTGTTTGTTACTTGTGCAGCTTACAAAGAAATGTCTTGTTGTTTGTTTTTTTTTCCTTGTTACATTTGCTGCTGCTGTTGAAAGCTTCAGTTATCCTACAGCAATAACTCACGTTGTGAAGTAGTTTTTTTTTTCTTTTCTTGGAGTATATATAAATATACCGTCAACATTGTTGCGTCTGTGGGGGAAGACTAATTAATTCCAAGTGAATTTTCGTCAAGCAGGAGTTAGAAGAGAACAGTTGAGTCTTGTGGAGGTTCTACAAAAATGAGATAATGATTTATTTTTTAAAAAAAAAGGTCTGAAATTGGTGTTAAAGCAGTAATGAGGTAAGGCTGGTGCAATTATTAATGATGTCAGCAACATTGAGATGGCTTTCCATCTGTTGTAACTGCTTGCAGTATTATAAATAAGTAATATCTAGATGCCAAACGACATCATTGAATGGCTTATACAGGTTCAGAATGTCCTATTCAAAGAGCTGCTGCAGCTTAGTCAAGTTTAGATTGAATATATATTACACCCTTGAAGTATTGATTCAAAACAACTCTGCCAGAAGCACGTGTGTCTTCTTTTTTTTTTTATTTTTAAATGTCAGCTAAGGCTTCCCAAAGATCCAAAAAAAAAAAAACAATATACTGGATCGCTTAATGTGAGATTCCGATAAGCATGTTTTTGTTTCTTTCTTTTTTTAAATAAAACCCTGTGCAGAAGTTGTTTAACAGCTTAACAAAACCAAACAGAATGTGGAAACTTAACAAAAGAAGGTTTTCCTGAATTTCTATTGTTAAGTTTGTATTTTTTTTTTTGCATATTTTAAACTGGCCGGGATGGAGGAAATCTGAAAATAGTAGTTTTAAGTTCATGCCGTCTTCGGTTCTATTTTAGAAATGGGATTACTTGGAAAGTCTCGCACACCTCCCCGACTTTCTAAAAGAATAATCTGAATTAGAAACATCAAAGACATGCATAAAGCAAAATTCATGTGTTGGGAGTCTGTGTATGGGTTTATGCACTCTACCAAGGAAATTTGAGTTTCTAAGTACTGTTAAAGAAGAGCGTTAATAAGGAAATGACAAATTTTAAATTGTTTTTAAAAAATCTAAAGCAGCCATTAATGTGTAAAAGAGAAATTTTCAAATGTAGTTAAGTGGAACAGTCATAATATAAATATAGTTAGTAGTAATTAGGGTTTACACATGATGTAGCTGACTATCATAGTCAAAGGTTAGGGAATTACTCATCACCACCTCGTTATGACCGTTGGTATGTTGTTGTTTTTTTGTAGGTGAAGCTAGATGTAAATTTTGTTTGTTTTTTTTTTTTTTTTTTGTTAATATTGTAGAAAATTTCCTTTCATATCCAAATGGGGGAGAGAGAGCCAGAAGCAGAGCTTTGTAGAAAATCTGGTCTGTCCATCTCTGCTTCAGTCACCTACTCTGGCAAGATTGCCACCTTGGAAGCTAAGTAATTCTCTTAAGTTACTACTTTATTTTGACTGATATATGGAAGAGTTACCCATATCAATGGTGTTGCCATGGTGGATGGTGTACCCTAGAGCTGTTTGATAATGTAATTAGCATTTCCAAGAGTTTCCAGTGCGAGAAGATTTTGTGCATGCTTATACATGATGTTGGGATATGAAAATGTTCTTTTCAAAAAGATTTTCCATGTGATCTGCCACTGTCATTGATGTCAGGTGAAATATAGAATGTCATTTTACATTGTTGACAGCTGCTCCCATGTTTTTATTGTCTTTTTTCTTGTTTCTATGGTTTTTCACTTCATAGATTTCAGTGATCAACGATACTATATCTACATTTCTGCAAGACTTTTGCCTCCATTTGACGAGATGATGATGGCAAAGCAAATCTTTTTTATTGGTCAGAATTTCAATAGATGCTTACAAAATGTGTTGTTTTTATATATATATATATATATATATATAAATGGCCACCAACGATTGGTATTTATAGTATGTAAATGTTTGATAGTGGTTGAAAATCCACTTTGTAATTCATTAAGTAGTGTTTGTGCTACAGGCTTTGTAAGGTCTATTTGACATTGATTCAGAAACACCCCACAAAACTCTCATAGCCTGCTGAGAAATTGTGGAGGAGTTGTTGGGCATGTGTGATTGCATTTTCTAGTGTATCTATTTCACAATGTAACATAATGAAGTGTAAATCTTGATGAATGGTGCCTATTTTACTAAGAGGATCAGCTCCAGTTATTATTATTCTGTATTGTTAGACTGGTTTATTTGAGAACCAAATAAATAGGTTTATCTATAGAAGCAGGTGTGAATGTTTCAGGGTATGTCTGAAGCATAGTTTGTTTCAAATGACCAGTCAAAATTTGCAATACCATAGCTATTTAGCTAACTTTTAAAGATGCCAATATATTTGAATAAGAGGAATGCAACAAATGGACTAATTAAGATTGGTAAATATTAGATTTGTTTTATGATCTTCATACTCTTATTACCACAACAATTTGAAAAGGACTTGTTTTATAAAAATGCAAAATGGTTCATCGAGATACTGAATAATTTCTTTTTCATTTCTGACTAAAATGTATAATATATTTTAAGGTGGTATTTAACCAAAGTCTCTAATGTACAATACATTAAAAATTATCTTGAAATGTTTATTTTTTGTGTGCCTCATTAGCATTATATATATAAAAGCTTAACTACATACCACTAAAATATTATAATTTAGAATGTATAAGATATTCTGAATTACCAGAAAAAACAACAAGAAACTCTGTAATGTTAGAAGAGTAGAAAAGTCTTGTTAAAACCAGATTTAAGTGTTCAGTATTTTAGAAAATTTTTTTTTAAAAAAAACCCCAGATAATTCAGTTCTAATGATGTGGGTGCTTGGTGGTTTGTGTTTTGTGACTGCAAATTGTTTCAGAATTTAAACATTCCGCTTATTTAATCATGGGGATAATTTATCATTATAAATTGGAAATATTTAATAATAGGAATTCAATTAGTGGAGATTTTACAGAACTTGACAACTGCAGGATAGAAGATTTTTTTTTTGCATCTCCTATTACAAATCACGTTATTGATTGAAGCAGATTAAGAAAACTCATTTGAAAGGATTATGGAGGGAGGGAGAGAGAGAGAGAGAGAAAGTTTACTGAAAGACTATTTTCTTAAGGTCTGTTCTTTAAAAAAAAAAAAAAAACCACTAGTTGTCAAACTGTTCAGGATTTGTATCTTTTACTGTACAGCAATGAAAGAAAAAAAAATAAGGTGTACAGTAAAAATTGGCGTTTTATTTGTAAATGATCTCATTAGTTTTCTGAACCATTCACATTAACAACAATCCCATGCACCACATTAAAGATGTACTATTATACTGTGCTCCTGCCATATTAATTCGGCTACCCCCATAAACGAATATGTTTTACTGAACTCCCTTTATTTTATAAGTGACAACGTATATACTGAATGGCTGTCATACTGAGAATAGACAGATCTTGCAAAATTTCTCTTTTTTGCCCCCCCCCTTATAGGTCTTTAGCAATGAATCCCCCATGAGAATATACTGCCATTACTCACTAAGTCAGCACTTTCTAAAGAATTTTCTTGCTGATAATCACCCTTGACAAAAAAAAAAAAAATATATGTACCACTGCTCTGATAAAAAAATGAAATTTGGTCAGAAATCATTTAGAAAGTGATGTTTTGTAGTCTTCAGCAATTCATATCTAAAATCTGCTCATGGGCTTGGAAAATACTTAACATAGACCTTCAGCATGGAAGCAGAAGCATCATGGTATGGGTTGCAATCTGGAATGGTGCTGAGGTTGATGCTCTCTGACATCTACCACTGTACCAATGAGGCATACAGAAATTTGATACGTATTTTTCAGAGAGAATGGTGCTAGTTATGTGACCAGTCTTGGTAAGATGTCAAGACATCTCCGGATATCCTAAACTTGTGATATGAATCTGATCAAGCATCTATGGGAGCATGTGGATCTTCAGCTAAGGGCAATCCATCCTTGTTTTACCAATATGAAGGAACTAAAGGAAGCTATGGGGGAACCTGGACCAGGCCATGATAAAATCTTGTTGATTCGATGCAAAAATAGGATAGAGAATAGTTTTGTTATGGTGACTCAATCAGTTGCTAACATAAAGAATTTCACTTTTTTGCTTGTCCTTATTTGCCATTTTCCACAGCAGATTAGCATATTGTATTACAGGCTTCATACTTATTATGGCAAGGTAGTGTAGTTAATAGTGAATTTTAAAGGGACAGAAAAATTAAGCTTATATAAAGCTCCCTCTAATATTTTTTCAAGTCATTTGTTTATCAGATTTTTTCTGTCTCTCTTGAGCTGAAGTTTTTTTTTTTTTTTGCTTGAAAGACCGTAGTGGCTATGAACCAGTTCAAACCAGTACCATCTTAAATAGACATTTTGTTAAAGTTGCTGCTGTTGGTTGGAGTGAGTGGGCACCATCAGCAAAATTAACAAGTGGAGAATGCAAGTTGAATATGTGGTATGGTTCAGAAAATATTCTAATTCTTGTAGAGATTAATTAATGATGCTAATTATTTAAGGATATCTGCTTTGTAATTGATTTTCTTTAAATTAGTGTTTATGCTGAATACATAGAGCGATTGATTTGTAAATCTAATTATCTACGATAAAGTGACAAGGGATGCCATATGGCATAAATTCAAGTCAGCCAACAAAAAATTGTGCCAAATGATGTTGGCCGCTAAGAGACTGGTTGTAAGTTTGAACAAAATGCACGCAAAGAAACTTAAGAATTTTTAAACACATTTGATGGAATCAATATAATATTTTTTCAAACTCTAATCTCCAGTATTAGCTGTAGTAACTCTTTCAATCTCATTTAATCACAAATAAAATGATATATTTACAGACCTAGAAGAAATGGAATCATTCATAAGGGATTAATGGCTCTTTTAATAAAGAACTTTTAAATGTTTTTACATGCGGTATTTGAAGGGGGGAAGGCCAAGAGTTGTTGTTTGTAGGTGTTAGCATGCAGCTGTGTTTGGAGAGCTCTCTAGGAACTGCAATTTTAGATGTTGTATTTTTAGACAATTTTTGCAGAAGAGAATGGATGTTGTTTTCTTTCTACTACTATGATATGCTCAACTCTATTAGTATCGGTTCTTAATCAGTAATAATTGTCTTGCCACGCAAAGCAGGGATTGATGTTTCACGAGTTCCATGAGCCAGATGTGTACCTCTATTCTGATTAAGACAACCAGGGTGCAGAATACATGGGGACAATCACTGTAAAACCAAAAGACAGAAACTCATGGTGGAGGCTTCACAAAATGGTTTTATGACAGATATCATTAAAAAAAAAGGGGGCTTCAGACTCTTCCAATTCAGCATTTAACCATGTGGAGGGGTTATTTACAACAGACAAGTCATCCGTGGAATGCAACATTGAAAACTGCAGCTGTCCCATTGATATCAGATAAGGGTTGATTTGTGAGATTCTAGGAAGCAAGGTCAATTATAAGTAACTGCGCTGCTGAGATGGTCCTTCATGGGGCGTTGGCTTGCTACTTGGAATGTATTTGCTGCTTTTATGTAAATTTTTAAAGTCATGATCCGTTTTTCAGATTTATGGTACTGATGACATTGCGATGTTGGACCAGGTTCATGTCCAGGCTACTCAGACACCATAAAGATGGCAGCTTCATACGGTGAGTTGAAACCTACTGAATCTACGAGAAATGTGTGTCTCACGCTGTTTTCCAAACCAGTCTGATCTCATATTATTTGAAAAAATCATAAGATTCCATGAAGTTGTTTGTTGTAAGCCCTAGCAGTTATTACCCACCCTTTACTATAACCACAGATCTTCTACAGAAAGCAATAATATGCTTCTTTCTCTGTAGGTGACAAACTATGGCTGCTGTCAGTACCAAGACTCAACTGTACAGATGAGAAAGCTTGCCAGTCAGAGGGAATGTTCCACAAACAGGTGCCCCTGCCTGCATGTTACTTGCTAGATTTGTTTGAAGGTGACTACAGATCCATTTTACCACCTCACATTTTCATGTCCCTCTATTTTGGACATCATAATAAGAGAGGTTTTACTCAAAGGTTAACTGGCAGGAAACTGAGTTAGCTTGGTGTTCCTATGCTCTAATACCAGCCTGGTGTCTTTTGTCCTTCGAAGGGTTTCCTCTGAACAAGCTAATTTGTACTTTTACTGCCGTAGCTCAGATCTACACCAGTGCCCAACATCTAACTGCATCTAAAAGAACTATTCATATTTGCAAGCCCTCTAAAATTTCAAATGCCTTGATCTCGCATCCCCAAAGTCTGACTGTCGTCTTCCTTCCTGTCAAAGATAACGCAGCATAACTAATCATCCCATAACGGCTGGAACTTTCCATCTAATCATCCCATAAGGGCTGGAACTTTCCATTACAATGTTGAAGGCCTCTTCAACATGAACAAGAAAATAGGGTTGTGGTTGGGTTTATGTTTATACCTGTAATACTGCTTAGTTCTTAAAAGTTGGCTCAAATTGGCATTGATTTTGGCAAGACATTTGCCAACTTATTGAAAATTGGAATTATTCTGAAAACGCTAAAACACAAATACATAGAGGTGTTGTCTGCTTTTCGTTATGTAAATATTTGATTACAAAATTTATGTACACTGCTGCCTTTACTGTACATAGAAACCGTAAAGGTAGGCGGAGAGTCATCCTTGTTTAACGATGGAGATAATTGGTTTTCTTTGTTCAGTCCAGGAAAAAAATATAAAAAAACTCTCTTAACCGGAGTTATTTTAATAGACCGTGCAGTGAACCCGTAAGGTGAAAAAAAGGATTTCTTTTGAGGTGGAGAGGCAGAGAGAGACGGCTGGTGTTCTCTTAAAAGAAAAGCAAGCATTTACCTGTAGTCTGTATAGTCAAAAGAAACCGGTAAGGAATGGAATTTTTGCTTTTTCTGCAGGTGCTTATCTTCCAACAAAACTGAATAAATAAGCTCATGGGGTTTACCAGAGACAATGAAGAGGTACAAAGTTTCAGCCAAAATCTACGGAGCTGGGCTGTCTGTCTGCCTGTCTCTCAAACTGTAAAACCCCAAAGTTCTGGTATCCAGAATGATGGTGGTAGCATCAGAGCAGCATCAAACTACATTTTAATTGTGGGTGTGTGTGAGATAAGAAGGTAGTGCATGATGATGCATTTTCTAAATGCCAAAGTAATTAACACGAACATTTTAGAAATTTAAATCAAGGAAGGATAGCATTCAGAACCATTAAAGGGACAGTACGGAGAGACGATGTAAAACTGTCACCTTTTGCATGAATATATTACAGTGAAATTCCATTTATACATATGGTCAGTTTTCCTCTTCAAAAAGACTAAAGAAATACCCAGTTTTTACCTTATATTACTGCTCTCTTCTCTAGTATGCAACCTTCAATGTAATTGCTATGATCATGATATTATACTTTAAATTAGTTTTCTTCAGTAAAACTCCTGGCTAGGACCCCACACCTAGCAGAAGATAACCTGCTTGGGGCCCAAGTTACATGTCAAAGATTCCAGAAGGGCTGAGAAGTTACACTCGCTGGCTACTTTATTAACTGCTAGGAGGTTGAAGTCAAATCCATATGTTCTACCTGCTTGCTAGGTAATAATCTTTCATAAAAGTAATAATAATGAATCTGTTCAAAACCAATCATTAATGAAACACACTGACCATCTGACTCTTTTCAGGTCAATTTGGAAGAGCTCTGTGACATTGTCAGGAATGGAATGGTTTTGGTCAAACGCGTGTATTGATTTCTGTTTGCAATAAAGGTTAGGACTTGAGTTTTGTCTCAGTGTCCGGCTCACTGCGTCCCCTGTGAGTTGGGAGTTCAGGAATAAACTTGCTTTTCAGGTGAACTACTTGGCCATCAGGTGTGACAGTTTGTCCGAAGATGGACAGTCTCTTGCTCAACTGTTCAAGCAAAAAATTGCTGGCTGGCAGACAGACATGTTGATCCGTTCTTTTTTCCCAACAACTTGGAAAAAGAAAAAAGTCTGAGAGTAGGATATTTGTTATTTCAATTAGACATTGAAAATTGAAACAAACAAACAAAATTAATTTAGGGATTTATAAAATCAAATCAGTCTTACTTTACTATTCAAGTTTAATGAATGTTATTTATGACGAGGTATGCAATTGGTGACTGATTACTGTTCTTGATTGCTACGTGAAGACAATTACATTCTGCTATTCTTGAATTAAAAAACACAAACTAATTCTTCGCACTATTTATGGTAGTCAAGGGCACCCGCAGGTGGGTGAGGGATGGAAATAACAGATATTGTCCACAGGATAAATGCATGGGAGGAAGGGGTGGAAAATCGACAAAATAGCATCAACTGCAGGGAACGTGGCTAGCAATAAATCTAATTTTTTATGCTTGTGTACTAAGATATTAATTTGTTTTTTTTTCTTATCAACTGTATTTGGTTTTGATCAATAATATTATTAGTTAGAAATATTTCTTGCGATTCATTTGGAATTTTAAAAAACTTATTTAATTTTTTATTTACGTTAGTACGCTCTTTGCTATTGAGCACCTTGTTGACAGGAGGTGGGTATCCAAGAGAGTGTGCAATGACTTTTCTTCAAATACACTGACACTGTTTTGTAGGAAATTCTTCTTAGGAAAACAGTGAATCCAGTGCACTGGATGACACAGCCGATGCATTGGGATATTTTGGACACTGCAGGGCTGCCCACATTCCTGTTTGTGACTGGTGGTGAGTGGTCTATCTATACCTAGGCGCATAAATGGCCAAGAACATAAGGACAAATTTGTCTAAACGTACAAAGCAAAACCTTAATGAAAGTAAGCAGTTCCTTCAGGAATTGAAAATAAGAGAAATTGAGTGCCATGGCAATCTGGACGAGAGGAAACCCTTTTTTTTTCCTACCTTAAAGATCTAACTGGAAGTTTTGGCAACAAAAGTCAATTAAAAGATAACAATAATCACTAATCACCTCAGCTTGGTTTGTTTCCAAAAATAAAACTTAAGTACATTTTTAGTGTTGCATACGCTAATTCAAACTCCACGCATCCATCTCACACCCACCCTCCGACACTTTCTGAGTCAGTCGTGCTGGGAAAATTGTCTGAGACTGACAATTCTCTTGTAATATTTCGTAAATGTACTATAATCTGATTAGACTGTACATTTGTATTTGTCGATTCAGTTTATATTAGAAATGAGGTATCTTCATCAACAGCGTTTCTTTTCTCCCAGGTGACGTTTGCCGATACTGTGCCGTAGTCTACCAGACCTCCTCAGCATCCATAAACCTCGCTATTTGCGGGATCACAGATTAAATCTGCTCGGCACAGACGAAATGCGAATGAACAGGAGGACATTTCTGGTAAACATCGCATTTGTTGCAAACCTCCAGTAAACACCAACTATGAGACGGGAGCGGTAGAAATCTGTTCCTACACACAATGGAAAGCTAAACGAAGCAGCCAATCTCCAAACTTATTATATTCGTTTACTTTAAATATCTCTGGCCATGAAGGGTTTTTTCATAATTAAGTTAAAATTTGTTCCGATCCGATCACCTCTGCATCATAAGGCGGCACCACCAGATTTCCCATAGACAGATTTCCCCCCAGAGCTGCTGTCAAGTCACCTAAGGCAGGGATGTGCCAACTTTCTGGATGGACTAGAAAATTAAATGGTGGCATGAACAGGTAAAAACTGGCCAGTGAAAAGAAGCATTGTTGTGAATGGCTAGATGCTTCATCAGTATTTTATAATGAAAATGTAATTTAATGTCCTGGAAGCCTGACTGTGCATTTAATGTTGGTATAAAGCCACGTATGGATGATTGCTTGCACCTCCACAACCGCCACACGATGCTCACAACACATTGATCCCCATGCAAAGCCTGGGTCATTTTGGCAATATTCTGAACAGGAAGATTATTCCTCTCACCTGATTTGACTCCCAAGATGCTTCATCAGATTCAAATCTGGGATCTTATCAGGCAAAGGAACTCAGTTTCAATGTACTATGGTATATATTGACATTCAGGGTTTCAGGCACAGTAACAAAACCAGGCTTGCAGTCATAAGATATCTCTCTCCACTCCAAACTAATGGATGAAGCAGTCTCAGCAGTTCTGTTGTAAGTTTGTCGTCAAACTTTCATTTGACCATCAACACATTGATGGAGACCTGTGTATAAAGAGACAGTTTCACTCTACTGCAAACATGTTTGACACTGTTTTGCTTCTAAAATATGTAGGAGAATCTGGTAGAGGTGTTTCTCCTATTGCATAGGAATTTAATAAAGAAAAACTAGTTTTATTAGCAGCTGTACATCATCTGACAAAATAATGTACTGTTAAGGGAGAAAAATTTATCTTATAATGACAGCACAAATTAAATTAGTTTACACAAGGTCTGGAAAATGTAAAAATATATAGTAAGATTTTATAATCAGCAGAAATCTCCCTACCTTTTGCGTTAAGGATGCTCTGTTCATGTTTAAAAACAGCTCAAGTGGTAATAATATATCCATTTTCCATTAATGTCAGTATTGCTTTACACATTCTTTCCTGGAAAAGATTTTAAAAAAATTAATATTACCTCAGAGTTGTGTGAAGGCCAAATTAGACAACAAAAACCTTCCAAATAGAGTTTATTCACCATATAAATAATTATTTTAGCCTCTTCCAAGATATTTATATGCATACATGGACTGTATATTTCAAAAAGGGATTTAACTAATGATTTATATTAATATATGTGAGCCAGATCTGCTGTCATTTCACTACATATAGTATGATTTGGCACACCTGAGACTCTTCCTATTAGCTTTGGGACATTACACTGCTTCTGGTTTAAGGTGGTGGTGTGTTTTTTTACTACTTCAAAACTTTTCTTTTTTTTGCTGGTGAAATTGCAGCAGAGTCTCGTTCATATGAAGGGTTATGAAATTATATTTCCGTTTGTTTGACCACTCTACTAGACAATTTAAATGAGATTGCACACTCTTATTATTGCTATTATTAGTTCTACCACACATTTATCTGCCATTTGCAAATTGTGACACTGTCAGACACTACAGCGTCGATATTACCTATACACAAAAAAGGGAAGAGAATTGGTAACTGAGCCTTCAGAATTGCAGATATAGTACCTTCTATTACAACTCTTTGAACTTATGTAAGTATAAAAGTAGTTTCCAATGTAAAGGTTCTGTTTTGCCTTATGTTCTATCAGCAATTCCCAAACTACGAGGGCGGGGTCGCAGAGCCAGCCAGTCTCATGTTTATCTTCAAGTGACATTTAATCCTTTGACTGCTGTTGGGTACGCACTCCCTACATTCTGTGGTGTACTCCACTTCAGTCTGTTGCCGGCGCATGACCAACCTTTCTGCCTCGCCCTGACTCAGTTATTCTCTGGCCTAGAATGCAAGAATTGCATTATTTCTCCCCCCCCCATCTCATTTTTTTTTTTCAAAATATTCCCGGGATATGGGGTAGCAGGGTACATGCCTGATGGCTATGGAAGTTTGGATCACGAGAGTCTGTTGTGGTGTTAAGGTCAGTAAGCTGGCTGGGTAGGAACAGCGGTATCCAAGGCGTGTTCATAGCATTTATTGCCTCAGTACAAACGCTTATCTGTACCCCACTAAAATTAAAGCAGTTGTTGATAAGTTGGTCTTACTTATGTACATACTCTTGCCATTGTCTAGTGGATGTGGCATACTTCAGTTTTAAAATAGACACACAAGTTCAGAATACCTCACAAGCTCTTTACCTGTGCATTTCAGGTAGTTTCAGATGAAAAAAAAAGATGATGATGATGGTAAACAATCAGTAACTTCAACAACAAAAGGGATTACACCTGAGAAAGCTTCTTTGTTATGTAATAAAACATTTTCTTCTTTGGATTAGCATTATCTCAGAGTAATCTGTGAAGCTTTTGATAGAATCCTAAAAATTCTAAACAGATGACAAGTGATCTTATTTCCAGAACAAATCAGAGGCAGTATGTAATATTTCAACAGTTATTTTTCTGCTTTCTTTTCCTTGCGAGTTTCACTATGCAAAATAGTGAGAGCCGGGCTTGATTAAACAATTCACTGCCACCACCAACCGTAACAGATTCTTTGACCATCTTTATGGTCGTTACGGTTTGTTCTAAATAAATTTACAAAGATGTGCGATGTGTGGTAACAGTCACACTTCAGTACTTCCACTTAGCCATGTCCAGCAAAACCCAAGACCACGGGACAACATCTCCGAGTCAGAGAGAGAAGCATCCAGAAAATAGCAGAGGGCAAAGCCTGAGTCAAAAATCTTTTAAAGAGGAGAAAACACTTTGTTTTTTTAGCCTTAAGACTTCCTATTTATCTGATGTGGAGATTGCACACCATTTTAATTAGGTATGAATAAACATATCTTCGTATATTGCTGACAGCCACATCTCAGTGCAGATGCATTTATTCACATCTTCTAAAGGATGTGATATATGACCACTGTTAGGAACATTCAAACGAAACCTGGCTGAGACAGCATCATCATAATGACACATGGCTCTGTCTCTAGTATTTGTTTCAAGAGAGAGAATCTTGGGCTGTTGGTGTTGATATCACCAACTGGTGACCATTTGAAACAGGCTTGAGTTTTTTTGTTTGTTTTTTTTTTTAGTCTGTGAATAATCAACTTATATAGATACATAATAGTTAAAATACAGATATGCCCTTTCGAGTGTAAATCTAACTTGTCCTTTTCTCAGTAGTGTCCGTGGATAAAAATCATGTAGGGAAGAGCAAGCAAGCAAAAGTGAAAATCTGGCTTTGAGCATGGATCCCTTCAATACTAGCATCAGAGATCAGTGAGAGATGGTGTGGCATATATCTAGCGTATACATTTTTTTTCTCTTTTCTCAACCTGCCACCATCCATCTTTTCTTTTATTAAGAACCACGTTTCTTATTTTTCTTATATATATATATACGGTCATTAACAGTAATGACCAGACGGAAAGTTTGAGATTCAAGAAATTGTGCAGTGCCAAACCTTTGGTGGTCCAAATATCATCAAAACCTTTCAAGACTTTTTCCCCCCTGACTGTTTTCTGTTGGCGTTTCCAACAACATACCTGTCATGTCCCGGTCGGTTGGGGAACAATTCTTAAAAGAAATGTACACGTGCGATTAGTTAAAGATGATGTTTCAAATTTTCTTTGCTTGTTACTTTTAAGTTTATCAAAAAATATTTTTTGAATGTAGTGTAGCTGCCAGTTTTTGTTTGGGTACTAAAATGTGAAACATCTCAATGCTTATTCTGCTGTGCAGTTTTTTTGTATTTCCCCAGAGCACTTACTGTAGACCAACTGTAATGGTGGAAACTTTGCGTTTCTATGTCATCACTGGTGGTGAACGACGTGGCGTTAGTTTAACCAGTGGAGTATCATCTGTTATCTGTTTAGTGATAGCATAAAATTAGAGGAGAGTGTACCTGAATGTAGGCAGAGAGTGAAGAGGATGATGAAATAAAAGGGAGAGAAAAAGATTAAGAACTTGGAAAACAAATAGGGTTATTGACTAAATTTTTCCTTAAACTCTTTAAAGACAGAAGCCTGGAAGTGTGTGCCAGAGATTAGATGCTGTGCAACTCACCTGGTGTCATTGAGGTTGTCTGGGAACTTCCCAATAAAGAACCAGCCAAACTTCGGAAAGGACATTAGGTGCATATTTTACACTATTTATCATACCCTAATCTACTGTCAGCTTGTTTTTTTTCTCTTTTTGACTTAGAAATTCAGATTTTGTAAAATTAGCACAAATAATTATTGCTGTTTTTTTTTCAAATATAACTAGTTTTCAGGTGGTATTAGTTGGGAGAAATTCATGGCAGCATAGCAGTTTTTTTTAATATTAATGTACTGACCTCCCACCTCCCCTTCTAAAGGATCTTTGAGCTGGAGTATTCAGCGCAAAGATCACTTTTTACAAACTAAAGGAAGGTAATTTTCCTTTTTGTTTCACACGTCAAAAACAAGTTTAGACTAATCCTGAATTTAAGATCTTTGAAGCATTTTCAATGAATTCTGAAGTTTCTTTTTTAAATGAGTATTTCTGGATGACAGGTTGTTGAAATTGGTAATGAGCTCTCCAGACCTTTTAGTGCCCTTACTTTCATAAAAACTAGTTTTTCTTTATTAAATTCCTATGCAATAGGAGAAACACCTCTACCAGATTCTCCTACATATTTTAGAAGCAAAACAGTGTCAAACATGTTTGCAGTAGAGTGAAACTGTCTCTTTATACACAGGTCTCCATCAATGTGTTGATGGTCAAATGAAAGTTTGACGACAAACTTACAACAGAACTGCTGAGACTGCTTCATCCATTAGTTTGGAGTGGAGAGAGATATCTTATGACTGCAAGCCCGGTTTTGTTACTGTGCCTGAAACCCTGAATGTCAATATATACCATAGTACATTGAAACTGAGTTCCTTTGCCTGATAAGATCCCAGATTTGAATCTGATGAAGCATCTTGGGAGTCAAATCAGGTGAGAGGAATAATCTTCCTGTTCAGAATATTGCCAAAATGACCCAGGCTTTGCATGGGGATCAATGTGTTGTGAGCATCGTGTGGCGGTTGTGGAGGTGCAAGCAATCATCCATACGTGGCTTTATACCAACATTAAATGCACAGTCAGGCTTCCAGGACATTAAATTACATTTTCATTATAAAATACTGATGAAGCATCTAGCCATTCACAACAATGCTTCTTTTCACTGGCCAGTTTTTACCTGTTCATGCCACCATTTAATTTTCTAGTCCATCCAGAAAGTTGGCACATCCCTGCCTTAGGTGACTTGACAGCAGCTCTGGGGGGAAATCTGTCTATGGGAAATCTGGTGGTGCCGCCTTATGATGCAGAGGTGATCGGATCGGAACAAATTTTAACTTAATTATGAAAAAACCCTTCATGGCCAGAGATATTTAAAGTAAACGAATATAATAAGTTTGGAGATTGGCTGCTTCGTTTAGCTTTCCATTGTGTGTAGGAACAGATTTCTACCGCTCCCGTCTCATAGTTGGTGTTTACTGGAGGTTTGCAACAAATGCGATGTTTACCAGAAATGTCCTCCTGTTCATTCGCATTTCGTCTGTGCCGAGCAGATTTAATCTGTGATCCCGCAAATAGCGAGGTTTATGGATGCTGAGGAGGTCTGGTAGACTACGGCACAGTATCGGCAAACGTCACCTGGGAGAAAAGAAACGCTGTTGATGAAGATACCTCATTTCTAATATAAACTGAATCGACAAATACAAATGTACAGTCTAATCAGATTATAGTACATTTACGAAATATTACAAGAGAATTGTCAGTCTCAGACAATTTTCCCAGCACGACTGACTCAGAAAGTGTCGGAGGGTGGGTGTGAGATGGATGCGTGGAGTTTGAATTAGCGTATGCAACACTAAAAATGTACAAGTTTTATTTTTGGAAACAAACCAAGCTGAGGTGATTAGTGATTATTGTTATCTTTTAATTGACTTTTGTTGCCAAACTTCCAGTTAGATCTTTAAGGTAGAAAAAAAAGGGTTTCCTCTCGTCCAGATTGCCATGGCACTCAATTTCTCTTATTTTCAATTCCTGAAGGAACTGCTTACTTTCATTAAGGTTTTGCTTTGTACGTTTGGACAAATTTGTCCTTATGTTCTTGGCCATTTATGCACCTAGGTATAGATGGACCACTCACCACCAGTCACAAACAGGAATGTGGGCAGCCCTGCAGTGTCCAAAATATCCCAATGCATCGGCTGTGTCATCCAGTGCACTGGATTCACTGTTTTCCTAAGAAGAATTTCCTGCAAAACAGTGTCAGTGTATTTGAAGAAAAGTCTTTGCACACTCTCTTGGATACCCACCTCCTGTCAACAAGGTGCTCAATAGCAAAGAGCGTACTAACGTAAATAAAAAATTAAATAAGTTTTTTTAAAATTCCAAATGAATCGCAAGAAATATTTCTAACTAATAATATTATTGATCAAAACCAAATACAGTTGATAAGAAAAAAAAAACAAATTAATATCTTAGTACACAAGCATAAAAAATTAGATTTATTGCTAGCCACGTTCCCTGCAGTTGATGTTAGTTTGTCGATTTTCCACCCCTTCCTCCCATGCATTTATCCTGTGGACAATTTCTGTTATTTCCATCCCTCACCCACTGCGGGTGCCCTTGACTACCATAAATAGTGCGAAGAATTAGTTTGTGTTTTTTAATTCAAGAATAGCAGAATGTAGTTGTTTTCACGTAGCAATCAAGAACAGTAATCAGTCACCCAATTGCATACCTCGTCATAAATAACATTCATTAAACTTGAATAGTAAAGTAAGACTGATTTGATTTTATAAATCCCTAAATTAATTTTGTTTGTTTGTTTCAATTTTCAATATCTAATTGAAATAACAAATATCCTACTCTCAGACCTTTTTCTTTTTCCAAGTTGTTGGGAAAAAAGAACGGATCATCATGTCTGTCTGCCAGCCAGCAATTTTTTGCTTGAACAGTTGAGCAAGAGACTGTCCATCTTCGGACAAACTGTCACACCTGATGGCCAAGTAGTTCACCTGAAAAGCAAGTTTATTCCTGAACTCCCAACTCACAGGGGACGCAGTGAGCCGGACACTGAGACAAAACTCAAGTCCTAACCTTTATTGCAAACAGAAATCAATACACGCGTTTGACCAAAACCATTCCATTCCTGACAATGTCACAGAGCTCTTCCAAATTGACCTGAAAGAGTCAGATGGTCAGTGTGTTTCATTAATGATTGGTTTTGAACAGATTCATTATTATTACTACTTTTATGAAAGATTATTACCTAGCAAGCAGGTAGAACATATGGATTTGACTTCAACCTCCTCCTAGCAGTTAATAAAGTAGCCAGCGAGTGTAACTTCTCAGCCCTTCTGGAATCTTTGACATGTAACTTGGGCCCCAAGCAGGTTATCTTCTGCTAGGTGTGGGGTCCTAGCCAGGAGTTTTACTGAAGAAAACTAATTTAAAGTATAATATCACGATCATAGCAATTACATTTAAGGTTGCATACTAGAGAAGAGAGCAGTAATATAAGGTAGAAACTGGGTATTTCTTTAGTCTTTTTGAAGAGGAAAACTGACCATATGTATAAATGGAATTTCACTGTAATATATTCATGTAAAAGGTGACAGTTTTACATCGTCTCTCTGTACTGTCCCTTTAATGGTTCTAAATGCTATCCTTCCTTGATTTAAATTTCTAAAATGTTCGTGTTAATTACTTTGGCATTTAGAAAATGCATCATCATGCACTACCTTCTTATCTCACACACACCCACAATTAAAATGTAGTTTGATGCTGCTCTGATGCTACCACCATCATTCTGGATATCAGAACTTTGGGGTTTTACAGTTTGAGAGACAGGCAGACAGACAGCCCAGCTCTGTAGATTTTGGCTGAAACTTTGTACCTCTTCATCGTCTCTGGTAAACCCCATGAGCTTATTTATTCAGTTTTGTTGGAAGATAAGCACCTGCAGAAAAAGCAAAAATTCCATTCCTTACCGGTTTCTTTTGACTATACAGACTACAGGTAAATGCTTGCTTTTCTTTTAAGAGAACACCAGCCGTCTCTCTCTGCCTCTCCACCTCAAAAGAAATCCTTTTTTTCACCTTACGGGTTCACTGCACGGTCTATTAAAATAACTCCGGTTAAGAGAGTTTTTTTATATTTTTTTCCTGGACTGAACAAAGAAAACCAATTATCTCCATCGTTAAACAAGGATGACTCTCCGCCTACCTTTACGGTTTCTATGTACAGTAAAGGCAGCAGTGTACATAAATTTTGTAATCAAATATTTACATAACGAAAAGCAGAAAACACCTCTATGTATTTGTGTTTTAGTGTTTTCAGAATAATTCCAATTTTCAATTAGTTGGCAAATGTCTTGGCAAGATCAATGCCAATTTGAGCCAACTTTTAAGAACTAAGCAGTATTACAGGTATAAACATAAACCCAACCACAACCCAATTTCTTGTTCATGTTGAAGAGACCTTCAACATTGTAATGGAAAGTTCCAGCCCTTATGGGATGATTAGTTATGCTGCGTTATCTTTGACAGGAAGGAAGACGACAGTCAGACTTTGGGGATGCGAGATCAAGGCATTTGAAATTTTAGAGGGCTTGCAAATATGAATAGTTCTTTTAGATGCAGTTAGATGTTGGGCACTGGTGTAGATCTGAGCTACGGCAGTAAAAGTACAAATTAGCTTGTTCAGAGGAAACCCTTCGAAGGACAGAAGACACCAGGCTGGTATTAAAGCATAGGAACACCAAGCTAACTCAGTTTCCTGCCAGTTAACCTTTGAGTAAAACCTCTCTTATTATGATGTCCAAAATAGAGGGACATGAAAATGTGAGGTGGTAAAATGGATCTGTAGTCACCTTCAAACAAATCTAGCAAGTAACATGCAGGCAGGGGCACCTGTTTGTGGAACATTCCCTCTGACTGGCAAGCTTTCTCATCCGTACAGTTGAGTCTTGGTACTGACAGCAGCCATAGTTTGGCACGTACAGAGAAAGAAGCATATTATTGCTTTTAGTCTATCAATACTTGAAAGATATTTAAAAATGTTTCTTCATTTCCTCAGATGTGTTTTAAATTACACTTCACTCAGCTGGTACATCAACCCTACCAGGCATTAAATATCTTGTTCCAACATGTCAACCGATAACACCTTAATTTTTACTTATTTACTTATCTTTTATCGAATTCATTATGATGAAGCATATTAAAGTAAATAGCTGAGCAGGTTTCTTGAGCCAGTGACAGCCAGCCAGTTTGCAGAGGTTCATGCTTTAGTTAAACAGTCTTCCATCAAAGTGAGAAACAAATCAAATTTATATTCGGAACTACAGCCTTTCTAGTGTAAACCTGGTGTCTGCTATAATCCCCTCAGGTTTAATGTTTTGTTGCAGTAAGAAAACTAAACATTTCTGCATTAAAAATGGTCAATTCAAGTTGGTTCCATGTCCATTACTGGCAAGAACAAATCTGGAGCTCAGATGAGAGAGGTTCACTATGGAACAGAGCTGGATGCCATTATGGCAGCGAATGCTATTTCAGCTAGTGTGTAGTGCTTGACAACCGTTTCTAATCTTTTGGTCTCTTTGTCTTGAGGTTCTTCCTTTTTTCCCTTGCAATTTTCATTTTATAGTTCAAAAACAACTATTTTGGTACCATGTCGTTTCTGATATTTCGAATAAACCTGGTGCTAATGCCAAATGTCTAAGATGGCAGCAGCAGAAAGGAAGCTTGATTCTCAGTTTGTTAGTCATTCCCCTGGTAACAGCAGCAGCTTCGTCTGAATACTTCACTGCTGCACCCTAATAGACCTCTGGATTAGTAAAGGAACCAAAGATACGTTTGGGTCCCCAGCTGCTTACAAGAGCCTATTTTGAGATTGCTGCCAGCAACTAACTTTCAGTTGGTGGAATAAACTAGTTTAAATTAGTAAATAATAATAATAATAATATGCAAGATTGAATAGACCACAGCTGTTTTAAAGTAAGGCAATAATTTGTGGATTATTTTTCAATGCAAAGGAAGTAACGTATTTATTTGAAAGAGATATTAAAAGATTTGTTCTTGATGGCCGTGGACTGAATGAAAGTGTATTTGAGTTTCTGTAGCACTGACCCATTCCCCTCGAAAATCTCTCGTCACTAAACAAGACGCATTGCTTTTTAACTATGGCCGACCACTAAATTTAACTGATTAAAACTAATCTTGAATATATATGAAATCCATTGTTTACTAAACATTACATGACTTCTGTTGAAGACCTGTGGTTTTAGTAAAGGGCGGGTAATAACTGCTAGTGCTTACAACAAACAACCAAGCAACTTCATGGAATCTTAAGATTTTTTCAAATAATATGAGATCAGCCTGGTCTGGAAAACTGCGTGAAGGTATAGATGACGAAGGCGCAACATGGAACATACCTTTCTCGTAGATTCAGTAGGTCTCAAGTCACTGTTTGAAGCTGCCATCTAGGCAGCCTGGACATGAACCTGGTCCAACCTCACGATGTCATCAGTACCATAAATCTGAAAAACAGATGACGACTTTAAAAATTTACATGAAGACAGCAAATACATTCCAAGAAGTTACAGGAAAAAACCTGCACGGAATAGCTTTTTTTTTCTTTTGAAACAAATGTCTTTAGTTGCATATATTTGTGTCATCTTGTCAAATAGTATTTACATTATCAGAGATGACTGTAGAGTAGCAGCATCTTCAGCACTGCTGACATGAATTTCAAGAAAGCCAAAAGGTTTTCCTTGTCCGGGATGCTCTAGCTCTGCTTCTTGGCTGTCAGGGGTGGGGAAATAGGACCAACATTGCAACTTAATAAGTGACATACCAAAAACTGCATTAAATTAAAAATCAAAGGATGCTGGAGCTAAAAGTAAGCAAACAAACAAATCTGTATGGAATGAATGACAGCTGATTTATCGATTACACCTGGCGTGGTAGGGTAGTTTGGGAAGCACAGGTTCTGCAGACTCTGACTACATCTACTGACCAAAATCACTTATTCATACCACTTTGTAGCTATTAACAGTCTCAAAAAAAAAGAAAAACTAAATTCCCGTTCCATAAAAGTTGTTAAAAATATACGCGCACAATCTTATGTTGTTGCCCTTTGTGACTGAAGATGCTGCTGCCAATAACGTTACTTTGACAGTAGAATTTGTGCATGAATTATTGTTTATCCAGGTGATGGCTGTGTGTATATATCAACAAGAGAAAGTCCTCAATGAACTTAAATGAATGTAAAGCAATATCACAAATACTGACGGCAGATGATTTTGTTAAACTACATTTCTTTTCTAAAAGCATCTAATTAATGGAATCCTTTCATTTTGTTATTAAAGTGTAAGCTTTGTAAAATTGCATACATATAATATTATTGCACCAGTGTTAATACTTTCATAATTCTCTAAAACTTTGTTTAGGGATATTCTGGACTAGTAGAATTTTTAAAATATTATTTCATGTATGGATTTTTTAAACAGTCTTTTGCTGTGGCCACCAATGCATTTTGGAGAGAAAATTACAGGAAAGAGCAGGTACCCATTTGGAAAATGTTTGACTTTAACATCCTCGGTGAACGGCAGAGGTCGCTCAGACTGAGGATGTGCCCATTAATGAAGCACAGTGGACAGGTGGAGCGTCTAACTTCTCCCCGTCTTCCATTGTAAGCCTAAAAAGGGTCTTCCTAGATTATGGTGAGATCTCTTGACAACTTCTACCTTCGGTTTGAGTGAACCTGGAAATCAACAGCATCAGGCTTGAATCGCACTTAAGTGATTATAGAGAACGGTCTAGCACCAGAATGACGGAAACAGAGGCTTCTGTTGAGCAGAATTAAACAAAAGATTTAATATAAAGTGCAAAATCTTCGCAGGTTTAACCCTTGTCAATGCGAAGAACGTATCGGTGGACCCACGCATGAGCCAGATTGGCCATCATTGTCAAACTATCATTGATGGAACGTTTCTTCAGTTATTGATACGTGTTTCAAAGGAGGGGGAAGAGAATGTACAAGCACTTGTCAAACATTTCTGTCATTGATAACTAATATATGTTAAGGGAATAGATACTCAGTATTTCCTTTTTATAGCAATACTGTTTCTTTATTGGGATTTTTCTTTTGTGTGTCTTTCAAACTACAAAAAACATTTATAAGGTAAATAGAACAGGAACGCGACGATTAATTCGTTCCGTACATAGGCTGCTGCTGCTGCTGCTGAGATTAGATACCTGAACTATTGGCGTCGTAATTGACGCTTTACCCACTGAGCCGCGAATATCGGTGTCGTTACACGTTTACATTATCGGTCTTTTCCCTACCGATTTCAACTGATTACGACAGTGCTTGTTGACGTTTGTGTCCGCAGCCCTAATTTCTCAAGTTACCGCCGGTACATCTGCTATTTTCAGCAATACACGCGAGCTTTTGTCACTCGGAAACAGTCATGCATGAACATATGGCAAGCTAATGAATGCGGGGTTGGTCGGTCGCCATTCCTGCTAATAAATATGTCAATAAATCAGGCACAGTTGCTGTAGCTTTACCACCATAGACTGAAAGGAAAAACAACAACACAAACCCAGTAGTAGCCCGAGCTTCCCAAGGGGATGGATGGATACAATGGCCTCCTTGGGGGGAAACTTTCAATTAATTATGTATTCGTTTGCTTAATGCGAGCTATTTGTGGTTAATAATATTAATTAGTAAGGTCTAAATTTAAAAAAAAAAAAAAAGTTTTTTTTAAAGATGAACCTGCTATAAAACGTGAGCGTGGACTTAAAGGACAGAACGAACGTAAAAGGGTTATTATAAAACTGCTTGCGGAAACGGGAGAGAGAGATGACGTCATTAGGGAGAGAGAGGGATGGAGATCTCATTAAGGAAAATCGTCAGTCTACAGGCAAAGCTATAAAATCGAATACAGCTGCGAAACCATCGATCACCGGCTTTTATAATTTGTCCGCCCTTTCCGAAGATTGTCGCTAAAGTCGGAAAAGTCTTAATATCCTAGATTAATATCGCTGTCAACCCCCCACCACCCAGCGAACAGCATTTCAAACAAAATCTATTAGGTGCAATTACTCTTTGTCAATACGTCACTGTTCTCGTGAGAGTTGGCGCCTTAACTCGATGACTGACGATCACCTGCTAGCGATACGGAATCGAAACCCGTTTACGCAGAGTCCAGACCACCTAAACTGAGAGCAAACAAAGAAAATGCTTAAATATATATATATATATGAAACAAAGCAAGAAATTTGCATTTCCATGTTTAAGAAGAAAAAGAAAGAAGCCTGAGGAAGCTGGGGTAATGATGGCGATGAAGGGATTTAGTGGAACACCTGTAGGTAATTACCGATTTTAATTTATTAATAATTAGATATGTTGGAGAGAGAGAGAGAGAGGAGGCAATTCGTGTTGTACACATTTTTTCTCCGTTTCGGTCGATCCCGGGCTCCCCGCTGTGGTTCACGTCAGCACCATGGGTGGGAGGAGGAGGAATAGAACGGAGGTCTTTGATTGTATCGATCGATGGGATATTTGAACGCGGCCGAGAATCGAACAAAGAAATTAACGAGCGCGCGGGAAAATTTATACATCCCACGTTTTATACTGAACCGGTGATTTTTTTTTTCTTTTCTTTTAATGGTAAATTAACCGAATCCAGCGCAATTTGCTTAAAGTTTGTGTCAGATCAGCGCCGGGATTTCCTTTAATCTCTCTTTGACACAATACATTTGTTTTCCTCCTCTCCCCCCCTTTTTTTTTAAAGAAAATTAATCATTTGATTTGGATGCGAGTTATCTCCCCCTGCAGGCTAAATTCTGCATTAAAGGATACAGAGAGAAGATGAGGTTATGTTACCATTTTTCCTCCCCTTAATGTTGCTTTTCGATAGAGATTCATTCCCCGCCCCCCCTGATGATTTATGGCACCTTTAAGCAGAAAGATTGCTGGAAACGCAGAATAAAGAGACACCGGCTGTTCCAGAAGATCCAGGTAAGCAAATGGGAGAGAAGGATCTGGCAAGACAGATCAAAGAAAGCAACCCCCTTCCTTACCTGACCATCAGGTTTTCATGAGAAGATCACTTAGCTTTGTTTCATCGTTTAGCAATTAAATCCATCATAGTTACTCTTCTGTACACGACCATTCAGAGTTTTTTTTAATAAAAGAGGAGCCTTTAATGTTCACTTTGGTGGTTTGACTGTAAGCATGATTCATCCATGTAGATTTCCATTAAGATTTTAAATACCTGTGTACATCAGATGATGCTAGAAAGAAGAAAAAGAGCAAACAAACAGAAATCAGTTGTCTAAATTTTCAAAATGTAGCCAAATTACCTACGGTGTCTTTCGTTTAAAATTATTTATTATTAGGTCGTTATAAAAGGTTTTGTCGGTTTTATATTGTATTCATTTGGGGTTCATTTTTTTGCAAGCTTGTGAAGGTGTATGTAGATAAGCTATACATCGTTTTGTAGTTTCTGGTCTCTCAGTGAAGCAGGGATATAAAAGCTTTCTGTCCCATTTTGCTCCACCAGTTCAAACCGAGCGAGGCGATTGGTAACATTAACCAAGCACGGGGCGAGGGACACAGTAAATGAGCGCACAGTACAGCGATGGTTCGCCAAGTTTCAATCAGGAGATGCGAGCTTCGAAGATAAGGAACGTAGAGGACGTCCTTCCAGCTGTGATGACGACCGTCTGAGAGCCTCGGATGAAGCCGATCCAAGAGAAACAGTGCGAGGAATTGCTGGAGAGCTGGACGTGAGCACTGCGACTGTTTCCCGGCATCTTGACACAATCGGCCAGGTGAAAAGGATTGACGAGTGGGTGCCTGACAACATCGTCGATTGGAGATCTGCTCTTCACTTGTCATAAGAAACACAAACGACCGAATCATTACATGTGATGATTAATGGATCCTTTACGACAAACGAAAACGATCAGCACAGTGGCTCGGCAGAGAGACAAGGCGCCTAACCACATTCCAAAACCCAGCCTCCATCCAAAAAAGGTCATGGTCTCTCTCTGGTGGATTGCAACTGGTGTCATCCACTATAACTCCTTGCAACCTGGCGAACCCATCACAGCTGAGAGGTACTGTCATGAATTAAACGTTGTTCATCAGAAACTCTCCCAAAGACAGCTGTCATTGTTGAATCGAAGAGGCCCAATCCTGCTCCATGACAGTGCTCATCCTCGTGCTGCAAGAGTGACTCTTCAGAAACTGAACACGTTGGGGTACGAAGTTCTCCCTCACCCGGCCTATTCACCAGCCCTTTCTCCCACGGACCACCACCTTTTCAAACAGCTCCCTCGATATGAAGCCCTTCTCCAACCCAGCAGTAATTGAAACTGTGCTTCCAACAGTTTATCGACTCCAGATTCTTTTGAAAATGGTACACATGCACTTGTAAGTCGTTGGCAGAAACCTAGAGGAAATAGCCACGATAAACACTACCTGCCAGTATTTAAGAGAGTGTCACAGGTGAAAGTTAGCGGGGTCTTACTGCTTGATGTTGATAAATGTGTTAAAACGTCTGTCTGTCTGTCTACAGGTTCAGTGTATAGATTTTCTAAGCCCTTAGAAACTCCGAATACCTAAGAATGGATTCTCCATCCAGCAGCAGCACAGAGATCGGGACGCGGTCACAGACTAAAGGTTCATCCGCGACACGGGTACTTTTTTTTTTATCTTAGTGCAGGAAAGAGGGACAAACTAACAGTGGCCTTTCATCTCGAGTTGCCGTTAATTTAATTAATATCGGCGAGCAGTTTCATTGACCTTCTGTGGCGGAAATTTTTCTGTCAATCGATTATCTATTTTTGCGGGTCGAGAGAGACGATTATTGCGCCGTCGTGACTCACCCAGTCGCTCGACCTTTGACCCACGCTTCAGCCTTAAGGAGCCTTGGTTCCCGCCTTTGTTTACTGTCGACTTTATTTTGCCCTCAAACAAACGCGGAAGTGGTGTTACTGGGCGCGACGGGGTTAAAAGTTGGGGGGGGGAGAGGCGAATACTGGGCCCCGGGACGGGGTGTGACCCAGGGAATCGGCGAGAGGAAGTACCGACATTTTAATGGCGGTCAGGGAGTCCATGGCTGTCGGTGAGCCCAGGAGCGCCAGCCCGGTGCTGCAGGAATGGTTCGAGAGCTGAATCCCCCCCACCCCCCGGGGGGTGGGGGTCTGGCAGTGTACACAAAGGGTTCCTGGGAGCGAAGAGAGACGAGTCACGTGGGGGTAAGTTGTGGAGTGACTGGGGGAGTTGAGAGCTTGTCCTGTAATGGCGGACGGCGAGATGGCTTAGTGTGCGGGGAACTGACAACATAACCAAACTGACGCGAGCACTGGGGTCTATCACGAGCCTTCTCTGGACAGGTGATGAGGATGGTGTCGTTTCTCGTGTATTTTAGATAGGAAATGGAATATTCTAGTGCAGAAGAGATCTGGTTGCATGAAGCGTCCGTGATGCTCATGAGTTATAATACTGTGCTATCCCATCTCTTGTAGGATTTGAATGTCTGAGGTGCTTGGAATTTGGTTTGTTGGCGGTGTGGATGCGTCTACCACCCCTGTGATGTTTGTATTGAAAAACCAGGTTAGTCTAAGTCTGCATGGGAAGTAGATCCCGCCAATAGTTCCAGAGGCGCCCACCCCCCACCTCTGAAATGTTTTGATTATCTGTCTGCTTGCGACTCATTACCCACTTAATGACAATCACAAAGAATTAATCACCGCCCTATGCAGAGCTAATTTAAAGTCACGATATCACAGCTGTAAACCTGGAACTAATGAGGGGTCACCCACCGGGTTTACTTACATAATTTGTTAAATTGTAAACCATTTTGATGTTTATTTCATCCAGCATCGTTCAAAGTCACACAGCCGGAGTAATCTCTCAACCGTGCAGAGTGCAGCCACCTGTGGCGTACATGTATTACGAAACAGACTGATGAACTACTACTTATGCTCACAAAACTGTGCATATACTTAACTAGATCTTGTACAGGTAGCATTCTGGTATTCATTGTTACATCATATATATGGACCTTTCGTGCTTTTGCTGCTGCATATGAATCAATTAAACTGTCGGAAGTCAAGGTATCGAGTTCGTCTTTTTCAATACTTAATATTGCCAAGTCATTGAAGTTCTCGAGTATGTCGTAGTTAACTTCGGCTTGCTGAAAGACCTTTCACACCTGCTGTGGAAATTCCACAGGTGGAGGTGGCCAGTTATTAACTGACATTGTAATTTATAGGCCAGAGGAAGTTTTGCGCCCCTTCAGTTGAGTCCCCCTTGCTATGCTTCTGGTTAGTTCAGAATTGAGCAGTAGATGAGCAGAATTGAGCAGTAGATGAGGTTTGAAAGAGACCCTTTTTAAGGAGTTTTCAGGGTCAATCAGGCTCTCTCTCTCTCTTCTGGAGAGGTTGGTGATTGATTGCCTTCTGTGTCCCAAGATGGTCGGTTTAAATTCTCAGTTGTGTAATCTTGGCTGACTGACATAGACCACATCATGGTGTTGATGAATGCTTCCAACAATTTATTGATGTAAAATGCCTTGAGATAAATCCAGACAACAAAAACTCTCATCTTCCCCACCCTCATCAATCAGGTAGTTAGTTGCAGGACTGTCTCTGTTTCCTTCTGTTCAGCTACCTACCAGCTGTGCTTCTCCCTGAGAACTTTTTGTTATTTCTTTATTATCTTTTATCCAGAGGTACAGACAAACTGTTTCTGATGTTTCTGGATGTGTCTGGGGTTGGTGTGTGTTCCTGGCTTCCATTGGAAATGGCTTTGAGTAGCCAACTTGGCTCCTGTTTGTTTCTGTATTTTCACCTGGGGACTCGCTAGCTATGCCAGCAAACATTACCTGGATTTTTCTTCTTCCTTCACCATGTTTTCTATTTTCTTCTTTCACGTCACATCAGAATTCCTTTTGTTGTTTTCTCTGCCGTGTTTCCCAGAAGTAATTAATGCACAACTATGACGACAACCAAGCCTTTTACAACTCTGTCTATGTTGAAATGCTTGGAGCTGGCTGTTTGCTTGCTTTTCTATAGTTAAGTGTTATTTGCTGCTCATAGATAGTTGAAATCATGGAAAATTAAAACCGACTGAAAGGCATTTGAAATTAAAGACTAGTTAATCGGGAAAAAGACACCAGTCATCGAGTGAATTCAGGCTGTTCAGTTAACGGACCTGAAAATGATCGGATAAACATTAGCTTTCGTTTTTTTTTAAATTTTGTCCCCAGTTTTGTTATGGGCAGTATGGCTGTCTCTCAGATTAAGTTTGCGTTGCTTGCAGACTGAGGAAGACAGTAAGTCACAAATTACTGGCAACTGTCAGATGTTTTTTTTCTTTTTTTTACAGAAGCAGCGATGAACTAAACCTCTCTCTATTTTTTGAAAATTAAAGTTAAGCTTAAAATGTTTTTATTGAATAAGCAGTAGTGTGAGAAGATAATATTATCCATTCGATTATTAGAATTAATTATTCAAAATTAATTCCATCTGGTCAGTGCTATTACACGAACAAATCACTTTTATCCCTGCCCTGACTTTTATAAACAGACAAACAAACAAACAAAAAAAAAAATAAAATAAAATAACAGGAGAAAAGTCAAATACAGAATTTTAAAAAAAAAGTCTGCTAAGAGTTGCTGCGAGTTACCTCCCATGGGCCAAGTTTTGTAAGTCGAGAACATTAACAGGAAAAAGAACTCTCGCGTTGTTACTGGCAACAGCCAATCATTGTGTGATGGGATGACCTCTCTCAGTTTATCCGGCTGGAAACCACCAAAGTGTTTAATAATTAATAGTAATAAAATGTTTGCTTGCTTCAGCAGCCTCTGAAGCCGGGAAGGGGGCATTAGATTGCAAGCAAATAGGAAGTGTTATCGTTCATTTGTAGACTTAAAGAATTCTATCCGCCAAACTTTCTAAGTTTTTTATTGGCTGAAACTGACATCACGTGATCGACTATTGATGTCATTTGTGGATGATGATGATAATTGTTATAAATATTAGTGGAGATATTTCAAAAAAAAAAGTAGATTTTAAGTTCTTCCCTTAGACCTTAAAATGAGGAACTCACATTTTGGTTCCCTTCTAACCCATAATGTAAAAACATTCGTTTTATTCCTATTTTTACAATAAATTGAAGCAAAGAAAAATCGATTTATCTCCCTTTCATTTTTAAATGGCAAAAGCTGCTGAAGTTGCATGAACACCAACCAGGGCGATTCCTGGTGATTAAAAATCTGTTTAACATTATAATACATTTTTATTCTGTTTATTACTGAAGAAACAATTACATATTTAAAAAAAAAAAACTAACAACAAATAATGGATTTAAACAAAGAACACTACAAAAGTTTAATAGATAAATAAATGTTATTTCAAAATTAGATGGAGATAATATTAAGGAAGAGTAGAATATCTGTTAAATTTTAATGATTTATAAGTCTGATATTTTGCTGCGTGGAATTTTTCAATTTTAATTCCACTTGTAATTACTAATATATATATATATATATTTATTGAGCATTGCATAAGAAAATATATAAATGGAGAACTGCAGTTCATACATCCTGTAGTTGTCTTCATTTTAATGTTGGAAATATTAATGAGTGGGTGCCAGGAATTAACCCATTAACTGCCTAGGTGACTGATAATGTAGAAGTGTACACATTGCAATGATAACGAAATGTTAATGTTCACGATGAAGGTGTGTTACTATATGTTTCTGAAAAAAATGAGAACTGCTGATGTTTTACACACACACACACACAGTCAAATGTTTGTGGTGAGTGAGAATGGTTGTGTAATTCCCTAAGAAAGGAAAATTTGCTTTGGAAACCAGGGTTAGCTGGCTCCATCTCTTGACACGGAAGCGGGACACGTTCTTTTGGCCCCCAAAAATAAAATAGTTGGTGATTTTTTTTTTTTTTCACTCTGCAGAATTCTCACTGGAGTTTCAGAAGAAACGCTGACTGACCCGAGGATGTGATGCACAAGGTAAAGTGAGAGGTCTGAGGAAGATTTGTCCTGGCAGCATGACGGAGGCTTTAACAAAGAGATGGGCTGGTGAGAGAGACCCCCCCCTCTCCAAAGGTTCACAAATGGAGGAGAGCCATTGTAGGTGAGGACCTAATATTAAACCATGACAAAGATCAGCGATGATAATGACTAGGTATGTGCCGATTTGTCTACCTAATTGGTCATTTTGGTGATTACTCAATCAGCCCAATTATTTATATTTTTAGTCAGAATGATCTGGAACATTGCTGCTCTGTTTTTTTTTCTTTTTCATATTACACCAAGTTTTATTAACAATTCAATTTATCGAAATTAACATTAGCAGAGACATCGGTCTGGCTTGAAATTTAGGAGTGAGAGGAGAGGGGCAGAGATGGTAAATTCCTTAGCCATTCGTTCAATCACTAGCTGCCTCCCCAACATTAGTGTACATTCATTTTGTAGGTGCAGGTAAATCACCCCTCAGCTCCAAACTGAGGACCAACATCCCTGCACATAACTAGGTGAAGGCCAAAACAAAAAAAGGTAATACTAGTCTAAAATTGCAATCTAAATTCCAATTTATTCATGAGACTTAAGTTTAATAATTAAAAAAAAAAAAGAGTTTCAAAGAGCAAATTGAAGTTTTCAAAAGTTTGATGTTAGCTAATCAGTGCAGGTATATTCAAGAGTCCCAATTAATACATAACCACTTTCAAATAGTCTTACCAGGTGTTTTAAGAATTAAGATATTTAGTTTACCTGCAATATTCCTCATGAAATATCTTCATGACCTGAACATCCATCTCTACATTTATTATGAGGTATTTATTTTCATGTCTGCATCTGAAACACCACTACTTCCATATAAGAATCACTAAGACTTATAGGTATGCGTTTTGAAGTCGTAGATTTCCTATTGAAAGAGAACTGACAAGTATTTCAGCCAATGTTTTCATCGAGTTGTCCAGTATACTTAGAATTCTAATCTTTCTTTTTTTTAAATACTTTCTTCAGCATCAATTTTTGTTTCTTTTCTTTTTGGTAGTTTTTTTTATAAATCAGAGGCTACTGTTTGTTTTAAATTACTATAACCATTTAGATGGATGAGAACCAGGGTTAGATAGGATGGTGGAGCTAAAGAGAGAGAGGAAAGGAAATGTTTTTCTTGTCTAAAGACGGATGCATTTATCAGTAAAGTCAGAATTGTGTTCTGTACAGAAGGAAACTGACTGGTCCATCCTCAAGACATTAGTTTTGATAATAAATCATCCTAAAATAATTTAATTTTAAAAAGCCATAGCAAAACTGCTGCGTCGTTTTGTGTGAACGAGGAATCAGGTTTGGACAGGTGTGCCCATCCTAAAGTTTACTATAGTAACTGCTTAGTTTCTGTGTGTCTCTCTCTCTTCAGTCTTCAGCAGTTCATTTATTCATTCATCTTTTACTTTATTTTTAAAAAAGTAATAGAATGAATAAGAAAAGAAAATCATCTGTATTCCTGTGATAACTACACGAGTTAGAGGGACTTGTAGCTGATTACCAGGTGCTTGCACTCGGAGATCAGGCACCAGCTTCCGGCTTGCCAAAACATAAAAAATTCTAGTTGTACATTCTCGCTACTCAATTATTATTTTCCAAAAATAACTTTCTTCAACATTAGCTGAAGAAAATCTAAGACTCCATCAGATCTGCTTCTGACTGTCTCTACACTTTCTTGCACTGACGCACAGATCCAAGAAGACCTTAAAGATGTGATGTTGTCCAACTGGTTACTCACAGCTTTAACTGGTTTAATGTGTTTGCCTCAGTAGTCTGCAAGATCTTGAATTCATTCAGTAACCTCAAACCTTTCAAACAACTACACACTAACCCTGAGAATGATGCTATGCATTCACACTGCGTTACTAATGTTGAGAAGAAGGTTGCTATAGGTTCTCTTCAAGAGTGGCATTGTAGGAGGCTAACCATCCATGTACAAAAAAAGCCATATCCATAAAAATACCTTGGATCAAAACGAGACTATTGCCTGTTTGCATAATTTCTTTAGGTATTAAGAGTAAAATTTCTCTTACTGTAAGGAATTAATTGAGGGTATTCTGTAAAATACCTAAGGCGGCATCTTAGGGAAGAGAATGCGTCCTAAAATGCCTGACACAACATGATTTCTATAGCCAATAAATTGAGCTTATTTCACTCCAACTAGCATCATGTTGCCAGGTTCCAGTTACCATAGGAACGCAAAGCTAGTGAATGGTATTTACCTTTGTAAATCATTGTGAAGATTTTTTTTTTTTCAAATATGTATAATTTTTCTAAAACTCTGAAGGCTCACATTCGATGTGTTCAGAAGATTCGTGCAGATTTTTCTGAATGCTGCAGAACATTAAAAAAATCTAACACAACAGGCGCGCACATTTAATTCACCTGCTATTGTTATATAAGAGCACTGCTTTCTTCTGAACATTTAATATATATATATATTTTTTCTTATAACTTAAGGTATCTTATTATTTTACTTCAATTTCACCTGAAGTTGTTTGGTGCGCTATCCCTAGGTGGAAGTCAGAGCTGTGCCTCTACCTGAGCTAAAACTTACATTTTGCTGTCCAGTTTCTTATAATCAAATACAGTAAGTTCAGTTATTGAAAAACTTTGCATAATGATGAAATAGATTTTGATTACATAAAAAAAAAATCAAGGTTAATTAGGGTGGTCAATAGCATTGTAAATAGTTTGATACAAAACAATTATTTCAGAACATTATTACCTTTACACATTGTTCGTAACTTTAATGCCATACCTGTCTCTATATATTACATATTTAAGATGTACACCAACTGAAGTAAGTCTAGAATACAAATCATAGACAATTTACATCGAAAGCCTACTAAAGAGAATACTTTGTTTGCTGTAGCTGTCATAGATTAGAGATTGAATGTGGTTGATGGCTTTTGTTGTAGTGAAAAAAATCTTATTAGTGACTCAAAACTAGAATGGGAGATTTCAATTCAAGAGTTTATCATTTGCATATTAGCGATGAACTTTTTTTTTTAATCTTTTTGTGGTGAATGCGTGAGTGGTGCGTGTGAAAGTTCATATATGCGTGTGTATCTCCGAGGAGAAGGGATTGGAGGTTGGTGTGACCGAAGCCCGGTGTGGAGCGAGTTCCCGTTAAGGCCTAAAAGGCCGGGTTGAGGCGCTGAAGCACCTCGTGTAACTGGCTGCCGAGTCGATCAGGGTGGGGGGGTGCAAACACCCCCCCCCCTCCCCAGTTAGAGTGATCGCTTCCCCAGCCAAAAACCAATCAGGGGGAAAAAAGGCCTCAGCGAGTCAAGTCTGAAACCGGTCTCGACGCACCTAACCTTCCCAGCAGCCAGATAGGCAGGCCAAAGGCAAAAAGTGCCCCTCGCCTCCACTCTTTTCAGGTAGAGGACTTTCCGACTGCCTCCCCACCCTAACTCGAAGATGAAGGACATTTTATTCTCAGGACCAGTGGGAAGTTCTTTGTCCACTGGTGAGCTATCAAGAATAGAGAGGAGAGAAGAAAATAACATCTGAAGGCTTTTTAAGTGGACTCAACATTATAGAAGAGTAACACGACAAACTTTTAACAGGCTGGGAAGAGGGCAAAGTCTGGCTGAAATAATTATAGATTTGATCAGCGCACTTGCTTTTTGTCTGCCTCAGCTACCAACATTCAAATATAGTGCGGGCACAGAACAGGTCAGGTAACTTCCATTTAGCTTTGCTGGCTGTCGAAGAAGACAAAAGCAGTAGGATGTTACTGCATCTGTCTCCAGTAGTACCAGGAATCTGTAATAACGGGAATCTTGTAGGTGAAGTACTAATACACCAACTGATGATTCACCAAACCAGTGTTTTGGATCTCGGTGACACGGTGAAACAACTGGTATAGCTGGGTGTTAATACAGACAGATGCAGTTTTCTGCTTCTCCTGTAAACATCTTCGCAGCAGTATTTAAAGAAAAAAACCCCCAGCCTTCACTGAACAGAGAGTTAAAGACTACGAAAAACGAACATGCTCCAAAGCGCTCAGAATCTTCCGGCCACAGACAGTATCCTGAAAGGTGGTAACCACTTAACTGGTCAAGATTAGTTGGTTCTCTAATGTCACAGTTATCTCAATGCCATTAGGCTGTTACAAAAGTTTTGTTGGTTTTTTTTTACCGCAACAAAGAGACCTCATATCGTTGCTGAATGTGAGCCTTATTGATCGAAGTTCCATTACCATCAATACACTTCTGCCAACGAGTTACAATCGCATTTATACCATTTTTCAAAAAAAAACTGGATTTCTGGAGTCGATAAACTGTTGGAAGGCAGTTTCAGCTGCTGCTTTGTTTGAGAAGGATCTCATAGGTAGGAAGCTGTCGAAGTGTTTGAAAAGATGGGAGAAAGGTGTGATGAATGGGCTGGCTGAGGGAGAACTTCGTACCCCAACGTGTTCAGTTTCTGAACAGTCAGTTTTGCAGCATAGGGATGACTTTTCATAATCTATGCCAGAGCACACGCTACAAAATGATATATAACTTATCTACGTACACCTTCACAAACATGCAGGAAATGCAGCCCAAATTAACATAATGTAAAAACCGACAAAACTTTATAATGACCTGTTACAATGCTTGAAAACAAAGGAAATACATTGTTGTATCTTGCAAAGAAAGGGATTTCCTTTTATGGGCACAATGAGATGTCAAAATCTCAATTTATGGGAACTTCCTTGGATCAGTGCAATATATGTTATGTTCAAGGTGTGGTAAAGATTTTGCAAAATTCCAGAATGTGTTTTTAATCTCATTAGTCATGAGATACAGAATTAACTCTTAAATATGTAAGGAAATTGCTCTTTTGATCAGCTCATTGACAGCAATCTTTGGATTGGAGTTGGTAAATTTGATTTATAAGAGTATGAAATTATATCAACATTTAAACTGTTTCCAAAAAATTCCTTTCAAATTTAAGAAAACATTTACAGGTCCAGTACCCCCTGCTGGGGCATGTGAAAGATTATTGCCTGTCTTGCAATACCAGACCTGGTCGAGATGATGGGCCAAGACAGAAAGTTGCCTTTGTTTGTTGCACGCTAAAATCATTAACACTTGTACTTCACCTAAGTTTAGACTGGTTGCATTATTTTTTGAACAGTATTGCATGTCCCTTGTGAAAAGATGGAAATCATTACTTTGTGCATTAATCTGTATAATTTGAGGGAGTTTTATTATTATATATTGCCATGAAATCCAGCCAGCCTAGGGGGGAATGTAGCAAATTCATTGTTATGCTTGAGAAGGCACATATCGTATCCCATTCATAACACCAACCAAGATTGGAGAGGAACCTTTTGATCAGTACTGTATTTTAACTGCCTCTGGGGAATTTTTTAAAGTAGAAAATTGATGTACTTTTGTTTCTTTCTCTTGTCCTCTAAAACAATAAACAAGCAAGTTAATGTGTGCAATTGGCATTAGTATCTCTAAGCAGACAATTCACATGCTGCCCATGGCTCTCTTCTTTTTGACACTTCACCCTGCATCCTGATAGTTTAGTTACCCATTTTTTCCTTCTATATGCTGCTAAAGAAAGATTATGTTCAATTAATTTTAACTGCAGAAAGAGATTTTCTACAAGCTAAGTGAAGACTCTTTCAAAATGCACATGTACCTTAATCAGAATTTCTTTAAACACTTGACGGCATGGCAAAACCAGGTTATCAAAGTCTTCAAGAATAACAAACAAATTGTAAATATAACTTATACATTTTATTTACTTTCTGGAATACTTTAGTTTCATTTTAAATATAATTTTGTCAGTTATAAAGTTAGCTGGTACTGGTTCTGACTGATCTGGGTGCCGCCTCTGCAATGGTGGCATTCACAGGCCATAATCTTTTTATAGGTGTATTCTCTCTCTTGTTTTTCTGAAAGAAAAACAAAATAATTAAATATTTCATAAAGTCCATGTCATAATATCTCCATCATATGTATTGAATACAAGGATTTTATTACCACTAACTGAACAAAATAAACAGCAATTAACAATTAGATTGTCCCCGCATACATATAACACACTAGACTCTGTGTGTGTGTGTAAGTATTGTGCTGCTGCAGGAGGTTCAAGATGGGGTTTGCTTGAAAAAAATATCATTCCTGCAGGTACTTACATTCATTGGACTGCAAAAACATGTAAATGGGTGTGACAATGCCATCATATCCTGCTGCCCATACTATGAGATTTCCACCATCCAAGCAATTCCTCTTTAACAGAAGTCTGCTTGATACTGACCCCTCTGGAAACACTAAATAAGCTCTTGTAAATGAAGAAAATTTGTCAGGATAGTTGCATATTCCTGCTTCTGCACTTTTTTAACACTGAGTATGCCCCCCCCCATGCGTGCACATACACACATAGAAATACTCAAAGGGTTAAAGCTATGAGGCACAGTGCCTTTGTGGAAGAATGGGTTTGACATGGATATCTTACAGATAATTATCTCCTGAAATGGTTACAGATGCAGTGGGCAGTGTCTGCCTTGAATTTCTGTTGTTATAATTGTGCACAGGAAAGAATTTGTTCTGTAGGTAAGTGGTGCAGATGTAGCAGTTTAGTTGTCTTGCATTTTGTCTAATTGATTATCCTGCTTGAAGTATTCCTATAGCAATTTCCTTCTCAGGGTTGCATAATCTAGACATCGTTATTGAAAACTGCTTGGCAAGCACCCCTCGGATCAAATGAGAAAATCAGTCACCACCCTCTCAAGCAAGGTTTGGTAAAATTTCAGGTTGCATGTTGTTGTGGTAAATATTTTTCAATTGGTTCAGTATATAATCATTTTATAGCAATAAAAGAAGTTAACTTACCAGCACATTTTAGTAATACTGTTTTTTCCTCAACACTTATAGGAGAACAGCAAAGGCAGTTAACAACAATACTGCCAGTAAAAATATCTGTGTCTGCTCCAGATTGGCAAGCACCTGCACACATTGATATCGAAACATTCTTGGCTGACACACATCCATCCACCTGTATTCGTACATTTCTAGTTTTCACTTCACACCTATGCTCTGTGATTTCTGAAATACAAAAACAATTACTTTTAATAGATATTGGTTCAAAATGTAATATTGAAAAAAATAAAAGACAACAACTCATTCACATCTATTTCAGTAATAATATGTACCAACTGATTTGGACTAAATGCCTACATCCCATTTAATTTCTGCTTTATAATGTACTTTTTAAACACTTTAAAATCCAACAGAACAGCAAACCTAACTATTTTATCTATTCTAAACTGCTGATGAGCTACTAGAAGTAAACTTCACTTATCTCCTAGGAATTATCAAAATGTTTTTTTTTTTTATCAGAAAGATCATCTGTACAAGTTTATAAACCATTAAGTTTGTCCATGTGTTGAAGTGAGCTGTTTTTTTTTAGATATAGAAAGGTTTTGCTAATGATGTTTGTATATATTTTTTTCAAATCAGAGCACTGTTTTTGATTAAGATGTTTATCTCCCTTAGAACATCATGAAGTACCACAGATGCAAATTATATAAATGAAAACTGTTACTTTGGTTTAATAGAAAAAGATGGCTAGAAATACACTTTTAACCCATTTATGTCCTTCCAAAATATGGAATTAACTCTTTCATATAGAAAATAAGAATCAATCTAGTAGCAAGGTATTAAGCTAATCTTTTCCAAAATTATAAGTAATGCTTAGACTTTTTGAGTAGTACCCCATATTAAAATGTTCTGAGATGACTGACCTGCCTCTTCAGGTGATGCATCTGTTGCTAATGACTAATATAATTTTCACTGCATTACCTAACTTCTGAAAAAAAGGGCTCGTGTTATATTTCTGATGTATATTAGTGAGAACCAATAGATTAAATTATCAAGATGAAACTGAAAATAAGAATTGTTATTTAATCTTTCTGGTGAGTTCATATACAGCCTCAACACGCAACCTTTAACAAAAACTAGGTGAAAATAACGTTGGAAGATTCATTAATCCAGTATTTTGCTTACAGAACCAATAAAGGAAACAAATCTTTTTTGTACAGTGATGCTATACTAAAACTACCTGCAATATTTTCTCTCTTTTTTTGTAGTAATGACTAATTATGTACCTGAAAAGCTGTTCCATGTATACTGATGAATTCAGCTGACAAAAATTAATCTTTTTAGTTATAAACTGATATTAAAAAATAATTCTGAAGTTACAATGTATTTTTAAAATACAGAATGCTGTCAAACCAGCACAAATGGCAATCCTGGAAATGCATACTGTTTTTTCCCTTTAAAATTCTGGTATCATCATTGTTGTCATTTCATACACCAATCCCTACAATGAAGATAACCCCAGCACTGCTGGCAGAGAAACACCCTACCAGAAATCTACATTTTTTCTCTGTGGGAGGAAGCCAAGACCAGTCCTGTGGCTAGAGTCTCCTTGCAGAAGATCAATTGCTTCAGACTGCATGCAAGCTGCTGACAGACCCAATTGTTCGGATGATTAAAAAAAATGAACCTGCAGAACAATGGTCATTTTTACCAAGATTCAACAATATTATGCCCAGTTATGTGTACAGAGAAGCTGTTTGCCTGGAGAAGGTTCAAATCATTGAACAAGGAAGGATCTAGTGGTAGCCTGATAAAAGTTGGTTCAGTTTGGATTTCTCTGACAGTAGGTAAAGTGTGGTAACATCCAGGAGAATGCTATACTGCCAATGCTGCATAGGACAATCATCACGGTGGCAGCAATTTTATAGTGTGGGACAGTCATAAGTGACTCTCCCTCCCAAATCAGTGTTCAAGATCACCTGTCTGTCTGGATGAAATAGCTAGCTCAGTAGTCATGCTTCATCAAAAACTGGTACCAAGGTTCATGGACCGAGATGATCCCCAGATTTTCATCCAGAGAATATCTCTGAAAGTTCTTGATAAATGTATAAGGCTCAGGAATCCTCCTCCATAAAACCTACATAATCCGGGTATGGTCTTAATGCAAGAATGGCGGATGATTAGATGTCTTATTTCAAGCATGTGCAAACAATGTGCCATCTGTGGTAGCCTCGCTCATTACCGATTAGATGCGCCATTTTACAGTAGAGCTTGTGAAATTATTCCTCCATTAACATGTAATGAATCCATGGGCTAATATGGCTAAGTAATAAATTATTTTCCGTGAGTTCTGATTACTCTGTTTTTCTTTGGTGAGATTTAAATTATGATGGCAGATTCCATTATCCCTAGATTTCTCTGATCAGTATATAAAGAAATATGCTAGTTTATTTCTTCTGTAATGACCAGATAGTCAGGTGAGACATACCTGTTGTAGAATGTGGGCTGGTGGTAGCAACACTAGCAGTCCTGTTGAACCAAGGGGTGGCTGTGGAAATTCTCCCTGGAGGTGTACTTACTGATGATGCTTCTATTGATGAAAACCATGTAGAAGGCACTGTAACTGGAGAGAAACATCATGTTAGTTTCCTGCATCTGGTAAATTATAGTAATAAAAGTAGAAAGAAAGCATTCTCCAGATGTATTTAACAAAAAGCAGATCTAAATGGCTTCTACACTAAGGCTCTGCTATGCTTGATTCCTTTTTCTAAAGATCACTACACCAGACTGACACCAGAAGCAACTTTATTCTGTTAGACATCCACCAATGACTTTTTGTGCTCATAAATTTTTTTTATATATATATGAATAAGCAAGCATATGTTCTGGGTTAAAGAATTGGCAAGTATTCTATATAACAATCTAGTTTCTGTATATATATCAAACTTACCAGCCACCTTAACAGAGTATTGTGTAAATTTCTTCACTTTATTACATTCTATAAATCAGATGAAATGAAACCAAGAATATTTTACAAAACTTATACTATTTGTGCATGTTGTTATACTACTATGTGGAAAAATCTTCTGGATAAATGGGATGATGAAATAGTTTTTCAGCATGTTTGTAATCATGGAGAAATTGAATTAACTACTTTAAAAAGCCAAACATTCAGTTTAATCTATCTTCAACACTTTTATTTGATTTTTAAATATTACAGCATATTCAAATTTAGAAATTTAACTCCCAATTTCATTTTTGATAGCTTGAGTCAATATTGAGCTTGGTTTCAAATTAACAACTAGGCTAACACAGAGTAAACACATTCAACTGTTCTCAGATTGGACAATATAATGTACACCTCCAGTAAACTGCAATGGTGAATACTATACCCCAGCAAAAGAAAGAAAGGAGGAGAAATGTAAAGAGAGCAATCATTGTTTGCAATTTGTTTGGCCTTTAGTTTCAGCTGTAAGCACCAAGTCCATAACATGTAGTATATTGGGTTAGCAAATATTCCTCCAACTTATCCTAAATGTTATTCTACCCAGCTTTGTACCTGTGATTTTCCTCCTTGGTTTTCTTTGCAGTCCATTTCTTGGGGGGGGGGAGAGTATCGACTTATATGCCAAAAAATATGGTAGATGTATATAAATTTGTGTTCATTTAGAATCATCAAATGTGAGAAAAGACCATTGTATTCATAAAACTCTAGAGTGTGAACGAACAAAGCTTTACGGCTAATGAAATAATGGTTTCTATGCCTCATCGATTGTATTGCATGTAAGGTGAGTCTTCTTGAGGATTTCACCTCTAAGCAAAACTGTGATTGCAGGTTTATTATTTTTGTCATAGTTCTTAAAAAAAAAAATGCTTCTCAGAATATATAATATAGTAATTTAAATATAAAAGATAGGAAGTATTAGTATAATCAAATAGAAAAAATAATCATAGTAAGAAAATACCTGATACTTTAGTTAGTATACCTGGTGTTGTTTTAGCCGCTGAAGTTGATGTAGGTCCTATCTCAGAAACTGCTTTTGACACATTGGGTGTTTGCTCAGATGTTGTTAATAGGCTTGTATATGAATGGCCTCTCTTAGTAGTAGAAACTGTTTCTGACACATTCTGCGTTGGCACAGACTCTGTTAATAGTCTTGTAGATGTGGCACCTGTCTCAGGTGATGTTTTTGGGATGCTCGTTAATGTTGTCAGTCCTCTCTCAGTCATTGTTTGCGGTGGAAATTCACTTGCTGAAAATATCGATGTAGAATTGTAGCAATTAATGAAGTTGGAAAAGATTTCAACAAATTATTAATGAATGTTGAATTTTTATTTTAAAGAAACCTCTCAAAATAAAAGCCCTCATGGATTTACTAAATTTATGAAATATCTTTATAAATGAATGTATGTATTTTCTGGTTAAGACTTTTATTAGTAGATATATTAGTTATTGTTAGTGATCATAATTACAAAGTAACAAGTTTACTGATAGCTAGACTTCATATTAACAGACATTTCATAAAAGATCATTCTCTTTAATTCATAACAACGTACATTTGTAAGCATTTAGTGGTCTCCTATAAAATGATGAGTGAAAAAAGAACATGATGAAGATCAGTTATAATATGAAATTAATAGTTTATCTACTACAGTATTCATTTCCAAATTCATATTAAGTAATTAAAAGATTTCCATTGAGTGAAAAACATCTTTGAAGTTACCGTTAGAATTTTCAACTGTTCAGATATTGCCCTAAGTTTCTGTTTGGTGAGTCACTGCTCTTATCAAATCTGCTTTTACTGGAACATTTCCCCACTTTATTTAAGTCATAATTTGTAAGGGAAAGAAAATATACATATGCAGTAAATGGAAATCCATTCCTTGTTGCATTGATTGTCATTTTATGCTACCTTGTTTTGTATTGTTAATGCATAGGTGGGAATTAATATTTCTCAGCTAGCACTCTGGGAACTTGGAGATTATTTAATGTTCTTACGTAATCTTAATCAACAAATTTTTCTAATGATGGTGGTGCACTGACTTCTGTAATGGTAATTATTAAGGTTTTATCTTTGCTGATCTTTAAAAAAATGTATTCTGACTTCATTCTAGGGAATGTGTGTGGAGGTTTGGTTTTGGTTTCATATGTAGATTTTTAACTGAAGACATTTCAAATTCTGGACACCTGCCACAACTCATAGCTGCTCTGGTCTTATTCTGGTTTCTACACTGTTGGGTCGTTCATATGACGGCATTTTACCATAGATAGTGACATTACTTACTTGTTAGTATTTGCGAAAATGTAGATGCTACGGTGGTTTGGTTATATTCACAAACAGGACAACATTTTCCAATTGGTGTGACAAGAACATCATTTAGGCAAGTTGGAATCTGGCATACTTTCTCCTCCTTCACTAACAGTGGCCCTGATAAACATTTATAAAAAATGCATGGACCATCATTCCATTTATCTCCAACCTAAGATATAAAAAATATATATATTTTTTTAAAATTTTCATTTCTTGATTGCTGTACTATATGGTATAATAAATTGTAAAATTACTTAAAAGTATAGAAAAGAAATTGAATATTTTTCTCAGAATATCTTTTACTTTTTAAAATATTTACACCACTGAAATATGTTACAAAACTTTCAGAAAAGTAATTTTTTTTTAGTATCCTGATCGTTATTTTCTTTATATACATTAAAGGTGATATTCTCCATAACATTTATAGTAATTCTAAGTTTTTTCATCTGCAGTCAGGATGCCAGTCTAATTCGGATACCTTCCATAAAACTTGTAAGTGACTTGTTAACTTAGGTTATGGGGCATAACTGCTAAATACTGTTAATGCTACAGATCTGCTGAACACAACACTAAAATACAGAAATTATAAAATTAAATAGAATGAAATTAGCTTTCATTACTAGCAGATCCATTCCAATCACGTGATAAGTGTAGCTACACCAGGCCAGACAAAGTCTCAGTCGGTAGCCAGCTATGCCATGAACTGGAGGTTCACAGAAAATGTAGAAGCCAACAGGAAATCTCCAAGGTATCTAATATTTTGATTTTAGCTATTAGCAGGGTAGTTGTCCAACTCAAGAGAAGCCATAAGACAACCATTCAAGTGCATCTTGGATACACACATAGCCAACAGATTGGACATCAAACACGACTATCATTTTTTCCCGATGAGTTCTCAGATGTGGTCATGTATGAGTGATGGTGGTGTCCAGTGCAAGGATTGTCATTGAAGTATCTGCATGACAAAATATTGTTCAGTATAGTTTGGGCCACTGAATTGTCAAGGCTCTATAAAAGAACTGCGTTTCTTCCCAGTACATTAACATTCTCTGAGATGGCATTTTACCTTCTATGCCAAAGTTCATCTGTCCAAAGGAAGCAGTATTTTTATGGAAAATGGTGTCCTAGCTCTAACTGCCCAGCAGTGCAAAGGTGGAAGAAGAATCAGGACTTCACAACTGTGCTATGGTCTGGCCAATTACTAAACATGAACCTATTGAGCACGTGTGGGTTAACTTTAACTGATCCCTATTAAAGTGTCTCATACTCCCTAATATAGATTCTGGCCCAGTAATGAACTGTAGACCAGGATTGCTAATCTCTTCTAAACAAGGTACCAGCATACTGCTGCCTTGTATAAGGTAAACAGCATCACAAAGTATTAATCTGCCAGCTGTGTTTATGGCTGCAAAATAAACAGGTGTCTGTTTACTTATGTCAGTCATGTCTTTGTAAAGAAGCAAAGTTGGTTTGGTTTACTGTAAAACTCACATTTTGTTTGGAAAATACCTAATTAATTAAAAATGGTATGCATATTCAGAAGCATTTTAATGCTATTTTGCTTTGTTTTTAAATTAAAACAATGTTATCTTAAGTACTTAGAACTTACAACCCAGATCATACTCTCAGCTTGAGACAGAATCTTCACTCAAGTGTTAAAATCATTTTTAAAAGTTCCTTCTCAATGAAGTGTCTTGCAAACTATTTTATTTTCACAAATTAGCCATCTTAATGCTATTGTTTTTTTTTCTTTTTAATTGGCATGAATGCCACTTAGAGTTAGTAAGGCTACGCAGAAGTTCAAGGAAGAATGCTGCTCAGAACGCCCTTAAATAAAATTAACAAAATATCAGAACCAGACGTGCAGTGTCATCATTCAGTTCTTTTCAACTAAAACCACAAAGAAAAACAAACAAACCTATATGTTTTGGTCAAAATATTGGTACCTATAACTTATATCATAGTTTGGCTCTGATGGGAGAGGAATTAAATTTATTTTAACAACCTTGGGAACTTTTGGCCAAGATCTTCCTGTCACTAGATGGCTTGTGAAATCAATTTTATTTGCTTCAAGCTTTGACCCCTCCCGCCAACACCCTGACAAACAGAATAAAAATAATATGTACAAAGTAAGTGTTTTTGATTTTTAACACGTAAAAAAAAAAACTATCTATACTGGTACACAGAGCCTAAGCAGCATCGGTTAGGCAGAAGATGGATTGGGAGCCAATCCAGGGAGTGTAGATTTTGTGCTATGTTGAAGACTGGAGACAAGGTGTGTAAAGGTGGTTGAGCTCCCCAGAACAACCTGAAAAGAGTTCTGTACAAAAAAGTAACTTAAATATTACTCAAAAGGTGGACAGTGCCTGCAATGACATGATGGGTAATGTTACATGCACATACTTAATGAAAAAGTATGATTAGCCATGATGCTATGGTCCAAGTTGAAATAGCATGTATAAAATAAAGAGCCCAAAATAACCTTACTGAAAGAGGGTTTGGTGTGGTAAATGTACTACAACAGATATCAAATCCTGCCCATAAACGCCAATGTCAGAGCAAGGATATGAAAAACTATGGATTAAAAGATGAAATTTGGTTTTTTTTTGCAAAGAATCCAAGAAAGGTTAGGCCAATGGAAAACTTCTGTGCAAATTGAACCAAGCTGGCACTAATTTTAATTGCATGAATTTCACTAAACCCCTTTAAAGTCCATGTAAGTTAAAAAATTTGTGGATTTGCAAAGGATAATGGAAGAAAAACCCTCAAAGAGAATCCACAAAAATGTGTAGCACCATGGTAAGTTTGAGTAAGATGCAAACTCGTAAATTAGGCCAACACTTAAGAATTCTGAAGTGAGAAAAATGCTACCTTAGGCCTAGATCAGGCAAGACGAACAGTATACCTTAATGGTGTTTGGAGGAAGATGTGCTCAGCCATATGAAAAATGAACAAAACTGGCATGCCAGACCAGGTCAAGGGAGATATGAGGATCTACCAACAGTTACTCTAACCAAAATCAGATTATTTGCACATTTCTATCAGAGAATGCCCTAGAAACATATAATCAGTTGTGTTTTGGTAGCAACAACTTGAGAAAACCTGCAAAAATGTGAGATACAATGAAACAACATTCACATGTAGAGAAAAAACTGCTATGAAAATGACTGACATGATATGATATTCCTGATGTAGAAACCTATTAATACAAAGTGAAGAGAAGGCTAATATAGCAAAGAAACTTTGGTAAAAAATGTCATATTGACTATCCCAATTATGGTATATAGAAATTATCTAAACTTTTAGTAACAGAAAATAGAGAAAATCATGAGCTTGTGACAGCAAGCACTGGCTACAAGACAAAAAGCACATGTGGAAACCAGGATGCATTTCCTTGCATACACTCAATGTATTATATATATATATAAGGCAGAGAAAAGAATCTATTTAAAAAATGGCCAGACAAAGATACTCAAGCATGAGGAAGAGCAAAACCAGTGTTTTCTGACCGTCCAAACTGGAAGACCAGGGTTAGACAGGAAAAGGATGACCAGAAATCAGCAAAATGTGTGTGAAATGGAGAGCTGGACATTTGTGCTGAAGTCAGTCCGGAATGCTACAAAATAAATACTGATGCCATCAAATATAAAGATTTATGTAAAAGTCTTTCAGATTTTCAGACCAAGAATTAGTACAGTGGTACCCAAATTGAAAAGTTTAGGTGAAAACAAACTGAAGACACTGTATTGACCATGGATGAATAGATACACTAGATATGCTTCTGATAGATTAATAAAACCCACAGCATGGAGATAGTCCTGGTCACAAATCGCTGGTACATTTTGGGACAGTAAAAAGATCTGTCAGTGACTGTTGAAGATTCCAGGCATCATTTATCTTTTTTAAATTAATGTTTCTAAACCTAAAATCAAGAAGAAAAAAAAAAACAACATTTTGGGAAGATTAAAACAACATTGTTGGAACAGATATCTGGCACAAGAAAGTACTTGTTAGGGATGGTATTAAATAGTATTGCCAGGTGTTCAGTGTTTAGTTCATCCTTTAAAACTGTCAGTAGAGAAAAGATTGTTTGATCCAGGACTAATCTTTTCATTAATCAAGATCATCATAACACCATTAACAAACTTTTGTAACCTGATGATCACTGAAAAGATCTGGCTGATAATGTTACCACTGCTGAAAGTCACTAGACGGTGGAACAATTCTCACGAAAGGTATAACCTCTAATCATCAGTTTGATCTAGAGGAGAGCCAAATAAATTTTAAAAATGTGCACCACTTCGAGACCATGTGTAAAACCAAAGAGGAAATCGATATCGAACTCCAAATAAAAAAAGGGAGTTTACTGACACATCAATAACGATATTATAAAAGAGGCATCACAGCATCCCATTTGAAGGACCTCAACTGGATTGTTGCTATAGGTATGAAAATGTAACAGATCTGCCTCAGTTGTCACATTGTTGAGAGAAGAAGTAATGTGTGGAGCTAAAAAAAAAATAAAAATGTTAAACAGGCCAAACGGTAGGTGCAAGAGAAAAAAAAAGTGGGGGAGAATATCTAAAGAAGAATCAAAAGACTTGGGAAAACAGGTGTCTCCAAAATACATCAAATGTGGAGTGCGTGCGCACAAGCAGAGACAAATCAGAAGTTGAACATTGCTGAAAATAAAGTGTCTGACTAATCCAAAGATCCCAAATCCACTAGTTGGGAAGCTGGATACAAAATTGGTAAAGCAAATAGGTTATTAAAGGAAGCGAGTAAAGTGATGCTGCAGGTAATGCATTGTACATCGCATTTCCAGGCATCAAAGGTGAAACCTGAATTACAGCTATGACAGTTGTGAATTTTGTGAAGTCCAGTCCTTTGAATTCCCACCTATTCACAAAGCTATGTTTAGAAATGAGTGCAAAACATGGAAAACCTCTCATATAGAAGTACACTGATTATCTCGTGGCAGAGACCTGGAAGGAATGTTTGAGCTTTGTAAAGATCTGCTGGTTTTTCTTTTCTGCACAATCCTACATTAGCAAAAAACCTTTTCTGACCTATTACATAACTTGCAGACATCTTTAACCTATTAGATGCTCGAACTTATTCACACAAAGGTATCACAACCATACTCAAGATGAGTGACAAAAGTAAAACATTTGGAAAACGAGATTGAGCAACTGAATCTCAGATATATTCTTTCTACTGACAGAATTTCTGAATACAAAGATGGCCAGTTGAATGCGTGAAAGAAAGGACCATTGTTCGGTTTTTACTTTGAAAATATTAATGTAGATGAACATGATTGAGTTTGGGATCCATTTTAAACATCTGATACATCATCTTGTGATTTAAGTGCATAAGCAAAGCAAATTATATTTCAAAAAAAAAAGCCTTGCAAGTTTTGGTTATCTGTCTATTACTGCTGAACACCCGACCTTAGAAATAGAAGCAATGAAGGTGTTGCTACCTATCTCATCATCGTTTTCCGATATAGCTGTCATGAGAAAAAAGTTTAAGTCTGAACTGGAAGTGGAGAATGATTTTACAAGTTTGCTTGTCAACTGTCATGTCAAGGATAAACAGACTGTAGTGAGAAGCAGCACCACCTTCATATCACTGATAAAAGCATTACTGAAAATATCTCTTTATATGAAATACACTTATATCATGAGTATAAAAAAATATCATTATTTAGATGGTGGGGTCCATGATTATTATTCCATTTAAAAAGGGGTCCACCAACAAAAATGAAATTGAAGAACCTCTGGTCAATCCAAATGATAGCCAACTAAAATTACCAACAAAGTAATCTTAATAACCCTGACACACACATTTCTCCACTGCAAACATCTTTAGTCAAATGCTAGGCCAACACCAGTTGTTTTTTTGATGCCAACTAAAATTATTAATTCCTTGGTAACTTTTTCAACATCTCCATTTCCACATCATCAATTAAAATATACTTGATCAACTTTCTGACAGCTGGATGAAACATCTTTTATTTTTAACTTTGAGCTTGAGGTTCTCTTACACAGACAACTTGAATGTAAGACAAAATAAACCAACCTAAAAAGGAAAAGTATCCCTCTTTTCGTTACACTAACTATCCATGATTATTAACTGTTATTCTCAAAGGTAAGTTTGCATACATGTGCACTGCAAATGCAGATGACAAATATACTTAGTTTAAAACTGGCAGATCCAGGCTGTGAAACGCCAACATCCCTTTAACTTTAATCTTGCATCTATTCATGCAGTTTCTTTAGAGCTTAACTTCCCCACTTATAAACGCAGTCTAGTAGCTGTCTTTGGTTCTCTCTTTACAATATGTAGCAACTATACTATTTAGAAGAATATTAATATAATACGTGCCAAATGGAAATTTCCAGATTGTGCTGGATCTTCACAGGTATTATCTGGAACACATCGACAGCATATGCCATCTTCCAAGTCTTCGTTTACAATTTTGCTACCCTAAAGAAAAAAAAAAAGATGTCCATGGTATTTTTATATGAAAACAAATATTTGCTATTTCTCTATGGGTTTCCAAAGAAAAACCTCCAACATTTGTGAGCTACAAATAACTTCGTCTGATTTTTGTCATTAAACTATTTGAAAGTACTCAAAACATTGTTGAAAGTTTTACAATAGTAATTTTAAGAAATTCCAAATTTTGGAAAGAAAAGTTAAAAGCATATTTTAATAATTGTTGAAATGTCAAATACATACTATATCTTTCAAATTTAAAAACAACAAACATGTTACGGCAATCAATTTTACAAGGTGAATATGGAAATAAAGGAAAAATATTTTATATTCACCGGTTCACAAGTAATATCACACTTTTCCCCACAGACAACGGTGCTGTTGACACATTTGCAGTCATTACATTCATTTTCTATCCAGTGATGACCGTCCTGAAATGTGATGCCATCCTTTTCACAGCCACAGCTCTCCACACAGGTGACACCATCAAAGTAAGTTCCAAGTGGGCATGCACAGCCAGGTTCACAGTCAAGAAAGTTGCACGCTTGATTGGGGAAGGCACAGCTCCTGTTACAAGCACATCTCTCGTGCCAAACTTCAGGAAAAGTACATTCTGGTTTTCAAAAAGGGAAAAAAAAAAAATTACCTTAGCGAAAACAAACAAAAATCAGTATTAGTGCAAAACTAAATAATGGCTGATGCTAGTTGTTTCTTGTGTAAGAAATAAATGTCACCAATGATACCAAGTTTTACAAAAATTCTAAAATAAATACTGCATCGTGTTTGTTGAGAATAAAGTAGGGTATAGTTGGAAATATTATTTTTATGTTAGATTTAGTTATCTTTATCATTGTTATTTCCATGTTTGGTGTTATTGAAGTTTATTCTAAAGCCAAGATTAACGAATTTCACAATTCAGTCTTAGAACCAGATATAAAATTCTTGAAAATTTCTTAACAAACCATCACTGCCAAGAGTGAAGCCAATGATGATAACAACATTTTCACAAAATTACTACTTGTTAAAGATTTCCTGAGACTTTGTCTTCATGTTTAAGCAAAATTTTTAAAAAATCATGAAATCCATGAGCTTAATGTTTTATCCAATTTAGGGGTCAAAATAGAGGTCAGCGCCTGCTGTGCGGTAGCCAGTTGTTTTGCAAAAAATGGTAGATGAAGATGAGCAATAAACCATCATGTCGATACTTGAGCAAGCCCCCTTTTGCAGCACCAAGAGTCTCCTGTTTGTCACTTAATCAATGAGATTTTGTGTCATGCCCTGGTCTAGGTTCCCCTGTATCTTTATGAGAGCTTCTTTTAATTTGATCTTCTTGGCAGATCATGCATAGCTTCCCTCAGCTAAAAAATCCAAATGTTCCCACAAGTGCTCATTCTGAGTCATATCAGGGCTTTAGGGTACCTAGGGAAGTAAGTGTGGCATGTAGCACATTCCTCATGAAGAAAAGGGGGTATCAAATCTCAGTATATTTTGTTGATGGTAGACATGTCTTTAAAAGGGTAATGTAACCTGCAGGATTAAGACAACCTTCAACAAACTCCAATTGTCTTTTTACAATGACAGATTCTAGCCCTTTCCATATCTGTCTCCACACTTAATCATGGACTTAAGACATTAAAATTGAGTGTCTTTTTTTTTTTTTTTTGGTTTTCTTCAAGCCCAGGTGTGATCCCTGAAATCTTGATTTATCAGGGAAGATGCCAATACTCAAGGTTCTTGACAGACATGCCCTCTAACCCAGACCTTTTACAGTGTTTTATTCTTATTAAACAAAAGTGGGTTCTTACATGCTGCACCTCTCTGCAGATGACATTGACTAATATCTGATATATGGGTCATGTCAGTCAGAAAATTGTGATAACCAGTGCAAACGTGCTGAGTAATGGCACATTCTTGGTAGAAGCAACAGTGACCTTTGGTTTGGTGAACTTCATGATAATACAGGCTACAGACCAAAAAGAAATGTCAAGATCTGAGGAACTCTGTTGCAGAGAGGCTCTTGACACAAACTGAATGGCCTATAACACAACATTGCACAAAATGAGAAAAATCATGGGTTACACTTGCTTTTGGCATGCTGACAGAATACATTATTTTCTGTCCACTTAGATGTCCAATATATACAGAATCATGCCTAAAATATGTACACTACACCTTTCCATTTATAGTAGTGTACTGTATTTGAATTTTTCTAATTAGAATTTTCACACATGTATGTTCAGAGAGGAGTTAACTGTTTGATATTTAGCATCATCTTAAACACAATTTGTTGACTCTACGACCCATGAAATTAAATGCCTTAAAAGAACAAAACAACCAAAAATACCCACTTTCTATGCATTCAGCCCATTCTTGAAAAAAAGAAAACTACTGGACAAATGAGTAGATAACTAGTATAGTTATCCCGTGTTATTTGTTAAAACTAGAAGCAAACTTAATTATTTTTTACCTTTATGAAACATCCGTATTAACCATAATTTTACCTTCAGAAATTAAAAGAAATCCAATGCATAAGGCCTTGTAAGGTAACAATTGGCTGTAACGATTTACTATACCAGTGAACAAATAAGAACGCAGCAGTGCTACAAACTAAGGATACCATTACTCCCTGGCCATCGTTGATGTTTTTCAAGATTTGACAGGAAAAAAAAGAAAAATTAAATTTAACAATTACACTACATACCTGTGTGGTTGCAGTTTGTTGCATTATAGAAAGTCACAATTCCTGCTGATGTACACTGGGCAAATTTACAAATTTTTTCATCCACAGTAAATACAGCATCAGTCTGAATGAATAAAATATTTTCTATTTTACAGTTAAATTTTCTTATCTACAATGGGAACATATGAAAAAACATTACAAAACAAAACACAACAGTTCATATTAATATAATAATTTCCATGATTATAATATTTGTTGCAATGTGCATATCTAACATAGGCTGGAAGTGCATCCATCATATCTTTGATAGTTAGTTCTGTTTACTTTTAGTGTCCTTTTTGTTGTTTTGATTCTAACTTTGAATTTCATACCCATTTTCTAATTTTCATCATTAGGTAAAATTCGTAATCTTACCTCATAAAATGTTTCTGTCTTGGAATCATAGCAGGGACAGTTGTAGGCATGTATGCATTTTCCATCATACAGAACTTTATTGACAGGACACATGCAACCCTCATGGCACACCTCTTTAGTGCCACTTCTAACCTTGGCCAGATCTTCACACGTTTGATGTTTGGCACAGCTGTCATAGATCTGATCATCTTTACATGCCATTCCAGTTGTAGTGAGTATTGATATGCCTTTTGTGAGTTGGAAGTTATGAAAAGAAAAAAAAGAAAATGCAGAATGACTGTGTGTGTACTATATTGTATCACAATATACATTTTGAGAATTTACAAGATAGCAGTACTTTCAAATAAAACTAGATGAAGAATAGTTGTATACAGAGCAAAGCATCCCTGACAGAAGAAATACTGTTATTAGAGTGATTGATCTTCACTGAATATTCTAACACACACAAACTGAAGCACTGTTCCTAAATATTCACAGACGATATTTTCTTTTAACGAAAAAATCTTTTGAAATTTATAAAACACATCTGCTGCTGCTCAGCTGCTAAATAAAAAAAAAATGTGTATGGCACCTTTTCCCTAATACCTAGTTAGTTTTATTTTAACAAAGAAATGAAGTTTAAAACAACTTTTTTCTTTTTTTTAACTTAAACGTTTAAATAGACTGTATAATTTTATGGCAGCACAGACAACTCATGGAGGGCAGTTTTGCTGCTTTCCTATAGTCTTTGTCTTATCATTTTTGTTGTGCATTACATTTCTCTGCACTTTTCCTATCTGGGTTTTGAACTCAAATTTAAATAGACATCATGATAATACAAAACCTGAACAATCTGGCAGCCAATGGACCCACTTTAGTATTTTTTTAATATAATGTTTGACTTTCTCTCTCTTTTTTAAAATAATGTAATTTAGCAGCAGCTTCAATCAAAATGCAAAAAAAAAACATTGCAACTTGTTTGTTTATGTTAACTTGTCCTTCCTTTAGTGTACATATTGCATGTAGCCAGATATGATTTGGAGCTTAGCTGCCATCAGGTCTTTTGTCTATTTGTGAAGCTAAACTGGTATTTTACACCTTTATAGTATAAATAGATGAAACTCTTAGGAAAAAAATACCCATCACATTTAGACCAAGCAGTAAATTGCTGGTTACTAATAGTTATTCTTGCTATATAATAAATAACTTTGTAAACTTTCAGTCTTTATTTAGGTCTAAAACAAATACAGACTAATCTGTAATGTATTTAATTAAAGTATGAATATAAACATAATTTTTTTCCTCTCTCTTTAGCTTTCAACAAACTTCTTTATGTAAAATAAATATGTTTATGAGTTAATCTAGCATAATGTGTATTTTAATATTGGTAGCAATTATTATTTATAGTATATGAAGTGGCAATACACTATCTAGAGGTAGGATTATTTTATGAAATAATTTTCATCGAGACATCGCAGAAACTATGATAAATGTTACAAATTCAAAGCAAAAGGAAACACATTCTCTTCCAAGTTATGAGCTCTGATGATATAATATTTGACTGAAAAAACTATGGTTTCAACGGATACAATTTAAAATACTATGAGAAAACCAATCTGGAAGTTATTTGCTTTTTTTTTTAAAATAATCTTGGATGTAGTTGCTTCACATCATTAGATTTTTATAGCTGAATCTCACCAAGTAAATAATATCTAAACGTTAAACATTTGGATACTTAATTAGCTATGTCTGACCATCACATTTTCAATTCTACATGCTTTTAGGTTATTTGATGCTGATATTGCAGTAATTGAAACCCAGCTTAAGGAATATATTTAATTTCTCTTTTCCTATACATACCTGTAGTTTGAGTGGGTGGAGGTGTACTTAAATGCTCAATACCCGTTGAAGATGCGGTCAAAAGGCTGCTGTAGAAAAGTGTGGGACTGGTGTAGGTCTGGCCAGATGAAGGAAGCTGCACGGTCACAACAGTAGTACAGCCATATGGGGTGTGTACACACAAATTAGAGGCCTTCCTGTAGCCTGCCTTACACACACACCCTTCAATGCACTGCTTCTTTGTGCAGATTTCATCACAGCTTGTTTTATTACAGTGACATTCACTACTACATTCTGAAAGAAAAAATATGTTCATATAAAAATTATGTATAATTGTTCAAAAAATATTATCATCATAGCAAAAAACAAAAGATTTATAGCAGGAATGAAGTTGGTTTTCACTAAATTTTGCACAAACCTCCACCTGGTGCATTTCTGCTATTTCATGGGTAAAATTGCTGCATGTCCGATAAATAGCTATAGGAAAGTGCTACATTTAGGTCCATATATCTTTATCTGTCTCTTAAACATAAAGAGCTAAGAGCACTGGTATTATTCTTTAACTTTGCACATACCACAAAACCTCTACTCTCCACTGACATCATCTTTGGTCTACTTTTGTTGGAGCGACATCAATGATTCAAGGCAATACATATATATTTAGGTTTTTGTTAGTGCATTCAAAATATCAGTGGACAATTTAAGAATAACAAATAATTATACCAAGTTCACAAAACATCTTAATAATGTCTTACCATTTTTTTGTTTTTTTTTAAAACATATTAATTAAAATGCACACTATTGGCCACTCTTCCTTCCTCTCTCCTTTTTTTAACCACAACATTCAAAGGCCCACTTATAGACATGAAGGGCTTGAGTGACAAAGGACGAGACTGACTGCAGTAAAACAATACAGTTGTATAAATCTTTCATTTTCGGTAACATTTGATTAAACAGCTACAAAAGTTATAACTTTATTGTATATATAGTATAAATGGAAAAAAACAACAACACAAGACATATATACTGAAATTAAATGTATGCATGTTCTATGTGATTTCAATCTGCAATTTGGAACTAAAATGGGTTAAGTTTTTTAATATTAAAAAACAGCCAATATATGTTAAATAAAAATAAATCAAGCTAATAACTGAATAAATAAGAGTACAAACTTACCTGCTGGTACAGTGGTTGTAGGCAGTTGGGCTGTGCTTTGAGACACTGTGGGTATTTCAACAGAAACAGAACTTGGGACTTCTGGTGAAATTTCAGTACTTTGAGATGTTGTTTCCACTAATGTAGGCTGTGGAGAAGAAACTCCTGATGCCATAGTTTGTTTTGTCATTGTCTGTGTGATATAGGGTTGCTTTGAGGACTGAGATCCTGTGCCTTTTGTTTGAGTTAAAAATTGTATAGTTCCTTGAGCAGTTTCAACAACTGGAAGCAGAACTGTAGTTTCTTTAAAAGACGGCAATGTTTGACTATATTGACCCGCTGTTACTGTTGTATTTAATTCTGAATTTACTATTTCAGTTGTAGTTCTAGGGTTTATTGAAAGTGTTGTGCCAGAAACTTCTGATCTGCTATAAGTAACGGAGGGAACTATAGCAGAGCTTTGTAATCCAGTTGTTGTAACACTACTTTGGGCTAAACTTTGATTTACTGTTGCTGTTTCAGTACTTTGAGGAACAGCAGATTCAGCTGTTTGCAACACTGTAGGTAATATAGAACTTACAAAACCTGTTGGTACTACAGAACGTTCAGAAACTACTGATTTAACTGTGCTTCGAGAAAATATTGGTATTTCAACAGAACTTAAAATTCCTGGTGGTATTTCAGAAGAACCTCTGAAACCTGTTGATTTTTGAGTACTTTCAGCAATATTAAGAGTTGCTGTAGGAACCTTAGAAGGGACACTAACTCGTGTTGGTAATATAATCACTTCAGAAGATGGTGATGTAGGTATACTCTGGACCACAGTTGGTATCTCAGATGAGCTTTGGAAAACGGTTCTTTCAGTAGAATGAACCAAAGTTGGTACTTCAGTAGAACTTGGGAATCGAGTTGGTTGTTTCGTACTTTGTGCTATGCTTTGAGTAACTGTTGGTATCTTAGAAGAGCTCTGGAATACCGTTGCTGTTTCAGTACTTTTAGCAACTGTTGGTATTTTCGTAGAAATTGGGACTCCAGTGATTTTTTCCGTACTTTGTGCAATGCTTTGAGTCATTGTTGGTATCTTAGAAGAGCCCTGGAATACCGTTGCTGTTTCAGTACTTTTAACAACTGTTGGTATTTTCGTAGAACTTGGGACGCCAGTTGTTTGTTCCGTACTTTGTGCTAAGCTTTGTGTCACTGTTGGTATCCTAGAAGAGCTCTGGAATACCGTTGCTGTTTCAGTACTTTTAGCAACTGTTGGTATTTTCGTAGAACTTGGGACTCCAATTATTTCTTCCGTACTTTGTGCTATGCTTTGAGTAACTGTTGGTATCTTAGAAGAGCTCTGGAAAACTGTTGGGATTTTCGTAGAACGGACTGCAGTTGTTTCTTCCGTACTTTGTGCTATGCTTTGAGTAACTGTTGGTATCTTAGAAGAGCTCTGGAATACCGTTGCTGTTTCAGTAGTTTTAACAACTGTTGGTATTTTCGTAGAACTTGGGACTCGAGTTGTTTGTTCTGTACTTTGTGCTATGCTTTGAGTCACTGTTGGTATTTTAGAAGAGCTCTGGAATACCGTTGCTGTTTCAGTTGTTTTAACAACTGTAGGTATTTTTGTAGAAGTTGGGACTCCAGTTGTTTCTTCCGTACTTTGTGCTATGCTATGAGTCACTGTTGGTATCTTAGAAGAGCTCTGGAATACTGTTGGTATTTTCATAGAACTTGGGACTCCAGTTGATTTTTTAGTGCTCTCAAATATAATTTGAGTCTCCGTTGGTTGTTCACTACCTGGCACTGTGCTTTGAGTCTCTTTTGTTATTATAGAAGAAACAGTAAATCCTGTTGCTTCGATATTGACTTCAGATGATAGTGATGTAGGTATACTCTGGGACACTGTTGGTATCTTAGAAGAGCTCTGGAATATCGTTGATGTTTGAGTACTTTTAGCAACTGTTGGTATTTTTGTAGAACTTGGGACTCCAATTATTTCTTCCGTACTTTGTGCTATGCTTTGAGTAACTGTTGGTATGTTAGAAGAGCTCTGGAATACCGTTGCTGTTTCAGTACTTTTAACAACTGTTGGTATTTTCGTAGAACTTGGGACTCCAGTTGTTTCTTCCGTACTTTGTGCTATGCTTTGAATAACTGTTGGTATCTTAGAAGAGCTCTGGAATACCGTTGCTGTTTCAGTACTTTTAACAACTGTTGGTATTTTCGTAGAACTTGGGACTCCAGTAATTCCTTCCGTACTTTGTGCTATGCGTTGAGTCACTGTTGGTATCCGAGAAGAGCTCTGGAATATCGTTGCTGTTTCAGTACTTTTAACAACTGTTGGTATTTTCGTAGAACTTGGGACACCAGTTGTTTGTTCCGTACTTTGTGCTAAGCTTTGTGTCACTGTTGGTATCTTAGAAGAGCTCTGGAATACCGTTGCTGTTTCAGTACTTTTAGCAACTGTTGGTATTATCGTAGAACTTGGGACTCCAGTTGTTTCTTCCGTACTTTGTGCTATGCTTTGAGTCACTGTTGGTATCCTAGAAGAGCTCTGGAATACCGTTGCTGTTTCAGTACTTTTAGCAACTGTTGGTATTATCGTAGAACTTGGGACTCCAGTTGTTTCTTCCGTACTTTGTGCCATGCTTTGAGTCACTGTTGGTATCTTAGAAGAGCTCTGGAATACTGTTGGTATTTTTGTAGAACTTGGGACTCCAGTTGGTTGTTTAGTGCTCTCAAATATAATTTGAGTCTCCGTTGGTTGTTCACTACCTTGCACTGTGCTTTGAGTCTCTTTTGTTATTATAGAAGAAACAGTAAATCCTGTTGCTTCGATATTGACTTCAGATGATAGTGATGTAGGTATACTCTGGGACACTGTTGGTATCTTAGAAGAGCTCTGGAATACCGTTGCTGTTTCAGTACTTTTAGCAACTGTTGGTATTTTTGTAGAACTTGGGGCTCCAGTTGTTTGTTCCGTACTTTGTGCTATGCTTTGAGTCACTGTTGGTATCTTAGAAGAGCTCTGGAATACCGTTGCTGTTTCAGTACTTTTAGCAACTGTTGGTGTTTTCTTAGAACTTGGGACTCCAGTTGTTTGTTCCGTACTTTGTGCTGTGCTTTGAGTAACAGTTGGTATCTTAGAAGAGCTCTGGAATACCGTTCCTGTTTCAGTTGTTTTAACAACTGTAGGTATTTTTGTAGAAGTTGGGACTCCAGTTGTTTCTTCCGTACTTTGTGCCATGCTTTGAGTCACTGTTGGTATCTTAGAAGAGCTCTGGAATACTGTTGGTATTTTCGTAGAACTTGGGACTCCAGTTGGTTTTTTAGTGCTCTCAAATATAATTTGAGTCTCCGTTGGTTGTTCACTACCTTGCACTGTGCTTTGAGTCTCTTTTGTTATTATAGAAGAAACAGTAAATCCTGTTGCTTCGATATTGACTTCAGATGATAGTGATGTAGGTATACTCTGGGACACTGTTGGTATCTTAGAAGAGCTCTGGAATACCGTTGCTGTTTCAGTACTTTTAGCAACTGTTGGTGTTTTCTTAGAACTTGGGACTCCAGTTGTTTCTTCCGTACTTTGTGCTATGCTTTGAGTAACTGTTGGTATTTTCGTAGAACTTGGGACTCCAGTTGTTTCTTCCGTACTTTGTGCTATGCTTTGAGTCACTGTTGGTATCCTAGAAGAGCTCTGGAATACCGTTGCTGTTTCAGTACTTTTAACAACTGTTGGTATTTTCATAGAACTTGGGACGCCAGTTGTTTGTTCCGTACTTTGTGCTAAGCTTTGTGTCACTGTTGGTATCTTAGAAGAGCTCTGGAATACCGTTGCTGTTTCAGTACTTTTAGCAACTGTTGGTATTATCGTAGAACTTGGGACTCCAGTTGTTTGTTCCGTACTTTGTGCTATGCTTTGAGTCACTGTTGGTATCTTAGAAGAGCTCTGGAATACCGTTGCTGTTTCAGTACTTTTAACAACTGTTGGTATTTTCGTAGAACTTGGGACGCCAGTTGTTTGTTCCGTACTTTGTGCTATGCTTTGAGTCACTGTTGGTATCTTAGAAGAGCTCTGGAATACCGTTGCTGTTTCATTACTTTTAACAACTGTTGGTATTTTCGTAGAACTTGTGACCCCCGTTATTTGTTCCGTACTTTGTGCTAAGCTTTGTGTCACTGTTGGTATCTTAGAAGAGCTCTGGAATACCGTTGCTGTTTCAGTACTTTTAACAACTGTTGGTATTTTCGTAGAACTTGGGACTCCAGTTGTTTGTTCCGTACTTTGTGCTAAGCTTTGTGTCACTGTTGGTATCTTAGAAGAGCTCTGGAATACCGTTGCTGTTTCAGTACTTTTAGCAACTGTTGGTATTTTCGTAGAACTTGGGACTCCAGTTGTTTGTTCCGTACTTTGTGCTAAGCTTTGTGTCACTGTTGGTATCTTAGAAGAGCTCTGGAATACCGTTGCTGTTTCAGTACTTTTAACAACTGTTGGTATTTTCGTAGAACTTGGGACTCCAGTTGTTTGTTCCGTACTTTTAACAACTGTTGGTATTTTCGTAGAACTTGTGACTCCAGTTGTTTGTTCCGTACTTTGTGCAATGCTTTCAGTAACTGTTGGTATTTTCGTAGAACTTGGGACTCCAGTTGTTTCTTCCGTACTTTGTGCTATGTTTTGAGTAACTGTTGGTATCTTAGAAGAGCTCTGGAATACTGTTGGTATTTTCGTAGAACTTGGGACTCCAGTTGGTTGTTTAGTGCTCTCAAATATAATTTGAGTCTCCGTTGGTTGTTCACTAACTTGCACTGTGCTTTGAGTCTCTTTTGTTATTATAGAAGAAACAGTAAATCCTGTTGCTTCGATATTGACTTCAGATGATAGTGATGTAGGTATACTCTGGGACACTGTTGGTATCTTAGAAGAGCTCTGGAATACCGTTGCTGTTTCAGTACTTTTAGCAACTGTTGGTATTTTCGTAGAACTTGGGACTCCAGTTGTTTCTTCCGTACTTTGTGCTATGCTTTGAGTCACTGTTGGTATCTTAGAAGAGCTCTGGAATACCGTTGCTGTTTCAGTACTTTTAGCAACTGTTGGTATTTTCGTAGAGCTTGGGACTCCAGTTGTTTGTTCTGTACTTTGTGCTATGCTTTGAGTAACTGTTGGTATCTTAGAAGAGCTCTGGAATACCGTTGCTGTTTCAGTACTTTTAACAACTGTTGGTATTTTCGTAGAACTTGGGACTCCAGTTGTTTCTTCTTCCGTACTTTGTGCTATGCTTTGAGTCACTGTTGGTATTTTCGTAGAACTTGGGACTCCTGTTGTTTCTTCCGTACTTTGTGCTATGCTTTGAGTAACTGTTGGTATCTTAGAAGAGCTCTGGAATACCGTTGCTGTTTCAGTACTTTTAACAACTGTTGGTATTTTCGTAGAACTTGGGACGCCAGTTGTTTCTTCCGTACTTTGTGCTATGCTTTGAGTAACTGTTGGTATCTTAGAAGAGCTCTGGAATACCGTTGCTGTTTCAGTACTTTTAACAACTGTTGGTATTTTCGTAGAACTTGGGACTCCAGTTGTTTCTTCCGTACTTTGTGCTATGCTTTGAGTCACTGTTGGTATCTTAGAAGAGCTCTGGAATACCGTTGCTGTTTCAGTACTTTTAACAACTGTTGGTATTTTCGTAGAACTTGGGACTCCAGTTGTTTCTTCTTCCGTACTTTGTGCTATGCTTTGAGTCACTGTTGGTATCTTAGAAGAGCTCTGGAATACCGTTGCTGTTTCAGTACTTTTAACAACTGTTGGTATTTTCGTAGAACTTGGGACTCCAGTTGTTTCTTCTTCCGTACTTTGTGCTATGCTTTGAGTCACTGTTGGTATCTTAGAAGAGCTCTGGAATACCGTTGCTGTTTCAGTACTTTTAGCAACTGTTGGTATTATCGTAGAGCTTGGGACTCCAGTTGTTTGTTCTGTACTTTGTGCTAGGCTTTGAGTAACTGTTGGTATCTTAGAAGAGCTCTGGAATACCGTTGCTGTTTCAGTACTTTTAACAACTGTTGGTATTTTCGTAGAACTTGGGACTCCAGTTGTTTTCTTCCGTACTTTGTGCTATGCTTTGAGTCACTGTTGGTATCTTAGAAGAGCTCTGGAATACCGTTGCTGTTTCAGTACTTTTAGCAACTGTTGGTATTATCGTAGAGCTTGGGACTCCAGTTGTTTGTTCTGTACTTTGTGCTAGGCTTTGAGTAACTGTTGGTATCTTAGAAGAGCTCTGGAATACCGTTGCTGTTTCAGTACTTTTAACAACTGTTGGTATTTTCGTAGAACTTGGGACTCCAGTTGTTTCTTCCGTACTTTGTGCTATGCTTTGAGTCACTGTTGGTATCTTAGAAGAGCTCTGGAATACCGTTGCTGTTTCAGTACTTTTAGCAACTGTTGGTATTTTCGTAGAGCTTGGGACTCCAGTTGTTTGTTCCGTACTTTGTGCTAGGCTTTGAGTAACTGTTGGTATCTTAGAAGAGCTCTGGAATACCGTTGCTGTTTCAGTACTTTTAACAACTGTTGGTATTTTCGTAGAACTTGGGACTCCAGTTGTTTCTTCCGTACTTTGTGCTATGCTTTGAGTCACTGTTGGTATCTTAGAAGAGCTCTGGAATACCGTTGCTGTTTCAGTACTTTTAACAACTGTTGGTATTTTCGTAGAACTTGGGACGCCAGTTGTTTCTTCCGTACTTTGTGCTATGCTTTGAGTCACTGTTGGTATCCTAGAAGAGCTCTGGAATACCGTTGCTGTTTGAGTACTTTTAGCAACTGTTGGTATTTTCGTAGAACTTGGGACTCCAGTTGTTTCTTCCGTACTTTGTGCTATGCTTTGAGTCACTGTTGGTATCTTAGAAGAGCTCTGGAATACTGTTGGTATTTTCGTAGAACTTGGGACTCCAGTTGGTTGTTTAGTGCTCTCAAATATAATTTGAGTCTCCGTTGGTTGTTCACTACCTTGCACTGTGCTTTGAGTCTCTTTTGTTATTATAGAAGAAACAGTAAATCCTGTTGCTTCGATATTGACTTCAGATGATAGTGATGTAGGTATACTCTGGGACACTGTTGGTATCTTAGAAGAGCTCTGGAATACCGTTGCTGTTTCAGTACTTTTAGCAACTGTTGGTATTTTCGTAGAACTTGGGACTCCAGTTGTTTCTTCCGTACTTTGTGCTATGCTTTGAGTCACTGTTGGTATCTTAGAAGAGCTCTGGAATACCGTTGCTGTTTCAGTACTTTTAACAACTGTTGGTATTTTCGTAGTAGAACTTGGGACTCCAGTTGTTTCTTCTTCCGTACTTTGTGCTATGCTTTGAGTCACTGTTGGTATCTTAGAAGAGCTCTGGAATACTGTTGGTATTTTCGTAGAACTTGGGACTCCAGTTGGTTTTTTAGTGCTCTCAAATATAATTTGAGTCTCCGTTGGTTGTTCACTACCTTGCACTGTGCTTTGAGTCTCTTTTGTTATTATAGAAGAAACAGTAAATCCTGTTGCTTCGATATTGACTTCAGATGATAGTGATGTAGGTATACTCTGGGACACTGTTGGTATCTTAGAAGAGCTCTGGAATACCGTTGCTGTTTCAGTACTTTTAGCAACTGTTGGTATTTTCGTAGAACTTGGGACTCCAGTTGTTTGTTCCGTACTTTGTGCTATGCTTTGAGTCACTGTTGGTATCTTAGAAGAGCTCCGGAATACCGTTGCTGTTTCAGTACTTTTAGCAACTGTTGGTGTTTTTGTAGAACTTGGGACTACAGTTGTTTCTTCCGTACTTTGTGCTATGCTTTGAGTCACTGTTGGTATCTTAGAAGAGCTCTGGAATACCGTTGCTGTTTCAGTACTTTTAACAACTGTTGGTATTTTCGTAGAACTTGGGACGCCAGTTGTTTGTTCCGTACTTTGTGCTATACTTTGAGTAACTGTTGGTATCTTAGAAGAGCTCTGGAATACCGTTGCTGTTTCAGTACTTTTAACAACTGTTGGTATTTTCGTAGAACTTGGGACTCCAGTTGTTTCTTCCGTACTTTGTGCTATGCTTTGAGTCACTGTTGGTATCTTAGAAGAGCTCTGGAATACCGTTGCTGTTTCAGTACTTTTAGCAACTGTTGGTATTATCGTAGAGCTTGGGACTCCAGTTGTTTGTTCTGTACTTTGTGCTAGGCTTTGAGTAACTGTTGGTATCTTAGAAGAGCTCTGGAATACCGTTGCTGTTTCAGTACTTTTAACAACTGTTGGTATTTTCGTAGAACTTGGGACTCCAGTTGTTTCTTCCGTACTTTGTGCTATGCTTTGAGTCACTGTTGGTATCTTAGAAGAGCTCTGGAATACCGTTGCTGTTTCAGTACTTTTAACAACTGTTGGTATTTTCGTAGAACTTGGGACGCCAGTTGTTTCTTCCGTACTTTGTGCTATGCTTTGAGTCACTGTTGGTATCCTAGAAGAGCTCTGGAATACCGTTGCTGTTTGAGTACTTTTAGCAACTGTTGGTATTTTCGTAGAACTTGGGACTCCAGTTGTTTCTTCCGTACTTTGTACTATGCTTTGAGTCACTGTTGGTATCCTAGAAGAGCTCTGGAATACCGTTGCTGTTTCAGTACTTTTAGCAACTGTTGGTATTATCGTAGAACTTGGGACTCCAGTTGTTTCTTCCGTACTTTGTGCTATGCTTTGAGTCACTGTTGGTACCCTAGAAGAGCTCTGGAATACCGTTGCTGTTTCAGTACTTTTAGCAACTGTTGGTATTATCGTAGAACTTGGGACTCCAGTTGTTTCTTCCGTACTTTGTGCCATGCTTTGAGTCACTGTTGGTATCTTAGAAGAGCTCTGGAATACTGTTGGTATTTTCGTAGAACTTGGGACTCCAGTTGGTTGTTTAGTACTCTCAAATATAATTTGAGTCTCCGTTGGTTGTTCACTACCTTGCACTGTGCTTTGAGTCTCTTTTGTTATTATAGAAGAAACAGTAAATCCTGTTGCTTCGATATTGACTTCAGATGATAGTGATGTAGGTATACTCTGGGACACTGTTGGTATCTTAGAAGAGCTCTGGAATACCGTTGCTGTTTCAGTACTTTTAGCAACTGTTGGTATTTTCGTAGAACTTGGGACTCCAGTTGTTTCTTCTTCCGTACTTTGTGCTATGCTTTGAGTCACTGTTGGTATCTTAGAAGAGCTCTGGAATACCGTTGCTGTTTCAGTACTTTTAGCAACTGTTGGTATTTTTGTAGAACTTGGGACTCCAGTTGTTTCTTCAGTACTTTGTGCCATGCTTTGAGTCACTGTTGGTATCTTAGAAGAGCTCTGGAATACTGTTGGTATTTTCTTAGAACTTGGGACTCCAGTTGGTTTTTTAGTGCTCTCAAATATAATTTGAGTCTCCGTTGGTTGTTCACTACCTTGCACTGTGCTTTGAGTCTCTTTTGTTATTATAGAAGAAACAGTAAATCCTGTTGCTTCGATATTGACTTCAGATGATAGTGATGTAGGTATACTCTGGGACACTGTTGGTATCTTAGAAGAGCTCTGGAATACCGTTGCTGTTTCAGTACTTTTAGCAACTGTTGGTATTTTCGTAGAACTTGGGACTCCAGTTGTTTGTTCCGTACTTTGTGCTATGCTTTGAGTCACTGTTGGTATCTTAGAAGAGCTCCGGAATACCGTTGCTGTTTCAGTACTTTTAGCAACTGTTGGTGTTTTTGTAGAACTTGGGACTACAGTTGTTTCTTCCGTACTTGTGCTATGCTTTGAGTCACTGTTGGTATCTTAGAAGAGCTCTGGAATACCGTTGCTTTTTCAGTACTTTTAACAACTGTTGGTATTTTCGTAGAACTTGGGACGCCAGTTGTTTGTTCCGTACTTTGTGCTATACTTTGAGTAACTGTTGGTATCTTAGAAGAGCTCTGGAATACCGTTGCTGTTTCAGTACTTTTAACAACTGTTGGTATTTTCGTAGAACTTGGGACTCCAGTTGTTTCTTCCGTACTTTGTGCTATGCTTTGAGTCACTGTTGGTATCTTAGAAGAGCTCTGGAATACCGTTGCTGTTTCAGTACTTTTAGCAACTGTTGGTATTATCGTAGAGCTTGGGACTCCAGTTGTTTGTTCTGTACTTTGTGCTAGGCTTTGAGTAACTGTTGGTATCTTAGAAGAGCTCTGGAATACCGTTGCTGTTTCAGTACTTTTAACAACTGTTGGTATTTTCGTAGAACTTGGGACGCCAGTTGTTTCTTCTTCCGTACTTTGTGCTATGCTTTGAGTCACTGTTGGTATCCTAGAAGAGCTCTGGAATACCGTTGCTGTTTGAGTACTTTTAGCAACTGTTGGTATTTTCGTAGAACTTGGGACTCCAGTTGTTTCTTCCGTACTTTGTGCTATGCTTTGAGTCACTGTTGGTATCCTAGAAGAGCTCTGGAATACCGTTGCTGTTTCAGTACTTTTAGCAACTGTTGGTATTATCGTAGAACTTGGGACTCCAGTTGTTTCTTCCGTACTTTGTGCTATGCTTTGAGTCACTGTTGGTATCCTAGAAGAGCTCTGGAATACCGTTGCTGTTTCAGTACTTTTAGCAACTGTTGGTATTATCGTAGAACTTGGGACTCCAGTTGTTTCTTCCGTACTTTGTGCCATGCTTTGAGTCACTGTTGGTATCTTAAAGAAGCTCTGGAATACTGTTGGTATTTTCGTAGAACTTGGGACTCCAGTTGGTTGTTTAGTGCTCTCAAATATAATTTGAGTCTCCGTTGGTTGTTCACTACCTTGCACTGTGCTTTGAGTCTCTTTTGTTATTATAGAAGAAACAGTAAATCCTGTTGCTTCGATATTGACTTCAGATGATAGTGATGTAGGTATACTCTGGGACACTGTTGGTATCTTAGAAGAGCTCTGGAATACCGTTGCTGTTTCAGTACTTTTAGCAACTGTTGGTATTTTCGTAGAACTTGGGACTCCAGTTGTTTCTTCCGTACTTTGTGCTATGCTTTGAGTCACTGTTGGTATCTTAGAAGAGCTCTGGAATACCGTTGCTGTTTCAGTACTTTTAGCAACTGTTGGTATTTTTGTAGAACTTGGGACTCCAGTTGTTTGTTCCGTACTTTGTGCTATGCTTTGAGTAACTGTTGGTATTTTCGTAGAACTTGGGACTACAGTTGTTTCTTCAGTACTTTGTGCCATGCTTTGAGTCACTGTTGGTATCTTAGAAGAGCTCTGGAATACTGTTGGTATTTTCGTAGAACTTGGGACTCCAGTTGGTTTTTTAGTGCTCTCAAATATAATTTGAGTCTCCGTTGGTTGTTCACTACCTTGCACTGTGCTTTGAGTCTCTTTTGTTATTATAGAAGAAACAGTAAATCCTGTTGCTTCGATATTGACTTCAGATGATAGTGATGTAGGTATACTCTGGGACACTGTTGGTATCTTAGAAGAGCTCTGGAATACCGTTGCTGTTTCAGTACTTTTAGCAACTGTTGGTATTTTCGTAGAACTTGGGACTCCAGTTGTTTCTTCCGTACTTTGTGCTATGCTTTGAGTCACTGTTGGTATCTTAGAAGAGCTCTGGAATACCGTTGCTGTTTCAGTACTTTTAGCAACTGTTGGTGTTTTTGTAGAACTTGGGACTACAGTTGTTTCTTCCGTTTCTTGTGACTTTGTGCTATGCTTTGAGTCACTGTTGGTATCTTAGAAGAGCTCTGGAATACCGTTGCTGTTTCAGTACTTTTAACAACTGTTGGTATTTTCGTAGAACTTGGGACGCCAGTTGTTTGTTCCGTACTTTGTGCTAAGCTTTGTGTCACTGTTGGTATCTTAGAAGAGCTCTGGAATACCGTTGCTGTTTCAGTACTTTTAACAACTGTTGGTATTTTCGTAGAACTTGGGACTCCAGTTGTTTGTTCTGTACTTTGTGCTATACTTTGAGTAACTGTTGGTATCCTAGAAGAGCTCTGGAATATCGTTGATGTTTGAGTACTTTTAACAACTGTTGGTATTTTTGTAGAACTTGGGACTCCAATTATTTCTTCCGTACTTTGTGCTATGCTTTGAGTAACTGTTGGTATCCTAGAAGAGCTCTGGAATACCGTTGCTGTTTCAGTACTTTTAGCAACTGTTGGTATTTTTGTAGAACTTGGGACTCCAGTTGTTTGTTCCGTACTTTGTGCTATGCTTTGAGTAACTGTTGGTATTTTCGTAGAACTTGGGACTCCAGTTGTTTCTTCCGTACTTTGTGCTATGCTTTGAGTCAATGTTGGTATCCTAGAAGAGCTCTGGAATACCGTTGCTGTTTCAGTACTTTTAACAACTGTTGGTATTTTCGTAGAACTTGGGACTCCAGTTGTTTGTTGTGTACTTTGTGCTATACTTTGAGTAACTGTTGGTATCTTAGAAGAGCTCTGGAATACCGTTGCTGTTTCAGTACTTTTAACAACTGTTGGTATTTTCGTAGAACTTGGACTATTGCTCCGTTGTTTCTTCCGTGTACTTTGTGCTATGCTTTGAGTCACTGTTGGTATCTTAGAAGAGCTCTGGAATACCGTTGCTGTTTCAGTACTTTTAGCAACTGTTGGTATTATCGTAGAGCTTGGGACTCCAGTTGTTTGTTCTGTACTTTGTGCTAGGCTTTGAGTAACTGTTGGTATCTTAGAAGAGCTCTGGAATACCGTTGCTGTTTCAGTACTTTTAACAACTGTTGGTATTTTCGTAGAACTTGGGACTCCAGTTGTTTCTTCCGTACTTTGTGCTATGCTTTGAGTCACTGTTGGTATCTTAGAAGAGCTCTGGAATACCGTTGCTGTTTCAGTACTTTTAACAACTGTTGGTATTTTCGTAGAACTTGGGACGCCAGTTGTTTCTTCCGTACTTTGTGCTATGCTTTGAGTCACTGTTGGTATCCTAGAAGAGCTCTGGAATACCGTTGCTGTTTGAGTACTTTTAGCAACTGTTGGTATTTTCGTAGAACTTGGGACTCCAGTTGTTTCTTCCGTACTTTGTGCTATGCTTTGAGTCACTGTTGGTATCCTAGAAGAGCTCTGGAATACCGTTGCTGTTTCAGTACTTTTAGCAACTGTTGGTATTATCGTAGAACTTGGGACTCCAGTTGTTTCTTCCGTACTTTGTGCTATGCTTTGAGTCACTGTTGGTATCCTAGAAGAGCTCTGGAATACCGTTGCTGTTTCAGTACTTTTAGCAACTGTTGGTATTATCGTAGAACTTGGGACTCCAGTTGTTTCTTCCGTACTTTGTGCCATGCTTTGAGTCACTGTTGGTATCTTAGAAGAGCTCTGGAATACTGTTGGTATTTTCGTAGAACTTGGGACTCCAGTTGGTTGTTTAGTGCTCTCAAATATAATTTGAGTCTCCGTTGGTTGTTCACTACCTTGCACTGTGCTTTGAGTCTCTTTTGTTATTACAGAAGACACAGTAAATCCAGTTGCTTCGATAATGACTTCAGATGATAGTGATGTAGGTATACTCTGGGACACTGTTGGTATCCTAGAAGAGCTCTGGAATACCGTTGCTGTTTCAGTACTTTTAACAACTGTTGGTATTTTCGTAGAACTTGGGACTCCAGTTGTTTCTTCCGTACTTTGTGCTATGCTTTGAGTCACTGTAGGTATCTTAGAAGAGCTCTGGAATACCGTTGCTGTTTCAGTACTTTTAGCAACTGTTGGTATTTTCGTAGAACTTGGGACTCCAGTTGTTTCTTCCGTACTTTGTGCTATGCTTTGAGTAACTGTTGGTATTTTCGTAGAACTTGGGACTACAGTTGTTTCTTCAGTACTTTGTGCCATGCTTTGAGTCACTGTTGGTATCTTAGAAGAGCTCTGGAATACTGTTGGTATTTTCGTAGAACTTGGGACTCCAGTTGGTTTTTTAGTGCTCTCAAATATAATTTGAGTCTCCGTTGGTTGTTCACTACCTTGCACTGTGCTTTGAGTCTCTTTTGTTATTATAGAAGAAACAGTAAATCCTGTTGCTTCGATATTGACTTCAGATGATAGTGATGTAGGTATACTCTGGGACACTGTTGGTATCTTAGAAGAGCTCTGGAATACCGTTGCTGTTTCAGTACTTTTAGCAACTGTTGGTATTTTCGTAGAACTTGGGACTCCAGTTGTTTCTTCCGTACTTTGTGCTATGCTTTGAGTCACTGTTGGTATCTTAGAAGAGCTCTGGAATACCGTTGCTGTTTCAGTACTTTTAGCAACTGTTGGTGTTTTTGTAGAACTTGGGACTACAGTTGTTTCTTCCGTACTTTGTGCTATGCTTTGAGTCACTGTTGGTATCTTAGAAGAGCTCTGGAATACCGTTGCTGTTTCAGTACTTTTAACAACTGTTGGTATTTTCGTAGAACTTGGGACGCCAGTTGTTTGTTCCGTACTTTGTGCTAAGCTTTGTGTCACTGTTGGTATCTTAGAAGAGCTCTGGAATACCGTTGCTGTTTCAGTACTTTTAACAACTGTTGGTATTTTCGTAGAACTTGGGACTCCAGTTGTTTGTTCTGTACTTTGTGCTATACTTTGAGTAACTGTTGGTATCCTAGAAGAGCTCTGGAATATCGTTGATGTTTGAGTACTTTTAGCAACTGTTGGTATTTTTGTAGAACTTGGGACTCCAATTATTTCTTCCGTACTTTGTGCTATGCTTTGAGTAACTGTTGGTATCCTAGAAGAGCTCTGGAATACCGTTGCTGTTTCAGTACTTTTAGCAACTGTTGGTATTTTTGTAGAACTTGGGACTCCAGTTGTTTGTTCCGTACTTTGTGCTATGCTTTGAGTAACTGTTGGTATTTTCGTAGAACTTGGACTCCAGTTGTTTCTTCCGTACTTTGTGCTATGCTTTGAGTCAATGTTGGTATCCTAGAAGAGCTCTGGAATACCGTTGCTGTTTCAGTACTTTTAACAACTGTTGGTATTTTCGTAGAATTTGGGACTCCAGTTGTTTGTTGTGTACTTTGTGCTATGCTTTGAGTAACTGTTGGTATCTTAGAAGAACTCTGTAATAAAGTAGCTGTTTCAGTACTTTTAGCCACTGTTGGTACTATAGTTGAACTTTGGAATCCAGTTGGTTGTTTAGTGCTCTCAAATATAATTTGAGTCTCCGTTGGTTGTTCACTACCTTGCACTGTGCTTTGAGTCTCTTTTGTTATTACAGAAGACACAGTAAATCCAGTTGCTTCGATAATGACTTCAGATGATAGTGATGTAGGTATACTCTGGGACACTGATGGTATCCTAGAAGAGCTCTGGAATACCGTTGCTGTTTCAGTACTTTTAGAAACTGTTGGTGTTTTCTTAGAACTTGGGACGCCAGTTGTTTGTTCCGTACTTTGTGCTATGCTTTGAGTCACTGTTGGTATCCTAGAAGAGCTCTGGAATATCGTTGCTGTTTCAGTACTTTTAGCAACTGTTGGTATTTTCGTAGAACTTGGGACTCCAGTTGTTTCTTCCGTACTTTGTGCTATGCTTTGAGTCACTGTTGGTATCTTAGAAGAGCTCTGGAAAACCGTTGCTGTTTCAGTACTTTTAACAACTGTTGGTATTTTCGTAGAACTTGGGACGCCAGTTGTTTGTTCCGTACTTTGTGCTAAGCTTTGTGTCACTGTTGGTATCTTAGAAGAGCTCTGGAATACCGTTGCTGTTTCAGTACTTTTAACAACTGTTGGTATTTTCGTAGAACTTGGGACTCCAGTTGTTTGTTCTGTACTTTGTGCTATGCTTTGAGTAACTGTTGGTATCCTAGAAGAGCTCTGGAATATCGTTGATGTTTGAGTACTTTTAGCAACTGTTGGTATTTTTGTAGAACTTGGGACTCCAATTATTTCTTCCGTACTTTGTGCTATGCTTTGAGTAACTGTTGGTATCTTAGAAGAGCTCTGTAATGAAGTTGCTGTTTCAGTACTTTTAGCCACTGTTGGTACTATAGTTGAACTTTGGAATCCAGTTGGTTTTTTAGTGCTCTCAAATATAATTTGAGTCTCCGTTGGTTGTTCACTACCTTGCACTGTGCTTTGAGTCTCTTTTGTTATTATAGAAGAAACAGTAAATCCTGTTGCTTCGATATTGACTTCAGATGATAGTGATGTAGGTATACTCTGGGACACTGTTGGTATCTTAGAAGAGCTCTGGAATACCGTTGCTGTTTCAGTACTTTTAGCAACTGTTGGTGTTTTCTTAGAACTTGGGACGCCAGTTGTTTGTTCCGTACTTTGTGCTATGCTTTGAGTCACTGTTGGTATCCTAGAAGAGCTCTGGAATATCGTTGCTGTTTCAGTACTTTTAACAACTGTTGGTATTTTCGTAGAACTTGGGACTCCAGTTGTTTGTTCCGTACTTTGTGCTATGCTTTGAGTAACTGTTGGTATTTTCGTAGAACTTGGGACTCCAGTTGTTTCTTCCGTACTTTGCGCTATGCTTTGAGTCACTGTTGGTATCCTAGAAGAGCTCTGGAATACCGTTGCTGTTTCAGTACTTTTAACAACTGTTGGTATTTTCGTAGAACTTGGGATGCCAGTTGTTTGTTCCGTACTTTGTGCTATGCTTTGAGTAACTGTTGGTATTTTCATAGAACTTGGGACTCCAGTTGTTTCTTCCGTACTTTGTGCTATGCTTTGAGTCACTGTTGGTATCTTAGAAGAGCTCTGGAATACCGTTGCTGTTTCAGTACTTTTAACAACTGTTGGTATTTTCGTAGAACTTGGGACTCCAGTTGTTTGTTCTGTACTTTGTGCTATGCTTTGAGTAACTGTTGGTATCCTAGAAGAGCTCTGGAATATCGTTGATGTTTGAGTACTTTTAGCAACTGTTGGTATTTTTGTAGAACTTGGGACTCCAATTATTTCTTCCGTACTTTGTGCTATGCTTTGAGTAACTGTTGGTATCCTAGAAGAGCTCTGGAATATCGTTGATGTTTGAGTACTTTTAGCAACTGTTGGTATTTTTGTAGAACTTGGGACTCCAATTATTTCTTCTGTACTTTGTGCTATGCTTTGAGTAACTGTTGGTATCTTAGAAGAGCTCTGGAATACTGTTGGTGTTTCAGTACTTTTAACAACTGTTGGTATTTTCGTAGAACTTGGGACTCCAGTTGTTTGTTCCGTACTTTTTGCTCTGCTTTGAGTAACTGTTGGTATCTTAGAAGACCTCTGTAATAAAGTTGCTGTTTCAGTACTTTTAGCAACTGTTGGTGTTTTCTTAGAACTTGGGACGCCAGTTGTTTGTTCCGTACTTTGTGCTATGCTTTGAGTAACTGTTGGTATCTTAGAAGAGCTCTGGAATACTGTTGGTGTTTCAGTACTTTTAACAACTGTTGGTACTATAGTTGAACTTTGGAATCCAGTTGGTTGTTTAGTGCTCTCAAATATAATTTGAGTCTCCGTTGGTTGTTCACTACCTTGCACTGTGCTTTGAGTCTCTTTTGTTATTATAGAAGAACCAGTAAATCCAGTTGCTTCGATAATGACTTCAGATGATAGTGATGTAGGTATACTCTGGGACACTGATGGTATCCTAGAAGAGCTCTGGAATACCGTTGCTGTTTCAGTACTTTTAGCAATTGTTGGTGTTTTCTTAGAACTTGGGACGCCAGTTGTTTGTTCCGTACTTTGTGCTATGCTTTGAGTCACTGTTGGTATCCTAGAAGAGCTCTGGAATATCGTTGCTGTTTCAGTACTTTTAGCAACTGTTGGTATTTTCGTAGAACTTGGGACTCCAGTTGTTTCTTCCGTACTTTGTGCTATGCTTTGAGTCACTGTTGGTATCCTAGAAGAGCTCTGGAATATCGTTGCTGTTTCAGTACTTTTAACAACTGTTGGTATTTTTCGTAGTAGTAGAACTTGGGATGCCAGTTGTTGTTCCGTACTTTGTGCTATGCTTTGAGTAACTGTTGGTATTTTCGTAGAACTTGGGACGCCAGTTGTTTGTTCCGTACTTTGTGCTAAGCTTTGTGTCACTATTGGTATCTTAGAAGAGCTCTGGAATACCGTTGCTGTTTCAGTACTTTTAACAACTGTTGGTATTTTCGTAGAACTTGGGACTCCAGTTGTTTGTTCTGTACTTTGTGCTATGCTTTGAGTAACTGTTGGTATCCTAGAAGAGCTCTGGAATATCGTTGATGTTTGAGTACTTTTAGCAACTGTTGGTATTTTTGTAGAACTTGGGACTCCAATTATTTCTTCCGTACTTTGTGCTATGCTTTGAGTAACTGTTGGTATGTTGGAAGAGCTCTGGAAAACTGTTGGGATTTTCGTAGAACTTGGGACTCCAGTTGGTTGTTTAGTGCTCTCAAATATAATTTGAGTCTCCGTTGGTTGTTCACTAACTTGCACTGTGCTTTGAGTCTCTTTTGTTATTATAGAAGAAACAGTAAATCCTGTTGCTTCGATATTGACTTCAGATGATAGTGATGTAGGTATACTCTGGGACACTGTTGGTATCTTAGAAGAGCTCTGGAATACCGTTGCTGTTTCAGTACTTTTAGCAACTGTTGGTATTTTCGTAGAACTTGGGACTCCAGTTGTTTGTTCTGTACTTTGTGCTATGCTTTGAGTAACTGTTGGTATCCTAGAAGAGCTCTGGAATATCGTTGCTGTTTCAGTACTTTTAGCAACTGTTGGTATTTTTGTAGAACTTGGGACTCCAATTATTTCTTCCGTACTTTGTGCTATGCTTTGAGTAACTGTTGGTATGTTGGAAGAGCTCTGGAAAACTGTTGGGATTTTCGTAGAACTTGGGACTCCAGTTGGTTGTTTAGTGCTCTCAAATATAATTTGAGTCTCCGTTGGTTGTTCACTAACTTGCACTGTGCTTTGAGTCTCTTTTGTTATTATAGAAGAAACAGTAAATCCTGTTGCTTCGATATTGACTTCAGATGATAGTGATGTAGGTATACTCTGGGACACTGTTGGTATCTTAGAAGAGCTCTGGAATACCGTTGCTGTTTCAGTACTTTTAGCAACTGTTGGTATTTTCGTAGAACTTGGGACTCCAGTTGTTTCTTCCGTACTTTGTGCTATGCTTTGAGTCACTGTTGGTATCTTAGAAGAGCTCTGGAATACCGTTGCTGTTTCAGTACTTTTAGCAACTGTTGGTGTTTTCTTAGAACTTGGGACTACAGTTGTTTCTTCCGTACTTTGTGCTATGCTTTGAGTCACTGTTGGTATCTTAGAAGAGATCTGGAATACCGTAGCTGTTTCAGTACTTTTAACAACTGTTGGTATTTTCGTAGAACTTGGGACTCCAGTTGTTTCTTCCGTACTTTGTGCTATGCTTTGAGTGACTGTTGGTATCTTAGAAGATCTCTGGAATACCGTTGCTGTTTCAGTACTTTTAACAACTGTTGGTATTTTCGTAGAACTTGGGACTCCTGTTGTTTCTTCCGTACTTTGTACTATACTTTGAGTCACTGTTGGTATCTTAGAAGAGCTCTGGAATACCGTTGCTGTTTCAGTACTTTTAACAACTGTTGGTATTTTCGTAGAACTTGGGACTCCAGTTGTTTCTTCCGTACTTTGTGCTATGCTTTGAGTCACTGTTGGTATCTTAGAAGAGCTCTGGAATATCGTTGCTGTTTCAGTACTTTTAACAACTGTTGGTATTTTCGTAGAACTTGGGATGCCAGTTGTTTGTTCCGTACTTTGTGCTATGCTTTGAGTAACTGTTGGTATTTTCGTAGAACTTGGGACTCCAGTTGTTTCTTCCGTACTTTGTGCTATGCTTTGAGTCACTGGTGGTATCTTAGAAGAGCTCTGGAATACCGTTGCTGTTTCAGTACTTTTAACAACTGTTGGTATTTTCGTAGAACTTGGGACGCCAGTTGTTTGTTCCCTACTTTGTGCTAAGCTTTGTGTCACTGTTGGTATCTTAGAAGAGCTCTGGAATACCGTTGCTGTTTCAGTACTTTTAACAACTGTTGGTATTTTCGTAGAACTTGGGACTCCAGTTGTTTGTTCTGTACTTTGTGCTATGCTTTGAGTAACTGTTGGTATCCTAGAAGAGCTGTGGAATATCGTTGATGTTTGAGTACTTTTAGCAACTGTTGGTATTTTTGTAGAACTTGGGACTCCAATTATTTCTTCCGTACTTTGTGCTATGCTTTGAGTAACTGTTGGTATGTTAGAAGAGCTCTGGAAAACTGTTGGATTTTCGTAGAACTTGGGACTCCAGTTGGTTGTTTAGTGCTCTCAAATATAATTTGAGTCTCCGTTGGTTGTTCACTAACTTGCACTGTGCTTTGAGTCTCTTTTGTTATTATAGAAGAAACAGTAAATCCTGTTGCTTCGATATTGACTTCAGATGATAGTGATGTAGGTATACTCTGGGACACTGTTGGTATCTTAGAAGAGCTCTGGAATACCGTTGCTGTTTCAGTACTTTTAGCAACTGTTGGTATTTTCGTAGAACTTGGGACTCCAGTTGTTTGTTCCGTACTTTGTGCTATGCTTTGAGTCACTGTTGGTATCTTAGAAGAGCTCTGGAATACCGTTGCTGTTTCAGTACTTTTAGCAACTGTTGGTGTTTTCTTAGAACTTGGGACTACAGTTGTTTCTTCCGTACTTTGTGCTATGCTTTGAGTCACTGTGGTATCTTAGAAGAGATCTGGAATACCGTAGCTGTTTCAGTACTTTTAACAACTGTTGGTATTTTCGTAGAACTTGGGACTCCAGTTGTTTCTTCCGTACTTTGTGCTATGCTTTGAGTGACTGTTGGTATCTTAGAAGAGCTCTGGAATACCGTTGCTGTTTCAGTACTTTTAACAACTGTTGGTATTTTCGTAGAACTTGGGACTCCTGTTGTTTCTTCCGTACTTTGTGCTATGCTTTGAGTCACTGTTGGTATCTTAGAAGAGCTCTGGAATACCGTTGCTGTTTCAGTACTTTTAACAACTGTTGGTATTTTCGTAGAACTTGGGACTCCAGTTGTTTCTTCCGTACTTTGTGCTATGCTTTGAGTCACTTTTGGTATCTTAGAAGAGCTCTGGAATACCGTTGCTGTTTCAGTACTTTTAACAACTGTTGGTATTTTCGTAGAACTTCGGACGCCAGTTGTTTCTTCCGTACTTTGTGCTAAGCTTTGTGTCACTGTTGGTATCTTAGAAGAGCTCTGGAATACCGTTGCTGTTTCAGTACTTTTAACAACTGTTGGTATTTTCGTAGAACTTGGGACGCCAGTTGTTTGTTCCGTACTTTGTGCTAAGCTTTGTGTCACTGTTGGTATCTTAGAAGAGCTCTGGAATACCGTTGCTGTTTCAGTACTTTTAACAACTGTTGGTATTTTCGTAGAACTTGGGACTCCAGTTGTTTGTTCTGTACTTTCTGCTATGCTTTGAGTAACTGTTGGTATCCTAGAAGAGCTCTGGAATATCGTTGATGTTTGAGTACTTTTAGCAACTGTTGGTATTTTTGTAGAACTTGGGACTCCAATTATTTCTTCCGTACTTTGTGCTATGCTTTGAGTAACTGTTGGTATGTTAGAAGAGCTCTGGAAAACTGTTGGGATTTTCGTAGAACTTGGGACTCCAGTTGGTTGTTTAGTGCTCTCAAATATAATTTGGGTCTCCGTTGGTTGTTCACTAACTTGCACTGTGCTTTGAGTCTCTTTTGTTATTATAGAAGAAACAGTAAATCCTGTTGCTTCGATATTGACTTCAGATGATAGTGATGTAGGTATACTCTGGGACACTGTTGGTATCTTAGAAGAGCTCTGGAATACCGTTGCTATTTCAGTACTTTTAGCAACTGTTGGTATTTTCGTAGAACTTGGGACTCCAGTTGTTTCTTCCGTACTTTGTGCTATGCTTTGAGTCACTGTTGGTATCTTAGAAGAGCTCTGGAATACCGTTGCTGTTTCAGTACTTTTAACAACTGTTGGTATTTTCGTAGAACTTGGGACGCCAGTTGTTTGTTCTGTACTTTGTGCTAAGCTTTGTGTCACTGTTGGTATCTTAGAAGAGCTCTGGAATACCGTTGCTGTTTCAGTACTTTTAACAACTGTTGGTATTTTCGTAGAACTTGGGACGCCAGTTGTTTGTTCCGTACTTTGTGCTAAGCTTTGTTTCACTGTTGGTATCTTAGAAGAGCTCTGGAATACCGTTGCTGTTTCAGTACTTTTAACAACTGTTGGTATTTTCGTAGAACTTTGGACTCCAGTTGTTTCTTCCGTACTTTGTGCTATGCTTTGAGTCACTGTTGGTATCTTAGAAGAGCTCTGGAATACCGTTGCTGTTTCAGTACTTTTAACAACTGTTGGTATTTTCGTAGAACTTGGGACGCCAGTTGTTTGTTCTGTACTTTCTGCTAAGCTTTGTGTCACTGTTGGTATCTTAGAAGAGCTCTGGAATACCGTTGCTGTTTCAGTACTTTTAACAACTGTTGGTATTTTCGTAGTAGAACTTGGGACGCCAGTTGTTTGTTCCGTACTTTGTGCTAAGCTTTGTGTCACTTTTGGTATCTTAGAAGAGCTCTGGAATACCGTTGCTGTTTCAGTACTTTTAACAACTGTTGGTATTTTCGTGTAGAACTTGGGACTCCAGTTGTTTGTTCTGTACTTTGTGCTATGCTTTGAGTCACTGTTGGTATCCTAGAAGAGCTCTGGAATATCGTTGATGTTTGAGTACTTTTAGCAACTGTTGGTATTTTTGGAGAACTTGGGACTCCAATTATTTCTTCCGTACTTTGTGCTATGCTTTGAGTAACTGTTGGTATGTTAGAAGAGCTCTGGAAAACTGTTGGGATTTTCGTAGAACTTGGGACTCCAGTTGGTTGTTTAGTGCTCTCAAATATAATTTGAGTCTCCGTTGGTTGTTCACTAACTTGCACTGTGCTTTGAGTCTCTTTTGTTATTATAGAAGAAACAGTAAATCCTGTTGCTTCGATATTGACTTCAGATGATAGTGATGTAGGTATATTCTGGGACACTGTTGGTATCTTAGAAGAGCTCTGGAATACCGTTGCTGTTTCAGTACTTTTAGCAACTGTTGATATTTTCGTAGAACTTGGGACTCCAGTTGTTTCTTCCGTACTTTGTGCTATGCTTTGAGTCACTGTTGGTATCTTAGAAGAACTCTGATATACCGTTGCTCTTTCAGTACTTTTAGCAACTGTTGGTGTTTTCTTAGAACTTGGGACTCCAGTTGTTTCTTCCGTACTTTGTGCTATGCTTTGAGTGACTGTTGGTATCTTAGTAGAGCTCTGGAATACCGTTGCTGTTTCAGTACTTTTAACAACTGTTGGTATTTTCGTAGAACTTGGGACTCCTGTTGTTTCTTCCGTACTTTGTGCTATACTTTGAGTCACTGTTGGTATCTTAGAAGAGCTCTGGAATACCGTTGCTGTTTCAGTACTTTTAATAACTGTTGGTATTTTCGTAGAACTTGGGACGCCAGTTGTTTGTTCCGTACTTTGTGCTAAGCTTTGTGTCACTGTAGGTATCTTAGAAGAGCTCTGGAATACCGTTGCTGTTTCAGTACTTTTAACAACTGTTGGTATTGTCGTAGAACTTTGGACTCCAGTTGTTTCTTCCGTACTTTGTGCTATGCTTTGAGTCACTGTTGGTATCTTAGAAGAGCTCTGGAATACCGTTGCTGTTTCAGTACTTTTAACAACTGTTGGTATTTTCGTAGAACTTGGGACGCCAGTTGTTTGTTCCGTACTTTGTGCTAAGCTTTGTGTCACTGTTGGTATCTTAGAAGAGCTCTGTAATACCGTTGCTGTTTCAGTACTTTTAACAACTGTTGGTATTTTCGTAGAACTTGGGACTCCAGTTGTTTGTTCTGTACTTTGTGCTAAGCTTTGTGTCACTGTTGGTATCTTAGAAGAGCTCTGTAATACTGTTGCTGTTTCAGTACTTTTAACAACTGTTGGTATTTTCGTAGAACTTGGGACTCCAGTTGTTTCTTCCGTACTTTGTGCTATGCTTTGAGTCACTGTTGGTATCCTAGAAGAGCTCTGGAATACCGTTGCTGTTTCAGTACTTTTAGCAACTGTTGGTATTTTCGTAGAGCTTGGGACTCCAGTTGTTTGTTCCGTACTTTGTGCTATGCTTTGAGTAATTGTTGGTATCTTAGAAGAGCTCTGGAATACTGTTGGTATTTTCGTAGAACTTGGGACTCCAGTTGGTTGTTTAGTGCTCTCAAATATAATTTGACTCTCCGTTGGTTGTTCACTACCTTGCACTGTGCTTTGAGTCTCTTTTGTTATTATAGAAGAAACAGTAAATCCTGTTGCTTCGATAATAACTTCAGATGATAGTGATGTAGGTATACTCTGGGACACTGATGGTATCTTAGAAGAGCTCTGGAATACCGTTGCTGTTTCAGTACTTTTAGCAACTGTTGGTATTTTCGTAGAACTTGGGACTCCAGTTGTTTGTTCCGTACTTTGTGCTATGCTTTGAGTCACTGTTGGTATCTTAGAAGAGCTCTGGAATACCGTTGCTGTTTCAGTACTTTTAGCAACTGTTGGTATTTTTGTAGAACTTGGGACTCCAGTTGTTTCTTCCGTACTTTGTGCTATGCTTTGAGTCACTGTTGGTATCTTAGAAGAGCCCTGGAATACCGTTGCTGTTTCAGTACTTTTAGCAACTGTTGGTATTTTTGTAGAAATTGGGACTCCAGTTGTTTGTTCCGTACTTTGTGCTATGCTTTGAGTAACTGTTGGTATCTTAGAAGAGCTCTGTAATAAAGTTGCTGTTTCAGTACTGTTAGCCACTGTTGGTACTATAGTTGAACTTTGGAATCCAGTTGGTTGTTTAGTGCTCTCAAATATAATTTGAGTCTCCGTTGGTTGTTCACTACCTTGCACTGTGCTTTGAGTCTCTTTTGTTATTATAGAAGAAACAGTAAATCCTGTTGCTTCGATATTGACTTCAGATGATAGTGATGTAGGTATACTCTGGGACACTGTTGGTATCTTAGAAGAGCTCTGGAATACCGTTGCTGTTTCAGTACTTTTAGCAACTGTTGGTATTTTTGTAGAACTTGGGACTCCAGTTGTTTGTTCCGTACTTTGTGCTGAGCTTTGTGTCACTGTTGGTATCTTAGAAGAGCTCTGGAATATCGTTGATGTTTCAGTACTTTTAGCAACTGTTGGTATTTTCGTAGAACTTGGGACTCCAGTTGTTTGTTCCGTACTTTGTGCTATGCTTTGAGTCACTGTTGGTATCTTAGAAGAGCTCTGAAATACCGTTGCTGTTTCAGTACTTTTAACAACTGTTGGTATTTTCGTAGAACTTGGGACGCCAGTTGTTTGTTCCGTACTTTGTGCTAAGCTTTGTGTCACTGTTGGTATCTTAGAAGAGCTCTGGAATACCGTTGCTGTTTCAGTACTTTTAACAACTGTTGGTATTTTCGTAGAACTTGGGACGCCAGTTGTTTGTTCCGTACTTTGTGCTATGCTTTGAGTCACTGTTGGTATCCTAGAAGAGCTCTGGAATACCGTTGCTGTTTCAGTACTTTTAGCAACTGTTGGTATTTTCGTAGAGCTTGGGACTCCAGTTGTTTGTTCCGTACTTTGTGCTATGCTTTGAGTAACTGTTGGTATCTTAGAAGAGCTCTGGAATACTGTTGGTATTTTCGTAGAACTTGGGACTCCAGTTGGTTGTTTAGTGCTCTCAAATATAATTTGAGTCTCCGTTGGTTGTTCACTACCTTGCACTGTGCTTTGAGTCTCTTTTGTTATTATAGAAGAAACAGTAAATCCTGTTGCTTCGATAATAACTTCAGATGATAGTGATGTAGGTATACTCTGGGACACTGATGGTATCTTAGAAGAGCTCTGGAATACCGTTGCTGTTTCAGTACTTTTAGCAACTGTTGGTATTTTCGTAGAACTTGGGACTCCAGTTGTTTGTTCCGTACTTTGTGCTATGCTTTGAGTCACTGTTGGTATCTTAGAAGAGCTCTGGAATACCGTTGCTGTTTCAGTACTTTTAGCAACTGTTGGTATTTTTGTAGAACTTGGGACTCCAGTTGTTTGTTCCGTACTTTGTGCTATACTTTGAGTAACTGTTGGTATTTTCGTAGAACTTTGGACTCCAGTTGTTTCTTCCGTACTTTGTGCTATGCTTTGAGTCACTGTTGGTATCTTAGAAGAGCTCTGGAATACCGTAGCTGTTTCAGTACTTTTAACAACTGTTGGTATTTTCGTAGAACTTGGGACTCCAGTTGTTTCTTCCGTACTTTGTGCTATGCTTTGAGTGACTGTTGGTATCTTAGAAGAGCTCTGGAATACCGTTGCTGTTTCAGTACTTTTAGCAACTGTTGGTATTTTTGTAGAACTTGGGACTCCAGTTGTTTGTTCCGTACTTTGTGCTATGCTTTGAGTAACTGTTGGTATTTTCGTAGAACTTGGGACTCCAGTTGTTTGTTCCGTACTTTGTGCTATGCTTTGAGTAATTGTTGGTATCTTAGAAGAGCTCTGGAATACTGTTGGTATTTTCGTAGAACTTGGGACTCCAGTTGGTTGTTTAGTGCTCTCAAATATAATTTGAGTCTCCGTTGGTTGTTCACTACCTTGCACTGTGCTTTGAGTCTCTTTTGTTATTATAGAAGAAACAGTAAATCCTGTTGCTTCGATAATAACTTCAGATGATAGTGATGTAGGTATACTCTGGGACACTGATGGTATCTTAGAAGAGCTCTGGAATACCGTAGCTGTTTCAGTACTTTTAGCAACTGTTGGTATTTTCGTAGAACTTGGGACTCCAGTTGTTTGTTCCGTACTTTGTGCTATGCTTTGAGTCACTGTTGGTATCTTAGAAGAGCTCTGGAATACCGTTGCTGTTTCAGTACTTTTAGCAACTGTTGGTATTTTTGTAGAACTTGGGACTCCAGTTGTTTGTTCCGTACTTTGTGCTATACTTTGAGTAACTGTTGGTATTTTCGTAGAACTTTGGACTCCAGTTGTTTCTTCCGTACTTTGTGCTATGCTTTGAGTCACTGTTGGTATCTTAGAAGAGCTCTGGAATACCGTAGCTGTTTCAGTACTTTTAACAACTGTTGGTATTTTCGTAGAACTTGGGACTCCAGTTGTTTCTTCCGTACTTTGTGCTATGCTTTGAGTGACTGTTGGTATCTTAGAAGAGCTCTGGAATACCGTTGCTGTTTCAGTACTTTTAGCAACTGTTGGTATTTTTGTAGAACTTGGGACTCCAGTTGTTTGTTCCGTACTTTGTGCTATGCTTTGAGTAACTGTTGGTATTTTCGTAGAACTTGGGACTCCAGTTGTTTCTTCCGTACTTTGTGCTATGCTTTGAGTCAATGTTGGTATCCTAGAAGAGCTCTGGAATACCGTAGCTGTTTCAGTACTTTTAACAACTGTTGGTATTTTCGTAGAACTTGGGACTCCAGTTGTTTGTTCCGTACTTTGTGCTATGCTTTGAGTAACTGTTGGTATCTTAGAAGAGCTCTGTAATAAAGTTGCTGTTTCAGTACTGTTAGCCACTGTTGGTACTATAGTTGAACTTTGGAATCCAGTTGGTTGTTTAGTGCTCTCAAATATAATTTGAGTCTCCGTTGGTTGTTCACTACCTTGCACTGTGCTTTGAGTCTCTTTTGTTATTATAGAAGAAACAGTAAATCCAGTTGCTTCGATAATGACTTCAGATGATAGTGATGTAGGTATACTCTGGGACACTGTTGGTATCTTAGAAGAGCTCTGGAATACCGTTGCTGTTTCAGTACTTTTAGCAACTGTTGGTATTTTTGTAGAACTTGGGACTCCAGTTGTTTGTTCCGTACTTTGTGCTGAGCTTTGTGTCACTGTTGGTATCTTAGAAGAGCTCTGGAATATCGTTGATGTTTCAGTACTTTTAGCAACTGTTGGTATTTTCGTAGAACTTGGGACTCCAGTTGTTTGTTCCGTACTTTGTGCTATGCTTTGAGTCACTGTTGGTATCTTAGAAGAGCTCTGAAATACCGTTGCTGTTTCAGTACTTTTAGCAACTGTAAGTATTTTCGTAGAACTTGGGACTCCAGTTGTTTGTTCCGTACTTTGTGCTATGCTTTGAGTCACTGTTGGTATCTTAGGAGAGCTCTGGAATACCGTTGCTGTTTCAGTACTTTTTGCAACTGTTGGTATTTTTGTAGAACTTGGGACTCCAGTTGTTTGTTCCGTACTTTGTGCTATGCTTTGAGTGAATGTTGGTATCTTAGAAGAGCTCTGTAATAAAGTTGCTGTTTCAGTACTTTTAGCCACTGTTGGTACTATAGTTGAACTTTGGAATCCAGTTGGTTCTTTAGTGCTCTCAAATATAATTTGAGTCTCTGTTGGTTGTTCACTACCTTGCACTGTGCTTTGAGTCTCTTTTGTTATTATAGAAGACACAGTAAATCCTGTTGCTTCAATATTGACTTCAGATGATAGTGATGTAGGCATACTCTTGGCCACTGTTGGTACTTTAGCAGTATCTGGTATTTTTGTTGGTTTTTCTGTAATTTGAGCTATGGTTTTTGTTGCTCTTGGTGTTTCCATGCTTTGTTTAACTGTTGATTGTGTTTTGCTTCGAGTTTCTGCTGGTTCCTCCGTAGAACTTGTTATTGTTTTTGTAATTTCAGTTATGCTTTCAGTCACTGTTGGTACCATAGGCGAACTTTGGAATCTTGTTGGTTTTTCTGTTCCTTGTGCTATGCTTTGAGTAAGTGTTGATATTTTTACTGTGCTTTTCAATCCTGGTAATGTTTCTGTATTTTTTGGAAATGTTGATTGTTTTGTGCTTTTGTAGTATTGGCTTATAGGTGTTGCTAATGTAATTTCTTTAGAAGGTTCTTCTTTAGTTCTTGTAGTTTCTGTGAAAAAATGTGAAAACAGAAATTTGTAGAATTTTAATATATGCATATAATTGTGTATTCTAAGAATGAAAAAATTATAAATGCATATGTTTATCATTTTCTATGTAAACTTGCGGTGTTCAAATGGAACCAACTGAACGAAATGCCATTATGGCAATGCTATTGCATTTGGTCGCTCTTCTTGCTTAGCATTATCTCTATTCAAAAAATTTTAGTTTTTACCTGTATAGTCTATGGCTTCCTAGTAGTGAGGGTTATACATTACTAATTTTACATTTTTTTTCTGCCTTATCTGTGCTTAGGAGCACAATAAATCCTTGAGCTTGTTAAATTATTTAATGGACAATGTTTTTTTTTTTTTCAGATTTAGCATTAGTAGTATGAACTTTAAAAAAATATATATATATATATATATATCACTTTTGTGAAAACTTAATGAGAAATTATATGAAACTTTATTTAAGATTGGTTGGTGCATAAAAATATTTTTTCTAGTTAAATTTTAGAAGTGAATATAAAAACTAGTGCATAGACAAAACATTTATAGAACAGCATGTACTGCTCACAATAATGTACAGCATTGCTAAATGAAAATCTAAGATGTATAAAGAAGCATTTATCATTTTAAAAAAAAAAAATAAATTTTCTACATGTAATTTCCTAATTTCATTTCCAACAAGTCTGAGATAATTTTTTTTCTTGTTAAAAACTGTTAAGTTGTAGTAGCAGAAATTACCTAATCATGAAAAGAAACACCGACTATCAACCATTAGGTTCTCTACTTCAATCTATGAATATTATATAAAAATCCTTACCATGCTAATTCCAACAACATAGATCACAAATATGCATCTTTTCTCTAATCTATAGTCAACAATTGCTTGAAAAATCATTTTATATAAAATAACAGAACTTATATGTGTGAGCTTGAAGACAATTTGACATGGAATCTATGAGATTCCCACTTTTGAATTAGTCCAGATTTTTCCACAAAGTTTGCATATATTCCTCCAATTGCTCTGTGAGCATGCCATTCTTTTGGTTCTTAATTCTATTATTATGCTCAAAATGGGTGTTCAGTGGAGTTCTTATCCAGGATCTTTGGTATCCTTTAAAACAACTACAGCCTGTTATACATCTTCCAAGCTGTAGTGGTTCTGGATATATGGCATGTTTTTCTATCATCTTTTAGGATATGGTGATTATGGTCAAGGATAACTTGATCAAATGCTGGCACGAGGGTATTGCAAGAAATATGTAAGTGGTAAAAGTTGGATGATAATCCTCCCATACCAATGCTCCAAATTCACTGTGCTTGATGGATGTAAAAAAAAAGCCTTGCTAACCCTTTTCCAGACACATGAGCACAAAAGGGATACAAATTGATAAAATAACTCATCTGGGAAGACATAGTTGCTTACCAATATGCAAATTATACCAAGCAAGGCAATGGCTTTCATCAAGAAAATGTCTAGCACAAATAAGTTTATGCAAGAGCTGTCACACAGTGTATTGATATATTGATGGTGGTGATGTGTCCAGGATATTGACATGTAGGTATTTAAATTTACCAAAACAGATTAGTTATTCCAACAACAAAAGATCAGCAGCAATATGTGTGGACCAAGAGGCCTCAAATCAGCTAATTTCCTAACTCAAGCTAAATATCTCAACGATCACGTTCTTTTAGCATCACACTTTCTAGGAAAGTTAGCCTGTCTACTTAGGCAACCGATTTTATAAAAGTAAAACAGCCACGTATGTTAATCGTGAATAAATTAATTTTTCTTGGGAATGTTAGAATTTTTATGGCAGGTGTTCTGCAAACAATTATGTATTATTGTACAATTATTCAGGGGGAGGGGTTTATTAATTTGATGTAAAAATAAATGTTTGGATGGGAAAGAAAGTGGAATATTTTAAGATAACTTTCACATGTATCCTATTGTTGTGGGTAAAGTTTCTGTCAGAACATTTGTCAAAATTTTATTTGCAGCTCTAAATAATGAATGCAGTTTTTCTTTATTTTTTATAAACTACAGAAACCAGGAGATACTAGCAATGCAGTAATTTAAAAAAGATTTGCATATTTGAAGGATAAAAATGTGATATTGTTTAGTTTCTCTCAGCCCTAACAAGAGTAATCACTTTAAACAGACAAGTTCTTTGTTTGTTTTTCGAAACTGAAAATAAAAATCAAACATAATTCAGAATTGTCGCTTCTCTAGTGCCTAATAACCTCTCTTTAACATTAAAATATAAAAAAGACATTATATAAACTGTTTTAAATCAGATTGGCTTTCATTCTCTTTGAAATCTTGTAGATTCGCAAAACTAGATTTTTGGTTTAGTTTGCTCGTCGTTTGCTATTTTGTTTGTGAGTTTTAGATGAGAAAGAGAGAGAGAGAAAAAAAAGAAACTAAAGCTGAACAAAACGTTACAGGCACATCAATCAGATATACCGTTCTTCAATTAATTTAAATGTAAATTATATTCTAGATACATTTTTTAATATTAAGGATGACTACTTATGTAGATTATTAATAATTCATACATACGTATAGTAAATTAAAGACTATCAGTATCACCAGATACATTCACTTCCAAATCCATGTTTTCACAATATACTCAAAATTCGTTGACAAAAAAATGACTCATCAGTTAAGCATTTAAGATATTACAATTTTTAAAGATTTATATAGTGTGTTTAATTAACTTGGTTAATTTTTAAAATAATTGTTAATTTTCTACATGTATTCTGTATATTAAATGTGATAAAACTATAGTTCAGATACTGATAATCAAACAATATTAGATTTATTCAAACTAGAAAGACATTAATGAAAAATATTTCCTTTTTTTAGTCATTTGATAATTGTTACCTGCTTGTGTATCTGTCATGAGATTACTAAAATATTAGATATTCTGTACACAAAATATTTTGTTTTTTACTTTATCTATCTTGTTTAGAAAAGTTAAACAAAATATATATCCAGTATATGAAGGTCAGTAGACCTGATGGATAGTTGCAAATGTTTAATTTTAAAATTAAAGGTTATAAAAAATTTCAATTAAATCTGCTAACCTACCCAGGGGTGGATGTCATCAAATCATTTCTTGTTTTTCGATAAACAGGTAAAGTAGTTATGTTAGGAAGTATGGATGGTATTTCTAGACATCCATTTGGAATACAATGGCAAGAATAAGTATTACAGCAGAAGTGAATTGCATCTAAATCATTTTGGAGATAAGGGAGAATAAATTGGTTAAGATGATCTCTACTATTAAGAAAAACTTATTTGGCAGTATAAAAGGCATAACGATAATGATGTTCATGATTTACAGCAGTCATCTAAACTAAAAATTTGTTACACCAATGCCAGAAGTATTGTTGAACAATATGATGAATTAAGTGTAGTTCATTTCATTGTTTAAGAATAATTTTAAGTCCACTTTATTAAAAAGTTGTGATTTGGAAACTCCCAAAAAAGCATTTTTTTTTTATAAATAAACAAACAATGGTATTTAACATCTACATTTTAACTTTTATCATCAAATCTTCTGTTGCTATGAAATCACTAATATTTTGGCAAACCTTTCCTGTTGTTTTTATAACATGTTCCATAAATTACTACAATACTATATATTTTTAACTGTTAGATAAGCAACCATCTTACCAAGTAGAGAGAACATATCAGTAGTTATAATACCAGAAAAGAGAGGCAGATACTTAAGTACTTAGTTCTGAGAGCAGGTTGTTTGGAAAAAAATGCATAAACTTTCAATATTCAGAAAGCAAACATGCTTCAACAGTTTGACCATTCTTTTCTATGAAAAGGTAATACAAAATTACTGAATAGTTTATTTACAAGGGTTTTCTTTTGAAAAAGTTCAAGCTCACAGACTAGCATATTATTTCAATTTCTTATCTGACTATCATTGTGTAAAATGTAATTGTTCACATACTTTGTATAGGAAATTTTTTTATGCAGCTTCTGGTATATGATTTTAGTTTCCAAAAATTAGTTTAAAGGGATTTTTAAAAGAGACTGAAATACAAATCTAAATATGCATACATTGAATAGAATGTGCATCAACATTATTCACACCTGCAAATAGTCAAATCTCTCAGGTGTGTAGAAATGGCTAACACTACAATGTGCTACTGTAAAAATTCAGTTCTATAGTAGTATACTATAGTAAAAATCTGTATCTTCATGCTTTTTTTTTGGTTAAATACAGTGAAGCCAAAATGTAGCACAAAATACACTTCTAAAAATTTAATTAGAATTTTATTTCATCCCTAATAAATCTTGCAAAAATTCTGTTTTTTTTTTTTCCTTTGCTTAATCTACTCTTCCAAACATATTTTTCTTATTTTTCCAAGTTTTACAATTCTGAATATTTTTTTTCTTGCCTTTCCACCTCTTTATACAAATTTTTAATGTTAAAGACATTGTTTAAGCTCTACTCACCTGTGGAATGTGATGGAGTCAAAGGAGTTGTTGTAATCTCTGAAATATCAAAAACCAACATAATAAATCAAGGATTCATTCTACAGCATGGAATCTCTAACAGTGCTAAGAACAATGTTAAAAAATTACATGAACACTTATTCAAACAACAGAGAGATACATAATAGTACAAATTTGCCTCTTACAAAAAAAAAAAAAAGCAAATCTCTTTTCCAAAATGTAGAAAACACATTGGCTTATAGTTAAAAATGAAAATAAACCTACATACTGGCATTTAAAACATAACAAAAACAAATTAAAAGGCAACAAATATGATTTTCTTTTAATGGTATTGAAAGAAAAATCCTTCACTAGATATAGACTTCAGTGGTGTATTATCGTTTACAAATATTTGCTTTACTAATTGACCTAAAGGGTAATCGAAAAGATGTACTGACAATACCAGCTGACCTGGTACTTTTCATACCTGCAGCAGATGTGCCACTTAAGCCAGTGGTTAATTCTGGTTTTGTCCTTTCAGTAGATGATGTTGATCCCAGTATAGTGCTGCCAATTCCAGGGGTTCTGCTTATCCTGGTAACCAGACTAGTTGTGCCACTTAAACCTGGTGTTAATTCCAGTTTTGTAGTTTCAATTGCTGGTGTTATTGTCTTTGGTGTACTACCAACTATCTTTGTACCAGGTGTTACTATGCTAGTTAAACCAGGTGTTAATTCCAGTTTTGTTGTTTCAATTGCTGGCGTTATTGCCTTTGGTGTACTACCAACTATCTCTGTACCAGATGTTACTATGCTAGTTAAACCAGGTGTTAATTTCTGTTTTGTAGTTTCTAATCCAGGTGTTGTTATCTTTGGTGTACTACGAACTATCTTTGTACCAGGTGTTAATTCCAGTTTTGTAGTTTCAATCTCTGGTGTTATTGTCTTTGTTGTACTAACTATCTCCGTACCAGGGGTTACTATGCTAGTTAAACCAGGTGTTAATTTCTGTTTTGTAGTTTCAACTGCTGGTGTTGATCTGAAGATAGTGCTGCCAATTCCAGGGGTTCTGCTTATCCTGGTAACCAGACTAGCTGTGCCACTTAAACCTGGTGTTAATTCCAGTTTTGTTGTTTCAATTGCTGGTGTTATTGTCTTTGGTGTACTACCAACTATCTCTGTACCAGGTGTTACTATGCTAGTGAAACCTGGTGTTAATTCCAGTTTTGTTGTTTCAATTGCTGGTGTTATTGTCTTTGGTGTACTACCAACTATCTCTGTACCAGGTGTTACTATGCTAGTTAAACCAGGTGTTAATTCCAGTTTTGTAGTTTCAATTGCTGGTGTTATTGTCTTTGGTGTACTACCAACTATCTCTGTACCAGATGTTACTATGCTAGTTAAACCAGGTGTTAATTCCAGTTTTGTTGTTTCAATTGCTGGTGTTATTGCCTTTGGTGTACTACCAACTATCTCTGTAACAGATGTTACTATGCTAGTTAAACCAGGTGTTAATTTCTGTTTTGTAGTTTTTAATCCAGGTGTTGTTATCTTTGTTACTGGGATTTCTGTACTACTTAATCCAGGTGTTAACTCCAGTTTTGTAGTTTCAATTGCTGGTGTTATTGTCTTTGTTGTACTAACTATCTCCGTACCAGGGGTTACTATGCTAGTTAAACCAGGTGTTAATTTCTGTTTTGTAGTTTCAACTGCTGGTGTTGATCTGAAGATAGTGCTGCCAATTCCAGGGGTTCTGCTTATCCTGGTAACCAGACTAGCTGTGCCACTTAAACCTGGTGTTAATTCCAGTTTTGTAGTTTCAATTGCTGGTGTTATTGTCTTTGGTGTACTACCAACTATCTTTGTACCAGGTGTTAATTCCAGTTTTGTAGTTTCAATTGCTGGTGTTATTGTCTTTGGTGTACTACCAACTATCTTTGTACCAGGTGTTACTATGCTAGTTAAACCAGGTGTTAATTCCAGTTTTGTTGTTTCAATTGCTGGTGTTATTGTCTTTGGTGTACTACCAACTATCTCTGTACCAGATGTTACTATGCTAGTTAAACCAGGTGTTAATTTCTGTTTTGTAGTTTTTAATCCAAGTGTTGTTATCTTTGTTACTGGGATTTCTGTACTACTTAATCCAGGTGTTAACTCCAGTTTTGTAGTTTCAATTGCTGGTGTTATTGTCTTTGTTGTACTAACTATCTCCGTACCAGGGGTTACTATGCTAGTTAAACCAGGTGTTAATTTCTGTTTTGTAGTTTCAACTGCTGGTGTTGATCTGAAGATAGTGCTGCCAATTCCAGGGGTTCTGCTTATCCTGGTAACCAGACTAGCTGTGCCACTTAAACCTGGTGTTAATTCCAGTTTTGTAGTTTCAATTGCTGGTGTTATTGTCTTTGGTGTACTACCAACTATCTCTGTACCAGATGTTACTATGCTAGTTAAACCAGGTGTTAATTTCTGCTTGGTAGTTTTTAATCCAGGTGTTGTTATCTTTGTTACTGGGATTTCTGTACTACTTAATCCAGGTGTTAACTCCAGTTTTGTAGTTTCAATTGCTGGTGTTATTGTCTTTGTTGTACTAACTATCTCCGTACCAGGTGTTACTATGCTAGTTAAACCAGGTGTTAATTTCTGTTTTGTAGTTTCAACTGCTGGTGTTGATCCCAGTATAGTGCTGCCAATTCCAGAGGTTCTGCTTATCCTGGTAACCAGACTAGCTGTGCCACTTAAACCTGGTGTTATTGTCTTTGGTGTACTACCAACTATCTTTGTACCAGGTGTTACTATGCTAGTTAAACCAGGTGTTAATTTCTGTTTTGTAGTTTCAACTGCTGGTGTTGATCCCAGTATAGTGCTGCCAAATCCAGGGGTTCTGCTTATCTTGGTAACCAGACTAGCTGTGCCACTTAAACCTGGTGTTAATTCCAGTTTTGTAGTTTCAATTGCTGGTGTTATTGTCTTTGGTGTACTACCAACTATCTTTGTACCAGGTGTTACTATGCTAGTTAAACCAGGTGTTAATTTCTGTTTTGTAGTTTCAACTGCTGGTGTTGATCCCAGTATAGTGCTGCCAATTCCAGGGGTTCTGCTTATCCTGGTAACCAGACTAGTTGTGCCACTTAAACCTGGTGTTAATTCCAGTTTTGTAGTTTCAATTGCTGGTGTTATTGTCTTTGGTGTACTACCAACTATCTCTGTACCAGGTGTTACTATGCTAGTTAAACCAGGTGTTAATTCCAGTTTTGTTGTTTCAATTAATGATGTACTACCAATTGTTGGTGTGCTGCTTTTTCTTGTTCGTCCTGATGAACTTGATCTACCAGTGGTTTTGGTATATTCCATAGCTACACACAAAAAAAGGATGATTATTAATGATGATGGTAATAATAATTAACAGTGCATAAAAAGAAACCTGAATTCCACACATTTTTAACACATTATTTTTTATAATTCATTTTTTGCTAAAATTACTAATCACTAATTAATCAATTGCATATATATATATAATTTCTATACCAATAGTTTTTGCATTGCCTTCTCAAAATGGGTCAGTAGAAAATTTGTATTTGTTAAATGTTGTCATATAGTTATACTAGTTGCCAAAACAAAATGCTATGCAGGTCTTTGTGCAATTATGACACGTAGTCTTTTTTGAGCTGTAGAACTATTTCACAGGTACAAGAAATACCTTGAGTTTGAATTTATTAAAATTACTCTGAGGTAAATATAGATGAGTTATTAAGAAGTGTTTTCAGTTATATTGTGCAAATATTCTGAAAGCTCTCTCTCTCTATGCAAAGAAAAGAATAAATGTGTTATTAAAATACTGATTTTACTTAATTTATTTCAGAAGCATTACAAAAAATTATAAACCTTGCCAATATCATGAATAATTGAATGTACAAGTTAATATTCATTACGTGTTTTTGAAGTTCAAAATTAATTAACATGAAATATTCTGCCCAACCAGAAAATTAATACTACTGAAACTACTGCCTTTACCTTTGCATTAAAATATTAAACACTGGGCTAGTTGTATTTTCCATAAGTGGAGTCTTGATTTAATGATATGGTTAGTCACTAAATCTGATAAGTGGCAGTGATGAGCATGCCCTCCATATAAGGATTTAATTGGGAATTTTTACAGCCACAGTATTACCAGCACTAACATTCTTAGTCTTGTGTAAATACTGAAGCAGTGAGAGAGGATAGTTCGAAAAGAAATGACCAGGTGTTAAAAGCATCTGAAAGGCCACAAAAGAATCTAGAAAATACAATCAATTAGCTCACAAAGGTGAAAATCAAATGGATACAATGGCTAGTGATGGTGGCATGAAAGTAACAGAATGCAGCTCACATTATGTAGTCAAAAGAAACACTAAAAAATGTGGGTTGGAACTTAAAGATCCACCAAGACTAATCAATATAAGATAAGCACCAGGTCTGTTGTGAGGTCAAAACAGTGGATAAAGGTTCTGTATATACATAAGAAATTGAGATCATTACTATGTTACAAAATCAGTCTGCCTATGCAGAATATTATTATTTTCAGTACAGTGTTAATTGATTAATTTTTTTTTGTTAAAATTTGCAGCTTTTTCAACTAACTTTTCTCTGTATATAATTTCTTCAAATAATTACATGGCCATTCTGATTAGGACAAATGAGTACCATAACACAAGTATCACTATCTTCATCTTCCAAAGACTTGCTGAGGAAAAGATTATCTACCCAACACAACTTTCCCTATACTGAGTGAAAAATGTTGGAATTGATACTAGTGTCCATAAATTGGTGATGTAGCATTTAATTGTTATAGAATAATTTTAACATATGGTTTCAGTCTTTTGATTACAGAGTCCACCAATTGTTTTCTCATGAGAATCATATTAGAAAAGTTTTATGTTCCAAGTTTGTTCATATGAAGTTTACAGTTTTAACCACCACTAACTTCCATCAATCTTTGCAATTATAACATCATTATTAGTATCAGTTTTAAAAACAGGTATAACATTTTTGTATACATTATCAGGTTGTTACAAAGGTTTGCCAGTTTTAATATGTTAATTTGGGGTTCATTTCCTGCATGCTTGTGAAGTTGTATATTGTTTTGTAGTGTGTGCTCTGGCGTAAATTTTGCCAAACCTACCATTTTAAAAATCATAAATGGATACTTGTTTCAGGGCTCTGAGTGAAGCACAGATAGAAACGTTTTTCGTGCCATTTTGCTTCACGAGTTCAAATTGGGCCACAAAGTGAGCGAGACAACTCGTAACATTAAGCCAGCATGGGGCCAGGACACAGTAAATGAGCACACAGTACAGTGATGGTTTGCAAAGTTTCGATCAGCAGATGTGAGTCTCAAAGATAAGGAACGTAGTGGACGTCCTTCCAGCTGAGATGACGACTGTCTGAAAGCCTCAGCTGAAGCTGATCCAAGAAAAAGTGCGAGAAATTGCTAGAGAGCTTAATGTAAGCACTGCAAGTGTTTCCTGGCATTTTGACAAGTGGGTGCCTCACGAGTTGAATGAAAAACAACGAAATCGTCAATTGAAGATCTGCTCTTCACTTATCATAAGAAACAAAAACGACCGAATCATTATGTGATGAAAAATGGATCCTTTACGACAAACGAAGACGATCAGCACAGTGGCTTGACAGAGAGACAAGGCACCTAACCACATTCCAAAACCCAGCCTCCACCCAAAGAAGGTCATATGCACTGCAACTGGTGTCATCCACTATAATTCCTTGCAAACTGGCGAACCCATCACAGCTGAGAGGTACTGTCATGAATTAAATGTTGTTCATCAGAAACTCTCCCAACGACAATGCTCATCCTCATGTTGCAAGAGTGACTCTTCAGAAACTGAACAGGTTGGGGTACGAAGTTCTCCCACACCTCAACAACTTCCTACCTATGAAATCATCCTCCAACCCAACAGAAAGTGAAACTGCCTTCCAACAGTTTATCGTCTCCAGAAATCCAGATTTTTTCAAAATGGTATAAATGCACTTGTAAGTCGTTGGTAGAAGTGTATTGATTGTAATGTAACTTTGATTAATAAACTTCATGTTCAGCAACAATGTGAAGTCTCATTGTTGCAGTAAAAAAAAACCAACAAAATATTTGTAACAACCTACTATTTTCTTTAAAAGCTTGATTCATCAGTGAAGCTAAGTTATTTAGGCTGATCAGCATTTTGTTTTGGATATGGAGATTAATATCTTGATAACTTTAATAGTTAATAAAAGCAATCACAGTTTAGATATCAGTGGATCCTTTTTGAAGAAATATGGGGGAATCAATCAGCCTTACTCTTCTGGCTCAGAACCAAGGTAGCAAAGTGTATGCTAAATTCATATAGAAGAACACAGCATATAATGTAAAATCAGTAGTTCAGCCAAAGAAAATAGCAGGTCTACACCAAAATATAGAAGAAATATTAAATGTGCTGAACATAAGAGACTAATTTTGTGACATATGACAGCTTTAAAAAGCCAGACTCAGGGTTCATCAATGGCAAAGATATGTCCAAAAAGAACATTCCAGTAGCTCTAAGGTATAAAAGAAGTCCAAAAACAACTGTCAGATCATTGACTCAAATGTTCCACAATAAGCAAGAATTATTGATGTGAAATTGAAACAAAGATCTGGAGTTAAGAAAATATCAGAAAACATACATATAAACTATAACATGTTTTAGTTTCAATTTTCTATTTTCATCAACATTTAAATGAACAAAATTCAACAAACTCATTATTTATAAAAAATAGTAATAAATAGCCAGTGGCAATAACTAACCAAATGTTGAGACATTAATATCCTAATATAACAGAACTCAGCAACACAAATTTTGTGCTGAATTTTTAAAACAAAAACTAAGTGTCTAAAAAACTAGTCTTCACATTTAACATTAAGGCAACATATGGCACAGTGGGCAGTCTACTAGATAGCCAAAATTGTTGGCTTCAATTTGCTTCCTGACTTGATTTCTTCCCTCTCACTATAACCAGTTTCTAGAAGGAATACACCTACAGAAATTAGAAGTGGTGCTCAATACACAGTGCTCTCTAGCAATAACCTAGAAGTTACTCTCATTTTTGACACCAGACAGCTTAATTCATTTGTTTTCTCCCATTCGAAAGCAAATGTAACAATATCTCCGAACTTTAGTTGGCAAATGATTCCCTAAACATTTCCAAAAACTTCAATGAAATACCTACGTTACGATTTTTATAGTTTTACCACAAACATACGTACTTGTCACCTTTTCGAAACAAGCTCTCAAATCAATCTTCAAGCTGACAGGAAGTGTTTCGCTGATTTTTTCAACAATGACGATTTTCACGTTAAAAGCATAGGTGCCAACTGGAAAGACCACTTTTTCATTTCCGTTAAATAACTGCAATTGAAAACAAAATCACAGTCATAAACATGCGAAGCCACTTGAAAGCTGAACTGCATAAGATAACAAAGTTCAGTAAAATCAGGGCCATTCAAAACTATAAAAACCAAAAATTGAATATCATGTTTATTTTCTTGCCACAAAGCATGAAGGGAAACTTCTGAAAATTGCAAATTTCTCTCTCAACCCCCCAACAACTTGGAGGTATCTGTGTGTCTACATTTCCACAATTCAATGCTGTAAAATAAAATTTGTTGCCACACTCAAAGCTTTAGAAGAACTCAACTAAACACTGAATGGGAAAACACATGCTAAAGGTTTGTACTGTAGATCCTCTGCTATAATATTTGCAAGTAAAAAGCCCCAAAGGCAACAAGAGAGAATTGCATACATTTACTTCGGAAGTTCAGCTTTTGTGGCATTGCACACTGTGCAAATGTTTTCTTTCTTATCAGTAGACAGAAGCTTTTTTTTTTACATTCCAATGTATCCCCTTGGAAGTCCCCATCAACTTTGAAAACTCTAGGTATGCATTTAAAAAAAAAAAAAAACCATTCCCCTTTCCACTTTGCTTAATTGCCTCCACAAGAAAATCAAACCACATACCTTGGCAGTTTCTAATGCTGGATAGGCAGTATCTTCTTTAGTCTTTGTTACAATTTTAAAGCTTTTCACATTGCTATCCGACCATATAATTTCAAAGCTTCCCAATTGCTGGTTATCCTGTTCATCCAGCTGTATTACTATGACCAAGTCATTCTTCATACTTGTAAATGGATTGGAATCTCCCGGTCTCAAAAGATCCACTTCAACAAGCGGGTCTGTGCTTTCTATCCAGGATGTATCTATCAGCGCAGGAAAGGCCATGCCATTGGTTTCGATGCAGGGCTCCACAGACACTGATAGCGAGCAGAAAAACAAGCAGACTGACTTTACCAAACAGAACAAACATTTCCTTTACTGAACCTTACAAAACAAAAATTATTTCTTATTGTTAAAATCTCTCTCTATTGTTCACTGTCTACCTTATGCAAATTCAATGTAAATGTCTTGAAATATTATCCAATAAATATCCAGGTTTGCTTCAATTAACTTAATTTAGTTTTATCAGCTTCAGAAATATTTGTATTGCAAACATCATCTCTGCTTCTTTTTTTTTAGAAATCTCTCTCTCTTTTCCACACCGACTTGATCCCAGTCAGTTTTTATTTATTTCTTTCTTTATTTTGGCATTTCAAAAGAAAAAGTAGAAAAAAGCAGCATTTAATGAAATGTTATACCCAAGTGCATGACCTGAAAAATAGTTTATGGTTCTAACAAACGAACAATGTGTTAAGACATTTATAAGTGATACAAAAAAAAAAAAAAACAATTTACAAACATTGTTTAAAAGTTATTTAAATTTAATTAAGTTTAGAAAGAATCAAGAGCAATATCAAGAGAGCAAATTAATATTAGGATTTCACAAAATTCTGGGCAAACCAAAATGAGAGAGAAGAATGTGACTCAATGACAATATCGTTTGTAGGCTGTCTGCTGCCTGCCTTATGGAAGCCAGTTGCTTCACCAGAAGTAGCACATACAGTACTTGTGTTTCCTACACGCTGAAAAAATACAAATGTCAACAGCGAGTACTTGCAAGAAAATATCTGTGATAAAAGATGCAGTTGGTATAGTGTGGGAAGAAAACAACTATGTACCTTTAGTTGAGCTAACAAGCCCACTAGTCGACTCGTGTGTCCTACCTGTTTCTGACGTTTCACGTGTGCTGCCAATTATTTCTGTATGAGGAGCACTGCTGCTGACAGAGCTGTGTATGCCTGTCAGACCAGGTGTGCTCGATGTGCCAGTGTAGAAAATGGTACTAACTGAAACAGAAATGTGGCTTGTTTAATTCAAAGTCTACATGACAGATTCCTTACAACATTCATTCATTCAACATATTTCCAATGACTCCAAACACATATCAAGTATCTATTAATCGAATGTCATGGCTTTGAAAAAGTCAACTTACGGAAAGCTAACTTTTCCTTTTCAAATGTATATAACAGATGGTTGGTGCCATATTCTAAAAGAGTTTTACAGACAGCTTAATTCGTTTTCTCCCATTCGAAAGCAAATGTAACAATATCTCCGAACTTTAGTTGGCGAATGATTCCCTAAACATTTCCAAAAACTTCAATGAAATACCTACGTTACGATTTTTATAGTGTTTACTACAAACACACGCACTTGTCACCTTTTCGAAACAAGCTCTCAAACCAGTCTTCAAACTGACAGGAATGTTTTGCTGATTTTTTCAAATGACAATCTTCACACTAAAAGCATAGGTGCCAACTGGAAAGATCACTTTTTCATTTCTGTTAAACAGCTGCTACTGGCATTTTCTTAAAAATGATTTATCTTTTATATAATATTCTGTATTTATTTGAGATTAAAAATCAAAAAGCAATCATCAATATTTCCCACTGTTTGTAATCCTTGATGTTCTGGTTTGTTGAATTTATGTCAGATTTACTCACCTCATTTGAGAACATTATAAATCATACCACCTCACTTACTAAAATGCTCTTTTCAGATGGAAATGACTGCTATTTTTATTTTCAATGCAACCTACATTTACCTCTAAAAACAGAAATATATAATTTAGCACAAGAATAGATGCCCTCTTAATTTCCATAATAATTTTTTTCCATTACTGAGTCTGTGGTTTCTTTTCAGGATCCATAACAGATAGTACTACCATCCCTGTGACTATTACCTAAATGTACATTTTCCATATTTTCTCTAAATCAGAAAATTGCTGAAGATGCTGCTAGCTGAGAAACTATTACTGTGGTATGATGGGTGATGGAGAGTGAATGGCAACAAAGTACAATAAAGTTTCTTTGCAAATTTTGTGACCGAAACGTAAATTAATGGCGATTATTGATAATGTATTTTATTTCTGATGCTTTGTCCTTATCTAATAAACACTGGCAACAACTTGGAATAATTTGCAAATGATGACAAAGGCCCACAAAAGAGTTTAAAGAACAGTCTCAATAATCATGTTTGCAGAATATAACAAATGATGCTCATGTATCAGGTTTCTCTCATTTTAAAGAAGAATACCTAACAGGGATTTCATTTAATGTTTGGTAACTTAAGAAAAATTTCCCCTTTCCTGATGCACACTGACTTCAACAGAACAAAGGAATCTCCATCAACTAAGATACTCTGGATCTATTGATTGCAGTGTAAAGTTATATTCTGTCTCTTCTAAAAAGGTTGCATGTTTGAAATGAATATTCAGGTTATTCTGATGCATGACAGAATGGTACCTCTGCTGAAAGACTTGGACGCACATAGCGGGTTGTTGTGCTTCTATGAGTTATGTTAAGTCATGTGCATCCACGTATTCAGGAATCGTGAAGGCAAAAACCACTGGTAAAATGGGTTGAGAATTACCTGTCAAATGATAGTTGTCAGGTAAGACATCAAGTCTTAGAAAAAAATTTTAAATCATTGTCTTTTAAGATCACAGATTCCACAAACTTTCATTTCAAATGGGTTCCTGCACGTGTTAGATACTATCAATAACAGATGTTTCAGTTTTAATTAAATGTTTTCAGCTTGTTTTAGATTTGGTCTTCAGCACAATTGCATTTACTTTATCCATAAATAATGATTCTGTATGATGGAAAGTATGTTGAACACCAATACAAATCAGGTTTATATAACAGCCAGTCTTTCACTACTATATTGGGAATTATTAAATTAAAATTAATTGGCATGCAATTAAAAATGAATTTCATTCTTAATTTTTAAAGTATTTATCAAAAATTTACTTTTTATTTTGAAATGGTCACAAATCAGCTGTCTTAGATCTTTTAGAAAAATTTTAGTTTTGCAAAACATACAGCACAAACTAGTGTTGCTAATATTCTAAGATTCACATTTTAATCAATAAGCATTGAGTCTTTATTTATAATAATGTGAAGCTAATAACAATTCTTCCAAAAATTGTTAATTTCCATTGATAATACCGTTGTTTTGTTTTTTTTTTTTTTTATATTTCTCAAATATAACTCCCAATCCATTTACTACTAATGACACTAAATTGGCTTTGTTTGAAAATCTAATGAAAAATTAGGCATGCCCATTTATTTAAACATAAGATATGCAAAAAGGTATGTTTTATCATTTAGTAAATACAACCTATCATCAAAAAAACTAAAGCAACCTCAGTCAGTTTAATTGTATTAAAAGCATGTTTTACCAATCTAATTAAATCTGTGTTGTTTATGGATTTGTTCTGTATAATATTAAGTATCTATATAGTTTTGTAGTTTTAATTTTTTAAAATTACAATTATTTTTATTCCTTGACACTTTTTGATTCAAAATCTATTGCATAAATTTTTAATCTATGTCCACAAAATTCATTTATTAATTTTCCTTCATATTTATCTCATTTTTTCATATGCCTCTATTTTTTATGGATGGTACACGTGAGTATGCAGAGGTTATAAGTAAAGTTGTTTTTGTCAGTTTACGAAAACAAAAAAAGCAAGAAATATTACCTGGTACACACAGTAAACAACATTCGCCACTTTTGTTAACCATAACTTCATTCTGCAATAAATAAATTCATCCCTGTCTATAAAATTATACAGTAGTTGAGAGCCAACATTATTAGCAATTTAAGCCATTTACAGACAATGTGAAGAATTGGATGAATCCTAAAACCATTCACATAAAATTTAAATATTCGTCACACTAAAAAAAATACCAAAATTGGCAGATTCAAATGAAATTGCATAAGTTTATTGACTTTATATCATGCAGAAACAGTCTTAAAATCCATTAGAGGCTGTATCTAAAATTACCTTTTAATACCAACAAGTTCAGTTATGAAAAAGAAAAGTTTTCGTACACAAGTTTAAAAAATAACAGACATAGTAGAATTTAAATGATTAAAAATAAAAAAAAACAAAACTTTTAAAAATCATTTTATTTTTTTGGTTCTCTAGAGTTTTCATTTCAAATTTCACTGTAGTAAGTACACTGATATACAACCCTGAACCAGGTTGTTATCTTGTTGTGAGCTAAAGTCTCAAAAAGATCCCAAAAAAAAATGTTTTAATTCTTCTGATTTATAAAATATGTTATTTCAATGTTTAAACCATTTGTTAATGGTTCTGTCTCTTTTTTTTGCCAAAACATCCCCAACTAAACAATTCAGCACCAGGTGCTTGTTAATGAGATTTTATTGCACATTTTAAAATTACCATTAAAAACAGTATAAAACAGTATTTTCGTATTGTAACTAAATAAAGTAAACAGCACTAATTTTTTTTTCTTTTTTCTCCTATTTCTCGGTTATTCTCACAACAGAGGACACACATTCAATATAAATCTTTCAAGATCTGTAAAGAAAGAAAAAAAACGACAACAGACAGACAGACAGATATTCAGAAAGAATTGAGAGTATACCTGATTGCAGACCATCACTGGACAATCCTTCCGCTTGTCGGTAATAGTTATGTGGTTTTTAACACACTGATATTCTACACAGTCTGGTTGGAGATCATCAACCCATTTTTCAAATGGCTAGATTTTTAACAAACAAAAAAAAAAAACGAGAAATAAATCATCTCAATTTTTTGGAAGTATTTTTGTTTGTAGTAAGTGAATCTGTGTTAGATGAAGTACTTTAGAGCTGTCTGTGGAAACAGTTCTTACTAGATCTATACTAAAGAGAGAAGAAAAACAGTCCAGTACTTGATGCAAGATGATGAGTAGTAAAATCTTTTTGAAGTTGCATTCTTAAGTCATTGGTTTTAAAACCAAAAAAATTAAAGCCAAACTCATCGGCAAACATTTATTTCTTCATATGCTAGAAAAAATTCTGCACTATTTTAAAATAAAAGGATGTGACATAAAAATCCTTATAAATAATGCATTGGAAAAAAAACTAAAAATCAAGCCATTTTAAAAGAAAAATTGTGCTTTAATTCCATACTTGTGCAAGAGGTAACAATTATAATACTTTTATTATTTGTATCTGAATTCAATTTCAATACTAATTTTCATTCTTTTTTACATGTTGCAAGGTGCTTGCTTTTGTGGTAGTCAAATGAGCACCCTTTTCCCCTGGTGGCTGTATTTCTAGAATTTCAACTGTCCTTTAAAAAAAATATATCCTTAAATGTCAGAACTCCTCAGTTCTGATAATGACAACATACCTCTCTCTTTATTCCTAATTTATCAACACAATCACAAGTGTTCTCATCAATACAGTGTGAGCCATTGTAAGCAGTGCCAGCCCGACATTCGCAACAATATTCCTCTGACTTGCTGAAGCATTCGTTTCTTGTGCTGTTGCACACCTTAGTCCTACAGCCCTGGCAAAGTTTAGCACGTTGCTCATAATTGGATTCCTGGCATTTTTCTAAAACAAAAATTTATATTTTTTTTCAGTTGAATAAATTTATCATAAACTTATAAACATAGTAAATTGTGATTTTCAAAGTTGTCAATCAATAGAAATTCAACCACACATTCACTCCCTACAATGTATGCCAGCTCAGGAATAAAATATTACTCTATGAAAAATATTGGGGGGGGGGTTAAAAAAAAAACAAAGGAATATGTGATCTTCTATCAGGTAATAATTAATAACACCTGAACCTCCGCTCAAGTCACAGGGAGAAAAACTGACTCTTGCAAACACACAAAATGTGTGTGTGAATGCAAAAAATATATTAAAAAACAACTTTAGAATACTGACATTCATTATTAATGTAAAAATCTGTAAAATGACACCGATAACAGATGATGATGATGATGATGATCGATCTAGCCTATAGTAGAATACCTGTAATTGCCAAACTTTTTTTTTTTTTTTTAAACACAAGAAAACTAAGATATTTTGAAACAATCCTAAAATATTATAAGGTATTTGGTTTCAAGAAAATAAAGTAATACTTACGTATTGAAGCTATAAAAAAAATATAAAAAATTAGAAAAGTTGATTAATAATAGGCAAAAATGTTAGTTTTAAATTAGAAAGATATCGTTACAAAGAAATACTTTCATGTAGCATTTAATATGGTTGGTTTATCTCCATTGAAAAGAAATTAAAACTTTGAAAATCTTAGAACAAAGAGCTAAGATTGTCATGTGTACTTGAGTGGCTCCTCTTAATGCTAAGTGTCCTGTTTGAGATAATCAATTTTCCACAAACACCACTTGACTAGTGAACCATAGAAGGTTGGGTGGAAGCAAAATATCCTAGTAATAAAGCACTTTGTCATATAGATACTTTTTCAAAGACTTTCCAGCCATATCTTGTATACCTGTATACTAAACAGAATGGGTCTATTCACCATAAAGACAATTCATTGTAAGCTGTTTAGTCTCAAGTTTGTTTGACCAAGATGTGATGGTGTGTGGACTTAGAGCAGAAGACAATGGAATATGGGGAAGTAAATTAAGCATGAGTGAATAAGCAAGCAATAAAGTTAGCCAGTTTATAGAGTATCTTTTACAATAGGAAAAACTAAGATTTTTGGGTGCCAATGTCCATTATTGGCAGAAAATTTCAAATGGTTGAAATTTGGATTTTCTTTTGCGCTAACATATTTGATTAGCAAAAAAATTTTCAACAATATTTACCTGGTGTTCCCTACTATGTCTGTATCACATCTCCCTTATCGCACAAACTGAGGATGAGGTGTACATTGTTTACAACATTACTGTTCAGACATCCTTGAGTGTTTTTGTGAGCAAGAGAGTGAGGAAAACATCGAGGCCATAACACTCAGACCTTATTTTCTGTCTCATCCCTGAGATGCACACAGTATCCATTTAACTACTTTTCTCTTCTCTCCATGTTTAACTCTTTTCGATCTCTCCCAAAAGTAGATTTAGAAACCTTTACCATTTGCCACCATTGCACTGACAAAACATTATAGTCTGTACTTTTTTAGATAGCAGGTAACTTGCCATTTTAAAAAGGAAATAGTTTTAACCAGGAATGGAGGGGAGCAGTTGACAGTGGTCAGTTATTCCTACATTTTTGATAGGATGAGTGGTGACAAAGTACAGAAGTTCTGGCTTTGTGAAGAACAAGGGAGGTGCAAAGCAAGAATCTATAAAGATAATGAAAGTATGAAGCTGAAACTTGGTATATATTCCCTTGTGTGCTTCAGCTGCACAGGTGGAGGTATTAAAAGTGGTAACGAAGCAGTCTGCAGCAGAAAATGTGCAACCTATAGCCTAAGTCATTAATTAGTGCACAATTAGTCTGTCGCAAGCTGCTTAGAAAACACTGACCAATTTCACAGCAATGAAAAAAAATGAGGCAGCAAAGAGATAAGTTGGAAGTTGATGCAGTTCCTCTGCTCCCAGATAATCTCAAAGCTCTTGTTATACTGGAAATCTGCACCATAGTGTAAATCAAAACTTTTTGATTGCTGACAGTGGCCCTAGTCCACACAGGATACTACTTTTTTTGGCAGCCAATGGAGTCTACTTATATCAAAGGAATCAAAAATCTGGTCTGTTGACAGAACATTTCGACCTGTGGCACTATTGTTTTCACAGCCATATGTCATACATGCAGAAAGATTTGGTGGTGTTTATCCAATATTTTATGCTCTGCTACCTAACAAGAACAGGTAAATAGATCAAAGACTCTCCCAACTTATTAAACAAGCTGAACCTGAAGTTTCCCCAGAATCTATTTTGCATGAATTTGAAAATGCAGCATTCACTGCAATAAAGCCAAAAAAGAATACCTTTCCTGATGTGCATCTCAACAGATGCTTTTTCATCTCAAACTAAATATGGAAAACATTTATGTGAATTGCAGCTGCCCCACAGGTGTAACAATGATGCTGATTTTGCATCAAGTGAAAAAATTATCACTGTGCCTGCATTTGCACCTATCAAAGACTTGGACAAGGCCATAGACAGATTGATGAAAGAACTGCAGCCACACTGCTTACTTGGTTTGAAGATTATTATGTAAGCCACCCAGCTCACCAAGGAAAGGGAAGATGTCCAGCAATGTTTCCCTGAGAAATGTGGTCATTGTACAACATGGTCCTCAACAATGGAGACAGGACCAACAACCATGCAGAGGCTGCACATTGAAAGATACAGGCTGAATTGGGAATGATACATCCAACAATATGGAAAAATCATAGATGGCCTTTGTAAAGAGCATCATGGGCACGATATATATATTACAAACAATTGATGGGAGGTCACGACCCACCACAAAAATTGAAAAATATGACACAGATGAGCACATGTTCAAAATTACTACAGATTATAAAAGCAGGGACATTATAACATATCTATGAGGATTAGCAAACAATTACAGTATGGAGTAATGTTTGTGACTTAAATTTGTGTAAAATTAGTTTTATTTATTTAAATTCAAATTCAAATATATTTCCACTATTCTTTAACTCATCAGGCATAGTAACCCTCATGGTGAACTGGCCCACAGCTAAACAGCTTGAGGTGAATCATAGCATTTTGCAACTAGAGACAACCAATCACTCGGGCAGAAGATAGATTAGAACATAGAGATTTTCTGCATGTTGTGCTGAAAGAGCAGAAGCAATGGCATGAAAAAAAAGACTGGAAAATGACAGACGATGGCCTGAAAATGTTTTTAAAAGTACCAAGATGAGGCTCAAGATGCTGACAGGTTAACACCTTGTGGGCAGGTATAGTAAAAGTTTATTTCAATAGAACAGCTACTGGCATATTCTTAGAAAAAATGTTTGACTCGCCATGAAGATACAGTCTAAAGTATATTATTATTGCTTATGCAAGAAAGTTTTGCCAAGTGAAAAGTAGAGAATGACCTTGGAACCAGGGGTGGAGAGCAAATCAACAAGTAGTTATTATATAACAAACAGTAACCAGCATTGTAAAGTATGCCCAGATGCAGTGTGCAGACATGCCCACATAAGATAGCAGTTGCTGGTCTAAGGCCTAGCATTGTTGACAGAGAGGTTATAGGATGGTGGTGCCAAGCAACTGCAAATTATGGTAAGTAAAAACAAAAAAAATATTACAGCTAAACCAGGGGTGGAAGCATGTCAGAATCATCTGTATGCAGATTTGCCATATATGGCCTTATGTGCTGAAGTGTTGTTTGTCCATTAGATTGAGTCATTTTATCTTTTGTAATAGTAGTATATGTTAGCCTAACATAGGCCAGATCATCAACATAAGTATAACATAAAACTAAACTTGATAACAATAAATTATAATGTTGAAAATTCAAAGCAGCACATAGCAAAGACTTTTTTTTTTATAATTTCTTTCTTTCTTTTCATATTTTAAATAAATTGTTTGTGTACAGTAAGTCAGAATGTCATTGAATTAAACAGTTACTTATTATTTTATGCTTTTTGATTTTCAGTTTCATGCAGTGAAAAGACAGTGGATTATGACACCAGGATGCCTGAAAATACAATGGTCTACCAAGGAAGAAGCTCCAGTTTACAATGAAGACTCAGAAACCACACAGTCTGGTCATACTAGGGAAAGGAAATGCAAGTTCTTAAATGTTTGTAAACCAGATAAATTGTTCATGTTATCATAGTAGTAATTGTATGGGAAAAAAACAGAGATTGTTGAATCTTTTCTGGGGCAATTTACCAAAACCAGCCAGGACCTTATGAAATAATTCAGCCAAAGATAACTAGGCGAGTCAGCTGATTTTGGCTGACTTTTGATGAGTCATTTGATGAACAATTCTGCCTTAAACTATAGAGAGCACACACCGGAAGATGCTGGTTCACATCATCACTTCCTTTGTCTATTTTTATCACTTTGTTTTGCTGCAACAGTGTACCCTGTGTGAGCTCTGTTGTAGTGATCATATTGCATCTATGATATGCAGTCTGACACTAAATCATATTTTCCCTCTGGTGATGTGGAGGTTTTGAGTGTGCACACCTTGGACCTCTCATCATTCATCCAGTCCAACAATGATTCAGATAAGCTGTGAAATGCATGTGATCTCAACAGCAACCACAAGGAAGATGGCAAGAAGGGGTTGAGTGGAGATCAGGTCATCTGCAGCCAATCAATATGCTGGTATTTTCCCAGCTTATCAGTCCAGAAATTAATGTTCCTGGTGACACCAAACCACTTCTTTTATCAACTCTTCCCAGTGGATTTTTTTCACCACATAGCAGAGAAGACCAACCAGTACACTGTACAAATTCATGAGGCAGCAAATGTCACCATGGGTTTCATTCCATTCCATCCATCAATGATTTTTGAAGTACAAATGACAGACTGAATGTGGCAGGGGTGTCAAAGATCAAGAAATTTAATAAATTAGTATCGGAAACTCTGTGATGTGATAACATTCCAGCACCTGCCTCTGATGATTCTAACAGAGACCAGCTGTTCAAAATTAGACCACTCTTTGATATGACCATCAGAAACTTTCAGATAAAGTACCAGCCACACAAGGATATCAGCACTGATAAAGCCATAATAGCCTTTACCCCACCCTATGAAACTGACCAAGTGGGTATTGAAGGTCTGGGAAACTGCTGATGCCCACACCAGTTATATCAACTTTGATACTTATACCAAGATGAGCCAGTATGAAAGTCACCAAGGCCTAAGAGCACATGTGATGGAAAGACTGTCAGAAGATCTGAAAGGAAAACATCACCATCTCTACTACAACAACTTTTTCAGCTCTCTGGACCTATTGGAAATTTTGTTGAAGAAGAGACTGTATGCCTGCTCTGCTGATTATAAGAGATCTGCCTGCTAGCTTCCAAGGAGATAATCAAGGCCATCACATCCTGACAAGGATAAAGTGGAGAAAGAAAATGTCCATGTTTTGCTTCAGAAATGGCTGCAAAACCTCTTTTCTGTTCCCCTGTACAGGGTTGGATGCTTCAGTGCACATGTCAGTAGACTATGGCTGCAACAGTAACTAACTATTTCCTAAAAGTGAATGATTTTACTATATACTTTTTTACTTTCTGCACTATAAATTGAATTTTTCCTTTCCATTTCAATTACTGAATTTTATGCTAAGTTATTTATGTTATTTGAGTAATCCAGAGTTGAATAGTCTGGGAAGGATTAACTATAAGTGACTTTAGCAATATTTGTGGTTGGCTTAGCTGTGAAATAGAAAAAAAAAATGGACAAAATGTATTGAGTCCCACACAACCCTATAAACACACAGACATCTGCATCACAGAAATTTAAGGAACATGAATTAACTCAGACATCTACAAAGCAGCCATACTTATGGAAAGTGAATTTTAAAAGTCTATGGAAAACAAAGCTGTCTCAGTGCTACACCAAGTAGATCAAGCAACAGCAAAGAGAACTGAAGAAAACAGGGTGAAGCTAACATCAATTTTGAAAACCACCAAAGTCCACAGTCAACATCTTGAAAAGGACAGCAACCCTGGAGATTTTCAGAAACTCTTATACTTTACAGGTGATAAGATTTTAAAAGAGCAAATAAAGAATGCACCTGGGAACAGTGACATACTGATCAAAAACTACTCAGAATGAAGTGATATCTTGTTTTGCAGACTTTTATCTGTGATCACATTGTTCACAAAATTAAAAGTGTAGAAATGATGGACAGGAACTTGTTCCCAAACATCTGGAGTATGTTGAAGATCCCGTGAACATTATTTGTCACGAGTGCAAGAGATCAGTTTCTACACTTCAATGTCTAAAAACCTACTTACAACCTTCATTGAGATAAGAAAGACTGCATGAAAATAAGGAGGATATTAATGTGCAGCAAGTATCAATTTATTTGGATGTAAACACCAGCACCATTTAACTCCTGTGAAAGTGTTAAATACTGATTAAATATGACGTGTCACAAAGTAGAACAGTATACATTTAGTGATAAATACATGTAAAATTTATATTTATGTTGCTTATTTAATTGATATTTTCAATCCCTATACATTTTTTCATCCATCCATTCTTATTTTACTCATTCTTTCAATTCAATAAAATTTCTCTTGCAACTGATACCTAAAATTGTGAAGAGTAGTGTATTTTACAAGTAAGTAAATAAAATATCAAACATAAAAGTAAAAGTTTTAGTCTCATCATATAAATCCTTGTATTGTCCATATCTGGAATGTATTGCAGGTGTGATATCTTATTCGAAAAAGGATATTGATTTATCAGAAAGATTTCAGGTATTAAGCATTTGAAATAAGCTGAACAGTTAAAAATGGTATTTCTAGCAAGTTTAAATTTCAGACATCCACACACAAAGTTGGGAAATGGGTGGTAAAGTAAGCAGCCTGGTCTGCTATGTCTAATGTGAGAAGGTCTGGAAAAAAGGCAACAAATCTACTAGAACTCCCAAGGTTTCAGAGAAATTAGTTAAAAAGTATAAAACAGAATCAAGATTAATCCTCAAAAAAAAAAAGCCAAAAAATAGCAAAATGAGCAAACAGCCATATATCAACCAAAATAATTATCTCATGCAGGTCAACTACCACAAGAGGATGCACTCAGATACAGAACAGGAATTTCTTCCTTGAATAAACTTAACCAAACATGATAAAGAGCAGTGGTTCCCAGTCTTCTGAGTATTAGAAAAAGGTCCATGAGTCCCAAAAGGTTGGGAACCACTGATAGTCTAGCTACTAACAAAGTATGCATTTCAAACATTAAAAAACTTATTGATATAGATGAGCAGATGATGTTTAAATATCTTCATTAAACTTTCATAAAGCTATTAGAAATACAATTTAAATTTAAACTTTACATTTAATTATGAAATAAATGTTTGTGAGTATGCACATTAATACTTTTCTAAGCCAAATAATAAAAATTATCCTAAAACATAAGAAATTTTTTTAAATGCCACTACTTTAGATGATACTTTTTAGACTGTTTTCCCTGATACATCAAATATTAACTAGAATGAGTTTGAATTTTTATTCAAATCTGGTAAATTATAGGCTAATTTAAAATCTTATAACAGAATATTATTAGTAATAAAATAATTTACTCACTGCAATTGTCAGGTTCATCAGTGCAGTTATAACAATCACAAATGTGATCACAATATAATTCTGAACCAACTGAACAATGAACTGAAATAAAACATTTGGTTTAGATGAAAATAACCAAAATAAAAACAAGTTCTGTTTAAGACTACACAGGTACACTAAACTGTTAACCAGACAGTATCAGTTATAAGTACAATAAATACTTTTCATCTAAAATAACACTACTGCTTGGTGAATTAAACAGATACTTGCCGTATTTGAACACCCAAAGAGTTAATTCCACCCATGATTTAATATGCCTCAAATTAAAGTTAAGCACTACCAGATTTTTCTTCATACCAACCAAAATCAAAAACTTCAGCAATAAAGTATGTTCAAGGTTAAGTGAATTCATGTCTAGGCTTTCATCATATTACTTGTACTCTCTTACAAAAGATTAGTTCTTTCCATAACTTATTCCTATTTAAAAGATAATACCAGTATTATGTAACACTAAAAAAAATTGTCTAAAGAAATTATCATGGAGAAAGCAGACAATATTGTGCAAGGGATTCGAGAATCACTGAGACTAATGGATAAGTCTAGACAATTAAGACACTACAGGATACCAGGTGTTTACCTGTGTACCATTTCATCAATAGGAAACATCTCTGCACAAGGTAATCATTCAAGTTGTTTAATCATTAATGTGCACAACTTACCACAAATTGGACAACATTTTCCTCCTTCTAGCTTTTCAGTTGTCCCTTCCGGACAAACAATGTTACACGTTTCCTTTGTACACTGTAAATTGCCTGGCCTGGTACATGTACAAGTGGAACAGGAATCAACATTCGATGTCTCATTTACCTGCAATAATAAAACAGAGATGTTAACATAACTAAAGTGAAGCTGTCGTTAGTAATGTTAAGATCTGAACTGTTGATTCCATCTAATGTCTAAAAAATGGCAACGGCCACACAGAAATATCCCAAAATATAATAAATAAGTCTTTAAAATCATATCTATGTTCTAGCAAAAATCAAAGATTTATTTCTAATTAAGTTTTCTAACCTTAAATAAATACAGAACATATTTTTAAAAAAAGGATTTTTTCTTCATAAAACAGAACTGCTCACAGTTGACGACTGCTACCAGAATCAAAACAAAAGGCTTAGTAGTTCATTGTCAGACTGGTGATAAACAGTTTTTTTTTGTCTACCAATGACATTCAATTTGCTAGCACTTCAAATTATATGGAAAATGCACTAAATATTTATTCCTTTAACCCTTTGTACTTCATTTAAATGCATTAACACCCAACTACCCTTTATATCCATATTACTCAGCACAGGTTGAGCGATTAGACGTTGTGACACCTAGTACTTTCCTCCTCAATATAATCTTTGTAACAAAAAAATCTGTATCACTCCTATCCCATGTTTTGCATTACAGCCATATCTGACTAAATATAGTCAGTTCAACACAAATACTAATGCTTTGCACACCAGGTGGTATAAGATAAAACTGGCATGACAGATAGAGGGTTAATAATTTAAAAGATTAAATAATTCAATATAAATGTGTCAAAAGCACATATTGTATTTTTCAGGTTATAAGTTGAATAGGTTGATTTTCCCATTTTCCAAGCCCTCATTCACATATAAATCAAAGTGGTGTATAAGTCGATAGTACATTCGTACTTTTATACAGTAATAACTATAAAATTTCTGTCAGGTTATAAAACAGCAGTGATGGATAACATAAAAGCGAGAGATTTTTAGAAGGAAAGAGTTTTAGGCGAAAGAAAGCTGCTGCTTCAATCCATATGGCACATAGAGTTTGATATGATTTTTGCCTATCAAACAAAAGGTTGAATCATCTCGCTTTGTAACCACTGTTTACTTTTTTACTTCTCTCAGTCTACCATAATGAATCCTTCACTTTTTGCCAATCATGAGCATATTTCTCACTAACGCCATACTGCCGTTCTGCTGCCATATTTTCACCATTGTTTTTAGCAAAATTCAACACTTCCAGGTTAAAAGCTGCAGTATATGCTTTCCTTTTCTTTATAGCAGGCATTTTCAAGTAAATGTTGATAATTTTTTTTAACTTTGGTCAATCGAACCTCCCCTAACATAATGATATCTGCACCCACTAAACACTAAATAAAAGGGAGGTAACTGAATCTGAGTCAGCATGCATCCACAATCATATATAAATCTCCCCATGGTACTTAAGGGTCACATGTTTCCAGTATCATGATTTCATCCATATATAAGTCAGAGTGGAATATAAGTCAATGGTCTGGCCCTCACAGAAAAAAGTATCAACTTATACACTGAATAATACAATACACGTAGGCACATCTTCACATAAGAGATTGCTAAGATATACCAGAGAATAATGTTTCAAGTTAAACCAAATTTTCTATACTACAGGTTCTTTATTTACATGTGACAACCGTGTTATAGATAATCATAAAAATTATAAAAAATGTAATGTGCTACACACATTTTACTCTTTCCTGCTAAGAGAGTATGTTGTTATATTCAATGCTCTTCTACTGTCAAGAACAAACGATTCACTCACTACCTTACTGAGAAAGTAAATATACTAAAATAGCAGGTATTCTGAAAAGCTTAATGAAGTTTCAACAAGTCTCATGGACTCAAATTTCATTTCATAAAAATGCAATACATTTGTTATCAATGATGACTGCATCTAGAGACCTCATCCCAAACATTGTGAGCTTCATGGAGTAACAATCATGCCATGGAAGACATCCTTTTGAAGGTGGATTATGACTATTCTTGCAATATGGAATCTTGCATTACTGTCCATGAAAATAAATTGATTGCTGTGACTTTGTACAAATAGTATAATTACAGGTCTAATGAGCTCATCTAAGTAGCAGTGATCTGTAATAGTTCCATCAAAAAGAATTTGTTCAGTTTTGTGGCCATGTAACATAGCACCCCAAACTGGAACATCATCACAACTGTCTCTTTCTAACATTTTACAGTCAGCATTACATTGGTTTGGTTCCTACCAAACATGTAAATGACCATTAGAAAAGAGAACCTGCTCCAGTCTGCCAAAGTCCAACACAAATAAGTCCTAGCCAACTCCAATCTTGTCCTACTATCTGCTGGTGAAACACTGGATGTCAAGCATGTAGTTTAGATTGTAACCATTCAGACTCTGGTGGAGATATGGATCTCAGACCTGATGCAATTTGTTCTAGAAAGAATGTGTTTAAATAATTAGGCTATATCTAGCTAGATATGTGATGTAACATTCATCATGCTGATCAGTGTTGCTGTGCAATCCATAGTTTTTTGTGAACTATACCGGTCTCTACTTCTGTCTAAGATAGCTAATAACACTGTGTTAGACCACGTTCAGCAACCCATCTGTCTATTTCCAGTCCATCAATAAGTCATTACTGAAGTATTGCATTTTCAATGTCCCACATGTATCCCTGGAAGCAATAGAATTATCACATAACTCTAGCCTTGGATTAACAGAGTAGAAGGCTGATATACCTTCCGCAATAGCCAAAGCAACTGTGAACAGACACAAGAGGTTTCATAAAAAAATATCCCTATACTGTTTTTCCAGTGTATATAAACTGATTGTTTTATTAACTCTTAAGATTAGTTTACATTACATCCTGATGTAAAACCTATTAGAGATAAAATGCATTACTTGCCTTTTTTTCTGTTTACAAAGATGTAATGATAAACTCATATGTATAAAAGAAAAACAATTAACAATATTGATACATCTGTAAGTTTTTAAAAGTTAGCGGTCAGAGAATCAATGTTATTAGATAGTAGTAAAAATCTTTGACAGCCAAACAGAACTATTATTATTGATGAATATTCTTACCTATTATTAATGAAACACTTGTGGAAGTAAGATACTGTACATACTTGATTCCTCTAGTACTTAACAGCAAATAAAATTGAATTGTTTTTGACCTTTTATCAACATTACATGGAGTTACTAAATACTTAAGTTTTCTTCAATATCAAATGGTGAATATTTAAATATTTTACTGGAAATTTAAAAATATATATCACCTATTAAGACATATTTACATTTAAGGGGGTGTTGAAATGATGTAATGGTGTAGAAAATGTGTAATAGTGTCATTTACTCAATTTTAGTATCTAAAATATATACAATAAACCTACTGCAAGGCATTGCTGTGTAGATTCAACTATACATCCATCATAACATGGGTACATGGTAGTTAAATTGGTAAATCCAGGAGCATACGTCCAGCTACTTGATATCATCCCAATACTGGAGGATACTCCTATAGTAGTCATGGGGATTCCACTCGTTATAGGTGCGGAATAAGTTGAAAATGACGAGACGGCTGGAGTTACAACAGTAGAACTGAAAAAGCAAAGTTGCATTCATTTATAAAAATTAATTAGAAGCAAACACCCACCCACCCACCCCTTTTGTGTGTGTGTGTGTTACATGCATTGTTTTAAAGCTAAAACAAGCTTGAAGACAATTTTAGAATTTAAACATGATTTTATTTTTTCTTTATTCTGCACCCTGATTTTGTTTATCTTGTTATATTCAAGAATGTCCAAGCAACAAAAAACAAACCAATAAAAAGCAGAGAGAATCTTTCGCACTAAAAGCCCACCACACCAATAAAAGCTACCCTCGGTGCACAGTTACCTACCCCTGATCCTTTTTTTTTTTACTGCTCCTCTCAGGACAAACAGGTGCAATATTATTCCTACCTGTGTTTCAGATGCAACACAACTACTGTTTGTTTGTTTTTCCTTTTATCAGTCAAAAGTCTAACCCCCTTATATATAATATATTTGCATGTTACGTAGTGAAAGTACTTTGTTGAAATTCTGCGATAAAACAGCATCAATCACAGGATTAGATATCAGATGTCTTGGAATAAAAAAAAATATTTGGTTTTTGCAATGGGTTATTTGGATGACAATTTTAATTTCTGTATTTCATATTGTAAGTACACTGTGTATCTTGGTTATCTATATTTACAAAAAAGATATCTACTAATATTCGCTACTATACTGAAGGAACATGTGCGCATGTGCTGGTTCACAGATACTGGTTTAAGACATGCCGGGCGATAGTTCTAAGTACTTTCTAGATAAAAGTAACTCTTCTGTTCAAAAATAGTTTGTATTTTTTTTTTTACATTATTATTTAAAAAGCTGAAATTATTTTGTCTCATGAACTTATTGAATAAATGAGCTGGTTTTATTAGAACTTTTAATAGCAGGTAAATGTTGGTGACCTTGTATTAAAAGAACCAAATTAAGATTAAAACACCTGTTTTACGCTTTATAACATTCTTTTATTAAAACGTCATCCAAATTAAAACCTGTCATGATTTTTTTATTCTGTTGAACATTTCCTCTTAAAATGAAATTTTTAAAAACATACCATTCATCTACACATGTAATTTTTCCAAACAAACAGGAACATAGCAGGCACTTGTTGATTTCTCCATAAGAATTCACTGGATGAAAAACACCACCATGCTGAGAAAATATTAAATACATGGCATCAAGTCCATAAGTAGTAGCAATGATCTTCTATACATGTGTTACAATAAAATATTATAAACTGTTAATAAAAAGAAAAATTTTCAAGAATATAACCTTTGTTACCTTTTTTTTTTTTAAAGGGTTGTTTTATTTTTCTCAGTTATTTTTTTAAATCTTTATAATATTTCAAACTTCAGTAATTTAAATTAAATTCTCACACTTTACTTTGCAGGTGAGAAGTAAGAATGACATGATATTTGTTAAACATCTCACTTTAATTTTTCTGAAGACAGAATCTTGATTATCCAAACATTTTGATTTTCTGAACATATCCTCCCCTCTGGTCCCAAATAGTTAAGATAATCAAGGTTCTACTGTATTTGCAGATAATAAAATTTGTTTCTACCCATTTTGCTGTGAATGAATAACATTGTAGAGAAATAGCTAGGGAACTTACTACATATCGCTTCTCATTATGTATGCACTCGTTGCAGCTCTTGTACTTGACACAGTAGAGCCTGTTTACATATTCTGACTGAAGGCTTTCAAATTTGTATCCTGAGGGGCACACACAACCATTATTCACTAAAGTGGTGTTTAGAGAAGCTCTTGCATAAAAATCTTCACAAAGTACTGTCCTTCCAACTTCACATGGTATATCACACAAAACTGTCTGGTCACAAAGCAGAGGAGCTACACAAACAAAAACAAACATACATTTGGCAAAACAGTTAATACAAAATTAAAATTAGAATTATATTTTAACCATACTTTTTGGTGAAGACTAAGTGCAGCTTGTTTTTAAAAAACAGAAATACAAATAAAGATTTCAAAGTTTAATTCAAGTAAAAATTAATAACGATTTAAAAAGATACAATTATAATTTAACTTCCTTTTAAAGGGCCTTCTTTTTTAAAATTTAAATGTAAATAGTGATTCTAGATAAAAACTAAACAAATGTTTAAGATATTGTAAATGTTAGAAAATGCATAAAATAATTCTAATTTGCTAATTCATTTAATAGCATTTTTAATAAAAAATTTTAAAATTATATTTAAGAAATGCTGCTATTTGTTTTTTCTTTGAGATATCTAGGTATCTGCAGCCTGTTTTAGCTGGTCTCATTGACTTCAGGAGAAACCATTCTAATTAATAATCTATTAAATAACAGAAAAGTGATATGTTGTTTTGTAAAAAGGCTTATCTCCTTTCAAACTCACTGGTGACTTCTGGCTCACAGCTGCAGCAACCATCTAAACCATATCTGAGTTTTGTGTTCTACAATGTACAAAAATATATATCTCTCTCTCACACACATACACACAAAAAATGCTGAAAAACAGAAAACAAAATGCACTCTAAATTGGAAACTGGTAAAAATATCATATATAAAAATGCAAAGAACCAAAACAGATGTAGTATAGTATAGGAAAATTTTTTCTGCCAAAATGTTTTGTCATCCAGTTATGGATGACTTTCTTTGTAAGAAGACTCAATTAAGAAATATTTGCTAATGCAAATATTTTTCACTAGTAGCAACTCACGCTGATAATTTATTTCAACTTCTCCCAATTGTTTTTTTTTTTTAAATATTTTAGATATTTTAAAATTGTGGCCTTTATTTTTTCCAATTTTAAAAAACCTAAAATGTATTTTAATATCTGTTTATTAAAAAGTTTTAATAATTTTTAAAAATTATAGATCCTTTTAAAAATGTACCTAAAAGACCATCGAATAGATTGGAATTCTCACAGTTTTCAAGTTAAATCTAAGCACTGCTAAAAATTACTCCAATTTATAAAATTTGTTTTTATCAGGGATCTGTTAAATTACAAAGGTATGTGAAGGAAAACCAGTATAAAAAGTTATTAAAAAGTGCTACTTATAACAAAGGTGAGTTTTAACTTAAATAACATCAGCACTTTGCAACGACTTCTGAAAATTTTCATTATGTAACAACTTCCTAGGAAGAGAGGCCATTCTAATAAAAATGCTTAAAGCTATTTTGTCCCCAAAATTTGTACTTACATACTTAAAATTAATCCAGCATATGAAATAAAATATGCAATTTAATTCTTAATTTTTCAGTTACCCAAACATTCAAGTTTGTTTTTTTAACAGAAACTTTATAACATTACCTAAGTGTTTGAAAATAGATGTAACAAGATGTCCAGAAAAAATAAACAAGCCAAACACATGCTACTTTCTAAATGTAATAAAAAACATGAAAAAAATTGTTTTTAGTAATTAGTACAAAGAAAGAACTAATACAAGCTATTTGCTGTGTACTCTACTTTTAGGCTTATTTAGTAAAGATTCATTTTTTTAAATTAAGATTTTTCCATTCTTTGCATATTAGTATATTCACTATACTGTAGTTTTAGTTATTTACAGACAGTTAAGCATCTCTTACCTTGTATGATTTCCAAAATTAAAATCCACATTGGATCCTAATTTTGGAAATCAGTTTGTCTAAATTCCAGAAAACATCTTAGTCCACATTATTTGCAACTAGTTATAAACTGTAAGAAGCTTTTAATAAAATTAATCTGAAATTAAAATGTAACCAATATATATAAAGAGAATCATAAAATATTATACATACTGGTGGACAACTTGTACAATGGTCTGAATTAGGTGCGCAATTTTTCTTTCCATTCAAACAAATGCAAGTGAAAGTAACATTGTTGAAGCAGCGAATTTCTGTTGTAACAGATTTTTCTTCACATAGAGGTGGTGTTACTGATTGTGTAGTGGAAGAAATAGCAGATGTTCTTGATGGTGTTGTTGAGCAAACATCACCTAGAGTCAGGATGGAGTTGTTGTAACAGGTATATTTAATACAATCTTCTACCCAAGTATCACCAGGCTGCAAGTAAACCAAATAATTTTTTATAAATGCATGAACATAATTTGGCTGAAAAGCTGTACAACTTTGCCAAAAGTTGCTTTGTTGTTGCTGATTTAAGCAATTAATAGCTGCAAAATTCAAAATCTAAAAAATTTTTAAGCTATATATCAATTATGAAAGGGAAAAGTACAAGAAATCCACTGCTATGTTTACTAGTAATTGTTAATTCTAAATGCTGGCTGGATGCACAAAATTTTTTAAATAGAGTTTTCAAACTAACATATGGATAAGGAATAAGCAAAAGCTGATTTATCCAGGTGCCATTAAGAAAGAACAAATTAAAAATTAAAATTGCTAAGCACTCAGATATAACTCTTCTAAAGTGGCACATAAAGTGTATGCAAGCTGAATCTTTTAGAGTTAGCTCCCTTAAATGCAATCTAGCTAAACAGATCTGGATATATATATAGTGGATAGGTATGATTGCTCTGTTTAAACAAACCTTTATGCAATTTATGTTTAATAGCCTTTTTTGGCCCAAGATAGCAGTTATTTCAGAGATGGTGAAATTTAAGACAAAAATGTAATACCCAAACAGAAGTTAGGGGAAAATGTTTTTCTGAATGACAGTGTCTTCCATTAATCACACCTTAAACAAGCTGTAAGTTTTACTCTAGTTTATGTTATCTGTATACTGCAAAACTCACAAAATAAAAAAAAAAGCTGATCAGATTGAAGTTTTATTTTGTTACAGTGGGGTTTTGTTATATCAAAGTCAAAAAATGTAACAATTAAAGTCACAGACAGTAGTAACAATTTGTTAGACAAAATTTAATTAAATTCTGTTTATTATAAAGATGTTTTATCCAAATAAGAGAAAACAGAAGATTTATATATATAAATACACACACACACACACACACACTTTAACAACATGCAAACATAAATACCTTTTTAATTTCTGAATTGTAAGAACAAAGACAGGATGCTGGATTAACACAATGGGTACCATTATGAACCAGTGGTGGTTGACAGCCACAACCACTGTTGCAAACAAAGGAATCAGTGGTTGCCTGGCAAGCAGGGTCGATGTAATGACATGATGCACACTCACTTAAACACTCTACATATTTCATTGGTTCAGTGCACACTGCAAAATAAAAAAAATGTTAGCAAAATAAGTTTTATTTCCACCAGTAAAATAGAAACAAAGTATATCATTCTGGACTTTTTTATTTAAAATGCTACTTCAAGCAATAACAATTAGAAATAAGGACATTTTTAATCAAACATGCTATCAGTTAATCACTGTGATGCTAGTTCACTAATTCATTATTTTAAAATGATTTTAATTCCAATAATGCAAATAGCATAAAAAAATGATGTCTTTAGTAATCAATAACAATTTTAAAAGAAGTTTTAAAATCACTATTAGATGAATCATACATGTTTCTATTTATCTAAGTTAAAGCATTGGTTAGACCTTATTGGAATGTGCAGTATAATTCTGGTGTTCTGTTTTTAGCTTGTTAAAAATGTTGACAGGCTAGAAGAGGTGCAAAGTCATTTTATCAGAATAATTTGAAAAATCAAAAGATCCTGGTTATTTTGAACATTTAAAATATTTAATTTTCTAGTCTTGCATATTGGAGATTACAGAAAGATTTAACTGAAACACTGAAAATTTTAGGTATGAAATTTGTTGTTGTTTTTTAACCTTTTTTTTTTTTTTGGTTCTTTCAGGGTTTAGGGCTACAAAGGTTCATTATTAGGGACTTTATAAACATGGTAAGCTCGGCTTCCCTAAGTGGATTTTCAATCTTAGAGTGGAATACTTTGCCTATCAAAACTCTGCAATGTACCACTATTAATTCAAGAGCTTAATATAATTTGAAAAATGTTTGCGTCTGTATAAATTAAGCCAAATTAGCTTTTGTTTTAAACACAACTCTCATTTAACATTTGTAATTTACTAATTTAGCTTCTCAAGTTGGTCAATAACAAATAATTTGCAGTGTGTGTGTGTATGATTTTAGTCAACAGTTTTGTATACAGGCTAAAGTAGTTACATATTTAGAAAGTATTTTAAAAGTTCAATACTTTTTTTTACTGTATTCAAATTGAAACAAGTAGAAAATTGGAGAATTTAATATTTATAGTCTTTTGTGAAGTTTAAAGAATAAACTTACATTTTTCTGTAGTCAAAGTAAAGTTTCTTGTGGAAAAACCACGAACTGTCACAGGTGTTGCTGAAATTAAGAGATTAAAAGTTAAATGAGAATAAAATTCATCTTGGCCAATACACAGTAAAATATAATGTTAAACAGCTGCAAAGTTGCAGTCGGAAATATACTGAACAGAGAGAGTAGTTTTGCTAAGAGTCAGGCACTACAAATAGTGATGTAACTTTCTCTCAAATGATCACTCAGAACATGTTGCAAAAGTTAAGTAGACAGGCATCTAGTTTAAGAATAAAGTGCATGAACCCATGCCAGGATTAAAATCAAAAGACAAGAGTAAAAACCCTATTCTATGTCCTTAGGTATAAAATTAAATCTCCTATTAAGAGAAATTCAACAGTTTTGGATATTTATCAAACCCTTAAAACCATAAATCTCGCCATCATTACAGGTTACAGGAGATCAGTGGTAGTGGTTTTACAAATATTGCTGCTAAGAAAGAACTACAGCAATATTCAGACAATACACATCCCCACAAATCCTTTGGTAACAAGCATACAAAAATAAAATTTCAAAAATATCTTGACACACACCATCGATGATTTATTCACACGAATGCAGAATTTTGAATGACAATAAAGTCACTGGTCCTTGACCAGAAAAGCACACGTTTGAATTAAACTCTTGGCCAAAAGGATTAACAGGTTTGGTTGTACCGTTGAATGCTGTCAGTATGGCTGTTTGCCCGCAAGTAACAGCGTTTTAACCGAAAGTTGGCATTGATTTATCCTGTTTTCAGTGGAGAATTGTGGTTTTCCATACTATTAGTGGTTTCTCCCCCCACCTTTTTTTTTGGTTGTTCAGTTTATTTGAGAAATTCTTTCTACCACCAGTTTTCTATGTCAAGGTTTACAAAAATAAATAAAATTGAAAGAAAAGACAGAGTAATTTTGAAAATGCCTGAAAATAGCAAGGACTCTGGTAGGAGACGACATGCAACACTATAAAAAAACCTCTAGTCGGGGGAAAAGAATGGCAAACATGTTGCTGAAGAGTCCCCATTTTAGATGGTATACAAATTCCATGCAAACAAATCTTTCTAATGCATCTAATAGACACAAATCTCTAAATGTGAACATTGCAATTTGTAAATTTTCTTAATCCAAGACTGAAAATTAAAATACTTTTGAAAAATACTTACTAAGTAAAACACATTGACAGCATTCACCATCCCTCACTAATAAAGTCTCACCCTGTAAAAATAAAAGGTAAACTAATACATGTATATGCATGTGCATGTTGTTTTTTTTAATTACCAATCAATGATTAGTTTTGTAAGAGTATTATGCAAACTTAAAATAACTTAATTTTGTGCAAATGGGATGTACTTCATAAATGACAGGCTAAGCAAGGAAAGGGCACTTGCATCTAAAACAGCTACCTATGCTTCCCCAACTGTTGAGTCACCTAGCTAGGCCCAAATAGAAAATCAAATTTCTTTATACAGAGACACATATGGCCCTTATTCTCTTTCGCATATTTGCATCCTTCACCTTATCAAATGTTTCATCCTAGACCTCAATTAGAGTTTCAAAATTGCCCATTATACTGTGAGGGTATCTGCTCTAAATGTCCATCTAGATGTTACTCAAAATTATATAAGGGTACAAGCTACAAGAGAACTTTAATCAGGGAAAGTCCTAGCCTTTGTTCTGGGTGCTGATTGATCAATACTAATACACAATTAAATTTAAAATCAACAGAGGGTCGTAAACTGTATCTTGTAATAGGATTACGAAACAAAAATACTTTTCTTAACAAGTCAGATGACAATAATTTTCAAATTTTCAAAAATAAGCAAACTCATTAATTGGTGAACTAGTAATAGTTAACTTTGTCTTCTTGCAATGTCATTATGAATGAATAATTTTGAGTTAATTCCTTTAGATTAAGAATTAATAAAAAAATTTTGCTGGTAATCTCAATTGTGTAACTAATATAGAACTTTTCCATTCTTGAAAATTAGCTAGTAGGATATGAAGCATATCAGAGTGTTACAGGGCTAATCATTACAATAGAAACTGTTCAGTGGCTTGCTTTAGACCTTATTTAGTAGCAACTTTAGATGCCATGGTCCAAAATTCACATTTATGGCAACATATAAGCTTGCTAAAGATAAAAAGTAAAATTTTTCACTTCATAATGTAGAACTAGTGTTTAGAACTCTATTTTGTTAATATCCAGAATAATTCACATTTCTGTCAAAATTAACCAGTTTTATAATCTGGAACAAAATTAATTTACTAAATCATAATAAGTAGGTGTATATGATGTATAATCAAAAACCATCAAGATATAAAATTATTAATTTTAAATAATGTAGTAATTCAGTTTCATGAATGCTTGAATATCTTCCACCAAAATGAAGAGATTTTAAACTTTGTTAAAACAAAATGTCTGCACTTACCTGATTTGAACAAATTTTGTTGCAAGCTGACATTAAATGGAAATAACCATCTATACAAGTTTTGTTATAACATTCATTAAAAATGAAAGTTTCTCCAGCAATACATGGTGTTGGTGTACTCATTGGAAATGTGGTAAGAGTGGTAGACATTTCTGCAATAATAATAATAATTAAAAACACATAAAAACTGTTTGATTCTATTAAATGCACAGTACACACATAACACACAGCAATTCTGCAAGTCTGTTAAACATCACAGAACCATTACAGGAAATGCTTCACACACAAAATTTAGAAAGAGAAAATAAACTTCTCATAATATTTTAACAAAGTTTTTAAATTAACTGTTTTTGTTGATTGTGTGTGTGTGTGTGTGTGTGGTGTGTGTGTGTGTGCGCGCGCGCTCGCGCACGTGTGCGTATGTGTGCACACACATGCATGAATACAGGTATGCGTGAAAATAGTTTTAGAACCTACCTGCAGGTACACATTCACAGCATTCTTCATCATTTTCATGCAAGAATAATACTAAATTCTGCAATATAAACAAGTTTTGTTTGAAAAATTTTACTGTATTAATTCATTTAGTGATTTGAAGTATGCCATCCTTACTATGTAATAAACAGCATAAATAAATAATATTGGATTTATAAAATAGCTAACAACTGTCAAAAAAATATTATGTTACAAAATTATCAGTATGTTTGCTCTTATTTTGTTGTTTTTTTCCCTGAGTAGAAAAAAAAATTAATTTTAAACTGGAATTTTATGCCTTTACATTCTGTTCTGGCCTACTAAAGTGACTGATCGTTTTCAATCTCTTCAGCTGATTAAAAATTTCACAGTTGATTAGTATAGCAATATGGTCAGCAGTCTTCTAGAATCTTGTTAATGAACCCTGCATCTAGCACTGTAAATTTGTTACCAGTGATAAAAAATATGAATGTTAAAATATTGTTAAATAACTATACATGTAGTGTATGTCAACAAATTTAAAAATCAGTGTATTTTTCAGATATTCTAAAATTTTCTGAAATGTTCTGAAACTAAATAGATACTGTATTTCCCAAAAGTTACATAGTTATCAAAACTCCAAAGCTTTAAAGACTCCTTAATTATTATTTCATAATAAAAAATAAAGAAAAATAACTAAAAAAGGAGTAAATGAAAGTAAAATGGGTTAAGTAATATTTTAATGTAAATGCATGAGACAATGTTCTCATTCTGTAAATCTGAGCCAGAATGCCTAAGTAATCTCCACTTTGCTACCATGCTCTAGTACAGATAAACTATAATTTTGAATTTAGTTTTTAATTTTAAAAAATTTTAGCTAGTAAAAATATTTCATATTGCCAAAGGAGGCAATCTTGGCAAAGAAAGTCCTTCCACATTCAAGACATTTTATATCTGTTAGGCCCAGAGCAATGCATATCTACTTGATCACACTACTTGGCACCAATCACAAAGTTGCATAAAATGAGTTTTTTCCCTACCATGTTCTCCATTTATGTGGAGTGTGTGCATTACATATCACTCATTATCTTAGCATTCTTTAGTCTTGTGTAGTTTTGAAATTTACCTGCTGTGAATAGTGATTTTCCAAATAAAAGCAAATCTTGCTGCATTCTGCTTCCAATAAAAACTGGCTCAGATATTGAACTAAAAATTTTATTAAACTAATCAATTAAAAATTAAAGAATTTTAATAGTAAAAATACACATTTTAAAGGAACTTTTGCTGGTAAATAAATCCTTTTCAATTATCAAAATTCCAAATTTTATTTTCCAGAACTTTTTAAGGAATTAGATTCAACAGTTTATTTAGTTTTGTTGGATGTTCAGTCATAATCATAAGTAAGCCCTGTTTGCTCACTAATTAAAGGTTGCTACATATTCAACAAATATATGATTCTATAGAAATGATGTTCAAACTAATTTTATAGTGCTGCTGCAATTTCAATGATTTTAATTATCTAACCTGCTATTTAAAAAAAAAGAAATGCAAACTCACCTCTCCACATGATCTAATTGGACAGGTCTTATTACAGTAAGTAATTCCTTTCTTACACTGGCATTCATGGCAACCATCTTTCCATGTTTCCTCTGACTGGAAAAAAAAAAAAGAAAATATTCTTTTTTTCTCAAGTAAACATTTTGAATGTTTACTTTCATGATATATCTGTTTTTTAAAACTGAATATGAACTATTACAATAAATTAATTACTAAATATCACTATGCGCTACTTTTTTTGTCAAAACTATAAAATTGTAAAAAAACAACAAAAAAACAAACTTTTGACTGCAAAAAAGGGGTTACTTATTGAAATAAAAACTCAAATTATGTCTATTAACATATTTTTTTTCATGCTCAAAAACAATATATACAAATGATATTAAAGAGAATGTTAACATCATTCTATAAAAGTACAATGAAAATAAAAATTCAAATTTATATAATTTTAAAGCAGCAGAAAATAAACACTGTGGGGTTAATCGTAACAATGTCAATGTGCACACAAACTTGTTCCTGCAAACTAACAATAAGATATTCTCTCTCTTCTCCATTCAGTTACAATTGTATAGTGAATTCCAAGTACCTTAAACTCAGTTCCATTATGAAGGCAAGTACAGTTGGCTTCATCAGAACCATCCAAACAATTACTAACACTGTTACACCTCAAAGTGTCAGTAAAGCAGGTGGTACATTCATCACAAGACCACCACCCAGCTGGACACTTTGCACAAGGTTTCGAGGTGCTTGGTGCTGGAGATGTTGCTGAAAAGTTTAGAGACAGTAATTCAGGATTTTCTCATAGTCTACTCACCAAATTAAAAAAAAAAAAAAATGTAAACTGCAGATTGAAAGAATAAAAATTAACTGTTAACCCAAAAAAAGTAATTCTTCTATGCAAGCTTGTTATCCTCAGTTAGTCAACAATGTGTGTTATGTTTTAAAAACAGAAACAAGTAACATTCGGCTTTTACACTAAAGCGAGTGCAGTGAAATTTGGGTTTTTAAAATTTTTTTTTCCAAAATAGTTTTAAAAGAAACCTACTTATCTTGACGCATTCACAACAGCTTCCAGGTTCTTCAATTTTCTCATAACCCTGTAAATGAAATAGCAACAGCATCATACATCTCAGTGCTCCCAAGCAATTCAGGTTTGTTTTTTGGCAATACATTTTTTACCATAACGCTTGGCAATCAGAAAGGTAAATTATTTCAAAATAAAACTCCCTTAAAGGCCCTAAAAATTATTCAAAATTCAAATAATGAAAATTATAGAGAGAAACAGAGGTAGAAGTTTAATGGGATTTTTTTATTTTTGTTTTTTTTTTTCTTCAATTCTATATTTTCCTATTCTGTTCCAGGTAATGGCTTAAGCTGAACTCAAAATATTAAAAAAATTTTTTTCAAAAAAAAAAGCTAAAACTAAACTGCTATATCTGCTGTAACTTATAAGAACTATATTCATTTAACTGTTGAAAATGATTTTCTTCCTTCTTTCTGAAGAAATAGCTAAAAGCAGAGCGCTTTATCAGTCCTCTAAATGATCATTTGCTTGTCATTTAAAAAAATATTAACCACCCATTCTTACCGGAACACAAGCAGTGATAGTACACTTTTTAATGCAATCCAGTGTACAGTTGTAGCTGTACACACATTCTTCGTCACACTGTAAACCTTCTTTGACAAAAGGCTTGTGTATCTGGAGAAAGAATTTCTCAAAATCAGTGAAAAGAAAGAAAGATACCTCAATCCATTTTATCAACAGGAAAATACAATGATCTCAAACGATATTCTGAGTGCACCACCATCAGCACACTCGGTATATTAGAGTACATGCCATTCTAGAAAAGCAAATCAAAATACTTCTTGTCCATAGGCTGAAAATTATTTTGACAGTGCAAACAATGTTATAACAGAAAAGATATTTTAGCTAAATAAACAGAAGGATTAACTAGATGTTCATCCGTACCGATTTCCTGTAAAACAGGTAGCTCTGGTGTTCATATTTGGCCCATATGCGGTAGCATTCAAAACCACTTATTTCAGTTATGGCTTTCTGTTTATCTTCTACACTGCCATGCAATATTATAACATAAATTTGACAAGAAAATCGTGTTGTTGTTTTTTTCTTGTGTCACATGCAACACCAGAAACAAAAGAATCTTCTGAAAGCAGCAGCAAGAATAAGTTATGGAAAAAATTCTATATTTAAGCTAAGTTGTTCCAGATCATTTTTTTTTTCCATCATACATATCTAAGTTTATTATATTTATTCACAGACACAGGTTGGCACCACATGTGATAGATTATTAATTCAAAAGAATGTTGTGTTGCAAAAAAAAATTTTAATAAGAAAGCATAAACACATTAAAATAAAACAATAGCAATATATTTTAGCTGTAGGATTCCGAATATACTAGAAAATTTCCCTATACCATTTTTATTTTTTCATTTTTCTCAGAACAAGTCATCTTTGTTGAGTGATTAAAGGTGCATAAATAACACACGACTCTGTACTATTGGTTTAAAGCTATTGAAACAGTTTTTTTTTTAAATTTTTTTTTCAATTTTTAAAGCAAAAGGTCATACATAATTAAGCAATTTTGGGTTCACCTTAATCCTGTTACTAAAATAAATAAGCCATACTTCAAAATCTAGCAAGGATTATTTTTTTCATGTTTTTGTGCATATAACGTGCTTATATTGGAATAAAATTGTACATATATACACAGGCACATACACTTATATCAGAACGAGTTTCAAAGTAACAGGAACTACTGGAGATCATTTGATTTAGACTAACCAGGGTTTTTCTTTATTATTTATATTTAACAAGCCAACAAAAAAGGGTTCAATTTATAAAATAGAGAAAACTGCAAATAATTACAGTAGAAAAAACTAAAACAAGATCGATTTTTAGCCAATTCCAGATTATCATAATAGCCTTGGTGTTATATATGAATAAAATTTTCACATTTTTACCTCATAAGTGTGTTCTAATTCGTCAACGCAGGTACATTCACTTTTTGGGACACATAAACCAGTATTGTTATATACCATGTCCTTGGGACACTGGCAGCAAAACCCTTTAGAGAAAACAAAAAGATGCTCATTAGAGACAAGCACATTGCAATGCATACATACATATAAAATAACACCTAGAATTCATGAGTGAGCAAAAGTTTCACTATGACACTACTGCTGCCCTTTGCTAGAATTTTAGCAAATAAAAAAGAAAATTGACACTTATCGTTCCAGGAGTTCCTCGAGGAGAAAATATCAATTATGCTTTTTGATTTAAAAAAAAATACCCTTAAAAAATACAGAAATATGAAAATGACGACAAAAAATAGAATTTATAGTTAGAAAATATTAATTATGAATTATCACATAATCTTCCTTTCCTTTCCTTTTTTGCCATAGTTAACAGTGACATCAAATTTTGTTTATGGAAGCAAATTTTTATTAAATAATGGGATGCAGACAGCTCTGCTCAGGCATGAAGAAAAGTAAGAAATATTACACATACAAAGCGCATACTCAAACAAAAATAAGAACCTAGGAGATGCACATGTTATTAACCCAATCTAAAACAAACACCCTTTGAGTTCATTATCATAATGTAACAGATAAAGTGTGATTACACCATGGTATCCCCTCAAGGAATTTGAACTCAGAATGTTGTCCTGAAAACCACACAGTCATCTGAGATTTAGATCAAGATAATTTTTACAATTTCATTGAAGTAATTATGAAAGAAATAAGAAAGTTCTCACTGTACTTTTTGACACTAACTCTACTTTCAAGAAAGTTTCAACAAAAGCTTTAAAGAAGTCCCCCAAATTTTTTTTTCTTTTTTTAAATTTTAAATGATTAACATGATTCAGAAATCTAAAATTATTTAGCAGAATAATAAATGGTAAATTGCTTTACTACTAAACTAAAAGAATTTTCATGAGAAACAGCATACAACGGTTCACACAAAGTGAAAAATGCAGTTGTTTTATAAGAAATGTTTAGTTTACCAAATTTGAAATTTATAATTAAAAAAAGGTGATGAAAAATTTCTAGAATCTGAATAATCAACAATATACATACAGATTACTGCAAGAGTAGGAATAGTTTCGCTAAACGAGGAAACCCATTCAAAAAAATTACAGTCACATTGCTTTAAAATTTACAGTTTCTTTTTGTCTGAATTTTTAGCATTGCACATATTACCAATTTCATCCACAGAAGATGAGTCCAAAACGCAAGTAGTGCCTGCCAACACATCAGAGCAAGTCTGTGTGCACTGACACTCATTATAGATTTCACCAGGTGTTTCACATGGTTTTGTCGTCACTAGTCTTGGCGTTGTTGTTGTTGTTTTCAGTGAAGAGCCCTGTGTCGCGGTCCCATTTTCTATCAAAGACATTATAAACACCATAAATCATATACTGTATCAAAAAAAAAAAAAAGAAAAATCAACGAGTTCACGACAGAGAAAATTTTAAACATCCCATCTTGTTTCAGTTTGTATTTTACAAAATAGCCAAAGCATTTTTTTAAAATAAAAAAATTTAAAAAAAAAAAACAGTCAAAAACAAGAAATTTGTGTTAAAGAAAAACAAAATTCTGTGTGGTTTAAAAGAACACAAAAAGTGCGTTCACTGACTTTAGCAAAATTTTTAGATAAGAAATTCCTACTAGATTTCCTTGGTGCGTGGATTCGATTTGTGGAGAAGAGTCGCTACTTCTAAGTATCTTGTCAGTTAAAACTGCTTCAGGCATGTATACAGTTTCTGTTCAAGAAAAGTTGATTGTCAGTGCGGCAACTCTAACGAAGCTACCTCCATCTCCCTGAGATAATTAACTCAGTCTTTTAGGGTGGTGGTCGCATTCTCTTTTAAAAAACTTAAAGAGCTCCTACTCAGAGCCATCCCTTTTATTTCTATTTTTTTTAATTGTGTTTATACCTTATTTATTACTCTTGATTTTAAAATTTGACTTCTTTTAGGAAATGGCTACTACCGTGTCTGCTAATGATGTATTCCAATGAGTTTTCCTGACATTTTGTCCAAAAAAGAAAAAAAAATATCTTCATTTTCCCAGACCATCTTTCATTTCCCTAACTCTCCAAGTCACTATGAACTATGTAACGATACCCCGTTATTTACACTTAATTTTATATTAAACTACAACAGCGGAGAAAAAAAAGAAAAAAAAACATATTTAACTTAAAACTAAAATATTTTCATTAATTATATTTTTTGAAAATATCATTACTATATTTTGTGCCAAACAGATTCTTTTTATTTAATAAAAGTATCTTTTAAATTAAATTATAATCCAAATACTGTCACATTCTAAGGCAATCACGTCCTAGAAAGCTGGTAATAACTGCAAACCATCTACCGACTCAACATCAGTTATGTCAAGCAACATCATCAACACAGAAATTGTTTATATTTTTAAGAGTGAGTATATATATCACAGAACAATAAAATTAAATTTGTTTACTATATAATCCAAATATTTTTTCTCTGTATTCTGCTATCACTGTACATATTTATCACTTCTTCCACAATGTGATAATGTAAAATTAATTTCTATAAAAAATTATTTCCTGAATAACAGGGTAAAAAATAATCTTGATAGACGACTGGCATGACTGACCAAAAAGATGTACTGAAATGGTATACGCGAAGTAGCTGCATTCTGTAGGTTATTCAAAAAAGACAAGAGAGCTAAAAAATTCTAAATGATTTAATGGGAAAATAAACAAAAATCAGACCTATGAAAATGCTGAAGGTTCGTTCAAGTATAGTAGTAACGCCAGTTTCATAAGACAAGGTGGTTGTAACTGGAATACAAAGTGGACAACAACTTCCTACTGGTGTCTGGAGCAGAAAACCCTAAAAAAAATTAATGTTTTTTTTTTTTAAGTTTTTTTTTTTGTAGAAATCAAATCCAGTAATTTTAAATAAATCTGTCAAAAATAAACCATATCTGGGATACCTTTATTTTCTAGATACTTTCTAAAATCTGGATTAACAACATAAGAGCACAACTGTTCAATTTTCTTAAATGTCCAATGTTTTTTACTGTAAAATAACATGATTATCTGTTATACAATGATTACTATCAATAACATTTGAGCAGAGCTAGACAAAAAAGCAACTGCTTGGACTAAAGATGACCCAAATCCTCTCACACACAGATGGTTTGAATGAAAATATATGGTTCTCATCTGTAACATCAGAAGTGATTAGTTGCTCAAAGCCAGATTTGTATGATGAGAACACTATTATACATACAGTGTGTTTCTATAATGGAAGTCAGGTCAGTTACAATGCGATATTGACTCCGGCAAGTTTTTAAAAATATCTATGAATGAAAAGCGTGAGATCGAACAAATTATTCTAACAAATGTTCAGGCTTTTTTGGTGCATTTGATAGTTTTGAAACTGTCAACTTTCAAAAGAGATCACTTTTTTGTTTTCATTACCCATGTGTTACTGGTAAAATGCTTTGTACACAGTGGGATCCTTCAAAAACAGCAGCACAAATAAGTTTGGCAAACAAATGTAATGCTGCAAATGACGAGTGCCAAATGCTAATTCCTAGCATTTTAATGTCCACCAAACACCATCATACAAGTTTAGCAGTAAGAATAATTATGTCCAGGCACTCAGTGGGCAGACACTAATGCACAAGGTCAACCATGGTTTGCAGCATCTTCACAGATGATTGAAGCCAGAGAAACAAAAAATCAGTAGCAGACCATTGTCAAAGTTTTTCAGAATGAGATATCCATTGAAGATATCTTTGTTATAGTCAGACTCTTGTTTCAGCAACAATGCTTAGAAAGACAACACAGGCTCTGAATGGAGGAAATCTGGGGTATTGAGGATGCCATGATGCCATCTTTTTTTCTAATGAATCCCTATTTAATATTGAGTGCTGCATATGAGCATCAAAATTCATGGGCAACAGCATACCAATTAGCAGTGGTGGTTTAATAGCATGGATGTCCATCAATTCCACATTCTGATCCCAGCTTGTAAACACAAAGGGCAATATTAATGCTAAAATTACATAGACTAACACCCTGCAACCTACACTACTCTCTTTGGTTAGAAACCTCATTTTTTCAGCATGAAAGTGTGCGATCCATGTAGCTAAAGTGGCAGTGATCTTTTTAAAGCAACATTCAAGTATCAATATCCCACAAGCACCTGAATTCCACTAAACAGCAGTTACACAGAGAGATCAGTCTAGACTGCATCAAACTACTATATTTCTTTTTTTAAAACTGTAATGAAATGAACACATACCTCTGGACAGTTTAAAACTCCACATTTACTTTGACAATGAACAGTGTTGTTTACACAAATGCAGGTGCCACAACCTCTTTCCCAAGATTCATATGCCTAAAAAATAAAAATTAAATTAAATTTTAATCAAAAAATAAAATCAAATAAAAAAAACAACTTAATTCATCATCAATTAAACAAACCTAAGAGAAGAAAAAAAAAAATTATTATTATTTAACCAGACTCATTTTCTTCTTTTTAAATTTTTTCTTTTGCTTCCTGGAGTTGTGCTTGTTTGGTTTGATAATGGACTAGGGTTAGTCTGAAACACCGTTTGTTTGTTTGTTTTAATATTCTTTTTACCACAATTTTGGTTCTCTTTTTTCTTGTTAAAATGTAGACTTTTTAATGCACATATGTACACATAAACATGTGCATGGCTGCAAGAAAAGATTAAAAATAAACTGTATTTTGTATAATTACTGTACAAGACAAAATCTGTATAGAGAAAAAAAGTTTGCTACTCTGAAGGACAAATCAACATATTCAAACTAGAGTAAAGCTTGGATGATGCATTCGCTATGCAAAAACAGTCATTATAATCTACTTGATCTAAAAAAAGCTTCAACTTATAAAAAACTAAAGATACTGAGTTTCAAAATAATTTTTGTAGTCAATTTAAATTAGGTAGCAGTATTCAATTCAGAAATGGATCCTCAGAGTTTAAAAGCTGAGATTTCTTTTAAAAAATTGCTGTAAAATATATAATGGTAGAATCTATGTGTATGACCACTGTTTAATTGATAAAGGTACCAGATATTAAGAAAAGTAATGTGCTAGCATTTTTCTTTATTAGATTACTCTTATTTGCATTAGGCAGTTTACAACTATATTACACTCCCAATTATCCGTAGTGCAACATAGTTTATAAAATTCTCATCATATAATTTGTTTGTTGTTAGTAATTATAAACATATTATAAAGTAATCACAATTATATTCCAACATTCCACCTACCTAACAGTGTTAATTATATTACTGTGGGAAATGAGAAATCTTCATCTTCTTTAAAGGCACACTAACTGCATGGCATCATTAGAAACAGTGCTTTCATATTTTGAACAATTTGAGAGTACTTTGTAAAGCAATATTCTGCTAATCCAAAAGCTTTGCTAATTTGGCAAATTTATTTAATTTTTATTTTTTTTTTTTTACAAACAACAGATTAAGTGGTGTAGAGATAATTCAAGGTGACTGTGCTAGTTTTTCCTTCAAAATTTGAAATGATCTTCAATGTAAAACGAGCTCAACAACATTAAAATTTAGAGGAAAAAAAATCATATTTTGCACTTTTTCACCTTTCATCAATATAGAGATAAATGGCAACACCATAGATAATGAAGTAAAACAAAATTATGACAGTTATATAAAACTGCTGCACCTATTGGGAAACTACAAAAGTAAATGTGAAACGTTTAAAAGCAACTAAAATAATCCATAAAACTAAGTCTTCTTTTAAACCCTAGAACATGTAAAGTACCAAAATAAAAATTATAAAAGATTTCTGTTGGATTTCACTTTATAAATTACAAACTTCCCAGTAGCAATTTATACTGTGAACTATTTATAATTTACATATGCATTCAAGTTGCACTTGTATAACATATCTATAATTTCTTATCAATAATAATACTAATTTATGGAATATTTTGAGGATGGAGTGCAGTTGAAAATTTAAAACAAAATATAACCAACTTACTGAACGAGTGACATTGTTGACTTCATCATAGCAGTCACATCTTGACTTTTTCACTGGTCCATCAGCACTTTCGGCATAATCAGGATGCAAATCACAACCTAAGATTAACAAAAATGTCATGAATGGCTATTTGCAAAAAAATATTTAAGAAAACTCATCACAGAAATCAATCTGCTGTCTCTAAAAGGTAAATAAAAAGGCATATTATTGTTTACTGACTATTTGAGTAATTGCTGTTTTACCTACCTTCATCACAAATATTTTCTACAGAAACACATTTATCAAAAAATTCCAAGGAATGACATTTTTCTGAGCAAATCTTTCTGCAATCAGTAGTAATGTAGGGATATTCGCACACTGAAATCATAAAGCAGAATAAATTTAGTGACTTTTATGACAGATGCAGGAAATCAATTGGTGTTTTAAGATTCTGATAAAAAAATTATTTAAGAAATAATGAAAGATAAAATATAAATTTTAACTTTTAAGTTCACTTAAAATCAAAAATACATACAATGAAAGTATCTATTAAAATAATTTACTGAAAATTAAATTTACAATTGTTCAACACAAATCGCATGGTTGCAAATAAAACAATTACCCAAAAATAAATCTGTTCCACATTTCTTTTAAAAATCTTTTCTTTTTAAAACTACTATCTTATAATGTGAAAAGTTTCATGTATTTATTTTCAAGTATATACATTTTAATATACTAAAATCAGATTTTTATTACCTTTAATTGTAGTCTGACTTGTAAAAGTTGTGCCTGGGCCAGATAATGTTTCTGCTGAAATAGCTGGTGTAGATGTAGCACCTGAGGTCAATTCTCTCATGGTAGTTGTACTTTCTGTAGTTGATATGGTTGTTCCTGTTGCTGATGAAGTGGTACTTTTCTGTGTGCCTGATGTAGGTAAAGTTCTTGATGGGGTGGTTCTTGCACCTGTTATTGATGTAGGCAAAGTTGCTGATGGTGCTGATGGTGATTCTGTCAAAGCACTAGTTGCACTTGTTGGTAATGTAGTGAGTTGAGTCGAGATTGATGTTGTTGTCATAGTTGTAGCAGTGAGAGCTAAAAAAATCCAAAGTATAAGAGATTTTTTTTTTCCATTAGAATTCGCTAAATAACAGTACAAAAACTGATCAATGTAATGGCTATGATTTTATGATCAAATACCATCTAAAAACTGTAAAAAGGAACACAAAATCATTACCAATTAATCTATATACAGGCAGGAAAAATTATGGGCCTACCACTGAATATCTCTTATTTCAAACCTAATCAATGTATTGGTGCATATAACTACATATATATGGAAATATAAGTATATGACTTTAGAAAATCCATTTTGTTTAAAAATTATTATTTCAGATAACCTCCTTTATGCTGTATATTTTACTAGCAAGTCTACAGTTATGGTTTTTAGTATGGGAGTTGATATGTAATTTATAGTAATCCTCAATAGTGCAAAATTTTGATTTGCACTATTTATGCATTTGTAAAAAAAAAATTTTTTTTTAAATTCATAGTAACATTTTCAAATAGTACACTTATGGTGCTAAAAATGTAACATTCAGTAAGATAAATATATAAAAATTTAAAAAAAAACAAATCTACCTACCCACATACTTTAATTATAAAAACATTGAATTCCAGATCATTTTGTTTGCCAGTCAGATATATTTTTTACATTTTAAGTTACTTTTTGGATTTTTTAAAAAAAATAAACAATAAAACTTTTAAAAAATTGCATATATTTATTATATTTTAAAATCTAAAAGTTTTAATTTAAAAATCAGATATGTGATCTAGAGCAGTCACTATTATTCCTTTAGAGATGTCTGAGATTAAAAACTTGTAATTCGGAGAGTTTGAAAATTAATTTTTAAGTGCATTATTACCAAACTAGTTGGTAATGGTTTGGAGTTTTACAAAATAAACTACCGTATGAGGTTGCTATCAATTCATATTAGCCAGTGTTTTAGTAAGTCACACACAAATGTACACTTACTGCAATTTGTTTCATCTTCACCCGACAAGCACTCCTCAATATAATCACATTTTGTAGCACAAGTATTCTCATGACACATTATAAGGTCTGGACCTTTGCAGAAACCTGTGATTATAAATGTTCAGTATTCTTAGGAAACTGATTTGAAAATAAAAATTAAAACTATTTTGTTAATATAAGGGACTCAAAGACATAAATTCACTAAAACTTGGCACTTACATTTTATAAAATACTACAAGCCATTAACATAGTTAAACAGTTTATCACAACTACTTGATAGCTAATCCATGTAAATGTGGAACACAGATAAATGCTACACTAAACCATTTTTTTTTAATAATCCATCAATTAGCTCATAAATAATAATGCTAACAAGATAAAGATGGTAAATCAATCTACCACCAAAACAGACAAATGGATATTTTTAGCTGTACTAATATTTTTTTGGGGTCTTCTTAATATATTTTATACTAATCAACCTGTAAAAGTTGTGTAAAAGAGTAGATGCCAGTATTTTTTTTTTTTTTGATTTTAAAGTTTTCATTTATTTGTAACTTTGACATAATTCTCTCTGTTCTGCATGAAGATGCAATAAAATAATTTCATTATGTTTTTTATGCTTTCTTTATGTGCAATAAAACTTAGCATATAAATGGAAAATGCCTTAATTAAAGATAAATTGACCAGATATATATACTTTAATTCTTTTAAAATAATACACAATATTAGCTTTATTCCCTTATCCTCATAGCTTGCCTTTGTCAAAAAATCTCTCTATTAAAAATTTTAGAATGAAATTAGAAATACCAAAAGAAGAGTAAAGTTGAATGCAAAATTGAATGTGATTTCAAATATAAAAAGAGCAAAATGATTAATTTTATATAATCATTTGTAGAACTGTATGTAATTTGGTTTAGTTTGGCATCTTATTAATATGAATATCATCACTCAAAGTAATTAGCCTGAGATTTCAGTCTAAAGAGAACTTTTAGGAAATTTATATCATCAATAAAAATCAGAGCTTAATATATATTACACTTTACTGTAAATAAAATAGTATCATAAAAAACATCAAACCCTGTTCTCTTTTGTTATAAATAGGTAGATAAACTAGGAGAGAGACAACAAAGTTTGAGAATATAAAAATCACTTTTCCATACCATTACATTTTCAGATGAAACAATTTTAGAAAGAGAACTTTAAAAAATTTAATTAAATTGAAATATTAAAATTTTTTCCTGAATTTTTATCAAAATAGCCAGTTTTAGTACAATGACATGTCTAAAGACTAAAACAGTCTTCTACTAGATTAATACTAAGAAAAACTTTTGATACAAGAATAAAATAATTCTGCACGTATTATTCAGACACCTAAATAAACAGATTTATTTTTCTGTTACTGCAGCACACACATACATACTTGTAGTGTAAGTAGGAGTTGGTGCTGTTGAACTGCATTTGGGTCCGTCACAAATCAACCTTCCTTGATGACAAACACTGAAATACAAAAATATCACAAAGATAATTTAAGTAAAAAGAGCTATTATTATATATATTTTTTAAAAAAGGTCTTCAAAAATCATGAATTAAAATAATGAACATGACAAATTATGAAAAGTTGATTAATCTTTATGAATCTGATCCCCGAGAGATCTTCGTAAAAAGTATGATTAAAATCTGCAGTTGTTAAAAGGCTAAAATTATTTAGCCTTGTAAATGCAAGCATTTTTAATTTTAGAAAATCAACTAAACCCTCAAGTTAATTTGATTAAATGAGGATGTATGCATTTTCATCACAACTTTATTTACTAGATACCTGTATGATTTATTTCATTAAATTTATCTTTAAACAAAAGCATCCTAAATTAGGTTTGCATCAAGATTTTTCAACAGATCATTTTGTCCTTAATTATACAACAGCAGCTTGTAATACAGTTGTCCCCCAGTATTCATAGGGGTTACGTTCCTAGAGCACCCACGAAGAGTGAAAAACCGCGAATAATGGACGTGGTCCATAAAAATGCTTATAAATGCCTATAAACGTCAAAATATAACGTAAAATATAATAAAAAATATAAGTAAATATATAATAATAATTTAATAAAAAATACAACACTCAGCGAAACACTCGAGATAGCTACACACGGTAAACTGAGATGATGCTGAGCTGCATCTGCCTGAGACAGCACCTCGTGGGCAGCAGCCAATCAGCAGCGAGGAGAAATGAATGACGCTATCGGATTGGCTACCTTCAAACCTCCAGCCAATAGTGTTTATTTTATATTGATATTTTGCTGAATTTACGTTAGTATTTATATTACAAAATTAGTAAATTATATTGTTATTAATAATTTAGCGTTAAAAAGCGTGAAAAAAAATATATTGCCACAAAAAAAGCCATAAAAAAAATTGCGGAAGATATTTGCAATTCCGCGAATATGCGGGGGTTTCCACGAACAATTATTAGTTAGGTTCTAAGGGAAATTCCATGAATAACCGGGGCCGCAAATGCCAAACCGCGATTACGCGGGGATCGACTGTATAAACATATTCACCTTCCTGGTATCTAATTTGCCTTTTTCAAAAAAAGTAAAGAAACAACCTAGCAGCAGTATATAATGTCTAATATAATAGTATCTGGATATATTAATAAATTATTTATGATAAATCTATAGCAAAATAAAAGTAAATCTTTTAAATAACTGGTAAATGTAGCATTGAGTACAAGTTGCAGTGTTAGCTAATGTAAACAACTTACCATATCTGACACTGTATCACAGTAAATGATCCAGGTTTGTAAGCCTTTCCAGTGACTGGATCTACACATGGACAGTCTTCATGCTTTACACAGATTCCTATTAACAAAACATTCATGTACTACTGTTCTTACTTGAATATACTTTTTTTTACAAAAATGCTGCAAAAAAAAAACTTGAAATAACCACAGAAAAGAAAATGCATGAGCAGGAATTAAACAAACATTTGTATATTTTAATGTTGACATCTTTTTCTATTTCTTTGACTCTTGGTAGCATTTGTTGTTTGTTGTCTTTTACTGCTCAATCTCTTCAGATTTATATAAACTATGATAAAAAAAAGAATTCAACAAACAGATAGGCAAAAACAAAAACTGAATGACACAATATCTTTTAATTTTTAGCTATAGTAAAGCTGAAACATATTGGTAACTTTTATTTGTAAAATTGTAATGTGTTCATGGAATATACTGAAACACTTGAAATAATTTTACCAATTACAACTATCTTTATTTTTCAAATACTAAAACAGCTTTAGTATTATATTTTTACAGTATAAAATAATGAAACATAATAATTCACATGAACTAATGCTAAAAACTAATTATTTCTTGTTCCAGCTAAGCAGCTTAACCCATTGGTGAGGGACACCTTTGCAAATTTCTAGCTAGAAAGACAGAAACAGACTGCTACCACTGACATACCATGAAAAGCTATTGCTGAGTGGTATACAATATTTATGGGGAACCATTCAGCAAGGTTCTTTTATGGGGCCAACAAATGGGCCCTGTTATCTTATTTGCTTACTAGCTTTGGGTCAATAGACTGACTATCATCTCCAGAAGGTTAATAAGATCAGTGCTATTTAGTTGTGTTATAGTAAACAGTCAATAGACTGACTATCATCTCTAGAGGGTTAATAAGATCAGTGCTATTTAGTTGTGTATATGTAAACAAAACTATAGGGAAAAAATTAATAAATAAAGATAATAATAATAACTCCACATACAGTAATGCTAAACATGTAATTCACAAACGACCATCTAAAGGAGAAAGAGAGAGTCTATTTATTTCCGATTTCAAGTACTTAGTGAGATAACTGCTTACCTTCCATCAAGGGATGTCATTTATTTGCTCAGTTCTCTTTTCACATGACTGAAGTAATCTTACTTATCTCTTATACAGCTACCATATTTGTTTTTACTTAAGGGAGATCCTTCACAGCACCAGAATTATAACAAGGCACACTTACCATTTGATAAAACTGTTCCATTTGGACAGAAACAACCTTCAGCAACACCAGATAAGCATGGCTGTTTAGGAGTAGCTAAATCTGAGCAGGTCATTTGACAAGTGGAGCCACAAGGTAAGTATCTGGTTCCTGCTTCACACTGAATGGCTGTAAAAATGAAAGATGATTTTTATAATAATACTAATAATTTGAATCTTAGCAATTATAAATCTGAATAATTACTAAAACTTTAAAAATACTGAATTTTTGTAAATGAATTTTGTAATAAATAAAAATCACAAAAACACAAAATTTTTAAATGTTCTCTCTAATTCCATTTCAGTGTTTTAATTTTATCAAAACACTCAATGATCTCAACACTACCAAAAATGTGCAAATGACATAACACTTTAATGATTAATTATTCACTTAAATATATATAATAGTATTTTCCACATAAATATGAAAGTTCTAAAATTTAAAAAATTAAAATGTCAAGTACTTTTTAATTGCCTGCAAGTGCAATTACTTTGAAGTAATTTCAAAACAAACAAAAATTAAAGAACTCAATGCTGCTACTGTATGTGTAAAATTCAAATAATAGCTGTCAAAATGTAAAATTTATAGCATTTGTTCATTAATTCTGTAGTATTCATACAAATATGTATGCACACACACATGTAAAATTTTATTTTTACTCATTCAACAATTGTTTATTGCTAAAAGATTTAAAATGCAATTTAGAAAACAGTTTTTTTTTTTAAGTTTCCATTACATTAAAAATATCTTTTTGTGTACTGATGTCGTTATTGTTGCACAAATGAAATCAAAAATATTTAAACTGCTTTGGCAATGACATAATTGTGTACACCTGTTATGCAAATGAAATACTACTTGGCTATTAAGAAAAAATACTGCATGAAAAAAAAAAACATTTCAGTAACAAACAATGTGACAAATCACAGATAAGAAATCTAATAGCAAAGTCCATGGTTGGTTTTTTAAAAGGATAATCTCAGTTTTAAAATATAATAAAAATTTACAGAAAAAGATGAAGCCAACTGATCAGTCAGTAATAAAGGCTTAACTCAATGATTATGCATTACATACATGAACAGCTTTTCATTTAGAATAAATAGTCATGGACTTAATCACTTTTCTTAATATTTTCACCTATTATTTTTTAAAAGCCAAACCCTGTTTAGTATTCATATACTCTGTAGACATGTAACAGATTAGTAAAACTGTTACAGTTATTTAATAGTAGTTACTCTTCTATAAGTAAAGAAATTACTAAAAATGCTGGCATGAATAAATACTATTAAGGTAGTCAGTCACAGAAATCAGTGTTGAGCCAGTCTTTTAGGTAAGTCTCCTAGAAACTAGAGAGTTGGGTGAGCCAAGGGTGAAGACTGCGATATTATGTTTTATACCAATGTAGAAAGTTTAGCTCTGATGGAGGAAAAAAAGACAAATTAAGGCTACTGTGTACTAAAACTAATCATAAAATATTTCAATGGAAAACTCTTCAAATCAGAACTAGGTAATGCTAATAAACAATAGAAACTATTTCACACATTAACTAAGAGTTACTTTAAATTAATTTAAAAGGTTGTTTAGCAAACATAAGAGTAAACTAGAATTGCTAACTCACAAAATGATATAGCAAAGATAAAAGATCGAGTTTTGATAAATGACTACACTACTACTGTTCAAAATTTACTGAAGTATACAGATAAAACAACTTTAGTTAGGGAAAATAAAGTTAGCTATTTAGTTATATTTTTCTCATGAATGAATCCTGCAACTCCAATGCTTGGTATTTTTGCATGATTTATGTTCAGAGTTATGAAACTGCAATCTAATGTCCACAAACTTCTAGGTTTCACCTGTTTATCATTCAGATGTTTAGAAATAACTGTTTACTTGTTCTGGGTGCATTACATTGAACCATAAATCAACCAGCCATTCACAGGTGGTGGCGTACTTCAGCATAGACTGTTTACTACACCACGACACAGAGTTTGGTTTACTGGCAACTTCAGTCTCAGCAAAAGCAATAAAATGTAGCCTAGTCTTCCACATAGATGCAGTAGATAATATAAACTGGAAAAAGATGTTCTAATAAACATTAAATTTTTATTCTATTGCAAAAAAGCCTAAAACCTTAAACATAAATAGGATACTACTGACCGCAGTTTTCCTGCGATCTCCATTTGATGCAGATCCCCTGCTGAGAGCACTTGGAAGCATAAGCTGATACTGCTGTGCAGAAACACTCACAGTCTCCTCCTGTGTCACATGCACATGAGTCACTTACACAAGATCTATAGTAAACTTCAGCATCAACCTAAAATACACACAACATACAGCAGGTGAAGATGAATCATGATTACACTCTATTTTTTAATACAAAGTACAGATAAACTTCATAAAACTATTGAACAATCATTTCACTTACCATGCTAATCCATATCGATAAGTGTTGTTTTTTTTTTAATATCTAGTTTAGCAAGCCATTAATGAACATGTCTCTAATGTACAGCACAGTATGCATTACCAGTTGAATTTTAATTTTAAAAAATAATAATTATAAATAATATATTTTCAAAGACTTGTTTCCCACAGTCTTATTTTATATTACTTTTGTACATAATACAGTAGAGAATGGCTCAGACTGAAAAAAATTACTATACATAAGGTATTTTATTAGTAATAAGGGAATGATAAGTAACAAGAAAAATTCACGAAGGAAAAATACAAGAAAAGGATTTTTAGTCGTATATCCCTGTGGATATAAGCAAGGATTTTAATGCAGTAAGATGAAAGTAGTGGTTATAGAAAGTTCTTTAGGCTTGTAAACTATATGACTGTGGGGAGAAAAAACAAAGAGGCAATTCTATTTAATTCTAGTTTTGAATATTACAAGGTTTTCATGCTGATCTGCCATATTTATTTATTAAAAACAATTGACATCATTCAAGTGTAATAAACTTTGAATAAATACTATTTTAATGAAATTTTCATGAAGCAAATAAAAAAAATAAAAACCACAAATGACCCCATATACTTATGTTTGTATAATGCATGTCAGGGTACATGAAAACTGATGATTTAATCAAGACTCAACTGGACAAAAATGTTTAAACCATATCAGGTTGCCCAGAACATATTATAGAAAAATACAAAATAAATTACTTGCTGCCTTTAATAATTTATTTTTTTCCTTTAATATAAGAAAAAAAATGGTCTTGTTCAAATAGAAAACACATGAAAATAAAATAGTTTTTATCATCATATTTTGCATAGTTTTCAAATTCATTTATGAGTGATTTCCATTATTTATCATTAATTAATATATATATAATTTCAGATTGGTATAATTACTGCAGTTACCAGTGTCTGTTTCACATCTACCTTTATAGTAATGACAACTTTCTTAAATTGCTTATAGATGTGAAAACAAAGTTTGACAATTTGAAAACAATGCAACAACATAAGTTTTAGATTAAATTAAAATTATAAACATCATACTTACCAATTTATGGCAAGGTGCAAAAAGCTCAGAGTTTATGATACTGCATTTTCCAGTTGCCCAGCGTTCACGGCGAGGATTTTGTTGACAAGCTGGAACAGGTACTTTTAAAACAAGAGGACACGAATCTCGGATGCGCCAACTGTTGGCAAAGGTTAAAGCGTTTGCTACTACCTGACCATCCTTAGACAAAAAATCATTCATTGTGTTTTGGTCAAAGTTTCCACAAAGGCCACACACTCTCTCTGTGTACTGAGATTCCAATTTAATGTATAACCGCATGCTTCTGTCCCACTTTAATACAATACCTACAAGAAAGTATTTCAAACTGAAAATCAATAAAATTGCAAAAAGTGTTAAATTTTTCCAAAAGCAAAGAAAAATACTTATCAAATTTATGTTTTACAGAACTTTATTTTAAAAATATGTCTAATTGTCAAAGACTCTGTTGCTAAGGAAAACCCATCCCCAGAATATTTTTTTGTATGGATTTTAATTGTGTGGAAGGGAAAAATCCTGTCAAGCACAAATAGCAGATTGCTGTATATAATAAAATTTGTTTGTTTGATTTGGTTTTTAATTCTATTATGTATTAACTAACTGTGGAATTATTGTTAGTACAAGTTTTGGACAAAACAGAATTATTTCTAAAACACAATTTCATAAACTATTCAAAAATAATATTTTTTTTCAAACATCAGATGCACTCAACTTTATACGGTAAAATTTGCTTTAAATTTAAATATGAATAAATCAAATTGGTGTTTGCTTTAGGGTTTCTAAAAATATCTTTCTTATTTTTGATAGTAAATTGTTTAATATCATTTTTTAAAAAAAAAACAAACTCTTATGAATTGTCATCTGAAATTTTTCCATGAAATTATATATTAATAGCAATGTAACAAAATAGTCTCTTATTTGATATCTTTCCTGATCTAGAGTGGCATCACGAGAAACCTCATTTTTCATTAAGCACTAATTTGACAATTGCCTTAGGTTGTATAAATCCGTTTTTATTTTAAAAAAAGACATTTAGAATCACTTTAATTGGAATTATAGTTTATTTGAGTTTTTTAAGCTACTTTATTGTTCCTTTACCTAATAGCTTATTAAACATAATACATTTTTTGTTGTTGTTGTTGCAGTACCATTATTTACTTTTTCTGTTGTACACTGGTGCTTACAAGGGAGACAACCCTGGTGAGTGGCACGTAGTAGTGCTATAGATGTCCATTAGAAACTATTGCCAGTCTTGTGTCATAAAAGCCTGGCTCTTTGTCTTTAGCAAGTAAAAATAAATCCTTACCAGAATTCTTCAATTTTTATACGAGAGAGAAAACCAGAGTGCCCTGAAAACACAGGTGGCTAGCTGGTAAAGAAGAGCGAGAAGAAACCTTTCCAGAGAGGAAAACAAAAATAAGTTGGTCCCCTATGGGAAATGAGCTCAAGCCTTCAACCTTAACAGTAGTAGTTTATCACTGAACTACTGCACTCCTCAAATTTTATTTAATGCAATGACTTAATTTTATCTTAAAGGAAACAATAGTAATATATACATTATATGGTGCTACTCTTGAGTTTTTCCAATATTTATAGTTTCTCTACACCTGGTGGGAAGGGTTAAATCACATCTCTGTGAAAACTTAGAATGTTTCCAAGTAGTTGTATTTAATGTAATAGCGAAGAAACATTTTTTTCAGAGATTATCTTTTTACTATAATATGTTGATTAACTGTTTTTTCTACATAGTATCTATATAATTTTATGAGCTGTCTTTATCCCTTAATTTTCAAACTGCCCTAAAATAAAATTTTGGTTAAGAAGTTTAAACGATCATTAATTTAATTGTTTATTTTATTAGCAGAACATCTTGTTAAAGTGGTTCCCACAAAAGCTGGACTTGACAACAAATTTTTAACAAACAAACAATAAAGAAGCCAACTACCAAACATTGAGCTAACCACATGCTTACCATGCTGTGTTTCAACAAAAATAAAATTGCCAACATCTCTGATAGTAAAATTTGCCTTTGGAAGATTTGATCCAGCTCCTGTATTGGCTGTGATAGTAGGCTGCACTCCCCGGACCAGGTTGATAATGGTGTCATACAGCACGAACTTGATTGATTTAGTGCACGCATAGCCCGTCAGTCCACAGGGCACATTCTCAGCGGTGATTCGGAATGTTCCCAAACTATCTTGGCAGAAATCTTCAGCTAGCACATATCCACAGGATCCATGAAAATCATAAAACCGCCCATCAAATGTTTCATAATGTGGATCGCCAAATGCTTGACAAGTAGCTGTATGAAAAACAAATTTTAAAAAAAGTTACAACCACAGATCACAAAGTAACTTACAACTGTGTTTTGCCAAATAAATTTTTAAAAATGGTAAAAGGCATTACATGTGAACTTTTATTTGTGTTGCTGGATTTTTTGAGTTTATAGCAACTTTAAATAAATTCAGTATAGTTTATTGTATTTGAATTCCGTTTTCAACAGTCTTTGACTGACATTAAACAGTTCAGCTTTATCACATTTTAAATCCCTAACATTTTTAAAAATTATCTAAAAATATAGAATTTACTTAAAATGAGAGGGAAAAAAAACCAACCAAAATCTGACTTACCTGCACACTGATTTTCTGTACAAACCCAAGTTCCTTGTTTGCACTCACTAAAAATAAATGTAGTTTTTATAATTATTTGTCAAATTCCCAATTTACTTCATTTTAAATTTCTCTATACAGTGAAACCCTGCAACAACAATTAAAAATATTTTAAATTGTTGCAGCTATTTATAAACCAGAAATGCATATCATTTTTATCATGTGAACTATTTACAGTACACTAGTAAATGGGTGGATGGATAACAGGTAAGATTCTTACCATTCATTGCAATCCTTCTTGATCAGATCACCATCCATGTAATACAATCCCAGATGCAAACAAGGACAATCAGAAGGCAAGATACAAGTGCCCTTATACAAAACTTTGTTTTCTGGACAGATGCAACCCTGTTCATGACAGCTGGATGCTGGGCAGTCTATACCTATGTTTGAACATGTTCTTTTACAGTCAGAGCAATTACTCCAGGTTTGTCCTCCAGTACAGAGTCTTTCAGCTGCAATTAAGTTTAGAAAATCATCCCAGAAAAGAAATTAAGTGCAACTATACTGTATAAGTGGGTGTGTGCTATTGCACAAAGAGTTCCAAACTAGTAAATAAAAGTGTCTTAACAAAAACCAACACCATAGAGAAATCAGCCTGTTCCACCATCTGTTTTGAGATCTTAAGTGAAGCATTTTTGTCTGATATTTGCAAACTATGAAAACCTCCATTTATCAATCCATAAAACTCTTGTGAAAAAGATAATTTTGTGGTAATTCTGCAAGCATTCCATTATTACTAGATAATGCAATAACTTGTTATTAGTAGCAAAAAAATGTATTTCAACTGATGATAAAATGATGTTTTAAGAACTACTGTTTAACTCTTCAAAGACAATAAATATCCAGTAGATAAAGATATACAATATTTATGTGCAGTTTTAATTTGTTAAAAATGACCTTATTGTTAAAACAATCAACAACAAATACAAAAACACTTTATACATGGGAATTCTATTTACTCTATTATTATTTATTGCTATTAATGTATGCAAAAAACTGTAATTATTAGGATCTAGCAGAAAAAAAACTGCATATATTCAAAATATATATTTAAGAAAAGAGCTTAAAATACTATATTTTATATCACAATATAAATAAATAATTATCAGTATATTTACTGAATTTTTATCTTGATTTTTCAAGCACAGTATAATACATCCTTCTGATATTATCACTAGTAGCTGGCTATTTTAATGAAAAGAGATCCAAAGATAACAAAATTGACAAACACAAGGTGAACAACATTTATTTTTAAATGCAAACAAACTTACACAGACTATTAATTAATACTTACTCTCACAATGATTCTCTGTACACTCCCACTGTCCACTCTTGCAGGCACTAAAAAAGTAGTTTGATTGATGATTTAAAGCAACCAAAATGACTAGAAACACATTCATATCAATATGTAGCTTCAAATGTCTATATTTTAAAAAAATTATAAATGCATATTAAAAATTGTATCGTCTAATTGCTGTAAACCAGTTTGGTAGAATCTCAAAATAATCAAGTGTACCACTCTTAGTAATCAAAAAACATGATTCATGAAATTACTAGATGGGGTGTCAATAGCCCAATGCTGATCATATGTAAAACTTGTTTTATCAAAATTGCCTTGCTGAAGCAAAGCATATTTGCCATACTCAATAGTGATTAAACTAGTAACATTTCTATCTTTGTCACACAGTCCACATTCTCTACAATATGACGCAGGCCATTTTAAAGAGAATCCATGCTGAAACACATCTAAAATATTCTATTAGTAGTACTATTTTTAAGCAACAAAGTGTGGTGTTTTAGCATGATAATCTTTGTTCCAAAATGAAGAGACATCTATTTCCAGATTTTAAATCCCAACAAAGAAAAATACCTTTTATTAAAAAAAAAAAAAGGTAGCATTCTACCTGAACAAGTACAAGGATAACCAGGTACAGTAAGCCTTTTATTCACTGTTTATCTTATATAGATAGCACCGAATGATTAACAACAGAACAAAGCTATTATTATTTTCATTTTTTTTCTTGCAATACACACTAAAGTTTGTTTGTTTCATATTGTATTTTTTACCTCTCGACCAGCTAACAGAATAAATGTACTTTATTTCATTTTTATTTATATCAACATCTTTTCCTGGTTCTTTCCAATTAAAGTCCACCAAAATCAGCCAGCAACAATGAGTCATTTAATAGTCACATCTATACTACAGACAGTACTTTCAGAAGGATGCTGGTCCACAGCATCACTTACTTTGGCTGTTTATACCACTTCGTTTTCCCTGCAAAAGTGATTTTATGAGTGTGAACTACATGCATTGCCTAGTTTGTTTATTTACTCAGTATGTGATAAAACCCAACAGTGAATCCTTTCCTTCTAGTCAGATCTCTTACTATTTAACCATTTAACTGGTCAGACAGCAATGGAGAAACACTGAGGAATGAGTCAGAGGTGGAGAGCAACAGCAATTGCAAGGAGAGCAAGACTGTCAAGCAAAGTTTGAGTCATCTGCAGCCAATCAACATTCCAGTGTTTCCCAGTCCATCCAGCCTAAAAACTGATACCCCACACAAGACCGGTGGATTTTTTCCACCACTTGGCTGAGGAGTCTAACCACTAAGCCACACAGACTCAGAGGAAGGCAGGCAAAGCCGACAAAACCTGGACAGACACCATCAGAAAGGAGGCATTTGTAGTGGTAAACCTAACTATAATTCTGAGGATTAATGGAATGAAGACAACAGACTTAGTGTCAAAAGTAATTACAGTGAGATTCAAGAAAATGAACCAGTACTGGCTCTCTCTTTACAACAGTTGGATGACTTTACTCTATATTTTTAACTTTCTGCACTACAAATTAAATTTTTCCTTTCATTTTTTAGACATATTTTCTTTTCATTTGGATTACTGAACTGCGTGCTAAGTCATTAGTGCTATTTGAGGCATTCCATGACTTTTTAGTGGTTTTTTAAATAATTTTAATCAAGTAGGAGGATTTTGTGCAGCCATCCTGGAGACTGTCTGAACATTTGTGCATTTTAAATATTGCATTTCTTGAATAGGAAAGGATTAAGTAAGAAACCAAAATTCTGTTAAACTTACCAAGTATTGCATATTTCCTGTCGAGACAACCCATAGCCATATGATTCTCCTTGATGATAACATTTGCATTCTTCTACAGGAACGCACAGATTGGCTTCATCATCAAATTTTTTACCCTTAGAAAAAAAAAAGATTGTTTTAATTTGTTTTACAGCAAATATCACATGTAATATGACATTCTACTGCTACAATAATTAAGTGCTAGAAATAGTAGTATTTTAAATGGGCTTCGTTCAGCCTGACAACAATCCATTTACTGCTATATCACAAGATGTGTCACTAAAGAAATGATTTATTTGTTTTACATGTCTCTCTTACCTTATTTTAAATGAGATTAAAATATGTTTTCCTGTCAGTTTTTGCATGCTTGCAATAATTTAACAAATTATTTAAATTTATATACTTTTAATAAAATTGAGTCTAGGCAGAAGTGAAATCTTCCTGTTTGAATCTTATTTAATCCAAGATGTATTATACAAAGTCTTATTATTACCCCTCTAAGAAGCTAAAACATCTGTAATGAAGTCCTAGCATTAAAATTAGAACAAACAAAAAGTATTACTTACAGGTGGACAGTTACAACCTTCAACACACTCTTCAACACAATTGTCTGGCTCCATACCCCGACATGTTTGGCCACAGTTGGGACCACATTCCATATAAATCATTCCTTTGGTACAATTATAGGCTAGAAAAGCACACATGCAACAAAAAAAAAAAAAAAAAAGAAATCACTGAACTGAAAATAAAATAAAAACTTCGGTACTTTTAAGTTTCAAAAGAAACAGTCTTCCAGCATATTTCATTAATTTACATAAAACTAAAAAATAACTAAGCTTTTTAGTAGTTTCAGTGACACAGACAAATCTGCTGAGTTGCTCTTTCCAGTTAAAACAGTAGTTACAATTCTTGATGTTCCACCATTTAATTTTCAGAAATTAGCTCTATCCAGTTTAGTTTATCCAATCCTCTGTTCAAAGTTTTCAATTTGCCAAAAATTTTTTCGTTTATTCTAATAAAATTTCTAGTTTTATAAAGTCCTTAACCAAGAGCAACCATGCACAATGAGTACAGGGTTAATCTGGTTTGCTATGTAGTGGAATCCCTCTCAAAGTGCACATGTGACAAAAAAACAAAAACAACAACAAAAGTGTAAAAATCAATAGCTGATATATGAGAGATAAACTAAACCATATATTACAGTCATAATTATAGGTATAATCTTCTCGAAAATTAGAATTTAACTACATATTTTAGGTAAACCACTAACCCGTTTGGAGTAAAGAAATTAACAATCTTACTCACAGCACAGGCCATCTGTTCTCCAATTAAGGATAATATCTTTCAGTGCACATGCCCTTGCATATGTTGCAAAAGCTACACACTCACATCCATTAGTATCACCATTTCTCTGGCCACAGGTACAAAGATCATGCTCACACTGCTCCACAAATCTGGCTGGGTTGACTACTTCATGACACTTCTTAAATTCACCTGAAAAAAAAAAATTCTAAATTAAGTTCGACTGGTTTTAATATTTCCATTAGAAAGTTATATTTCCTGTAGTCATAAAATGTGTATGCAGTGCAATGCAAGAGTTTATAACTTGTTTGCATTTGCTTTTTTATTTATTAAAAAGCAAGCAAAGCACAAATGTTTAATTGTTTTTAAATTCAAAGATTAATAATTTTAGTACACAATTCACAATTAACTTTCCTTTCCTTGAATATTTCTTTAGGATATTTATCATCTCCAATTTTTTTTTTAGTATCTGAAAACATTATACTCTTTTATATTCTATTAGAAGCAAACAGTTTTGTTAAAAACTCTAGATTAATCACCTCATGCATACTTATCATACATGTCTACCAAAGTAAACAAAAAATTTAAATAGCATCATAGATTTACTTGATTTTCTTTTTTAAAAAAAATTTATACATACCATAACATTTAAAATCGCTCTTTTTAAATTGAATTTTTCATTAAATAGACGATAGCGTTTGCCATGTACTGAGTTAGAGAAATGTCTGAGAATAAGTAAAGTACAAACTCTAGCAAAAATTCAAAAGATTTTTGCATATGAAAAATTACACAAATTTCTCATCACCAACTAAAACAAAACTTTTGATAAAGACAGTATCAGAGTTTTTCAAAAGCATGAAAGCTTATAAATACTTTCAGAAGAAATTTGTGCAGAAAATATCATCATCAAGTTTCTCTAATATGAAAATTTCACCAGATGGATTATTTTAGCACAAGCTCAAGTTATGGCATCAACAAGAAAAAAAATATGCAACAATGATGGACAAAAGCATAGGAATGTTACAAGGTAAGTTTTAAAATTACATTTTGCATTCTACATCTAATTTTTGTATTTAGAACAAACAGTATAGCTGTTTTTTTTATTTATAGATCATTGACTAAAGTATTATTGCAGATCTATCAGATTAACAAAAGCAAGGCTAAAAATATCTCTAGCAAAGTGAGTCGAGCAGACAAAATATTTTTTATCCCATTTCAAGGTATTTTGAGGTAAACTAAAAAGCAATGAAATGTTTCTCAGCCTACATATTTTAAAGTATTAAAAACAAAATTCTGTAAAACTAATCTCAAGTCTTAATAGACTCTGATAAATTAAATGTTTTTTTTTTTCTTTTTCAAATTCAACATGAAATGTAACAAAATTTATTTTCTAATAACTATTAGGTATTCTTAATACTGGATTACAATTATAAAACTAAAATTTCATATAAGGGTGATGATATTGAAAAAAGAACAGTTTTAAAGCTGCCTACTAGCTTTCTTTTCAAATAAGTAATAACAGATCAAAAATACTACTTTAATTCAACAAATTAAAATTTCTATTAGAACCTGTTTAAATTTTTTACCCTTAGTGCTCCTTCAGATTACTGGTAATTGACAGATCAATTTTTATATCTATCAGACATTAAGAATTACTAGATGGATAGTAATAATTTCTAACTTGTCTTCAAAATTTTTAACACCAAAAAATAGCTTTCCTTTATCTAATATTTAGTGATAGTTATAGTTGGCTATATTTACTATTAAAAATGCAATCATCCCAAAATTTAGTATGAAATAGAAATTCTAGTTTTCCAGTGTATCAACGGAAAGTTTTGTTTATTGAAAATTCTGAAAATGAACAATAGTAGAAACACTATTTTTTATTTGTCTAACAGAACTAAAAATCTCTACTGACCATCTAAAATCTTTGAACAAGTTTTCCTGGCCATCTGTTTGTATTCCAAACTAAGCATACATTTTCCCAAGTAGTTAGTGGAAGGTTTACTGTCACACAAAGGACTGGTCTTCCATTTATCAGCAAACTCTGTCACATTATAGATGTTGTCACCATTTGGAGCAAGATTGTCATCATTCTCATCAGAGTTGAAGTTACCACACATACCAGTCACCTATGAGAGACAGAGTTAATTGTATCACTCTGAATAAAAACCAGGCTGTGTCAAACCAACCAACAACTAATGCATCAGCTTCAGTTTACTTTAAAGTGCCATTATTTAATAAACTCAAGGAACCTTTAATAGATTTTAGAACTGTATAGTTACAGAAACAGGATATCCTGCATTCAAGTATAAATTAATAAAGCATTGTTGACTGACCATTGTCAGTTTCTTCTAAGTACAAAGTTTACAAAGCATGAAACATTTCAAATGAAAAAAAATCAAATTTTACTATATTCATTCTTGTATTAAAATAAAAAGTCATAAAATAATAAAATGTCATTTAAAACATACAATGATTTAACTGTCAAATTCATCAGTGTAAAACTCCTTAAAGGCATGAACAGAATTTATGACAAATCTAGAATATATATTAAAATTATTCAAAAGATTACAAGCTTGACCTTCAGAACAGATATTCTCAGCACTGACATATAACAGGAAAAACTGTCTAAAAATAATTTTTTAATGATTCCTCTGCTGATGTCTACAAAAGCAGTAAAGCAAGAATGAACAATGTGCTAGTAAAAGCAGTGGATCGAATAACTGAAGACACTGAACATAAAGTAATTTTAGTCTGGCTGCCTCACCTTTCCTCGATATTTGCCATCCAGTTTTATATAAATTCGTGTCTGGCTATCAAAAAGGACATCAACACCAATGTCAGAAGTTAACCGTGTGAGCGTGTCAGAAACCTTACGAATCACCATACCATCACTCTTGTAAGGCAATCCCACACTTATCTCGTTCACTTCAGTACGACTATTTCTCAGTCTGCAAAATAAGATTGGCAAGATGCATTCTTTTTTACCACTGTTTTTAGAGCAATTTATAATCTAAATAGAATAAAGAATCATATTTTAGTTTTTGATTGTTATTGGTTTTTTGTTTTGTTTTTTTTTTTTGCTTTTTCTTCTAATATAGCATGTGGATTGCAGGAAAATGCATTTTCTTTCTTTCTTGGCCCAATATGCTGATTCAACCTACCTATGTTTTTAAAAAAAAAACTAATTCAAAACAGTTACACCAAATCAAGATCTAGTTAATGTTTTAAAAAGTCAAATAATTATTCAACCAGACCAATGACAGAATCAGATTGCTGCTGTTAGAAAGATACGTCTACAAAAAATAAAAATTTACAGCAGATGCAGCATCCATTTAGTTTAATATTGCAAAGATCCTAATCAAAAAAACTCAATTCAATCAGATTGTCTAATGTCCAAAATATAAACCTTCAGAGATTTACACTTTATTTTCTACCACATTCTGTGATTTTCTTCATTATTCAGTTAATTAAGAAGAATTCACACACAAATATTTGGGAACATGCAACTTCTCAAGGGGATAAGACTCTTTATTTGGTTTGGTACACTAACAGTATAACATTCTAAAAACTAAAAGCAGCAAAACTGTGACTAAAACAACCAATATGCTTAGTGTAGTAACTTAGTACTATTGAAAACTCTATACCAGTGTAGAATCATGTCCAACAGCACAAAACACTCTTTTGGCTAATCTGGAATTTAAGCTAGAACCATTACAAACTAAACTTTGCAGAGGCCACCCAAACATCAAGAAAAAATTCCATTAAAGGATTAAATAATGACAAATCCTTTAGAAGCGATAACCTTATGCCTGTTCTATAAAAATGGTTAGATATCTATTAGCTAGTGATCTAACAAATAGCTAATTATGCATTCAATATATGCTCTCTCACTTACCCAGCACAATGCCAACTTTTCAAGAAGGAACATTATAAATGCCTGGGAAGCCTATTAGTTTCTTAAATTATAAAATTATAACTATGGATACCCAGTTGGAGAGAGCCTTAATTATTAATAAAATCATAAGTACAGATCAAACCTGCTCAGTGTGAGGATGGTGCATATAAGATTCCCTCCAACTTGGGAGAGAAATATTAAACAAAGTAGACACAAACACCCCCACAGCCATGGCAGCCTTAGACCAGGTTAAATTTGATAAGGTAGGGTAGAGATCCTATTTAAAAAGTATTTAAATGACAGAATTTTATTCACTAGATAAAATTTTTTAAACTGAAACCCAGACAAATACTAGTCAGAATGATTTTGCATCTGAATACTTTAACCATTCCAAGAGAATATGACAAAGCACCCCTCCAGGTGCTATACTTTGGAAAAAAATGTCCTACATAAATTGGAAGAAAATCTTCCTCCATTTGTGTGGTGTGTGTATTTGGAAACATGCGCAAGGGTACACATGTGTAACTCCCTCCTTTGGGCTGAATTTGGAGCATGAGCCCCAAGTGAAAAACCAGTAGCACAGGTCTTATGATCTTCAACTTGAGGTTGAGGCTGAGGACCATGCTGATGATCACTTCCCCAGCTAGGGAGCCTGCAATACAAGCCCTCAGACAGTCAGGGCCTATCCAGTCAGCAATGTCAACTCAATGGAAACCTTAACCCTTAGAACAAGATATCAAGCCTGGTCAGAAACCAGAGCAGGGTTGCCTAGCTAGAAACTTACATGTAAATGTAGATAAAGATAACAGGCAAAAGCCAGTAAACTTCATATGGAGAAAAGTATCTACCACAGCTTTGTATCTGACTACTTAGCACACAAAGTTATGCTGGTGACACAAATTTGATGTTGTGTAAAATGGGGTCACTTTGTTGACTAATGCTTTAGCCACAAGTTGGTATAAGGCCTGCTAAAGCCACTACACATTTCAAAAAAAGGAGAAATGCCTACTTCCAATTAACATTATTTCACTCAAAAAAGATGAACTAATCTACTTACTACAAATAGCACATTAGTAACTATTCATTCTTAGCAATGTATTTACTTTTTGCATATTTAAATAAACAGGTATCAAACAATATATATTTTTTGTTAAAGAAAATTCAACTGTCCTGAACTTACCGAACTACCTTATTTAAACCAATTTGAACAGTAACAATTTTGTTACACAAGACATTTATGTCATTGGCATCACAATATCGATTTTTGACCCACACACTGAATCCAATTGGTAATTTGTGGCTCACAAGCACATATTCACATCTTCCTTCAAAGAAAAACTGCCTTCCATCAAAAGTATTAAAGTGAGGATCTCCTGAGACGACACAGTATCCAGAGCAATTAGAATTTTTTGTACAGGTCCACTGTCCAGAGGCACAAAAACTTGAAAATAAAAAATAAAATATTATATATACAAGATGTATGTATATACACTTTTGTACACTAGCATAAAAAGGCATTTTGTCTCTTGATGTTAAGACATGTTTTATTCAGAAACTCAAAGATTATGGTACTATGCAGCACAACAACATACGCTGAGATCACATGTTTTCAGCACATGCATAATAAAGTGGTACTGAAGATTTTAGAATGTTACTAAGGTACAGTGTGCATAGACATGTGAATATGAATCACCACCAACAACTCACTTTACAATCACGCGATTGAGAGAGAAATTCAAGGCTGAAGGCAACATACAAGACATGTGTAAAAAACACTTTGGGAAACCCTACTCTGCAAAGGGTGAAGAGAACATTGCAACTGTCATGGATGAATTTGAACATTCACCACAAAAATCCATATAACAGTGTGCTCCTCAATCTGATACAGACAAGTCAATTGTCCACTGAATGCTGAACAAAAGATGACCCAGACTAGAGATTTGAATTCTGAAAGATCAACCTTTGTCAGGATGATTTTTCAGTCAGACAAGGTTGGTTTTAAGTTGAATGGAAATGCGAACTGACAACTGTAGTTAATGGGTCAATGAAGACCCTCAACTTCATCTTGAGGAAAAAGTAAATCTGCCAGGGGCACAGTATAGATAGGGGTCTCTTCCTCCAGTCTTATCAAGCCATTCTTCTTCAATAACACAAAAACAGGTAACCAGCACCTCAATTTCCTTTTCTCCTATCTTACATCTTTGGAGTGTGTTGAAAGACAAAATGCATGTAACAAAACCAGCTAAACACCATCTATTAAATAATGTTAGGTTAAACTACAAATGTAATACTTGCCATCTTTCACATTTTGTCTCTGTTACTGAACCTGGATCATAGCGTTTACCAAGACTATAACATGGGCAATTTTTTTTCAGTACACACTGAGTGCCATTCCAAAATGTTCCTGTAATAAAAATCATATATTATTCTCATTTTCTTTATAATTACAAAAAAAAATTAATAAATGACATGCCTAAGAGAAAAAAAAAGAGTCCTAAAGAAAAAATATATATTTATAGAAAAAAGAAACTGCTGTATCTGATATCTTAGATATATAATTTTCAAAATTTCAAAAGATATCCAATAAAATGCATCCATATCTCCTGAGCAGCTTAAATGAGCCCTGACACCTGTAAAATGTAATGTCTCATCAGAAACAGTGTTAGGCAGGTAGCTCATCCATATCTCCTCAGCAGCTTAAATGAGCCGACACCTATAAAATGTAATGTCTCATCAGAAACAGTGTTAGGCAGGTAGCTCATCCATATCTCCTCAGCAGCTTAAATGAGCCCTGACACCTGTAAAATGTAATATCTCATCAGAAAGTGTTAGGCAGGTAGCTCATCCATATCTCCTCAGCAGCTTAAATGAGCCCTGACACCTATAAAATGTAATATCTCATCAGAAACAGTGCTAGGCAGGTAGCTACAATGTTAGATAAGTGGAACAATTCAGTATCCAAGTAGAAATGTAGAATGGGCAATAGTTTATAGATTCTCTCCTTTTGCTTATTAAGCTCTGATGAAAAGTCCTAAATGACATTAAGCACTCTATGCACTGCTTATGACAAATGTCTCTATATACTGGAAACCAGTCTATTGTTGCCAAAATTTATCCTATTGTTGTTGATAATAAAGATTTTAAATTTATTTTGTAAAAGCTGTGAAATAATACAGAATATTCAGAGAAAACATTTAAAAATGAGAAACATTTTTTTTTTTTTTTTGTGCAAGTACTTCAAAAACTTTTCCGTGACAATAATGCCAGACTTTTAAGTTTAAAATTTAATATTCATCTCCAGACATAACTTCAAGACCAAAAAATTGTCTCATTTTAACTTGCAAATCCTGACCATAAACACACCTGGTAATACTGTAAAAGTAAAAAATAAACTAAAGGTTTTAGAAATAAAAATTGTAATAAATTTCCAGATGTTATAATACAATAAAATGTCACACACACACATTTTTGTGACGATAGAGAAGTGAGGTATTTTTTATCAGATTCTTCTTTTATTTTTCATCAATAGTTTTAAGGATTTTCTCCATGTCCTTATTTTCTTCACATCTGAAAGTCTTTATTTTCTTTTGCCATTAGAGTAAAGCTGTCCCTGTTAACTTATAGTTGTGCTATCAATCAAACTAATAACTTAAATCCATTTTTACTGAAACTCACCAATTTACAACTGCTAACAATTTTCACAGAAAATAGTTCTCTCTCTTAACATCAATGTTTTATTTTGAAAAGAAGATTACAGTAGCTAGAAAAAACATTTTGTCAAACAGTGTAGATTATCAGAGATCTCCAATTTTATTTACCAGGTAAACAAAAGCATCCATCAATGCAGAGGTTTTCTGAGTCATTTTCCACACTTATGCTTCCACACTTCTGTCCATAGTCACTACTGCATTCTTTATACTCCATATTTGCTGGGCAACGTGGAGGCGCTGAATAAATGAGGAAAGTCTGTTTACTAGGCACTTCTGTTACTTATAAATACAAAACTTGTTTATTTAAATACTCTGAAAGAGAAAGCAATCAAACATTTTTTTTAAAACTAATAAATGTCATCTGTATTTAGTAATGGTGGGCAATAAACTAACAGCTTTAAATATCTCCACTTATTTTTTCTGCTATCCTTAAGTCTTTATTTGAAGACATTTTTTTCAACATCTTTGATCACAGAACTGTAAATGCTGATATATGTATATATATATATACGAGGTCTGTCAAAAAAGTATCCGACCTTAGGCTGGGAAAAAAAAATTATGTACTTAGTGGGGTTCAATTGCTAATCCCCTTCGAAGTAGGCCCCTTGTGCCTCCACACACTTAGCCCAGCAATCCTTCCACTGTTCGAAGTACATCTAGAATGATTCTTCCGGAATGGCTTTCAGCTCTGCCATTGCATTCTGCATGATGTCCTCTCAGCTCTCAAAGTGGGAGCCTCTCAGTGGCATCTTCATTTTTGGGAACAACCAGAAGTCAGAAGGAGCCATGTCTGGAGAGTAGGGAGCCTGGCAAATGAGCCAGGGCGTTGTCATGATGCAGCTGCAGTTTTGCGAGGCCCACAGATCCGGTCTCTTGCACCAAACTGCCGTCGGAGGACTTCCTGATAGTACTCCTTTGTAACTGTTTGTCCTTCTGGTGCGTATTCATGATGCACAACACCTTGGTAGTCAAAGAAAACAGTCAGCATCACCTTGATTTTGCTCCGGAGCTTGGCAACGTTGGGTGTTTCCACTGTGATGACTGAGCTTTGGTTACTGGGTTGTACCCGTACACCTATGTCTCATCTCCAGTTATCACGGTATTCTGTAACTCAGGATCCCTTTTGGCAGCATCCAGCAGGTCCTGCGCAACCTCAAGACGAAATTGTTGTTGTTCTTGAGAAAGCAGCTTGGGCACAAATTTCACTGCCACTCTGTGCAAGCCCAAATCCTCCCCTAAAATTGCATGAGCAGAATCTTTACTGATCCCAACCTCGTCACCAATTTCCTGCACCGTCAAACGACAATCCTCCATTATCAAGGTCTGCACTTTCTCGATAACAACTGCATTGTGGCTTGTTGACAGCCTCCCAGAACACTGGTCACTCTCCACCGATGTGAGGCCATCTTTGAACCTGTTGTACCATTCTTTTATTTGGGTAACACCCATGGTATTGTCACCAAAAGCCTGTTGAAGTTTGTGAATTGTTTCCGCTTGGGTATCTCCAAGCTTTTGGCAAAATGTGATGCAATATCGTTGCTCCACACGTTCCGTCATCACGGAGTAAGTAGTACAGCACCTCACACACTGGCTGCCTGACAGCAACTGACGCATCCAGCAAGCCCGCCAAACACCACACATGCGCATGAAGGCATGTGGCTCCACTATGCACACTTTTGCCTCCCTAACGTCATTACTTCCCACGGGAAAAAGTAAAGTCGGATACTTTTTCGACAGACCTCGTATATATAATACTATAAAAGGAATTGCCAAATAATTTTCAGAAAACACATTCAGAACATTAAGCTGCTGACAAAAAGATGACATTAATGTTATAAATAATTCTTTACCATCAGAAACTGCTGTGATGGTGATGATGAATAAATAAGAAATAACTGATAGTTGTACAGCATATAAGCTAACTTGTATTGATTGCATTAATGTAAAACACAATAGTTGAGATTCAAATCTCACTTTGGTTAGCAACTGTTGTAAATCAACAATAACATCTGTATTGTATGTAAAGTTATCAAGCTAATTATTAAGCATGTAACATGTCTGATATAGATATTAAATTTGGTAGCCCTAAAGACAGCTTTATGTAGTAGACCTACATGCAACATATGGTACAGTGAAGTGTATCGTCAATCTTCACCATTACATACCTATCAACAACAAAAGATTTAATCCATTTGATTACTTACATATGTACTACTAATTTAATTACTTTATGAAAGAGGCCAGACTTCCATACTTTGTCATATGCTGATTGTAAGTATATGTATGCTGCCAATCACATCCTATATTTTTCTCTTAATATGCCATTGAATAGGAGATGGGTCTATATCAACAGTATGAGATTTGAAGTATATCTTCACTAAATTTAGCTTATCTCTACCAAAATATAATGTAGTAACCTGATTATCTGTAACATTGGAGTCCATCTGGATCATACTCTCAATGAAAGGGATTCTTTCTCTCATGGTTATTAGAATACCACTACCTCCATCTTCATTGGTTCTATCTCTTCTTGCCAATGGCCAAAATCCAGAGATATTGAATTCACTAGTCTTCAAGTTTAGTTTCTTGAACCATTAACACATCCACTCTATTCAGAGTGACATAACTTCAATTATACTGTTCTGGGGTGAATTATATCAGTATTCCATTGAACAGTTTTTTAGAGTTAGTTGATCAGTAGCATGTTTAGCACTGCAACCTTGAATCCATGGTTTTGAGCATGTACATTTTTTAACTGAACCAATATGCAGTTTCAAAATAGGTTTTTAAAACAGTGTAAAAAGCTCAATGAATAGCTGAACAAAATCAAATTTCATCTCTCAATTCTTTGTTAATGTTATTTAGAATAGTGTGTGCTTACTGTAAGCTTTAATGTTAATTAAAAAATAAGTATATTAGTATGTTAATTGGATTCTCCACACATTAAAAAACTATATATATATATATATATATATAATTATATAAATAAAACATTGGAATGATTTACTTAACATCAAATTAAAATCAAAATAAAACATACGGCAAAATTGTTCATTTCTCCAGTTTAGTACACCACCATTTAGAGAACATGCTCTTGAATACTGCTGGGCAACACTGCATTTCAAAGAATCACATTCTGCCAATGAATTTTTCAAAACACAACTACACATGTCCCTGAGACACATAGCCTTGTAATCCATTGGTTGAACAAATGGATGGCAATCAGAAAAAACCAATGTTGTTGATGTCAATACGTTGCATGTTTTGCTTATAAATGCTTCCTGCAAATTATAAAAGAAGGTAAGTTTAAAAATCTCTAGTTTTCACATTGCAGCATCTTTGTTTATAACCAAGATATTATTTACCATAAAAACTACTCATATTTACTAAGTTATTCTTACATTTTTCAGTGAACCATATTTATTTAACTAATCACCTAGGTAGGAGCAATAACTGGATGTTATTTTTTTTTAAAAATTTTACTGAACTAATCAAAGGTTATGAAATTTTCACATACAACAAAACATAAGAGTTGCATCTTTAGAAACATTCCTATCTACTGACTTCATGAATTCAAATGAAATAAACATTTTTGTCAAGAAATGCCAAAAATCATTAACGTTACTGTGTACAGTAATCAACCTTAAATTAATTTGCATAAAAACTTAGTTCTAATTTTGTTATTATTCGTCTGTTTTCATATTTTTAATAAAGGCAAAAAAAAAAAAGACTAAGCGATTAATTGAAGTACCTATCTCATTTGTTTTGAGGGTCGTCTGAAAAGAGGGATAGGAATTATGCATTTCATAAGTACATTTTTTTTTCTTTATCTCTGGATCCTTTGAATTTTTATCTTTTTTATTACTAGTTTAAATCAGAAACGAATTAAACTTATTTACAATGCAGGTAAGAATGAAAAACCTTTCCTTAGACATTTTTCCTGCTGAATAAAGCACTAAGCTGGAAATGTCAACCAGGGCATTCATATCTTTAGTTATGTGAATATTATTGAAAAATGTGTCTGTTGTTTGGTTTAAAGAATCTAAAATACTGCTAACTACTGTTGGTTTGAACTTGTTTGTAATAATCTGTGAAATAATTTGAATACAGCATTGATGAACTAATTGTGTAGGTATATTGGAAAAATAATATTTTAAATGTTGGCAAATCCGTGCTTTCGAATAAATAAATAGCGTGGCGTTGATATCTGCTGTAACTAAGTGTGCGGTAAAATACTCCCACGTGCTTTCAGTAGTAATTACTTCTGCATGTAATGACTTCATAATTATACATGGAGAAAGGTAAGGATTTTCTTAATGAACGTGAATTCTTGATATTTAAGCTGTTATGAAGTATGAAAAATAAGTTTTAAAATATTGAGTTCAACTTTAACTGGGCATGTAAATTAATACTTAACACCAAACTTCTGGATATTAACTGTCTATAATGTTTTAGTGATGAAGCCTCCCACAACACTTTTTCCTCTCTCTCTCTTTTCACTTCTTATAGCCTAACAACAGATATGCGGTTTCATTATGGTCATCATGCTGCAAAATATCTCTAAATTTTACATTAAAAATTTCGTTGAAATGATAAACATTCATTTAAAGTTTTTCTAAACAATAACGCAGTACTTACATTAGATAATTAATAAGTATGTTCTGAAATAATCAATGTACAATAAAAATGCAAAAAAGAAAAAAGTAAAGGACAATTTTTCTTCTTTTCAGAAAGTATTTATCAATTAGCATACAAAACTAGATTTAAAACATTACTATACTCAATTTCAGATGTACTATATCTTCAACATATGTTCTCACTTCAAAACCACAGAATTTTAACTAGAATTTATATTTCATAAACATCTGTCCATTTGTCTAATCTACATATAAAAAGAATATCACAATTAAGTTGTTTTACTTTTAGAATTTTAATCCACTGTTCAAATAGATAAGGAACTGAGACTGGTCTCCCTAGTTAATGACAAGATATGTAAAACTCTATACCTCATTTTTCTTCACCTCATGTAGCAGTAAACATGGGTGAATTTCCTTTTTGAGATCTTGGTTGCGAGTTTCAAGAGGGTCTCTCCATGCTTTTGCAAACTGCTCTACAGTTGGAAGCAGAGTGCCAGCAATATTCATAAAGTCATTGGCTTCATTACCATCAAAACGGCCACAAAGACCACAGATCTTTTCATACAAGCTTTCTGGGGCCAACACATAAACACTCTTTGTGCCATCAAAATAAATTGTAAGATCTTAAAGAAAAGAGAAAGTAGAAAAAAGAAGGTACTTTATTTCACTATTCAACAATTTTGTATTTGCAATATTCTAGAGAAACTCCGATTTTACTTTTTACAATAATACAAAAATGTGCAAAAGCCATCAATGAAGACTCAACAATAGAATATGCCTTATTATCTTATATTATTTATTAGTACATAATATTATATGTATATGACTTCAGAAATCCAAACCTGTAGTAACTAAAGTTTATTTTCAAACTTTTACCCACAAAATTTTTTCATTAAAATATTTTCCTTTAAGCTTTAAGATTTCATTAATGAGTGCATAATTATGGCCACCAATGTATACATTTATATACTTCCATTAATCTTCTAAAAAATGTTTTAGATTTTTTAAAATGACTATTTAAAGTGACACCAAAATCCAAAAGGCTGTAACATTTATCACTACCATTAAATATTCTTATATCAATACAGTATTTCAAAGATTGTCATCATTTTTTAAGATCTTTTAAATTGATAACAGAAACAGCAATGATGTAAGAATCTATGCAGAAGCTGAACAGTGCACATTATTGTATAAATGAACATCATAAGACAAAGAACACAAAGTTGTGTTGATATTTTCTTGACAATACAGGATAGTTAAGCCGCTAATTATACTTGTCTGAAAAGTATCAAGTTTAAATTCGCTGGAATTTCCTTGAAATTAATGATATACCAAGTAAACAAGTTTACTACAAAAATTATGCTTAGCTCCGAAGTCTGGTTATTCATAAATATCAGAAATTTTACAGCAATGGGATAAGAACAGTGAGTGGGAAAGTTCGTGATTTATTGAGTTTTGTGTTAGTTTCTGGAAGGTTAGGTAGAAGGAACAAACAACGATACTATATACCACAACATCAAAATGTAACAGCTGATGCTGTTTTGTTTTTTTTAAAATAATACCTAATATGTTAAGAGATTTTCATATTCACACACACACACATATAGTGGAGACCATAATTATTAATCCACCCTGATAAATTTCATTCTGAACATCAAATGAAACTTCATAGCTAAAATTTGTTCAATCCAAACGAAAGAAATAATACTTTTCACACTTATTGATATTATCAGTTGTAATATTATTCATAAGTGATCCTTCACACAACTCTGCCAGCACGTTTATAAAACATTAATATGCTTGAAAAATTGTGATAATCAGTAGACATTTTAAAACTCTTAATCAGATGCTGTAAAATAAAAAATGTTTTTAAAGAAATTTTAAGCTTGAAGCATTTACCATCAATGCCTTTGACTATGATGTAGCTGGCCGTCTTTCCTAAAAGAACAGAATCTACTTGATAAGGAAGAGCAACTGGCAGATCATCTACTAGCACTCTGCCATTGGGAAAAATTTCAATGCGTCTACTAAGAATAGTAATCTGAAAAATAAAAGTCCTTGTTAATAAACAGTTTGGTTGAAGGAAGAATCTGATGCTTAGCTGGTTGAAATTTTCATGACTGCTATAAAAATAGTGGTAATGACTATAATTTAATATTTAATTCCCAATATCAGAATTAATTTAAATTTAAACTTAAGGCCAGATTCAGCTCTTAAAATAATTTTTAGAGCCTACTAAATATACTGCATTGACTTTAGTTTATACTTAAGAAAAAAAATTATATATGCACTCAAATTTATTATTTAACTATCACATTTTATTTGCTTTTAAAAATCATATTTTTCCAGAAGCTTATTAGATTTAAAGAATGTATCTTTGAATAGCATTGACTGACATATATGCAATGACTGAATGCCTCATTATTTTTTTGATTTATTGTTCAGCCTTACAAACTAGTTTAGTAAAGTAAAAGTATCTGTTGTGCACACATTGTTAGGAAAACAAGATGTGGTGAAGATAGAATTAACTAATAGATTACATGTTGAAAAAAAATGTTTCTTCACTCAAACAGATGAAAAAGTCTTCAAATTCTGTAAAATAATCATGGCTGTAGCAATATCATAAGATCTGGCCTGGTGATGAATGCTTTGGTCACATGTTCTGAATCACACTCATAGTACATTCATATTACACAAAATATCTATTTGAAAAAACTGTTTTATTACACTAAAAATGGCTAACTGTATACTCATTATTTTATGTACAAATAATAGCTGAAATACTGCTATACATATTTTTTGTAATTATTAAATATTTACGTTAATAAAGAAACAAAAAAAATTTACATACTTTCAAAAAATACAAGCAGAATAGGTAAATTTACAGACTAAAGAATATACAGAAATGCTTTTTAATAAAATATTTTCCTGGAAAGCACCTTCCATTAACCTAGGTATACAATAAAGAACATTTATTTTTTACTTGGCTTTTATATTGAAAAGAGCAGGAAAAATAGTACTTGTAGCAGACCCACTATCTGCAAACTAATATGCACTATATTGTAGCAAAACTCAAATGGGTTACCTTTTATCTTGTTACTGTGTCTAGGTTTTTTTTTTTTTTTTAAGCATTGATGTGTTAGTTTATTCATCCTGACTAAAATGGAAGAAAAAACTCAATAGCTGACCTTAAGTGAAATGTAACAGTCTTCTTCCGTCTCATCACACTGGTAAGTATGGTTCACATGCACATGAAACAGTGGTTCATTAGTAGAACACTGCTGAACTAAAGTATAGCTACCCTTTCCTGGAAAATAGTAGGCTTTTCCATCAAACGTTATATAATGACGGCTCCGCCACATACTACATGTAGGAAGCGACGGTCCATCAAAGTTGGCTGCAGTAAAAAAAGATTTGAAATTTTGTTTTAGTTTCAATTATAACATCAACAAAGGGAAAGTTACCTAACCATTCTTTTAAATATCACAAACCAATCTAGATGTGGAAAACAGGAAAAGTATAAAAAAAAAAAACATTTTGATAAACTAGTCTTGTACAGGTAGATAATTAACAAAGAACATTATAAACCATTAAATACTTACTACGTGACAGGTTATGAACATTACTGGCAATATTGTTATCTGCAACATGAAGAAAAAAAACAATTCAATAGCAATTATCTCAAGCTGTTTTCATTCAAAATGAGTTTTCCAAAGTTATGGAAATAAAGCATTTGAGAGCATGACCAGAAGGCAACATTGCAATAGCTACGTCAATATTCATCAATCAAGAGAATCTGACAGCTATGATCACTTAGACATTATACTGATTTAACTTTTCTTTAACAAGGTGACAATTCCAACTTTACAAAATCAGAATCATTTTTCAAACATTTTGAAAAACAGACTTTCAACAGCCTGATTCATATATGATTAAGCAATGAGCTGCTCAATCCATACATTTACTTAATAGTGCTACAGTGACTCAGGCACTGAGAAAATAGTAGTACAGTTATCCCCCAGTATTCGCGGGGGTTACGTTCCTAGAGCACCCGCGAAGAGTGAAAAACTGCGAATATTGGACGTGGTCCATAAAAATGCCTATAAACATCAAAATATAATGTAAGATATAATAAAAAATATATAAGTAAATATATAATAATAACTTAATAAAAAATACAACACTCAGAGAAATACTCGAGACAGCTACACACGGTAAACTGGGATGATGCGGGGCTGCTGGGCTGCATCTGCCTGAGACAGCGCCTCATGGGCAGCAGCCAATCAGCAGCGAGGAGAAATGAATAACGCTCTCGGATTGGCTACTTTCAAACCTCCAGCCAATAGCGTTTATTTTATGTTGATATTTTGCTGAATTTACGTTAGTATTTATATTACAAAATTAGTAAATTATATTGTTATTAATAATTTAGTGTTAAAAATATATGCCACGAAAAAAGCCATAAAAAATTGCGGAAGATATTTGCGATTCCGTGAATATGCAGGGGTTTCCATGAACAATTATTAGTCAGGTTCTAAGGAAAATTCCGCGAATAACCAGGGCCGCGAATGCTGAACCCCGGGGGTCAGTCAACTGTATACTTTAAAAACTAATTTAGAAAAAGTCATCTTAAAAGCCTCTAAAAATTATTAAAATGAGTTTTTAAAAATTCAAAAACAGTAGTAAATGATAATGCTCAGAAAAGTTTTGAATGAACTAGTAATATTTTTTTTATTATTATTACTAGAAAATATTAAGACAAAATAATTTTAAAAATTAAAAATGTTGAGGGAAAGCAATTTTAAAGCACAGTCCTATGCTACATTTTCATCTTGCATGCCTTATTTATCCCACTCTCTATATACTCCTACATATAGCAAATATACCAGATCTCATCACCAACCCATAATTTCTACCTTTTCCAAAGTTAAAGGTGTGATTCTAGAACACAATTAAACAAAGAATGATCTGCAGAAAAATATTTTTAAAAAAACACTAGTGCTAGCAGCAGTCTGCTGACTTTTTAACTAAAGGATGTAATATTTTGGCATAAGATATTGGGTAGGAGTTACATAGAAAGTAAACTGTAGCCAACTTTTCCTGGATAACTTACTGATTCCTCCCAATATTTCAGAGCTTTGAAATTCTCTCTCTTTCAACATTACTAAACCAAGCCAAGATAAATATATACAAAAAGACTTAGTATAAACTTCAAATGTAAATAATTTTGGTTCAGCAAAATGCAAGCTATATTTCCACAAGGAAGTAAAAATGATCAGGACCTACCCAGACTACATCTTGGACCAGAATATCCAGGAACACAGGTACAAACATCTGGAGCAGTACAGGAGCCTCCATTGAAGCATTCCAACAAACAGACAGCTGTACATGAAAAAAGACAAATAGATAGCAGAGATAAAAATATGGAAAGAAAATTTATGTACATTCTTGCACTATTTAAATATTCAGAGATTGTTATGCCTGGAAAAATCCAACATCAACTTGCAAAAAATAAAATTCATTAGGTTCCACTAGATGTCAGAATCAAATGCAGAAACACACAATTAATACACTTTATTACAGCAATATAAACCAAGCTGAATAATAGTTTTTTTTTTTATTTAAATAATTATTTTTATTAATACTCCACATTTCCAAAATTTACAATTCTGTACCTTAATGAACAAACAAGATGTCAGTGCTCTACGGTTGGCAAATATTAGTATGATGCATTTGGAAAGAAGATGTATTTTGAGATACATGTAAGAGTAATGAGATCTCAAGTCCATCACTCAAAAATAAAAATCATATGTAGAGTTCTTAATATACAGTATTTAACTAGGATAACCATTTCCCATTTAATAAATTAAAACTCATATAAAAGTAGATTATTAATTAACAAATGAAATCTGCATCAACAATACTTTTAAAAAAATATATAGAACAGTGAGCTGATGCTGGAACAAATGTGATTTTTAAATACTAACGATACATTACAAAACTTCTGACATGAAAAGAGTCATAACAATTTGACCAGATTTCAAATATTTAACTGTCTACTGTTTAAAAATGCTCACGTGTTTCACAGAACAATCCTTTATAACCATAGGAACATACACATTTTTTCTCGGATCCACAGTAGCCACCATTTAAACAAGTTCCTCCACAATCCACTGCAAAAGGAACCAGAAATGTATAATTATTACCACCTTTTAAATTTATTTTCAAAGTATTATTTTTTAAGATATTTTTTAAGTCTTTCTCCAGTTCCAGCATGATTATCATCAAATGAAAATCAGATTAACTCCACCACCACCAGTAATCTCTTACCATAAATTACCAGTTCTATTAGACACTCATTAATAAGAACAGATCAAGATTATTAACATTTGTTTTATATATGCTCAGTATGATCTCTGTCCTTTTTTAAACTGGTCTATTCTTGCTACAGAAAAAATATTTAGGTGAAACTAATCTGTATACATTTATTTTTTCAGCTACCAATTAAAATTTGCTTCTATTCCAGTCATCTGTACCATTCTTTAACTTCATTCTATTAAATATATTATGTGCTCCATTTAAAAAGAAATCCATATACCTTGTAGATTATTGACTATTAGGTTCAAAACATTTTAATAAAGATTTACAGAGTTTGTAATATGCTCTTTTACTAGATATATATATATATATTGTAAATCCTATAGAAGTACCTTGGTTACAATCATTGCCTATGTATCCAGGATAGCATGAGCATTCATTTGGTGCAGTGCAGTCCCCATTCATGCAAGCTGGCTGGCAGAGAATGGTTTCACAAGTTAGGCCAGTGTATCCAATTTGGCAGGTGCACGTGCTGGGGTCTGAACATGTACCGCCATTTTGACAACCAGATGGGCATAAAGCTGAAAATTATAATTAAAAAAGAATCTTGAGATACAAAGCTAAACATTTGGTAAAGCACAAGCTGACAGTTCCTGCAAAAAAGACAACAGACATAAACACGTACACTGCAATGAACACATTAGGCAAACTCTGCTTAAATTGATTTAATTTTCAAACTTAATGAAGCGTAGTCTTACATACTTCATGTACCTTTTTCAATCCAAAAATTAACCCATAATTCTTTAGTTACCAAGCACCAATACGGTATAATTAAAAATTATTATCCATATAAACTGCATGCTCTTTACAATTACCACAGCACCACATGAAACTTTCTTTTTCACAACTGCATAAGCAAAATAATGTGATCTAGCCTGTTGTCTTCAAAAGGTTTTTTGCAGACTAACAAAAAAAAAATATTTGTTCAAAACATGAACAAAAAATCCCATATTTTCTATAAATAAATGAAAATATGAAGCAAACTTTAACACACACACCCCCATTATCCTGTCAATGTCAGTCTTAAGAATACACATCATACAACGATTATAAAACATCTAAAGTTTGTTTTCCATTTACTGTAAAGTAATGTTTTATTTGCTGGAATTGTTTTTCATGGATTTGTGTTCATGTGGATTTCATGGGATCTCATTTTCATGCATTCTTTCAATAAGCTAAAAGAAAATTACCTTTTGAAATCAGTGGACAAGCGCCATATTTACAGCGCATATTTAATCCTCTTGGTTTTAGTGGGTGGGTGCCATTAATTTTTAGTAGGATCTGATCCATGGATAGTAAAGACCAAGGGTTTTCACACTATGCCGTGAGTAGTTTTAAAGCGGCAAAGAAAAAAAAATGTCAAGTTTTGAGTACTCACAGTCATATTATTTAAGTTCACAGAGGTCAATGAGACAGCAGTTAAAGTTCATTTGAAAACAGTTAAGTTTGTTCCCTAAAAAACAAGATTTCCTTGTGGAAATGAATAGCAACTACAAAGACACCAACCTCACCTGGTCCACCTAACTTACAACTCTACAATACACAGGAGACCAAAACTGCACAAGTGACAAATGATGGCGCCAAGTTAGTAATCATTTCTCAAAAGAGAAAGTGTGGGGAACACAACTCCTATGATGATGAGACAATGGCTAAAACAGCAAGGACAGCAGTAGAAACTGGCATGGCACATGTGGCTTGAAAATTCTCCCCGCAACTAGGATAATGAATTAATGAAAGCACAGTCTGAAGAATGAAGGCTTCCTATCTACAAAACATAAAATCCAACCCACAGAAATCAATTATCATTTCTCCCAAAACAACAATGTGGCCCTCCCTTTATCCTAGGCAAAATGTACAACCTCCTCATGGTGAAGTCCGTTCTAGTGGTGGCATTATAGACTGAAGAACAGTGATGGCTGTTGCAGAAAGAGTTTTGCTGAAAAACAACAAAATCAAATTACCTAAGTACAGTGGGAATCAGATCATCAGAACTTCTTGGGCAAAATCTTTCCTGCATCACATGGGGTCCACAAAAGGAAGGGCACCAAAGACATGAAGTGATTACCGAAAGACTATGACGCCAGTAAGAAGGCATTTGTCCACTGAGTCAAGACTGCTATCAACAACAACCACATTCCCAATCAACTTTTTATCAACTGGAACCAAATGAGTGTCAGTATGGTCTCTGGTAGGAAGTGGGCAATAGAGAAAGGGGGGAGCTTGCCAAGTCACCCGGTCACTGAGATCGATGATAAAATAAAGACTGTGAACTATTTGCTGTCAGCATGGCAAGTCTCCTCTTAGCTTATCTATGGTGTAAAATTCAGCCACTGTCATCTCCAGGTTACTTTCCCAGAGAGCTGGGATGTTACCCATACCGAATTTCATTGGAGTACAGATGACTCCATGCTGAAGTATATTGATGAGGTGTTCCTGCCCTACATATACAAAAACAGAGAAAGGTGCTGAAGCTTGGTCCATGCCAGAAGCCAGTAGCCATTTTCAACATGCTCAAGGCCCCACAATGGGAGCGATCTCTTGATCAAGCTGAAGAGAAATAACATCCTGAGCTTGTTTGTGTCAGCATGGTGCTGTACTGACAAACTCCAACCTTGAGACTTATCAGTTAACAAAGAATTCAAGGAGGAACTACAAGTGTTTTTAGACATGGTATGTGAAAGAGGTTTCAGGTCAGCTTGAAAACAACAGCAATTTTTAAAAATGACTAGATAAAACCTGTTTTCCTGAGAATAACAAAAGCCTTTGAACAAATACATACTATTTTGATTGTTTTTTTTTTTTTAGAATTGATGTGTTTCAAATACCAGCACTTCCAAAATTAGTATCCAAATCCATACGTGTAGATTTTTTTTTTACCGCTAAATGTGCAAAACTTAGATCCACACAAAATACATTTGCTTTACATTATCTTCTAAAGGAAATGAAATACAGTTGTCCCCCGGTATTCACGGGGGTTACGTTCCTAGAGCACCTGCGAAGAGTGAAAAACCGCGAATATCGGACGTGGTCCATAAAAATGCCTATAAACATCAAAATATAACGTAAAATATAAGTAAATATATAATAATAATTTAATAAAAAATACAACACTCAGCGAAACACTCGAGATAGCTACGAGCGGTAAACTGGGATGATGCAGGGCTGCTGGGCTGCATCTGCCTGAGACAGCACCTCGTGGGCAGCAGCCAATCAGCAGCAAGGAGAAATGAATAACGCTCTCAGATTGGCTACTTTCAAACCTCCAGCCAATAGCGTTTATTTTGTATGATATTTTGCTGAATTTACGTTAGTATTTATATTGCGAAATTAGTAAATTATATTGTTATTAATAATTTAGCGTTAAAAATATATATTGCCACAAAAAAAGCCATAAAAAAATCGCGAAAGATATTTGCGATTCTGCGAATATGCGGGGGTTTCCACGAATAATTATTAGTCAGGTTCTAAGGAAAATTCCGCGAATAACCGGGGCCGCAAATGCCGAACCGCAATTACGCGGGTGTCGACTGTACTGTTAGTTAATATTGGTTAGAAATTATAAGTATTATTATTTTTATTATTATTATTATTATTATTATTATTATTATACATAAATAAATGCAATTTTAACATATCTTTAAAACGATTAAAATAGTACCTGTTACTGCAAGACAAAACATAGTATATAATGCATTTGAAATATTAATATTTCTAACTACAGAATATCTACTATGTATTTTAACTACTTCCTTAAAAATTAAAGAGATTATGATAACTTCATAGTAAAATAACAGGACTCAAATATATTATGCAGTGCTATCATAGTAAATAAAAAAACTAGGCACTGCAGAAAAGGTTAAATTATTTAATGTTTTTCTTAGTGATACAGGTGCACATACACACAATTTATCTTAGGTACTGCAGGTTAGCAAAACACTTACACAAAGTCAGAAATAATCAGTTTAAAAAGACAATTTTTTTAAAAACTGCACTTAAGCATTGTCCTCTTTTCAAATTTTTTTCCTTTATTCAATTCCATTCATATTTTAGTTTTGTTGTTTTATTTTATTAAATCAAGTTTTCTACCCAAAGAAAAAGAGAGCTTTTATTTTGTATCTTAATTTATAAATTTATTTTAAAAGAAACAAAAGAATAATAAAATTCAAATAGTGCAAGTTTTCATATTTCCATTATAAAAATTATAATCATTTTTGAGTTTTAAAGGTTAGAAAATCTATATCTAAAATTGCTTTTGTTTTAGCTAAAGTGATTTATTTAATATATTCTAAAATTTTGTAATTTGAGACAGTTCACCAAAGAACAATGCTTATTAAAAGCTTTTGGAACACAACCCAAAGTGATAAATTTTGAATAAAATATCATATGATGTGCCAAATGTTCCCGAACAATAACCATTGCTAGTTTATGTCAAAAACAGTAAACTCCATTAATCATCATTTCTCTTTACTCAGCAGCAGCATCAAACATAAGGTAATCTAATTACCATCTTGTAAAAGCCATTTCAATTCAAAAATAAATGGGCATGATAATAATTGTGAAATGCAAAATATTTTTCTAATTCTCAGAATGCATTAGTTCATAGCTCTGCTCCTAACTAATTGTCCTTTTTGTTTGTTTGTTTTCTTCCTGTTTCTCCGGTCATCCTTTCAGGCTTCAATAAAAATTCACAAAAGTCATGTTACCTTTTCCGACTTATTTGCATATTAAATCCAGAGTAAAATAGATATTTATTATAGATTCTCACTTTACAGATTTGCAAATCTTAATTTAATTATGGAATAAACCACTTACGTCTCTGGCACAAATCTCCTTCAAATCCTGTTCCTGTGCAATTACAAACATTTGGTCCTATACACCAACCTCCATTTCCACAAGGTACGGAGCAAATTGCTAAAAAGAGAAAAAAAAACAAACAAATACACTTCATCATACAGTACAGTATAGAAAAGAGCAAGAAATGTATTACTTATATACAGTTCCTGAGAACCCAGAATGATCGAGTACATTTTTAAACAAATCTACAGAGCTAGATTCCACAAGCCAGCCACAACCACTGTCTTACTGAAAAATAATTTGTGGATATCCAGTACTCTTCTACATTTAAATAACTTTAACTGGTGTATCTCTCCTATTAGTCAGTAGCTAATGTAATAAAAATGTTCATGTTTGAAGTTCAACAATTCCAAATCCTTTCAATATTTTGAATACCTCTACCAAACCTCACCTGCCTCCTATATGAAAAACTTGGCAACTTCAATATTTCCGATGTCAGCGTAGATCAAATTATCACTTTTATCACCAACTGATAAATTTAAAAGAAAGATTTTTCTTCAGCACTCAAATTAGTCATAAGTTTTGGTTGGGTTTTTTTTTTTTTTTAATTAACTAAACAAGAAAAATCCAAAACATGACATACGTACCTTCATTACACCTGGTTCCACTCCAACCATTACAGCATCTCCTTACTATGACTGACTGTTTTTTGGTCACAGGAGTCTGAATAACTGTAATGCTAAAGAGGTGGAGGGGAGATAGTTAAATCACTAATTGTTCAACAAAATAAGGCACACTATTTTTATATTCAATTTGTATGTTGGTTGAATTTAAGAAGGTAAGCAAACTTAAAAATACAAATATGGTATGGTTTTTACTACTGAAACTTACACTAGACTTAACTGAAAGCCAGTTAGGATTAAGATGTTCTGTCTATATTTAATACTTAGGAATTTAGTTCCCCCACAGAGCAGTTAAAACACAAACTGGCCATGCTTCTTACCTATTTTGGGGATTTTGGTCATTCGTTCTGCATATTATTTTAATGTTAATTTTCAATGGTAGATTAAAAGTAACAGAACAAATGGTTTATAATAACTGGTTAGTGTGTGCACTGGTCCAGTTTAAAATCCCGCTGGGTTTTACGAAGGGAGCTCTTTGTAAAGACTGTTTCTTTCACTTTAACTTTCATGAGTACTTGATTCCCTTGTCTGTAGGCACTGGTTACAAGGCACAATTCCAACGTAAATCAACAATTACTTCTTAATTCGCACTTATTTCGTCTCTCCTCTACACAGAGTAAAGACAATTTTAGAGATTAGACAGAATTACAGCTCGACAGCCTGCAATGTACTAATGAGACAATTTTCAGCAGAGACAAAATCAGTCAGAATTATTTTGATTCCCAGATAATTACTGGTGAGGTTATCGTCATTCACAAGCTGCCATCTACAAAGAAAGATTAGTAGATTTACAACAGGCTTGTGGTTTTTTTAAAAAAATTACATTTTAAGTTTACCTTTATTTTTTTTATCACTGTGAGAACTGTGAAAATCGGTTATTTTAGTCAAGCTACATTTACTAAATGGTTTTCATTCCAGTCCACTATTCAAATATAATTTTGCTTCTATATCGTAATTTTAGTTTTATTTTCCTCTGCTACCATATAAACACACAGGCATGCTAAACAACACCATTTTCAATAATGGTGACAGTACAACAAATGATAAAATGAACATATTAATAACAATCTATTTATAAATATTGATAATAGTAGAATACTAATTAAAATGATAATAGTAAAACACTAATGCTAATAAACTTTAAAATACTGAAAATAATGTCAATAATAGTAATAATACCAATAAAAGCAATGGTTCCTATCCAGTCTGTTTTACGTTAGTTAATAATACTAATAAGAGCAATGGTTCCAATAGTCTGCTTTGTTAGTTAATAATACTAGTAAGAGCAATGGTTCCAATACAATCTGCTTTGTTAGTTAATAATACTAGTAAGAGCAATGGTTCCAATACAATCTGCTTTGTTAGTTAATAATACTAGTAAGAGCAATGGTTCCTATAGTCGCTTTGTTAGTTAATAATACTAGTAAGAGCAATGGTTCCAATACAGTCTGCTTTGTTAGTTAATAATACTAATAAGAGCAATGGTTTCTATCCAGTCTGTTTTACGTTAGTTAATAATACTAATAAGAGCAATGGTTTCTATCCAGTCTGTTTTACGTTAGTTAATAATACTAATAAAAGCAATGGTTTCTATCCAGTCTGTTTTACGTTAGTTAATAATACTAATAAGAGCAATAGTTCCTATCCAGTCTGCTTTGTGTTAGTTAATAATACTAATAAGAGCAATGGTTCCTATCCAGTCTGCTTTGTGTTAGTTAATAATACTAATAAGAGCAATGGTTCCTATCCAGTCTGTTTTACGTTAGTTAATAATACTAATAAGAGCAATGGTTCCTATCCAGTCTGCTTTGTGTTAGTTAATAATACTAACCATCTTCTATCGAGCCCTTTCGCAAGGCAAAATTAATAATTGAATCCCAGTCACAACAACTGAGTTATCTAACTCACGGTATCCGCTCTCCTAATAAGCATCATCTGTTCTTGAGAAAATATCGAAAATTCAACAAAGATTAGTGTCGTCTGCTAATTCACAAACGTCTACCGCGACCCTGAGCTGAATTGGCGACGCTGAAGCGAGCGGGACGCGCCATTTCCTTCGTGGGGTCTCGAGAGGCAGAAAAACTAATAATTAATTATTAAAGTCAAGATTAAATGCTGATTTTTTATTATTATTATTAATTATTATTATTATTATTATTATTATTATTATTATTATTATTATTATGACAGAAAATGTGTGTAGGTTTCAGATGATACGGCACTGAGGACTTGAATAGTGAGTGAGAATAAATGGTTTTTGACTTTCGTTAATTCGCTCGTTTCGGGCGGTGGAAAGGTGGGGGGGAACACGGAAGAAAAACAACTTTATTCCCTAACCCCCCGACTCGTCGACACAGATATCAAATATTAATACAGGTTATGCAATCCGGCCGTGCGACCCCCAAACGAACATTAAGGTGGCGGGGTGTCCCTCCCAAGCTGCCCCCGGCAAAGAGAGTACAGCACGTGACACCCCCTGTCCCTTTGATCTCCGAATAAAGCTTGGATTCCGCCTGCATAGGTTTGTGGAATGCACAACTTCAAATATATATATTTCTACCTAGAACAATTTTGTTTTGTTTTTTTTCTGTTTTCTAAGCACAAGTTGGCAATTTCAAAGGTTAAAATGTTGGTTGATTTAAGGTGTGTATATAGATATATATATATATCCTACAGTAGGGTTGGGACTTCAGGTATCAGCAGAATTAAACGAAAGAAAATACAAAGAAATCCATCCTCAAGCCATGCTTCAGATTCATGATTCATTTCTCTAACCATGTGAATCTATTAGCAGCTTTATTATGCCACATTATAAGACCAGCAAGCCAATGTGTTCTAATGACACAATAAAGACGGATTCATATTTTTTTTTAATTAACTTATCAATAGTTTAGCAAAAATTAATGCTTGCTTCACTTGGTACTAGGTAAGTTCAAAAGAAACCCAAATAGAATATAATAGCATCATCATAATGGTATCCACACTGGGTTTCATTTGAAAATCTCTAGTATTTCACACAAAACGACAGTTGACAGCTTGCCATGTTCTTGTTGTTGTTTTTTTTACTTTTAAATGTATTATATTTAATTCCACTTAATAATTTTTTTTTTTCTTTCACACTTACATTTTAACTGTACAAAACGATTCTCCATCTTCACTGATGATCTCAATGTTTGGGTCATTTCTAGCTTCATCACACAAGAAATACGACTGTACTTTGGTAGTGGTTACATTCGTAATCTCTGTCACATTCCTCAACTCTGTCACTGAGCAAAAATGGCTGGAAAAAAAAGGGGGGAGAAAGTAATAGTTATTTCCCAGTAATACTACTTATCCTATTTTTTAAGAGTCTGGTGTGGAATATTTTCTACATTACTGCAGCTTTAAATTTTAGACACCAGTAATGTCAGTTTGTCCAGCAAGTATCACATGTTGTCCTGACCTGTAGTTGCTTATAGCAGTGTTTTAGTTATCTACTATTTCTGTTCTGTTTTAGCTATCAGACATTCACAACATTGGTTCTAATTGTATACAGAGTAAAAAATAGAGGATTGGTGTTGACATTCAACAATTAAAACACTCATCTAAGCATTTGAAGTGGGAAGGCATTGGTACCTTGGTCTTAGAAGAATATCAACATTCACAGGTTTAGATGGTAAACAAGACTAGCAAATAGGTTGCTAAATGTTTAATTTTTTTTTATAATGGAGCAATAATCACCTGATTTCAATAATGGACATATTGGAGAAAAAGCATCTTTAATAGGAAGCAAGATGAGACAATTCATATTTCTGGTTAGGTCTTTTGACTTATTGTAAAATGCCAAAAAAAACACGTGCCTTCAGCATAATTACTTAAACGTGGGATCCTTTTTGTCCCAGTTCATTTCTGTCTCCAAAACTGGCGACAAATAGCAGAAGCAATTTGACTCATGTAGAGATAAACAAGTGGGTTTACAATAAAACAATTAGGATGGACTACAGGCTAAGTGATAGCATAATAATGCAAACTGAAGAGGATAAACATCTGCCGATAGTCATTTCCTTGGGGTTAAAAGCATCAGTTTCAGTGATGTATTGCTGATGAGAAACATTTATTTCTCAATGGTTAGATGGAGATGTGTGGAGCTGTGATCCAACTATATAGTGTTGAACTTCTAGAATATGAAGTATGGGTATAGTGCCCTTATGTTTTACAAAGATGCCATTATTTACTGAAACAAATTAAATATCTCAACAATAAAAAAGAATAGAACTAAGACCAAGTAGGAAAATTATTTTGAGGACTAGGTGCGCTCTGTTCAAATGAAACCCGGCCAGATGCCATTTACAGCAATGATATTTCAGTCAGGTTTCATTTGAACATCCCCAGTACATTAAGTATTTTGATGCCACCGGAAATACCAAACACAGACATAATTCTACTTACATTTACAGTTCCTAATAAGACAACTATTTATTAATTAAATGTATTCTCTCTTTCTTTCTCTATTTTCCTCTCAGTGATTTACAAAAAAAAAACTATTCCCTTGTTTTGGGTTAGGGAGAGGCCTTTTGAGAAATATTTGATAATTGGAGTTGCACGGGTGAAGTCTCATAACTCTGGTATCTTTACCTGAAGGGGCTATATAAGACAATTTCTGGAGTTTAAAAAGTGATGAGGCTTCAATCTTAAATTTACAGTACATTTTTTTTTTTTTGCTTATAAATATTTATAAAATTCAGAAAAGCCAATTTTATACATGAGCTTAACAGGTTCTTCCCTTCTGAGCCAATGCCAAGCATGTTTATTGTTTTGCTTTTTTCCGTTCCTTTTTTTTTTTTATTTCCAAGCAAAAGTCGTGGAATAAGTTCGGAGGATTTTCCTTCACAGTGTTTTGTCACCGGCGATACAAATACTCAATTAAAGCTGCCAAGTTTTACACACAAGTGAAATTCCAATTGAATTTAGTTCAGGTGAGATTCAAAATATGCTTTATTGGAAGTTTTCTGTTTTCAACCAATAATTCCAGTAGAAGGGTCACTGGTACCTGGCATCCTGTAGAACCGGGTTCTCTAATAGTTATATTTTAGAGATGTGAGGCGTTTCAGGCTCTCACAAGGAAGTGTGGACATCGAAGTATTCCTGCATTTTTTAGCATGGTTTACCAATACAGGATGGCACACCACTGCCTGATTCACAGGTGCAAATGAATGCTTCAACAAAACGGTAGTCGTGATGGACAGTAGATGATCATGGACAGAGGTCCGATAAGAAAGTAAAAGATGAACGTGTAAACTGAAGGTAAAGAGGTAAGAGCCTTAAAACCTTTATTAAAAATTTTTCAAGAGTTTTGCTCAAAGAAATCTGAACGAGTTGCATTTGATTTAATTGACAGCTTTAATAATTTGTTGGCATCCAATACACTTCCTATCTCTGAAGCTTAACAGTAGCAGCACATCCACTGGTGAGTTAACCAATAACAGTACAAACCCTTTTGGTGGTTATGGAAGGAGGATGTCACTTCTAGTTTAGATTATGTATTGTGTCATTGGCATATGCATCATTTATCACCTGCTTTTAAACTAAAACTACTTATCTAGTTTCAGTATTTAAGTGTAACTTTAACCCAAGTAGGACATTAATGGGAAGAACCGTTTACCTTGTATCATATGCTGCTACCTCAGAAAATATCCATAGGTGTATCAGGAACAGACTGGGTGATAAACTGTGGGTCTCCATAGCAGCTTAGCTAAAGCTGGATATAAAACGCTGGTCTCACTACCCACAATCAGTTTTTTTTTTCTATCCAGTACTTCGCAATTTCTTTTGTAACCTGGTCAGCCAGATAAAAAAATACCAAGACAGACAAATATCCCACAAACTGTCTTCTTATATACCAGTCTTGGTCAGTACAAAAAAAAAAAATATGCTGACGTCGGTAGATAGCTTGCATACAAACAGGTGTTAGATGTTTACCCGTAGAATGAAATCAATGGCCAATTCCACAGACTTACACCTGAATTTTATTAATAATCAATTCACAAGATTCTAAGTTAAAAGAGAAAAACAAAAATTGATTATCCTTAACCTTACTCAGTGAAAATTTTGTGACACTGTTAAGTAAAATAAGAAATACAATAAATACAAACAAACACCGACAAACACACAAATAAAACTTTTTAATTAATAATAAAGGTCACACCGATGAGTGAAAAAAAGCCTTTTGTTTGTTTCGTATCCATTAATACTTTTGTTTTTTTTGTTATAGTGTAAAGGTATCTCCATTCAAAAGGCATTCAAATGAAAAAAATTTCAACAAAAATTATTGCTGAGAGAATCAGGACAAAGGAATATCGGCTAATACTGAACAGCCATGCACTGAAACAAAATGAGAAATCCATTGCTGTTCAGATGACATCTTTTATTAAATGAGATAAGAATAATGTTAATGGATTCACAACTTTTAATAAAAATGTCCATATGAATGCATATTTTGGTCAAGATATTAAGTTTTACAAGAGTTATCCTTTTTGGGTGCCCAGATCATTTCATAGAGGGATGGTCATACCAGACCTACAGGAGAGATGCATGTGCTGGCTACTGTAGATGTATTTTCGTAAGGAAAAGAAAACAATAAATCAAAGAAATTATCCATACTGTGTTAATTAAAGCGAGAGAGCATGGAAATCTGATGCAACAAAGTCGTATCGCAAATAGAACATTTTCAAACAGTAACCTCATCACCAACTGGACACACACCAAGTGGAACTTTCTGTTATTAAATTAAATGAATTTCAATGATTTCTCTTATTTTTGGTGGGGTGGGCTAGCAGTGAAAACAAATAACTTTTGCAGAGACCAAAGCAAGAAGTTGGTTGAAACAATCTCCATTTCTTCTCATTGTAGTTCTAGGTTGTTTTTTTTTTGTAGGTTGAACTCTTGCCATGAAAACAATAGTAAATGTAAAACAATATTATACAGCTTTCTTCCGAGTGGAAATTACCACCAGAGAATATGCGTAAAATTTTCTCAGTCGGCTACAAATCAGTAAGGACTGCTCCGCGCATCATTTTTCCATTGGTTTCTGACGTTAGTTAACTCCTTTAAGCCACAGTCATCCATCAGTCAATTTTCTCCTAAAAACCAGGAACAATTTAAACTAACACAATAAATTATATTTTAAGAAATTTTGGAGACAAATTTTATTAACACAAAATTCACATTTATTCTGCATCGTGGTTAATACTTGACTACAAAACTTGTTTATATAGAACAGTGATGGTTATTTTACTGTAACCTGTACAGAAGAATTTGCTTTGGATGTAAAAAAATTTAACTCCAAAAACTTTCTCCTTTGTGTCTTTATGTTCATCCCTTTGTAATAACTCATTTATCAGGTAAAGTGTTATTAACTAGTTTAGCGAGGCTGGCCACTTCAGAATTACTAGGACGAAACATCAAAATTGTCAGTTACCAAGGAGACAAAGAAGAAGAGAGTCCACAAAATACCAAACGTTTTAATGGTCACTGCATCATAAGTGCTTACCTAGGGAAAATCTCAGCAAACTCACACAATTATCACATGGTAGCATGAGAGTTTTTCTTATAGTTGTTCTAGGTTGATATTAATTTTCGGCTGACATCAATGATTGTCACTGGAAATGAGAGATGCTAAAGCTTTCCAACAGCAACATTTTCTCATCGATGGGGCTTCTACTGCTAAGAAAATTTACAGTATTAATTGCAATTAAATTGTGCACTGTCACGCCAACAGGATTAGGAACCTTTTACGCATTAGACCGACAATGAGCGTCTGATCAAAATGCAAAGTTTTGTTTTGACCCATAAAAGAAAATCTTACAATGATCTGACCTTCCTTGAAACAAGTCTGCAACAGTTCTTCTCAGCCAATTATATGCATATGTTTTCTGTCTACAGTAGCCATTCAACCCAAATCACCCATATGAGTTACTCACTGTAGTACAGACTGTTGCTGGTCCACTGCTGCAATTTAAACTAAAATATTCTCATAATTAACACTATTCATTACATTGTTGTTTTTAGTCTTTTTAATCAGCAGGAATACATCTATAAGACCACACTGACTTTCTCAATGTAACAAGAAGAAAGGATGTTTAAATAAGAATAAACACATGATGTTCAAATTTTTTAAGCATAAGCTGAGGGGTTATACACAGGTACATTGCTTATTCTCTGTTCTTCAGATAATTTAACGATGTAAGATTTTACAAACTTTTGTTGGCCATTCCTGTTCTTTTTTTTTACCTACGCAGCTCTAATAGACAATTATTTATAGAGTCATTTCTGATTTCGATTTAACAGACTTGTCCGGCCATTTTAAATTACTGAAAGACTCTGTATATAGTTGTCTCTTTAGAGATGGCGACCGTCTGGAGGAAATTTAGAGGCACTTCACCACCAGCATTGAGGAATGAAGACTCGGTTAAATTAGGTCAGGGTCTAGTTGGAATATTTGGAATTTCAAAAGGCAAGGAATATCTAGTAGACATGACTGCACCATTCTTGCTACTTTTGGATCTCGGATTTAAAAAATAAAAACTCACGGAAAGTGATGTATTATGTACGAATCAGTCTGCCTTGTGCAGTTGTTCAGTGTAATACAATCAATACATTTAACGATGCATTGGATTTATGATTTGAAAAGATGGGGCTTCATATAAGTTGAAAGACAACCTCACCCCGTGTAAATCCCCATAATAAAAACCATTTCTTCTACTTATATACTTTTTAGTGAAAGGAAGAGATGAAGCAGCATGCTTTCCTATGGGTTTTGTAAAAAGTCTTACATTCATTTCTTCACAGTGTTATTGGTGAAGAAAGTTTTCTTAAAAAAAAACTAAAGTTTTTACTATAAAATGCAAACATGGTTGAGTTCTTTAGAAGAAATAAATCAATGCATGTTTAAGATAATGACAGATTTGGCATGACCATGGACAATGAAAGTGCTGTAATCAATGCTTTCTTTTCTACTGAGAGAGGAATTGATTTGTAGGATTTGTTTGCTAATGGCAGAGTAAAAACGTTACTCCTACTCATCTCAATGTCTGCTCGACATGTGTTTTAAATAAGCACTGTTGACACAGTAAAACTGTTTCTGTGATATTAAGCTGATGTAAACAACTGAACAGATAGGAGCACACACCCTTAGAACTGTACTACAGACTTTCATGCAAAACTTTTCAAAATGACACAAACTCGTGTACTGAACGAATAAGTTGTAACAGTCACTTAACTTTGAAAACTCCACTTATTTACTTGCAGTGTTGCCAAACCTTGCATCGGTTTTATAAAATTCAAATGGAAAATGTCTACATGACAAAAATTCTGAACAAAAACTTCAGGTTTTGGTTAGTTTGTGAAAGGTTGATAAATGAATGGCTCCACTTTATCCAAGATCTTTGGAGATACATTGGAAGATTTATCCAGTCACGAGCTTTTGCAGACAGTCCATGTATTGTGAGAAATTGCTCTCTTTCAAGTTACATGGTAATGGCTGCATGTGCAATGGTACTAGCATTCAAAAAGTAATTCTTAGTGATCACAACATGCATGCGTTCTGTAAGTGGCTGCTTGCCGAAACCATAACGTTCCTGTACCAAAAAAAATTTTTTCAAATAATGCTTGGCTAAGCATAAGGCTAATTTATTCTATAATGACAGCAATCAGGGTTGTGGAACCTTGAACTAAGATTTGTCAGCAAACATTTGCTTTGATGAACTTTGCAATACTATTGACCACAGATCCACAAGGAATGTCAAAATCTGAAACTCTGACCAGTCCATAACACAACCTCAAGTGAACCGAAGAATTTCCTAAGATGTTTATTCCCATGGCAGCAGCACATAGTAATTATCTGCTTATCTAATCATCTAATAAACACATAATCACAGATGAAATATGTAAACTTTTGTCCAATTTATTTATTTATAGGAGTGACCAAATTAATTTGGCAGGGAACTATATAGTTAAATTTGTCCAAAAAACCAGCATTCCTCTCATTTTACTCTTGAGGGAAGAGTGAAATGAGGTAAATAAAAAATATATTAAATAAAATTCTTGAGAAAAGTTTTCCTCTTTATTTTTCCAAAGGTAGAATTATTTCAAGTTGACGCCCACCTAAAAGTCACAATGGGTGTTTGAGAGGGCTGCCATAGGGATCATAGCTCGTTTGCTTTTTTGATTATTTTTCACCTTTCCTTCCCACAATACCCAGGGCCATTTCCGCCTCATTCAGCGTGGTCCCGATCGCCTTTCCTTCCCACAATACCCAGGGCCGTTTCCGCCTCATTCAGCGTGGTCCCGATCGCCTTTCCTTCCCACAATACCCAGGGCCGTGTCCGCCTCAGTCGGCGTGGTCCTGAAACTCTTCCGATTGACTGCAGACTTTCATCTTCTGCTCTTTTAAGCTGCAGCTAGCAAATCACGTCAAGGGGGCCCCACACAACCTTGCCAAGAGAATTGGTGCATAAAGCTTGATGGAATCATTAAACTTTTATTGCCACTTCTTCACTCTATGAACAATTTGCAAGGAAGAAAAAAGAAATGCAAAAGATTTTTTTTTTAAAAAAAAAACAACAAAATCAGGGGAGTAGACGATTTTTGAGAGAGTCGTTTATCACAATCCCTATACTGAGCTGCTTTTGGCTAACAAAAATAAAGCAGCTCACACGATAGCAAAAAACAAATCTTGCAGCTTACATGTATTGATCGCCTCTTTGAAGCACAAGATAAGAGGTGCCCATATACAAGCCACCTGGCTCCAGCCAGCAAATTAACTGCAGCATGCAGGCCTACTAAAGAGAAGTGATGGAGTCCGCCCAGCCAACACGTAAAAGCCAGCAGGGTTTTATGACTCTTCGCTATTGTTACACTAAACCGTCCCCCGCCACACGGCCGTTCGCTGCAACAGGCTTTAGAAATATAAATATTTCACACACTTTATAATTGCGAGATCACACTGGCTTTACGACATTGCCCGCTTTCATGATAGCACACCATTTATAAATTATAGCGCAAGGAGATTTAGCATTATTAACTCAGATTTGATTATGCCAGAATGAAACAAAAATTTAACTGCCTTAAGCATTTCAGTAATTCAGTGTGATCTACCTATAAACAAAAGGACACCTGAAAGTAAAATACTCTGCAAGCAACTGTTACTATTTAGTATTTCGCATTTACCCTTTGCCTTCAAGACTGCTGGAACTATTTTTTGGTATTGATTGATCGAGTGTCATGACTATCTGACCAATACTCGTGAAAGATACTTCAGAGGTCACTGGGATTCGATGTTAGTCTATTCTCGCCTTTCCCATACGTTTTTCAATTGGGTATGGTAAAAAGGCTACAACTTTGTGGATCCCTGGCGTGTTGGGACATAAAATCACGATCCACTAAATGAATTACAACCAGATGAGCTACTAACCACCCCCCCCCCCCGTTTATGCCATTAATTCCAATTGAGTCTCCATCATAATGGCCAATGAGAAGAAAAACAAAAAAAAAAACCAACCCAAATCATCAAGAATATGAACGTTTTTAATGGTTGCCAAATAATTCAAGTTTTGCTTCTTTTAACAACAAAAAAAACCCAACACCAACTTTCCCAATCTTCAGCAGTACGTTTTGTAGTTTTTATCTCCGCAGCTATTTGAGCTTTTGAACTCCCCTCAGCAAGAATCTTCATGATAATGGCTTTGGATTAAGAGTATTTCTACTGGAACTGACATCCTGGTGAATAGCATATTTCTCTAACTCTTAGTGTAAAGGGTGAATGCAATAGTCCCCCCCCCATTCTGTAATTTTTGCTTCCACAAGTATTTTTAGTGTTGGGTTAAGGCAAGTCCCACTTCACCACATATCGCACAACTCTTCAACTGTGTGCCACATCGAGATTTCTTCTGCTTAACAGAACAGAACCTCTTTTAGCCGCAGATAAAAGACATGGACATTACGTTATCTTGAAATAATTTAAGTACAAATGCATTTCAAAAAGTGAGTATACAATGAACCTTCTTAGATTAAGGAGCAAATATCTAAAGCCACAAGACAATAAATTGTAATAAATCTGGAGAAATGTCAACTGATTATTAAAATGTTAGGATAGCAAAGAATTTCTATTTCACATGAGTGGGAATATTCATCACAAAAACTTTACTGTTATTTCTCATACAGTTGCAACTTATCAGTTGAGAATAAATGTCGACAATGATTATATTTAATACTAAACACAAGAAATGTTACTTAAAAAAAAAAACTGAAAATCTATTGAGGTAGATTAATAATTCTTTACTATGCATCAAAAAAAGCATTTTAATAAATTATGAAATGTTAATAGTATTTTTCAATAATGAGAATTAATTTTTTTTTACAAATTACAAAGTGCAGAAATATAAGATACTGCAAGGAAAAAACAATAGCAAATGTATAAGCTAATCTGTTCTTCTCATTATTTAATGTCAACAACTATTCCATCACAAATTCTTGGTTATTTAAATAGCTTTGAAAATGACATCCCAATAAACACATTTCAGATCCACAAGTTTTTAGTAACATACATAAATAACTGCTTTTCATCTTTTCGGGATTGATTGTTTTCTATTGAGAAGTTTCAAAGTTTAAAAACTGTTTAACCACATGAGACAGAACAAAATAGAGCTGTACTAGAGCCACTGCACAAAGTTTTTCAATGATGCAGCAATAAAACCCGACAGTTTCAACACAGCTGCCATCTTCTGCAATACAGCGTTTAGTTAGTTAGTCTTGATCACATTCTCCAGCCAGTAAGGTGATATGACTGTTAACTGCCATGTTAGCATAGCCTCACTTCCAAAATTTTCTGAACTGATGAAAAGGGACACAATTCAACACCATTAGCTAACCCTGTTTCTTTTAATTTCTTTATCCAGCTTCTAAGTTGTCCACTGGCACACTTTTGTCATATGCTCTAAACTTTTGATAAACAATAAAATACATTTTATTCCCTCAAAATGATTAAAATTTTTATTTGTAAAATGATCAACAGAAATTCATCTAACACTTTCAACATAGTAGTACATTAATTACAAAATATTTAGAGGTGCAAAGATCAACAATTGGGACTAAATGAGGAACAAGAAAAAAATCAGGGATGGTCAGTAAAAGGGGGTATGATCTGCCTGCTCCCAACATGAGTCACTACCACACCTTTGCATGTTGTTTATAACTTTGCGGTCAATAAAATCCATTGAATTATCAGAGTAGTTTACACTTTCTGGACCAAAGCAAAACATCAATCCAAAAACTGTCAATAGAATTTAACTAAAGAGAATATGCTGGCGATACCATAGATGATTTGGTATTGAAGCTATAAGTCAATTATGCATAATCTATCTTCAAATGCATCTGCAAGAGGTCTGAATAGAGATAAAAAATGTCACCCCTAGACCACATTGCCATCAGGCTACCTCTCTGAAACACAAGCAGGTCCTTCAAATGAAATTCCTGCCCAGACCATCCTATTACCATGCCTTTGTTTCACATTCTCTCCAAGAAAGTCACATGAGCCATAATGACAGCCAAATTTTAACTTAACAGAGAGCATAGCTGCAGATGTGGTGTTCAAACGACATGGTCATAGCACCAGTTCATTTCCATTTATGATGGGTCAAGATAAAAACCACAGGTCATCTCAGAGCCCCCAGGGATCAGAAGTGTTGATGTTCTGATTCACAGAGCCAAAAATGGCAATCATCTAGAGTTATGTAACATACTTATACAAAGTAAATATCTAAGGCCAATCATGAAGCTGTTTGCTTGGATTTGTAACGGTTAATTTTTGTAAAAATTCTTCCTATTAACTTTTATCAAAGTTAATATAATTTGAACAAAAAATATTTTTTAAAAAAGTTTTATTCCCATTGAAAATTCAAAATAATAGTTACATATCAAATCACAATTTTGCTTCTTTTAAAAAAAAAACAAACAAAAAAATTTCAACATATTTTAAACACCAAAAATATTTCATCTAGCATTTTATTATTAAACAAAAATTTCCATTAGTAATCAACTTTTGATGGCACGTGTCTCTTGTAAGCATTCAGAGTGCACCAATTTAATAAATGATTTTACTTGAAGCTCAAAATTAGTGGAACAGAGCAAAGAAAAACAGCTATTTGGTTTCTGTGGAGATCCTACCCATTTTGGTGAACAAACGCTGCATCAGTTTCATCTCACTCTTCCGTACCAGTTCACATGCACAAGTTCTCTCCCAAACTTAAACGGTAGTCGGTCCCTCGTCCAGTTGAAGGGTAATGAAACCTAATTGGTTTCTGGCCCTGTACGCCAACACTGGGGTGAGCGGGATTCTTACTGTACAGCAAAAAAAAAAAGAGGGGGATCTCTGCACAGAGATAACACATAAAAAGCTGTTAAGCTTTAGCAGGCAATTTCCTTTTATTTAAACAGGAAATCAGTCTATTCACACAAGATAAACAAAAACAACAAAAATTGGATCAGTATTCTGTTTTTAAGGAAAAAAAATTCATTTCACAAGGGGTCGTGAAAAAATTCCGTGATTTCTTACGAACTTGTTGAATGTTAGGTTAGTCTGCTTTAAAGTTTTTAACCAAAGCTCCAATCACTAGTAACAAGCGTGAAGATTCTCTCTTTACAATGTAGCAAACACCAACCACCAATTTAACGTTTTAAAATTCAAAAAAAAAAAAAATTTTTAAAAAGAAAAGCCTCAAAGTAAAAGGAAATTAGATGTTTCTCAATCAAATGTTATTGTTAATATATGTATATTTTTAATGCCATGTTGGGCTTACCATTTCATTCCACATCTGAAAAGTGGAGTGTTTTTCGGTAAGAATTTCCCTGAAGTTGACTTCATAACATGGGTTAGTGATCTCGAGCAGATAACTGGTCACTACTCTCACCATCATAGTCTCCCCTTATAGAGACTGGCAAACAAAACTAAAATGTTTGATAACATCAAGATACTAACAGCCAGTTTGTTTGTTTTTTTAATATCAAATACAAGAAACTTTCTTCATTATGCATTTCAATTTTTTTTGAATGAACAGCATTTATTTTTTTCCTAACTTCATCTATTTGCTTCATTATGATTCCCCCCCCCCCCCCCGATTCTTGTACATATTGTAGCTGGGATTTTTCCCGTGAAAATTAACTACAGTTTCAAAACAGATCCCAAACAATAAATTTAATAAATTCTTGGAGGCTAAACTTTTAAAAATAATATTTCTAAGGCAAAAACTATTAAACCATAAGCAGCTAAACCAAACCACAAATTTTCAGATTTACTTCCTTTCCTCACAGCTTACAAAAAAATAAAAATTCAAAAAATGAAATTTAGTGTAAACTTTTTTAAAATACACAGATTATAATTTTAACAACAGATTCTATAGATAAGTAAATATTTCTAGCAGTTGTCAAAAAGAATGCAACTTTTCCGGTTGTTGTTTCCTCCCCGCCCACATTTTACCTTTACTAGGATCCCCACAGCTGATTGGTATTGACTTCTTATTCTTTCCAGCAGCATGTTCACACGTGTTCACACCAAAGTCAACAATCGTCCAGCAGCAGGAATCAATTCTAAAACTGTCCGCACCCTTGTTTATACAGTCAAAACCACACACGTCTGGTTTCTTTCAGCATTTTCTTTTACAATATTCTGAACTTCTTCATGGTGACAGTACAAAGACTTTTAACCTTGATCAAAAGATTTGTTTGAAAAAATAAAAAAAAAATTCTGATTCACCTGCTATATTAAATATCAAACATACAGCGTTTCTCTCTTTTAAACTACTAACTTGTGTAAAACTTTTTTTTTTTTAAAAGAAACTTGGTTTTTGGAATGACTTGTAAGCACTCATTGCAACAATTTTCTTTAAGACACTCCATGCCCTCAAAGTCATAAAGCAGCAGTTCCCAAACCAGGGGCTGCAACATGGAGGGGGATGAGGTCATGAAGCCGGCTGACTGCTGTTGACATATGTACAGGTGCATCTCAAAAATTTAGAATATCGTGAAAGAGTTCAATGTTTTTTGTCAGTTATTTCAGAAAGTGAAAGTTGTATATATTCTAGACTCATTACATGTAAACTAAAGTGTTTCAAGCATTTTTTAATTTTAATTTTGAAAATTACGGCTTACAGCTCAAAAAATAGAAAAAACGTATCTCAAAATATTAGAATACTCCATTTCGAGTTTGAGTAAATCACTATTTATGCAGTATAAATACCATGAATCTCTCAGTCTGGTTCAGTACATGCAACCACAATCATGGGGAAGACTGGTGACTTGACAGTTGTCCAGAAGACACTCATTGACACCCTCCACAAGGAGGGTAAGCCACAAGTCATTGCTGAAAGAGCTGGCTGTTCACAGAGTGCTGTATCACAGGATATTCATGGAAAGTTGACTGGAAGGGAAAAGTGTGGAAGGAAAAGGTGCACAAGCAAGAGGGATGATCACAGCCTTGAGAGGATTGTCAGGCAAAGCCAATTCAAGAACTTGGGGGAGCTTCACAAGGAATGGACTGAGGCTTGAGTCAGTGCATCAAGAGCCACCACACACAGACGTGTCCAGGAAATGGGCTACAAGTGTTGCATTCCTAGTGTCAAGCCACTCCTGAACCAGAGACAACGTCAGAAGCATCTTACCTGGGCAAAGGAGAAAAATAACTGGACCATTGATCAGTGGCCCAAAGTCCTCTTTTCAGAAGAAAGTAAATTTTGCATTTCATTTGGAAATCAAGGTCCCACAGTCTGGAGGAAGAGTGGAGGCACAGAATCCAAGTTGCTTGAAGTCCGGTGTGAAGTTTCCACAGTCAGTGATGATTTGGGGTGCCATGTCATCTGCTGATGTTGGTCCACTGTGTTTTATCAAGTCCAAAGTCAATGCAGCTGTCTACCAGGAGATTTTAGAGCACTTCATGCTTCCGTCTGCTGACAATCTTTATGGAGATGCTGATTTCCTTTTCCAGCAGGACTTGGCACCTGCCCACAGTGCCAAAACTACTAGTAACTGGTTTGCTGACCATGGTATTACTGTGCTTGATTGGCCAGCCAACTCGCCTGACCTGAACCCCATAGAGAATCTATGGGGTATTGTCAAGAGGAAGATGAGACACACCAGACCCAATGATACAGACGAGCTGAAGGCCGCTATCAAGCAACCTGGGTTTCCATAACTCAGCAGTGCCACAGGCTGATCACCTCCATGCCACACCGCACTGATGCAGTGATTCGTGCAAAAGGAGCCCTGACCAAGTATTGAGTGCATAAATGAACATACTTTTCAGAAGTTCGACATTTCTATATTATAAATCCTTTTTTTTTATTGATCTTATGAAATATTCTAATATTTTGACATAGTGGATTTTTGATTTTCATGAACTGTAGGCCATAATTATCAAAATTTAAATTAATAAAAAAAATGCTTGAAACATTTTAGCTTACGTGTAATGAGTCTAGAATATATACAATTTTCACTTTCTGAAATAACTGACAAAAAATACTGAACTCTTCCACGATATGCTAATTTTTTGAGATGCACCTGTATGCCCTTTTTTTCTGTGGTATAATCCACACCAGTGCATTTCCCACACAGCACTAACCTCCCAGCCTCCCCAAATTGCAGTTATTCTGTTGACCAAAATGCAGAAATTGAATTATTTCAAACCTTTTCAAAATATTCCAAGGGAGCATTCAGCCAAAAGAGAGAGCCAGCATGTGGCTTGCACTGATGGTGTTAAAAGTTGGAAATGCAAGAAGTTCTCACTGTGTTAATAGGGTCAGATTGAGAGATTGGAAAATACTGCCACAAAATAACTTACCTACAAAAAAAAGAGACCCCCCCTAACCAAGCAATCAACCACCCACAAAAAAAAAACAAAAAACACAAGCACTTTAAGAGGACAGTGACAAATCAACGTCCACAAGATGTTCAGTCTTTTCCAACCATAAAAATCTGAGAGAACATGAATATTTACATTTTATGCCTAACCTCATCTAACCCAGCCAATATCTAGACACGATCCAGCTACTAATATACTTATACATGAAATTTGTAACTTCATCAACAGCAGAGTCAAATTTTCTTTGCCTGTAACCCTCAGCCCCTTACAAGGCTCAAGACAGTCTCACCTCTAGATGAATAAAGGTTTGGAATATTTACATAAATTTTTAACTGAAATTTAGCCAAAAACCATTACAACCAAATTAGAAATAATTTTTTTTACTAAAATTCTGAAAATATGTACATAATATGTATATATATCCACAACCAAATAAAAACAAATATAACAAATAAATTAGTTTAAATGATCCAGTGTATATATACACAACTCCATCTTTTTTAACAATGCAACAGTTAAGACATATACCTTCTGACAGTCATGTGACTTTGAGCAACTGATATGACACCATTCCAGAGTTATCCCTTCAAACTTGTACAATAAAACCAGAGCAATGACTGGGTAGAAAATGGTGGATGGCAGGCTATGTAAAAATTGCAGCCACTACAAAAGTATCTGACACTAATTTTTTTTTGGAGACCTAACTCTTATGATTAAATGAGGGAATAAAATACAGGAGCTAAATGTATTGGCAGTAATGTGCTAACTTGTCCCGTAGCACAGAGCAAAATCACCTGTCCTACATGGGAGTAGCCCTTTCTTAATACTAAAATATTTTTTGTTAAATATCAAGTAGGATTTCTCAAATTCTTCTAATTGTTAATCAGACAAATAAAAAATGAATAAATACTTCCAAGTGTTTTTTTTTTAAAGTTACAAAATACTGTTCTAGACTAAGTTATTAGTCGCCTGAAACACTAGATTCTCAATCAGGTAATTAGTAAAGATGACATGATGTTTGTGTAACAGACTTTTTTCTTAGAGAAGAATACACTAAACTTCCAACAACAAAAAACAAATTCTGCCATAGTCAAGATGGAAATTGTCCCCATTTTATCCAAAAATGTTTCCTCTCTCTCTCTTTTCACCAACTTTTTTGTCACTATTTTTATTCCCTTTTTTTAGTCTTAAACTTAGTAGATAACATTAAACAATTCTTACCACCTAATAGGAGCCCTAAATTAAGCCAACCACAGCCTTGACATCACCGTCAACCCCAATCTCTAACTCACCTATTTGTATACATTATCAATAGCACGCTCTCAAAACTTTCCAAGTCTATCCAGATTCTGAAAATTTTCCCTTTGAGGTACTTTAGACTTTCTCGTCACCTACATGATTTAAACATCCATCAAAAAGCCAAAATTTCTAACAAGAATATTAGCCTTCTCTAACCCCTACCTTACCAAATAAGCTGGTAATCCCAGAACTACAAAAAGCATCATAAAGTGACATGAAAACGAAATTCTGCATATTGAAAACCTTCACTCAAAAGCCAAAAATGCACCCAACACAACCTTATATAAAGCGTAAGTTAAATGTCCCATTCTGGTTTGAAACACGGACTTACAGATTATGGTTGGCCCAGAGTGTCCAGAATCAATATCAAAACAAATGACATCAACGGAAATGGACACTGTACATCTAAACAAAAACCTTCGTGTTATTTCTTGAAGTGATTTTCTCTAGAGTTGTATCTGAATAGTCAGACTTTTAGGCAGAGGGTGAAAGCCATTTTCTCCTAAATCTCCGGAAATCCCCTTCATCCAACCTTTCCAAACCCAGCAAGCGTATTTCCTGGCATGTCAAAAATCAAAACCAATGGGAGAAAAGGAACATTTCACTTGGTTTCCCTTTCCATGACTCTCATGAAAAACAAGGCCCCTTAATCAAGTGCTACTGATCCACAAGTAGCAGAAAACTACTCCACCTGACCACCAAGTCTTTGATCAAAGAATCCCCATCACATCACCTACTACTTAAAAGCCTCCAAAACATACCCCCTTTTTTTCTTTCAGAATCTTTGTCATCATACAAATCTCTCCAGTCTATAAGGAAGCATCTAGCTAGATCCCCAGGTTCTCTCTACATCCTTTCTCATTCTCGTCTCTCCCTTTCTACTTTAAAATAAGTGAACACACATGACTTAAACTGCCTATCTTTCTCTATGTACATAAATACAACTCGATGCTCCTGTTCTTTTCCAAATGGCGACAGAAAAAAACACATTCTGTGTACAATGTTTTTGTCAAAGGTTTCTAGCTTCCAGAACAAGAGTTCAATGGACAAGCTAGATGATCTAGTTTTGATATTGATTTTAAAGATGAAAAAAAAAATGCAGTCACATGAGTAATATATATATATATATATCAGCTGAATTATAAAGTGGGATTTTTCAATGAAGCGGATCTGTACACTTCATTAGTATATCAAAACTAAATGAAACATCAGTTCTTAGTTATCCTGATCATGTGCACGCAAACTTTGGTAAAATGCTATGACTAAATTCTGGCTTCAATGATAATTCAAACATCTCTGGTTTAAATTTAAAAAAAAAAAAAAAAAAAAACCAAAAGAATGATCAGTTAAATTCTTATTTCCCACAATGTACTTGGCCGTTGTCTTCTTATTACTGATCAACTTTTGATGGTTGAGTAAGTGTTAAATTGAACTGTTAGCACTGCATCCCTGCTCTCTCTCTCATGATGCCCATTCTGGAAAGTATGCAATATTTCACCAAAAGTAAACCAATACTCCTATGAAGTTAAAAGAAATACTTTGAACAACCTAAAAAGATGCGAAGATTATAAATCAAATTCTTTGAAAGACGGCTTCATGAGGAGTTTGTGTGAAATGTTTTTCATGCAGATCTGCAACATCACAAGACAAGTGTAAAAATCTCATTGTTTACAAACACCCCAAGCAGCAACAGCAGCCCACCAAGATCAGGCGCAATGTTTGGCTCATTTCATCTCCCTCAGCTAAATTCCAAGGGGCTCTCAAGCATGGCATTCGTTGTTCGAGTTCGTGTTATGACAACTGGTGATGGTTCATCACCATTGTAAGGATAAACAAAATCTTTAGATCTCTGCAAAAGATGAAAACAAAATATCAGTGGATTGTACACAAATTGCAGTCATTACCTGTAGTATCTAACACCACTTTTTCAAATGGTGTGACTCATATTGCCTATTCAAGAAACAGAACACCATGCTAGTATTTGGTTAAAGTTCTATTTATAGTACTTTCACAAAATATCATCATCACTGGAAGTAATTTCTTTTTAAAATCTAGTCATTTCCTCCATCCTTTCATCTATTTTCTTTTCATGTGAACAGCAGTCTTTGCATGTGCTAAGAGAACAGACTTTCCAGTTCTTAAGAATCCCTCCTCAGATCTTTCACACCAAAAAGGAACGCAAATCACCAAAGCAGTCTAGTACCCATGCAGACGCACTTTAGCACTCTGTTTGACAACACAGCCAAAGGCTCTATGGAAGCAGGAATAAATCAAGGTTATGTGCTGCACCATCAAGCATAGAATCATAACCTGGGATAATGGGAAGCATTAAGCGTGATAGAGGCATATTCATGTAGCTACTAGCTTAGCTCGATTGATCAGGCTGTACCTGCATAATGCAAACAGAACTACACAATATCAAAGTTGTGATACCCAAATACTGTGTATGCCTACAAAACACCCTGCTCTAGCCCTAAACAAGAGAGATCCTGCATAAATTTAACTTGCTGTAAGGCAAGAGGAAGTCTGCTTAATCCAAGCAAAAATAGAATCGCTATTGTGGCTCTTGGTGTCTGATCATGCTCTGGTATACATATAACAAATATGAAGACCATCAACAGCAATAGTTATACACCAAACACAAGAATATCATGCTGTATTAATGGAGTTAGTTGGAAGAAACTGAAGAATCCATGGACATCTAAGTCTATTTAAACAGTCAGTGTTAAGCAAACATTACCATCAAAGACAAATTGATGTACAACTAATCATACACTGAACACCACCAATGCAGTTTGTTTTTTCTTTTAAGATCTTTTAAATATATTTTCACTATTAAATAGAAGTCAAAACAAAAATTAGAAAATTTTTTTTTCTTTTTCTTCAAAAATTTTATATTTTTTTGAAGGTTATAAGGAAAACAAATTCCACTGCAACTGACAGGTGCAGAGAAGATGGGTGAGCAGTAATTGCAAAATTATTAGTCAACAGTTTTTTAAAAAAAAAAAAAAAAAGCATCTGTAATATTGTAGCTAGCTGTTTAAATGTTGTAAAAAATCTAGACAAAAAAAATAATTTTAAATTAACTTTTAGATTTAGAATGCCCTTGGAAAAACAAAAAAAAAACACACTAACAAGTAATTCGTTTTTATTTAGAGACTATAAATGTCGAAGTATCCCACCTGATGAAGGATTGGCTTTAACTTGGTAGGCAGAACTTTTGGGGGGCTAAGTGGGGAGCTCTTCTGAACTAAGTCCTCTTTCCAATGAAGATGGCTGGGTTTTCTTGGTGCTATTGAAATAAATATCAGATCAGATCAGAATTAATAAATGAATTACTAGTAGCTCAATACCACCTGTCAACAACTAAAACAGATCCAATGAGCTCCAGTATAACACCAATTTAAATACAAGCAGAGAGACCAAACAATTTTCTGCCCAATGGAAATGCTTCTTGACACTCAACTGCATCACAATTGTTTGGTTAAAATTCAAATTTTGAAAATATAAGTAAAACACAATAACAATGTAAACTGCATACAATGCGTGTAGTAGTAATAAAACTAAAAAAGAAAAAAGGAAAAATTGGGATTTCTGACAAATGTTAATTCTATTTATGGATATGTGAATTTGTGAACTTCACAATTTAAAACAAAATCTGAAAAGACATCATATTCATTGTTTAATCTGTTTTTCACATATTGGAAGAACTTTACCTAAATTTAGTTTTAAAAGTCCAAATAATACAAAAATACATAACACTTTTTAAAAAAAAATAGTAAGAAAATTGTTTTTGCTTTATTACGAATTTCAAATACTTTTAGAGCAAAAGGGAGACAACCAATTATTTTTATATAGAAATTGACAATTATCTCCCACAATAGCATGTTTTCATGGGCTTCATACTGCAAGTACTTTTGTTTCTTTATTCTAACTACTATTATAATCATACAGGAGATCTGTAGAAGAAATATCCAGGCTATAGATCACCTTGTTGCAGAGATTCTGGACCTTTTTTCTTTCTGCACTGAAAAAATACTGAAGTATTTACTTTCTCTATCAAACAATGTTAGCAACTTTTTTTGGCTAACTTTCAGCACACACACCCCATCCATGCCTGGTCTCATAAGAAAAGCCTATATTGAACTGTGGGGAAATTTTTTTTGCTTGGGTGTCTTTTGCGCATGTAAACGTCTGGATTTCATGGACTTCCCTCCCCCTACTATTAGTCCTTTAAATAGAGAGAGAGAGAATTATTAACAGTTCACATTTGGCCAAAATTTTTGTTTTTTCCAAACCCAACAAAACCACCTGTGATAAAGTAGAATCTCCCCCCTTTAAATTACTCACGTGGAAAAACTGAAATATGTCCAAGCATTGGAAAACCTAATCCAGAGAAGTACTCCGTGATTTTCTGACCATTACAAATTGTGTGCAGTCTGGTGATTTCATCCATCTCAAAATCTGACTGCAATGCAATTTTGAAAAAAAAAAAAAAAACATTTAGCCTCTGCCATTTCCAGAGAACACATTTTAAACAAATGATCAACATGCTGTAAACACTCTTTACAGTTATGTATGCATTCAAGATATTCTATACATTAAGAAGTCAACAACTTTCCCTCAATTCCTATATTCTAAATACCTTGAGATCATTCCAGTTTTCTTATAAAATTCTGAAAATCAGGTTCATTCAACAATGTAACATATCAGTACAAGTTGCCATATTTTAAGCAGGCTAACAAAAATAATCAGTACTTTTTTAACATTTAGTGATAAAATATTAAAATTCTAATATCATTTAAAAAACATTAAGGAAATTTAGTGTAAAAAAAATTGTAAAGGCAACGTCTTAACATTTCCTGTTTCTCAACTAATTGCATATTTTCCTGTACATATTACAATTTCCTTTTTTTCTCCCTTTATTCTAATAATTTAATTCAGTACAAGCTGTATTTGGATTTACCTTCTTTCTGACCAACAAAAAATTACTCAAAAGCTTCAGAAACACTTTCTTTTCTTATGTAAGCCAACACTTCAAGACTTGTAGTCTTATTTTAAACCAAACTTTAGAAATGTCTCAGGGGACTAAGGCATGAATGCACCAGTGGCCACTCATAACCAAAAACAAGTAGCTAACACCACCATTAGGTGGGTAATCAAACTTTTTATTGTACATCAGATCCATCATTTATACTAAAATTTCAAACATTTTTTTAAAAAGCTGTCTTACTATTTCATCAGGTGATCTTGAGTCACAACACAAAGGTGAAGACATCGGCGTGGACAGCTTCTGACTGCCATGTTGTGCATGGCAAGGATTCCCAGAGATCGGTGCAAGTAATAGTTCTGAGAAATTTTCTTGAAAACCAGAGAGGTCTTCATTGTTGAAATACTGTATAATAATTAGTGAAAAAAAACTGTTTAAGATGCTGTTTTATATTATACTTATAAAACTTGTTTAAACAACCACCAACACAAAATTCTGTTAAATTTATATTATTTTAAAAATTAAAATTGTCAGTCCCTCCTGTGAGAATAACATAGCCAGATGCTCCTGAATCTTGTTGCTAATTTAACAAAATGTAGAGAACAGTTTCAAGTAATAATGAAAACAATGAACATCAAACTAGAAATATTTTATGATAGCTAAATGAGAAATTACCATTTGGAAAGATATACAAATTTCAAAGAATTTTTATTGGTTATGATCTCTCAAATGGCATAAGCAAGGGACCTAACTCTGCACCAACATCTCAATTCTAGTAATATGTTTGAGCAATTCGTGGCTACGGGTAGTTGACAAAAGAATGGGATGCCTGTACGCAAAAGAAAAATTCATCTTTAAGGGTTTACAGAAAAAAGATTCATTCAGCTTTATTTTTCTTTTATTGCCAGTGCACCTCTGTAAGAAAAGCTCTCAATTTTCATGTTCAGAATCATTTACATTGTTAATTTTTTTTATATAAAGAAAAATTTTAAAAAAACATTATAGATATTATAAAATTTAGTCATCATGTAAGTTATTAGACAGAACAATGAGCACCACCGTGGTTAGGTTACTTACAACAAACATTAATGCAGAAATAAGAGAACAAACAACAACACATTCAGGCCAAAGATGATCTTCATACCTTCTGGTAAATTTTCTCGGTATTTTGTGGTGAGATTTCCACATTCTCAGCCTGGTCTCTCATAGCTCGCTTCTTTTTATGAACTGGCAACATTCTGAAGGATTCACTGGTTACATCTATATGTGGAAGTACAAAAAAAAAAAAAAAAAAGACTGCAATTTGTAAAAATCTGAGTGTCCAAACTAAATGGAAAAAGTGAGAGTAAGCAACAAAAGTATTAATACATATGAAGAATTGGACTGACTCTCCTCTCACCCCCACAAAATAGAGTGGAATGAATGACACTCTTATATGACAACACAAAAATTCAACAAATAATTATGGCTTACAAACAAAACAACTTTCAGACAGGCCTACAAGCATTAAATTAAGAATATAACAAATGGAGGGAGGATTTTCACAAGATGTTTAAAAGCAGTTACATACCCAAATCACCATCACTGGAAATATCAAGTCCTAGAGGAACATCAAAATGGCCGTTAATTACTTCTTCATTGGTAACATCAGACTCAACATCACCACTGAGCAAAGTTGTGAATAGATTTTTCTTTACTCTTTCCATGTTATACATCATCAGCATTGCCTCTTTCCAAATGTCTGTTGCTGTGACAGGTTCTGGAGGGCTAAAATATTTTTTTCTAGAACCTGACATTTTCACTTTAGGAGAATTTACAAATGCAGGAAGAAAACAGGGTTCAGTTTGTGCACCTTCATCTGCTTTCCTCTCAGAAATTAGTGAAGTCTGCACAGATTTGTTAATCATGGCACTTTGGTGTGGAGAACATGCACTGAATCTTTCTCTGGATGGTGACTGCTTTAAGACAGCATTATCCTTGGATTCTGATGTAGTTGAATGTAGACATTTTGAAACTAGACTTGTAACATTCGAACTGTTTATCGATTTTGTTGGAAATGCACAGTTATTGCAAGCAATCTTTTCTTTACTAAAGCAGTCTGTTTCCTTTATACAGGATTGCTTCCCTTCTGCCAGGTTATCTTTAACTTTTGTGTTGCAAATTTTTGAAGCTGACTCCACTTGCTGAAAGGATCTGCTGGGATTCTCAGCTGCACATTTTTTAGGACAAAGCTTTGCTTTCCCCTCAGGTTTCTGGTCACCACCGCCAATTGTCACTGACACATTAACGGAATTGTTCTCACTGACTCGTGTGTCACTAACAGTATAGTCCAGGCTGTTGTATATGCGGGCTTTGTTCAGATCGTCTCCGATGCTAACAATGGAATTGATGGTGACATCGTCAGGCATGCTGAGTGTGGCCAAACCGGTATGGCTGCAGTCTATTCCACTGTCATTCCTACAGTTGCTTGCAGAAAACCCAACTGGGTCAAGACTGTTCTCACTCGCATAGATCAAAACACCACCCTTGGTGCCCACATGATCCAAATGGTAGCCCCCTTTGTTTCGCTTTTCACTTGGGATAAAGATGGCTAGTCTCTGCGGTGAACAGGACCCTGCCCCATGTCTATTATCACCTTTAAATGATGAGCAGTGAAGCTTAGATTCTGGCAAAGAAAATTTGCTCTGATCAACTCCTTTTTTCAACTTTTGTCTTCAGATGATATGGAAATAAAGTGAAAAAAAATAGAAAATCTATTATGTAAATCATCCATAAAAGTAAAGAAAAAATTCAGATATTAAATATTACTAATTCAAATCAGCACTTATCTGACCCAAATTTCTAGCTGATAACAAGAACAATACCTGCTTCTGATTTCACTTTCATAGTATCCATAATTATAAACTACTTAGATGCCACTTATTTGTGTAGAAAAACAATTCTATAATCAGTTTTCCCAGTCATTTTTCAAAAGTAGCAACTAGAATTATGACTGTAGTTTCGAATTCTCCCCAACATAGTGAATAAAGTTCAGAATGAAAATGGCTGCTTTATTTGTCTGAAAACAAAAATGTCATCATTTTAAATAACTAACAAATTAAAAATTACAAATGAAGCATTTTGAAAAGATTCAGAGATCATCATATAATTATGTAAACAATAAAAAGCAGAAAAAATCTAGGCTTCCTTGCTTACACACTAACCACACAACTTGAGTTAAGACCAAGAAACAGATTTAATGAAGATCTCCCATTGTACTACACTAGAATTGTGGTTTTCAAAGTGATCTGGACACAACAAACAAAGGTTCTACTTGCACAGAGGAAGAGCTGGAGCCCTTATAACCTATTTAAGCTGAATTAAACTGCACCAAAAAAACATACAGCTGTTTAATTTCAATTTATATTAACACCATGATAATTATTGTTGCTGCAAGCTGGAAAGTATCAGTTAAAACTCACTTCATGATCAGACGGCGACAATCAGATAAATCAACAAAAGTCAGTTCAGTTTTAACCATGTTGCATGGCCAGGGTTACTGACACTCACGAGATGTTTTTTTGTAAATATATTTCTCAGCCCTTTTTTTAAAATTTGGTGAACAAAGGGAGGTAGGTCAGATAAAAAAACAAACAGAGTCTTAATTACAATAGTTAGCAAACTGTAAATTGGTCAGTTACTCGCTCTCATTCTTACATAGTCGTCAACCCAAAAACTCATAGACTCTGGACTGTTTTGCTTGTTGCTGATAGCATAATGACATGCACACTTTCAATCTGGCATTCATTTTACATATAACCTCAAAAATAGTCCAACTAAAGTAGAAAATATCAGTCAGTTTCTTTGCTTAAGTTTTCAGGTATGGCTGTTGTGACCATTTCTCTCTTCCTGTATTCTTCTGATCATCAGTGTACTTGGAAACATTATCTACCACCAAAGCCACTGTGAATCAAAGCACCCTTCATTGTGAATTTGTTTTCCAATTAAAACAACAATCCACTTTTAAAACCCCCCTCCAAATCACCCTATTTAAAGCCTTCCCTCCACTTAGCACAGAATGGTGATACTTTTTTTTTTTAAATATAAGCAGCTTACTGTAATCTGTTGTCAATTTTATGAACTATCCCATATGCCTGAATCAAATTCCAGTGCCTACAATATTCCAATGTCAGTATACCAAGGTGTACAAGTCTTTTCGTATAAAGTAGATTCTCTGTACCTTTTAGTAATTTAGCGGCTCCCCATTAAACTTTTCCAACTGCTCTTATATCTTTTTTCCCTGTATGATGACCATAAAGATAGCACATTTCAGTCTTGGTCTAATTAGCACCTTGTACAGAATAAGCCAAATATCTTTGTCTGTGTAAATATCTTGTTTGCTTTGTTGACACAAACATCTATATACTTATCAAACTTTAAATTGCTTTGGAATGTTACTTCTAGGTTCTTTGCCTCTTGAACTGATGATATTGCTACTTCTTTGTCACTGTCATCACAGCTTATATTCAAAATTAACATTCTTTAATCTCATATGTAAGACTTTACACTTTCCAGCATTAAAGTTTCCATGTGTCAAATAGTTACATAAGCCAAACAGATCTTTTTGAACCACTGATGTATCTTTCTTGTTGCTACAAATAATATAGTTTGCCATCATCTGCAAAGATTTTCATGCAGCCTTAGATCACATCCAAGAGGTCAATGATAACAGATAGATTCAAATGAGTGTACTAACTCGATGTTGTTGTACCAGTTTCCTGTTGCTGAGGATATCCATTATTTAATCATGCACTATGCTTATTTCATACCATGCTAGCTTGAGACTCAATCTCCCCATGTGGCACTGTGTCAAATACTACGATTAAGTTAAAATACACTGCAACTACGGGAATTCCTCTCTCTACCTTCTTTGAACACTTCTATAGCTCTATCAACTTTAAAATACATGATCTGCCTGATCTAAATCCATACTGTAAATCTGCAAAAAATATTATTCCTGTACATGTGATCTATAAATTTTTTCCCAGGAAATCACCAAGAAACTGTCTCCTTATTTGTAAAGCGGCATCATATTTGCCATTTTCCAACAATCTGGTATCCTCCCTTCAGATAATAATGCAGTGGACATTAATGCTAATGGCAGTGTTATTTTTTTCCCTACTAGCTTAGAGAGAAGTGCATCAGGTCTTGCAGACTTAACTTGTTACATCCTCCTGGTTGACAGTCCCTAATTTCACTGTCATAATCCTTTTCAACGTTAGCACTGCCGATCAAATCCTCCAGCCGAGTAAACACACTAGAACTTTACTGAATGTATTTCCAGAAGGATTTTACATCGGTTTATAATCACGTTTCAACTTTCTCACAGTGTTTGAACACTCGCTTCTCAGTTTGGCACATTTCTCATAGATAACCAAGGAGATGCTTAGAATTATCTCATCGCTTCACATGCCTGTCTTTTCCTTAGAATTCTACCCCCTCCCCACACCCCGGGTGAGGTTAGGGGGGACGGGCTGCCTTGTCCATCATTTCTGCGATCTTCCAAGGAATCCTTACGCTCCTTTCCCTCGGATCCCCACTCCGCATTCAATATTTCGTCGGCAGCCAGTTCCCCTTTGCATAGTTAACGCGTTCTATGGCTGACTGTTCCGCGATGCCACTCTTCCCCAAAGGTGCACCCTCCCCCCCCCACACAAAAAATGCCGCCTCTATCCACCATATCTGTCCCGTGTGTGTGTGAGAGAGACCAACGAGTAATGCCATCTGGCTCCCTAACCTGCTGGAACGAGGGGGGCGGGCAGCCCCCGGACAGTGACCCCCCCCCCCTGAGAGCGACATTCGCCCTCAGTGTCGGGACGGGTTCAGGAGTACCCCCCGGGCCGGAATAAGCGAGGGCGAGAAGGAAGTCACCACCCACCGGACCCCTATAATTCCACCCGGCGTCTGCCAAGGGGGGGGGGTTGGCCCCCGGACAGTGACCCCCCCGAGAGCGACATTCGCCCTCAGTGTCGGGACGGGTTCAGCGGGGCGAGTACCCCCCCGGGGCCGGAATAAGCGAGGGCGAGAAGGAAGTCACCACCCACCGGACCCCTATAATTCCACCCGGCGTCTGCCAAGGGGCCTCCCCCCCCTTTTCTTTCTGCTTTTACCCTTCCAACTTCATCCAGCTCACGACGGGACGAGACGTGAAACCAACAACAACAAAGCCCTCAAATCCACCTAACCCCCCCCACCTCTCACTTTTTTTTCTAAACAAACAGCAAGCAATTCTCATACCTTACCGCTCCCGCCATCATGCTACCGTCGGCATCGCATAACTTTTCGGGGACAACAGACCTCACAACAATCGCTTACAACCGACATATTTGAATTTCGCGTCCTCCCAGAATTCCCCGCAACGACGGCTGCCGCCGCCAGGCGTCGCTTCTTTCCGAGGGCATTACGGCGAATTAACCCCCCTTCCCTCCCCCACACTGGGTGGCACCAAGATTACACAGAAATAAAGAGAGAGATCGTTTGTTCTTCTTCCTCTGTCTTCAGAACGATTCGTGTGAGGCCCGAAAATTTTGGAAAACGATAATTTAAAAAAAAATAAAAAAATAATGGCGATGGCAGCGGATTTTTTTTTTTTTTTTAAATCAAAGGGCGGGTAATTCTAATAGGCTTAGTGAAATCCTGCCTGATAGTTCAGAATATCTGTCTAAAGTTATTCCTGGAAAGTAATTAGAATGGATAACAATATACCGACTGTTTTGTTTCAACTCTGTGAAATTGATAATGGTCTTAACTTACAGTCTTGTTTTCTTCATAGAGATCTACCCAGTTTCAAACTATATTCTAAACGCTGTTCTTTTATATATTATGTAAAGTATTACATATTTCTATTCAGGTGCAAGAACATCTCATAAGAATTATTCTGGAATTTCAAAACCATTGGGTCTGACTTTGAATAACATTGCCAAACTTAACCTGAGCTTATAAATCACAATTAGATTTTTTTTTTTTTTTCCTTTTCTTAGATTGAATACATTAGCTGCTATTTTCATGTTTACATTGAAAATTGATTGACATGTCTGATGCTGAATTATGCATAGATGCTTTGTTGGTAATTCAGTTCTATATTGCTACATGCTGGCAGGTTTTACTTAATTAAAACTGCTATAGCTGTAAACTAATAATATTAGCTTGTGATTAAACATAATTTGTACCACTAGAATCTGAGTTGTAGACTTCTAAATCATAATGGCTGAAGGACAATATCTGTTTGGCATAACTGTTTCATTTCAATACTTGTGTAAAATTGCCACTTATACAGTTTAGTATACAGAAGTTATTTGTTCATTAATATAACATTAAGACGATAAATGTCACTATGTTAATATTTCTGTTATTTTGTCATTCCACTGCTATTGTATATAAATTAATGGAAAGTTCAAGAAAGAGATATCGATAAACGTTGTGCGAATACACTAGTAGAAGAAGAAAAGAAAAAAAATTGGAAATGAAACAATGGAAATCACAAACCTTGTGTTTAAAGCAAAGTTTCACAGTTTAAATAAACTGGCTACATCGTATGTTTTGATCATGTAGTTTTGTATCAAAAGATATTTCATATTTCATTGATTGCTTAGAAACAAACTACAGAATGCATTACTTATACTGAATGTTGACAACAGTTAGAACATTTTATCATTTAAAGTATCAAAATGAAATTGCTATTAGCATTATATAAATATTTTGAAAATAAACTGAGAGAAAATTGGTCAAAATTAAGTAAATGATAAATTGCATATGTCCATACACAGAAGGTACTATTATTAAACATTTAAGTTCATTTTTCCATTTTGTTAAAGTTTTAAAACAAGGTATGTACCTACTAAGGAGAAAATTAACACTTTATTATGCTTGTATCCAAAAAAAATATTTAATAAATATACAATACTTAATTTTTTTTCTCATAAAAAGAAATAGAATTTATTAAAGTGGCATATGGATATAAGTTAGAAAGAAATAATGTATGAAGACATTTCATTGATGATAAAAGACATTCAGTATTCTTTCCTAAGTAATAGTATTTTCTTTTGTGTGTATAGCATACTCAGTTTTCAAACAATGATATTTAATCAAAAAGTAAAAATGAAAATTGAAAGTGTAAACTGCCATTACAATTTAGCAGAAACAATTGTGGCAAGTTTTAAATGATAGTAACAGAAATTATTTACGCCAGTAAAGAGGTTGTTAATTCTGTACTCCATCCGGAGTTATAATGTCTGTATAGACACATATACTGACAAATGTAATTCAGTCTGCTTGTTCTTTTTTGCTTTTTTCTTAGAGATTCAGCAATAACTATGGCATTAGATTTTTGGGGCATTTCCCACCAGCTATATCCATCATCCTTTAAGTTTCATAAGCAATGTGAAAATATACCAGACTGCTGCCAAATCATTAACTGACAATGAGTATACAGGTCATAAGCCGAATAACCATAGAAACAGACACATTGTTTATATAGTGTACATTTTACTTTGACTGGAAACTGTGAATGAACATAATTTTGACTCCTTATTCAAGATTTCTTTCACAACAGTGTAGGAACAGTATGCGATATACAGTATTTGTATTGCCATATTTTTCTGTTTTGTTTTACTGTTTACTTAAAGAGGAATACCTCCATTAGTGTTTCAGAAAAGCTTTACGCGTATTAAAATATTGTTAGTAATTAGCTGCAGTTTTCTTGATAGAATTAGAGGAAATACCAAAGCAAACTTTCTTGGGTGAGATTTAGTTTATGGTGGACTCATCTGCCCTCATGAGAACTGCACAATCTATCCACCTTAACCCTATAAGGATTTTAAGCTCCAGTTCTATCAGATGCGCACGACTTACTGCTGTTTATTATATGTTTTACGAAGAGGGGGGGGGAATTAAGGTTCGGTTTCTAATGTCGGTGATGATGATGATGATGATAACATCTCCGGAAATTGGACCCCTCAATGATGGTGTAAACTAAGGACCCGTCTGACAAGGCGGGTTCTAAACGTTTTGATCGCCCTCTAAACCATTAGAGCGACCGGAGTCCTGCTGGTGGGGTTTCCCCTCGTATTTTCGGTAAACTGGTGCACGCTGTGCCATATACGTGAGTTTCCTCGTTCTAGGAAACGCGAGCCGGTCTCACGACGGATCCGTCGCTCGCATGAGACGGACATGAGATTTCTCTCTGCCGCGAAATCTGAGGAAATAAAAGAAGGAAACTCCAAAAAAAAAAAAAAAAAAAGGGGGTTGGGGAGGGGGAGGGAGGAAGACAGACAGACTGGGGGGGGCCGGTTTATTTAGTTTCATTCATTTATTTATTTATTTATTCCGGGGGGTTTATTATTCAGCCGGTGTCGTCTGCGAGGTCGCGGGGTTCGCCGCCCACTTTCTCATTTCCGCGAGACTTGCCCGCGTGAGTCATTACACACCCCCCCCCTCGCTCGCTCGCGCTCGCTGCTCGGCTCTGCTAGCGCCCCCCCCCCTCTCCCGGACGACGACGACGACGACAACAACAACAACAACAGCAGCAGTAGCAAAATGGTGTGGGACGGCGGCTGGAAATAATGGGCAGAGGCGAAGCGGGAGGAGAAATCGGGCGAGAGCGGAGCGACTTCCCGGGGACGGACGACTTCAAAAACAAAGGATTGACGCTCTAAGGGCGGCGCTGTCTCTTCCCCGCCGGCGGCAGAAAATGGGGAATGGAGAGAGCATGGAGACCAACGCTGGCAGACTCGAGCTGCGGAACCAGATGATGCCGATACGCCTGCCGATGCCTGATCCCGCGGAGCTGGAGCGGAGATTCACCAAGGTCTTGGTGAGTTCTTGTCCTGTTTATTTCTCTCCCCCCCCACCCACTAACCCCTCTCCCTCTCCCTCTCCCTCCCCGATTGCTCTCGTCGCCGGCCATGTCTCGTCAGCAGGAAATAAACATGGCGGCGGCGGCTCGCCTCCGCTGTTGCATGGGGAGGGGATGGTGTTGGAGGCTTCTTCCATCGTTCGAAACCGCGGGGTCTCTCCGGACACCACGGATGAGGAGGAGGAGGAGGAGGGGCCCCCCCCTAATCCCTAGCACGGGGGGCTGAATGCTTTCTGTGTCGCTAGCCGGGTCTTGCGGGTTGTTGAAGCGAGTAGGGCGTAGTGTGGGGGGGGGGGGAATAAGAATAAGAAGAAGAAGAAGAGGAAGTGTATGCGTATGATCGACGGATTATCCTTTCGTTAAGGGTAGTAGACCCCGGTCGAATCTCTGTAATATATATGTGGGAGCCGGAAGGAACCTCATCCTTGCCGTCAGATCGGTGCGATGCAGGTTGGATGCCCTGCCGAGGGCGGGATCAGACAGATGTACTACTACTAACCCCCCCCAGCTTATTCGTTGACATGGAAACAGGCCGACGACTCTCTCCTCTTCTCAACTCGCCATTGGCGAGACAACCGCGAACGGTTGGGAATAACTTTGACTTTTTAACAGCTCCACCAGCCCCCGTGACCGACCGAAGTTTACTTAAAAGACAGCCACCACCACCCTGGTTTCAGATCGAAGCCCTTACTCTCCTCCTCCTCCTCCATGGATCTCATGTATTAAGGGGGTATTGGGTTGGTTTTCGGATTTAATCTTTTACTCGCGGTTCAGATGCTTGTCATATTTCCCTAACTTCCGTATTTATTAAATGATGCTAAACGCACCAGGCCGCGCCACCCATATATGATTCATAAGCCCAGCAGTTGCGGAAGCGTACATTCATATCGTGTACATTTTGTTTTTAAATAAAAGACCTAATACTGAAAAGGATGTTAACTTCCCTTTTTTTTTTAAAAGAAAGATCTAACCCATCAACAACAACAACAACAACTCCTCCCAAAAACTGTCTTAAATTATTCCTTTGGCGAATAGATATACATGTAGTATATTTCAAGTCCATAGGCGCCAGGAAAGTTTCGAAGGAATCTAATACATCGCCACGGTTCCTTACTCTAGGCGTCAGTACAGATGCCATGCCAAAAATTCTCACGAGTACATAAATCTCTCTGAATTGTCTTAGTATCTGATCTCGGTTGTATACGCAGTCTTAGTGGACTCCACAATTTCCTTTGGTTGACTAGTGACATTTCTGTTTATAGACCTTCTTCCTGAGAAGCAAAAAAATAAGCTTCTGAATACTTTGAAATTTTAAAGGAATCTTTTATTTAAATAGCATTTATTGTTTTAAACTGTTGAAATGTCTGATAGGGATCACCGAAAATAGCATTTCCCTCTCCCCATCTGCTGCTTTAAACCACTGAGAAGATGATACATTTTCACAAGCAAAGGAAAGAAAAATTGTAAAAAAAAAATTTTCTTTTGCAAGGGTAGGGTATGACATCACCGAAATGTTTTACAATTGTTGCTTTCTTGACAATACTAATTCATCCTATTAAGAGTTTTACCTCGAGAACATCACTGTAATTGGACTGATTTCTTCCCGTGCACAGAGACAAAATAGTTTCATCTTAACATTGTTAGAATTTTGGTGAATTTAATAAGTGTGGTGAGTACTGCTCTTCTGACTGCAACTTTTTTCATAAACTGAGTTTTAGCATCACATTATCAAGTGCCAACTCTTGGAATCTGTCCTATTCCGTGGCGAAATTTGGGTGAATTCTTAAGCAACTCTGTTCTTTGCATGGAAATGTTCTTGTCACTACTACAATGATACCCGTCATTAATGCTTAACGAGTTTCTTGGCTTTTTTCTGAACCACTCAAGGGGAATAACTGCTCTTTTTTAAAAAAAAAAAGGTAACAACAGCCTAAAGGTTTGAAAATTTTATGAACACTAATGTTTAGTAATGCTAAGGGGTTCCAGTTAAAAGAAGTAAATGTGACTTAACTTTTTCACATTATTACATTTTGTGCTGAACGATTAATGCTGATTTGGGTTAGAATTGTTAAGAGAACTTGTCTGACGTAAAGATACATCATATTCGAGCAGATTTTTAGCTTATTTCATGTCCATTTTTGAAAACATTTTGAAATGAATTAAGTGAATAATGAAAGAAGGAATCCATTGTTTCTGTGTTGCTGCTATTCATTTTTTTTTTTTCTGGTAAGTTGGACAGATACTATGTATGATGTTTGTTTAGACGTTGCACAGAGTATGGATCAGTTTAGTGTAAGGGGTGATTAGATAAGCTGTATTTATATAGATTATTTATTAATTTGGATAATGATACTTATTTAAGCATTCATAATAAACTAATGAGAAAGTGATGAACAAACAAGATTTTTAAAAATTTTGGAGTGGTAATAAATATTTCTGCAACTTGATTGAGATTAGGTGATTTTATAAAACCACATAATTACTTACCAATCCATTTGAAAATTAACAATAGACTGTTATTCTTATGGATTGTTTTAATGCACATTTTAATCCTTCATTAAAATTGCCTAGACTTACAAAGATTGTACTGTTCTCAGATAAGTGACTGCATTCACAAGCGATAAAACTTTAAAAATGCTAAGCATCTTGCAATAATAATAAATTGTTTGCGATGAATTCCATCACACACAGACGTTTCTTTTAAGTAGCAAGCTTAGTGAGTGGTGCAAACTAAAACAAATAAATGTTTCTATCTAACTGTTATCATTTTTCAAATGTTTTCAATTTATAATTTTGATGTGGGTGATCAAAGAAGAAAACTCTTCTGTCACCCCAAAACAGATTCTCGTTGTTTTAAAAGTACTTACCTCTACTTTTGGAAAAAATAAATGAATAAAATTTTTGTATGTGTATGTATTTTACATTAAAGTATTGCCAGCATTTTTTTCAGTTAAATTATCACATTTATATAAAAGTATTTAAAAAATGTTTATTACTATTAGCATGCCAGTAAAGGAATTATGTTTTAAATCAGTTTTGAATCCTAGAAAGATAAAATGTTGCTAACATAAGGAAACTCTGCCTTTCATTATCATTTTTTAAACTTGTAAGCTAAACAAAGTTTGGAAATTTTGATTTCCAAAACTCAGAAAAAAATCACATGCCAAGTTGTATCTGGTCCATTGCTTATAGAACAAGCCAAGAATATTTGTACTTGCAAGGTTGATTACATAAATTTAAGAATAGACTTGGCATCTGTATGTTAAATGCTCATGGAGAGAAACTTTCTGCTGGCCCTGATGCAGCTGAGATTTGCGTTACTGATTTTTCTAAGTTAGTGAATGAAGAAGAACTTAGTCCCAAACAGATCTATAATGCTGATACTCTGTATTAGAGGTGTTTACCTCATAAGACACTAATAGCTGCTGTACTTGAAAAGGTGAAGGGAGTCAAAAAGCCAAAGGATAGGTTTAAGGTCCTTACACGTGCCACTGCTGCAGGCACTTACAAATGTGTGCCTACTGTCATTAAATTGATCTGGCTGCTGATTTTAAAATTATTGTTCTCTTAGATAATTGCTTAACACACCCATCTGTTGAGCAGATGGATGCTGATGATGTTTTTTGTATTAATACAATACATATTTCACTGTCAGTAGACTTTGTTTTGGATTTCAAATATCTACATTTATTTCCAAAATTTGGAAAATTCTGAAATTCAGAAAGCCCAGGTTCCAAGGATTCAGAATTTAAGAGGTCAAACTATATTACATTAGTTTGAATCTGCCCATCATCAGATATTTGGATTAGATTTTTGGAAGCAATGTGCACTCTAAGTTTAATTAGAACTGTCACTATATTTATTAGTATGCATTTTAGTTCTTAAGTACAGGACTCAGAAAATCTGCTGTTGTTGGGCAAAGAGACACTTTAATAGAACTGCATACTTTTAATTGACCATAATTAAACAATGTGAATTACTGGTAGATAATGAAAAAAAAATAGTTAATTTGGATTTAAAGATGGTAGTTCTGGAAACTATCAAGGCAAAAACATTTTTGTAAATAGTTTGTTGGATCAGCATTTGCATTTAAACATCTTCTGTTCAATTAGGTTAGCTTAATTAACTCTTTGTGAATTTATAGATTAGTTTTAATTAAACTCTAAGTTTATAAGTGTTGATGTTTCTTGACTGCATCGTAGTGGCGTATGGGAACTTAACAGTATAAATATTATAAATAATACTGCTTTTTATGTCAACAAAATTACAGAGACATTAGTGTACCCAGAAACAGGAAAGATCATCAAAACCTAGTCTACAAAGGTGATAGGAAACTTTTGAACTGACCCTAAATAGAGGGAAACTTTAATTGATCAAGTAAAAAAAAAAAGTACAGCAATGTATCAAAATTCAATGTACTACATCTCTTGTTGAACAGATATTTGTAAATTTGTTAATATTTGTATACAATTGACAGTTTAAAGAAATTAATCATTTAGCATTTGAAGTTAATGAGTGCGATGTATGTAATTAATCTTATTGACTTTTTGTTGAAGCTCTGGTTGATCTGGCTTAGAGATGCTTTTTATTTCACTGCTGCATTTGTGTAGTGACAATAGAAGAAAGAGAAGGATAGCCATAATGTATCACAGCTTATTTCGGTGTACATTTTATAGTGTGTTTGCATTTGTCTGCTCTGTACTGTATGAGGAGGTGGACCTACCGATTTATTGTTTTTGACCTTTCACACCTGTGTTACTGAGAAAGACACTGGACTTTTTGTCTTTAAAATTCTTGGCTCAACAGTGCTGCTTTTGAATTATCTTTTGGGGGAACCATGTGATATCAGGTGTGGGAGTTGTCATCTATGGCTGACTGATAACATTTAGTATTGGTTGTCTGTATCCAGTTCAGCTAAATTATCTAATCATTTAATAATTTTACTTTGGGTGGTGGTGGCGGGGGGCTGTTAGCTTTCAAACTTGACAATCAATGGGATTTTATGATTTAAATGAGAAATAGGATTTTAAAATAAACACTTAAAATAACATTTTTTAATATGCTGTTTCGTTTGAAATTGTCTGTAAACTAAAACCCAGAAGATTTTACATTAAAGTTTTAAATTGTTAGCACCGATTGTATTTGAGCACATTGATCACTAACTGTGGCTTCTGTTCAAATTGGACTGGGCTCTGCTTCATTGTTTTCCTGTTTACATCTTCAGTTGTTTTTAAATCTATCAAACTGCCAAATTACTTAATACCACGAGCTTTATTTTTTCATTTTGTGTGTCCATTGTTTGTTTGTTGTTGTCTGTCTTTGGCAACAAAAGGTTGTTTTTTTTTTTTTTTAAAAAGCGGTGTTTGAATGAACATTAAAAATCGGGTAGTTGTCAAATTCCCTTTCTTCATTTTTAAATAGTAAATACCTGTTTTATATGGCAGATAGTGTAGATTAGCAAACGTAGAAATGTTCGCGTTAAAAGATTTCAAATATGAGAATGCAGACTATTAGAATGGTTTTCATTACAGATTTTTAAGTTGCATTTTTTAAAAATTGCTTCTTACACTGCATCTTCAGGAGGAGTTCTCAGAGGAGGCACTATTTTGGATTGGATTGAAAGATAGACGTGATGATTCTGCCTTATTGATATTGCCCCACCAATTCCTCCACATATCACTTACACTTTATTATTAGTCAGCTTGAAAGTGATGGGGTATGTGAGTTCTGTTCAGATTTTTTTAGGTCAGCTCAATTAAAAAAAAAAAAATTTAAATAAATTTTTGTTATCCAACTGAAAGTTTTATTTGTTATTATATTTCCTCTTAATGTTTAAATCTGTTAAACTTAAGAATAATGATAAAATTTAAGTTGTATTTTGTTTATCGTGTGTAAATTTTTTCATTCCCTCAACTTGTATATATATTTAAACTGATGCTTTTCTAATTAATTACACCTGCAGTTAGCAAAAGTACAATGTTAAAAATTTCAATACAAGTTAAGTTAGTGCAGGATAGTTCAAATTGTGAGAAATTAATAAACTTCTCTTCTGTATTGTGATTTCTCTTTAACTTGCAAAATTAAAAAAAATAACATCTTTTATATTCTTCAATGTACAATTTGTTAAAAAAAATATATATATATATGTTTGGATTTCTGCCAGCCATCAAATTATGTTTAGACATTCTCCTAAATCTTATTTGACTCTCTGACAAAGCATCTTTCATATCTGATATTTTCAGCCTTTTACTTTATATGATGAATAATGTACCTATGATTACAGAATGAAATATTAACTTTTAAAAAAAAAAAAATCATCTTGAGAAAAATTCATTTGGCATTTTGGTCTTGGGGATCTTGAAAACCACTAACTGTGGATATTTTCTTTCTCTGTTATTAATGTAACATGCTGCAAAAACTGATTGCCAACTTATATTTTTCTAAGTTCCTTCTTGGTTTCAGGAATGATTGGAATGTAACTGGCAATGATGTGCTTGGAGTTAAACTTTTTTTTGTAAGCCTTGCAAGTACATAACACAATATGGAAGTCATTACAGAACTTTGTAAGTCACTAGAGAAATTCTGATTTTCAGTAAACTGGCTTCTAACCCATGGAGAATGTCTGCTGTTTCACTTGAATACCAAAAAGATGGATATTTGCAAAAGAAATGTGGGATAAATATGTTGCTTGATGCATATCATTAGATCGGATATATCTAGTTGAAATAATTCATAGGAATATATTTTTTAAAATAAATTATTTAAGAAATTATGAATCCTATTTTCCACTCTCTTTTCTGGGTAAATAATTGCTATGCAGTGTAAATCTAACCTTTGCAGAGTTTGTCCTAGGTAAACATTTTTAGATGTATTCAAAATTATGCATGCATGCTTAGAGTTTCATGTTCTGTTGAAGATTTCAAAACTAGGCTGTATTTTATTATTAAAATTGTCTTAAAGTTATCCTTTGGTCAGCATTATGTTCACTAGTTTGCCATAAAATGCCTACCAGCTTAATTTTAAATAAATTCTATCAAAATAATTGTTGTTTGAAGAACTCCTAACCTTATTACATTAATGTGAAAGTTGGTACTTTGCTCCAATGAGTTGGTTAATGTTGTTACACTTTGCAAAGCTGGCATGTATGTTTAAGATGGACTGTACTTCTGCACAAGTTTTAAAAGTATAGCTTTGTGAGAAAAGAATCCTCTTGTGATGTCATTGTAAAATGAAGCAACAGTAGTAAGGATGTATCATGATGAATGTTGTAGCTACTGTGCGTGCATGCATGTCTGTCTTTGTCTGGGATAAACAAGGGTGCCATTATAAGTGAAATAGACTTTTTTGTCTCAATTGAGACCAATCTTTTGTAGAGGAGCAGCCGATGCCTTGGACTTAGTGCTTTGTCAACCAGTAAATGGTGTTTGCATACAAATTCAACTTTTCAAACATGGCCTCTGCTGATGTTGATGAGAGTGGCACTGATGACGAGATTGTTCCTGTTGAAGGTGGTGAAGCTTTTCAGTGATGGATCGGATGATGATGAGATAAATCCTGAAATGTTTTGTTGGAAAAAGTTTTTGTCTGCTTTGTAAATTATAGTGAGCTGTACCAACTTGATTTTGCACTATTGCTGAAAAATAACTTCTTGCATTTCGAACATTTCCTTGCTTATAAGTGAAATTGACTTTTTTCCCCAAAAAACCTTGCAACAGCATGTGAGGTATTACAGTAGATTTTACATGCACAATTGTTCAGACAATTTCCAAGATGGATGCACAGAATGCATTTATTAAATTGAAATGATTAAAGAAACATTGAGAAGTCTTGAAATGACTCAAATAGTACAAATGACTTAACACACTATTCAGTAATCCAAATGAAAAGGAAATATGTTGAGAAAATAAAAGGAAAACGTCACTTTATAGTTCAGAAAGTTGAAAATGTAGGGTAAAATCACTCAACTGTTGACACCGGTACCAATACTGATGAAATTTTTTGAATCACTTCACTGTCACTACTTTTGACACAAAGTCTGATCTCACTGCAATAATTCATGGGTTGGCACAAAATAGACCTGTGGTGATGGTGTTAGCTCTGAGCCTGCATAGCATAGTGGTTGGTCTCTGAACACTAAAGATCTCCACATCAAAATGGAAGGGTTCAGTGTTGGATTCTATCACATAGATAATAATAACACAGGTAGTAGATAATACACTAGGTCATGCAAATAGCTTGACTGATAAAGTCACTTTTGTGGGAAAAGTGATATACATTATTGGAAATAATTATGGAAATGTAGACAGGATATACAAAAAATAAGTGACTGCATCTGAGAGACGTATTTACTACAAACACTATTTTATTAAAGAAAATTTTAAAAAAAGGGAATACATTGTACAATGCATTAGTGGTATTTGAGCCCATTGTTTTATACAGAACACAATGACACCTTGTTTTTACGCTCCCATTCATGTTATCGATGTATGACTCTGGAATGTTGTTCCAATTATCCTGTTGCATTTTATACAATTTATTTAATGTGTTTGGTGGTGGTTTGACTTTCTCAGTAGCCATGTAGCCTCAATGATCATATCAGGACTTAGTGCAGACTAGCATCTTTTGTCTGTGTAGTCTGTGTTCCATCAGACTTGTTCTGTTTCAGATGGTTTTCCACCATGTTTCCTCAAACAAATGGCATAATGGGAGAGAACCTACCCATCAGTAGCCAATATACTTTTGATTTTATGAAAATTTCCAACACCTTGGTTAATATGCAGCCCCCACACTTATATTGATACAAAGTATACCTGTAACTTAAAACAGATAAAGATTCTGAGAAGATTAAAAAAAATAAAGCTTAGATAAATTTTAACCTTATTTGTAATGTTGAGTCATTTCACTCAAACCTCAAATACAATTTTAGCAATGATTTTAGTAGGCATTACTCTAGAATTTATTAAAAATTATTTAGAGGTAATTGAATAAACAGTGTGATGTCAGCATGTTAGTAGTCTGAACTTCAATTTTGGGAAGTTAAAATTTGATTTAGATAAGAGAGAGATGGTGAAAAGGGAAGGCCTGGTTACCTGAACTGTTAGGTTACTTGAATTGTGATGAGAGCTGCTGTTATAGCAGTTGTCCTAGAAAGCTGCGGGTCATCGAAGTGCTGTTGTCTGTTTTGAATATTAAGTCATGCATACATCAAACTTGAATTGTTACATAAAACGGCTGGAGGTGAGTCACCCCCCCCCACCACATGCTTTTTTTAAAAATAAACCTACCTGGAATGTGTGATTGTCAAATGAAACATTGAACTGTACTAAATGAGTTAAGCTTGCTTGTTTGCTAAATCTTTGTGATTGTTAACGACAGTGGACTTGCACAACTTAAAAAAAAAAAAAAAACAGTTCTAAATAATTTTGGCCATTTTATTCTTTTTACAAATATTGGTTTATACTCCGTATTTTCGTTGGTAAGCTAGTGCAGTGTAACTTGCCTGCAATGAATGAATCCTCTTCCTGATCATTCTAAATTTGGGTTCACAATGGTATTTATTTTAGTCTAGCTTGGATACAATAGAAGAGCTAATAAGCAGATCTCCATTGTGAACCTGGCTATCCCTGCGCTTTTTTTCTTTTTTAAATAGTAGTGTTGCAAACTGGAATCTTTGTTTTATTATTGTCAGATTTTATTTCAAGAATGGTGTAAAGTTTCATAAGTAGGGTGTAGGGTGCCCTGTTGGGAATTGTGTTTAATAATAATTGGGTTATGTTAATCGTTACATTGTGTTTTTTTCCATCTTTAAGCAGTGTCATGAGAGTGCCCCCCCTTTTTTTTGACAATGGTGTGAATGCCAGATAAACAAAATTAACTGTTAGTTTGAAAAAATGTAATGTCTGCTGAGCAATCATTTGTAACTCACTGAAAGTTGCTTCACTGGGTAGCGCCTTTTGTTTGCCTGAATTAACAAGTTACTTTAATATACACAATTAAAATAAAGAGATAAATGGGATGAGAATGTAATTTTTTATGACCATTATACAGAGCTGGCATAATATATTAAAATACCAAATATCTGGCATGATTGTTGACTTTGAAGTTGATGCAAAGGCAGGAGGGTATTTCAAATTTCAAAAAATAGATTTTAACTTTGAATTTTACTCTCATCCATCAGTGAATGCGAGATCTGTTTTACCTTTATATCAAAATGCCAGCTCGTGCCATAGTTCCAAATCTATTGTGCTTGATAGGCTTTTTACCAGTTATATTTATACAAACTAACTAACCGTTCTCCGGTCTACTACCAATATGCATATTGTGTTAGGTAGCTAATTTACCATTGATAACTTCTATTGATCAAATGATTTTAATGCTGCAATGGCTAAAGTGATTGTTGCAGTCACTGTGAATTGTAGTAGTGGTGACGGTTGGATGTGTAAAAATTTCAATTGCACTTTTTTGGTGAGGTATACAAATTAATGGTTGGAATCTGTATAGCATTTTTGTGTATTCTACAGTGTTTCTATAATAGCAGACCAGCTATTTTCTCTGTACAGTACAGTAGTTTTTAATTTAGTGTTTGTTGAAATTTTCTAATCTTTTCTTAGTTAATTTTTCCACTTTATTTACAAGTATTAGGCCTAAAAGAATCCATTTTAATTCTTAAAAGCTGTCTGGTGTCTAAAAAAGACAAGAAATACCACAAGTGTTCAACACTACCATATTTTTAAAGCTCATGCTGTTATTTATTTTTTTGTACTTCAGTTTATTAACTTAAAACTTTGCTGTGATTCATTATGATCAAGAAGTTTCTTAGGATTTGAACATTTTGACAATAGTTAGTAATTAAAGTCGTGTATCATTACAAGCCTGACTGCGGTGGACTTTATTGTCCATTTAAAATTAAATTTAGAATGAGAAAAGTTTGGATAAATTTCCTTGATCAGAATGATTGAGTATGATGTTAATTTTACTTTTGTTTTCTATGAAACTAACATTCTGTGTTTCCCTGGGTAGGTTATATTAGAGATGTTTAAATCATTACAGGTAGCATATTAGCAAAAGCAGCGATGTTCCCAAAAGTTGTTAATATTTGAACTGATGACCCAGGTCATTGCTTGTGCTTATGTGAATATAACATTTCAAGTTAAATATAAAATTTCTCTTTATATTTCTGTATGAGGAAATTGTGCCGCTATGTTTAATGTCATTTGCCTTTTTTCTCTCTCTCTCCTGTAGTTTAGGAAGTCACATTCGCTTATAATACTCGACTTCCTAACATTTCTGCAGCTACTGCTGGACATACTTCTCAGGCTGGTCCATTGTCAGTCAGCCAGCAACAACAGAGGTTAGCATACAATGTCCAGCCCCACATAGAATCAATTATCTTTTTCACATTTCTAGTACTGCTTCTACAACTTTATAGTTTAGAACTAATTGTTTTGAATTTGTATGTGTTGAAAGGGAAAGAAAAGAGCCCTTGGCCTCCTTAATATGATTAAGGAAAGAGTTTTTAAAAAATTGCATAGAATTTAGATAAATGCAAAATTTCAATTGAAATTTTTATAATAGTTGATAATAATTTGCTTCTATATTTGAACTATTGTGATTAGTGTGTTAGCCCAAAGAAAGAAATGTGTTAAAAACTTATTCCAAATTAAATTGTTCTAAGCATATAATAAACTATTCAAATAATATAAAAATTCAGTGTACAACTTTTCGAATTAAAGCTGCAGAAGCACGCACATGATGTTCTGAAGTAAGCTTGGAAAGACCCTGACACTCAAATTTGGTTTACTTGTTGTGCGTGCTCATTTTTTATAACTGTCCAAATAGTCCCATATGAAATGCTGATCTGTTCACCACCACCCTGAATTCCTAGGGGGAAGGATGTGTGTCTGTGTGCACAAACCCTTTAAGAAAAAGGAAGTTGATGAATGTCTTTGGTGTAGAGTTAAGTGGGTTTTCCTTGAATGTGTCCCCCCCCATTTTAATTTTATTGAGTCTGCCCTTCCAATCAGCTACTTATCAGCCTGATATAACACAATGTCTGCATTGGCTGGCTTCGGTATCAGCTTAACTTTAAAACTGAATTTGATGTGTGACTGTTGTGTTTGCAGCAGCTCCATAGATTGTAGATGTATTTTCACCAAAAAAAGTAAAAAAATTCTTCTAATGCAATCTTAGTTAAGTTTCTCATAATTTATCTATTTATTTGTCAAAACATTGGATAGGATAATGAAAATTTAAAGCATGCATTATTTTATTTAAAGCTGATTACATTTTGTTGTTGTTGGCTTCTTTGTTTTACCTTGAATTCAAAATAAATTGTAGAAACATTTAATATATTTTAATTTTTAAAGTTGACTGAGCATAAAGTATTTTAACTTTGAAGGACTGTAAAAATTAATTTATTAGTCCTGATTACTGACATCTCTGGTTTTGTCTTTTTCTTTTTTGTACATTGTGAAAGATCCCAACAACTGGTCTGAACCATTGTCTGCCGGTTTCATGAATTGATCATTGGTGACCTTCTCAACTAATTTCTCCTCGCTTAGAATATACACTCCTACAGATTCACTAAAGGTCACTTTGAGTTGTTATCATCATGTATGGGAAAAGAGGATGATAGAGATAAACTTTTACCATTTAAAGGCTAATATCTTTTGTATAGAAAAAAAAAAGTAACTTAGTAATGTCAGTATAAGTGGAATCTTGTTCTATCTAGGCTTCATGTACGCAATCAAGTTAGATATGTAGTTCTTTTTGAAATCTGAGGAACTGAAAGTTTCCTGTTTCATGCTTAATTAATGGTATTCCTTTTATTATTGCCTGAAATAAAGTCTGGGGAATTAAATAAAAAAGGGGGGGTTCTTCTAAATTTATTAAGAATTCCCAAATGTAAAACAAAATGAAACAAATAGCAACAACGACAACACAGGTTTTGAAGTGAACCACAGTGTATGGTGAGATTATTTCTGGTGCTAGCTTTATGATCTGTGTACTTGTATAAAAATAACTCATCCAGATTAGCCTTCATGTTGTGGAGACAGGTGCCACACAGATGGCATAGATCCATAATGAAAAACTTACAGCTAACTATATAAATAACTAGTGAAACGGTTGGTTCCATAAATATGTACAGTACATTCTGTAGGTTCTGCGTACAGATGGGGGGATTAACTAGGTAACTTGATTATCAGGCCTTTAGGTAATATTGCTGCATACAGGGTCTGCAGAATTTCAAAAGGTCTTGAATCCACAAATAACCTTGAAACATCCTTGAATTTTAAAAATCTATTCATTCCCCAGAATAAAATTGGGAAACCTGATCATTAAAAGTGTCTAACAGTGCTTCTATACCAGATATTTATGTGGGAAGGCCTTCCACATGACAGTTATTGCTAATGAAGCTATCAGAACAAGCACAGTTGTTATTGTATTGCCTGTTGTACTCCACCTCCCTTACCTGTAGACCAGAATACCAGCCACCAGGTGGAGAAGGATACTGCACACTGACTTCTGTTGACCTAACCAACCTACTGAAAGTCCCTACTAGAAACCTTTGTTTTTAGGTTGAGAGGAAAAACAAACACATTATTGGCGATATAGTAGACCAGTTCTAGAAAATAAGATTTTTATAATGCTGGTTAAATGTCTTCAGTTAAAAGAGGCTGAACCAACCTGAGTTTTACCTGGCTCAGAGAATTTAAAGGAGACAGATTCATTGGACGGACCTCCAGTGTAAAACATTGATTATAATTGTAATGAAGTGTAAGCATATTTTTATAGTTGGACTATTAAATATTCTGGTGACATAAATGTACAGATTGTGGTCCAAGACACCCTGGGCATGCTGAACCAAACTTAACAGCTGTGCATTTGAGGATGTCCCTTCTAATTTCTAACTCGTGTAGTGGAAGGAGAAGGAACTGGACTACAGTACACGACAATGTACAAGTAAATTGGGCTAATTTAATTCCAAAAATATGTAATGTTTTAATTACAATGCACTGTAACTTAAGGCTTTTGGATTAACATATTACACTATGTCTTTGAATTTGTGGTTCTTGAAATTAAAATTTGTCCTTGAAATGTTTCTGAAATTTGGTTGGCCAACTCTGTACGAACCCTATGCATAGATTGACCCAAAACTAAACTGTTCTGGCAATTTGTCAAATATTCAGTTGTGGGGCAGGGCTTCTTACACCACACAAACATGTAAAGAATATCATTTTTAAATTTAGGTAGTAGACTTTTGACAGAAAGTGTCCGTCTTTAGAAACAAAGAGCACTTAAAGTACAATGCTAATATTTAAAATGGACCCTTTAAATATAAATTTATAACCAGAATCAGTTTTACATTTGGTAAAATTAATAATTTCATATTAATTAGTCTTTAAATGTTTAAAATGTAAAGGTTATTCCTTAATGAAATAGAAACTTATATAATTGAATTCAACAGCAAGTAACCTTTGGGTTGGATTTTAGGGATTTTTGAATTGAGTGGATTAAGTTATCTGCATTCAAAATCTAATCTTGTCCTTTTGTTAGTCAAAGGAAAAGTCAGCCCTAACTAATAATATATTTAATGAAAAGAAACTTTATTATTCAACTGGAGAGAGGAAGTATATCGATAATTTAAAAAACATTCTCACAATGCAACGGTCTGTAAATAGTGCCTCCAAATTACATAAAGGCACGATATTCCTTTTTTTAAAATTGTAAATACTACTGTAGTTGTAGTCATTAGTCCATTTTTTTTTCTTTTTATAAATACACCCAACTTCCTGCTTAGTTCAACTATAGAATTGAGCAGCATACTGTCCTCTTGGAACTTGTCTTAAATGAGCCACATGATGTTAAATCTTTTATTGTTCGACTTTAGCAATATATTCTAGAGGAACTTGTGATTGATGTAAAAAACGAATAATCCGGTTTATTGTTCACATTATGGACAGCAAAATCATTTGCAGCTTTAAACTTCTGGAACCTTTCAAAGGAAAACATGTGGTCAGAATATTTAACTTATGGTTGTTGAGTAACTGCAGTGAGTATATCTAAAGCAATTTACTACATTTTCATATTATTGTATTTTTTTGCTAAGATCTATATTGTACTAGTTTTAGCTATTGATAACTGATTGTTGCTTTGTAATATGTGCACAGTTAGTTCAATGGGGGTGTGATTATTGTTCTTTTACATTCATTAACCATGATAAACTGACTGACTTAAAACATCATCATTCAAGTTTTAAAAGTGATACTTCATTGTTCACAATGGTTTTGAACATTACCAATTAAAAATCTATATATATGTGTGTGTGTGTGTTTGTACGTTCTGCTTTCCTGTAGTGGCCAGTATCATGGTGATCTTTATTTTATCATTTTAAAAATTATTGCAGTTGTTTTATCAGGCTGCTAAAATTGGTGACTTGTATATCGTAGCTCATGACAGCTCACTACTGCAGTAGTAGCATAAATGGGTTCTGCCTCTGAAATGGATTATATGTTTCAATGCATTCATTAATAATCAAAGGATACTCAACTTTACAATAATCAATTAGATGTTAAAATTTTGCCGGGCTAGTTGGCAAAGTTCCAGTTTAATGCCACACACGAGAACTGCGCTGCATTTACTTCAGTATTGATTTCGGTGGCCGAGATTTAGCGACATTGCGAATATGGCATGCCACGATGCTCAATCCATCGATAGAAATTTTAAAAATAAATAAACAGTTTAAAAAAAGAGGCTTGCAATGGAATTCGACACCTTGCTAATTTTTACATTAAACAATTGCAATAAAAATTTTTTTTATTACAAATAGTTAAAAATAAGATCATATAGATAATAAGATATGTTAGATCAATTGTGCGAATGTTGATCAACCATGTCAATCCTGAGTGCAAAATCAATGGTAGATAAGTGTAATTTTGTTTTTCAGGTTCATTTATCTGTACACTGACCCTCCAACTTTCATGCAAGTTGCAAATAAAATACGCTCCATGTATCATTCTTTACGAAACCCCCCACTCTTTTTAATGTTTTTTTTTTTTAATATCAATTTCAAAGTTTATACTATATTTGTTATCTATAGTTTTGAGTGATGAACAGAAACAACCATTAGACTTCATTCAACCATAAACTGTTTTTCAGGACTATTTGTTAGACCATGGAAAGATTTTACTTTTGGCTGATCAGAGCAAAGTCAGGTTTAGAGATGTTTATGACGAATATTGAAATACTCACTGACCCATATATGCAATTATTTCTTTTGTTTTGACATGTTTATAATTAAACATCATAGGAGTAGCTTAGAAATTATTTTAGCTTATCAAGTTAACAAAATGGCAGCTGACAAACGATGTTTTTCAAATTGTTAATGAATTTACCTCACCATCTCAAATTCTAGAGCTTTTCTTGGCATTGAAGCATAAATTTTTAGCCTTGAATTCTTTTAAAATTGCTACTTAAGAACTAATTCTTTCTTCTTTTTTTTTCACCAATCAGACATTTAATTTATGCTCCTATTCACCAGGTATAATCATTTAAAGTGTGCATTAAAAATAGATTATCTTCACCTGTTCCAAATGATTATTCACATGCTGCTTGTTTGATCACATCCGCATTTACAAGGAATATGTTTTCTTGTTCATCAACATGCTATGAGGTACTTGATAGATTATGGAGGAAATGATTACAGTGCAAGCGGGTATTTTATCAATGAATTTGAACCAATCGAGAAGATAGAAGTCTGGTCTGCTACTTTATTGATGAAACTCAAGATAGTTTTATTTTTCAGGGGCTTTTTTAAAGGTAGAACAATCACAAATTCATTTCACTTTTAAATTGAATGCTAAGTTAGAATTAAAAATGAGCACTTAGATGTAGATGATAAATTTTCTTGTAAGAATCCTTTTATAATGAGACAACAATTCAGAATAATGTAAATGCCTTGATTATGAGCCTACACCTGCAATTAAAAACAAGAAGCCCGTTAAAATTGGCAAGTCATCTTTTAAAATGTACAGCTTTGCTGAATATGCTCTCAGTGGTCATCATCGTTCTAAGCTACATGGAGTACGAGTTTAGTAGAAAGTTGTACTTTTAAAAATTCCCAACTGAAATTGAGGGGAATTTGACCTAAAAATTATTTTAGGATAATATTAGTTTAGTTTGTTAATCCAACAGTAAAAATTACTTCGACAAGAAACAAAACCAAAAACCAAATGCATTTCTTCTCATATTTCTGGAGAAATGTAGTACTAAAGCAAAATTACTACCTGGCACGAAAAGTAAAAAAAAAAAAACAGATCAGTTATTATGGTGGGTTTCAATGTATTGTATGCAGTTTGGAGTTTTTTGTTTTCTTTCCAAATGTTCAAGTTAATGAAATTAACTGGAAATTAACCAAAAAGAGACGTGTGTGTGTGTGCATGGCCACTTGTTTCAGAGAGAGAATATCAGCAGCTGGTGCGAGTAGTTAGTTACACAGCAAATTTAGTCCACGTGTAGAAAAAAAATTCATGTTGCCAACAAACTATAACACAGATGAGCGAGAACTGGGAAGAGTTAGATTGCAACTCTCCTGTGGTATTAATGAAGCATCTGCTGTTCATTTATTTGCTTTTATTATGTTTGTTATTGGACAGTGTATAATGAGTGAATTTTATTGTGAAATCTTCATTTTCTGCTCCTGTTAGCCATGATCAATCTAATTAGTGAAGACACTATATCTGTCCATTATCTGTCTTTAATCATCATACAACAATGGCTTGATGATTTCATCAGCATCCCATCCAGTTTCTTAAAATGACTTTCAGCAGATCAGTGACCTGAGTATCACATAACTGCCTGAAACAAGATCATTTTTTGTAACAATATCCTTAAGCATCATAAATTTCTAATTATGTTCATTTTTATTGATTGCTAATGCTATGAGTATCATTATTGTGAAGTAAAATTTATTTTCAAAAAATTTTAATAGAATTATGCAAAAGTTTAATTAATTTTCTTTTTTGTGTGTGATAGAAATTAATTTCCTCATGCAGGAATGTCCTCACTCCTATTTTAAAGAATTTCATATTAGATTTTCTTTAGACCAGTTCAGTTAAAATTGTGATAATCACATCCAACATCCTCAAGCCCTTTGCTATCAAAAAATATAAAGAAAAAAGTTGTCATTTGTCATTTTATTCTCCTTTGGAAACAAAGGAAGATGCAGTAGCCAGACATTGAAAAGTTAGCGAGACTTATTTAAAAAGCATCTGCAACAGATAAAGAAATTAGTGATAATTGAATAGGCTTTTTTGTTGTTGTTTCTAAATAGATCATGGCCTCTCATGCTGTCAAGTCTATCTGTAGCCCACTCAGTATGTATGCATGTACTTCCAAATTTCTTGACCAAAGTATGTATCCGCAATTTTGGTAAGCAGAACAAATGATACATATGTAGGGGCTGTAGTGCTATAGCCAGAGCTCTGAATAATAGAATATATATATATATACAGTCTAGGTGTAATTACGTACTACTATTTTCAAATTTCAAAGTACTGAGTTCCTCGTCTCCATTCTGGGAAGTCAATTTGAAATAGAAAACAGAGTATTATAAATTATTAATAATGTTCTCTCCACTGGGCAGCAAGATAAAAAGATTGATAAATTGAGTAGCTCTGCATTGGATGGTATTACTGACGAGACAATTATAGAAGATTTTTAAGGATCAAAAGTATCCACAGTTTTGATTCTTTTACATTACAAAGCTTTATCCACCATTTTTTTTGGGGGGTGGGTGTCTAGGAAGATTGTAGGCAGGACTGGTTAGGTGGTTTCCTGCTGTTTCATTGCAAATATGTATCAACAAAATGATATTTAGTTTTTAAACTAATGGTGAGCAATACAGTTAATTAATGTCTGCCAGACTTCTTTTCATTTCTGTTTAATTCCGGTAGCTTTCTGACAGTGGTATAGTCAAATTTCTTTGATCCCTCATACTTCAGTAGACCAAAAAATCCAATGAATTGCATACTTTAATGGCATCAGGTTCCTGAAAAACCAGAAAAACAGGTCTTGCTAACACTTTCAGTCGGTCCTATTTTAGTGAATTTCTAAATTTAATATACATTTCTCATTCATTCATTTTATTATTTTTTTTTAAAAGAAAGTTATAACATAAGAGCAAAGAGTTATTGTAATGTGTTAATCACAGAAAGTAAAGAATTAGTTTAGACATTTCCATCACAGTATTAATATTAGCTGAACAGATGAGTGCTTTAGAAATCCTTTCCTAACACTGTCCTTCAGAAAGATTGTTTTTGAGCAAAATCCTAATGGTGATGGGAAACTATTTTTTATGAAATGTTAGGTTTAGTTACTATAAATTAGGTGATATAGAGAGTGCAGGCTGACCTTCCCTATATAGAAAGTAGACTACAACAGCTTTAATGGATAAGTAGAGAGAGTTTACCAATATCCAGATCCAAGAATCTTAACATACCATATGTTTTTGAGCCTTCAATCCTGTTTTTCCTGAAAATTCCTAAAATTCATTGAGGATATTGAGGAATTAGTGGCTAAGAGTTAACATTCTTAGACCAGCTATTTTCTACTGCTATAAAATTATAACTCACTTAATTGTAGGTGTTAAACACGAAATGAAACATTCCTTAAATATGCGAGACCCGATATGGGTTTCCAGTTTTCTTCAGACATTACAGAAGTCTAAGACTTGATGATGAAGTTAATAAAATTGAAATATATTTGGGGTATGATAAACGGGTTCAAAAAAAAGAGGCGGGGGTTATATATTTTGAAATATACTTGAAGCTGAATAACATGCATGATTATTGCATCTGTGTGTGAAGGAATGTGTCTGTTCGTTGTGAAAGAAAAATTTGAGCTAAATCGAGAGGTAGTTTCTGCTGAACATTTTCTCAAAACATTGTTCAAAATGCATAATCTTTTCATACAGAGCACACAACGTTATATCTGATAACAGTTTGGGAAAAAAATGAAATTTGTTTGGTTTATATAATTATGATTGGATTAGAACATTAAAAATGAGGCAAGCAAAATCATGTTCTTGTTTTTAGAGTAAAAAAAAACTTTGTAAACATTAATATCTTTATCCATCTGGTTACGTCAGTATTTTTGAAACCTCAAGAAATGTGGAAATGTCAGTAATTAATTAATCGATTGGTAAAAAAAATTTTTTTTTGCTTTGTCTTTGAAGGCATCTATGGATTTACCACCTGATAAGGCCAAGGTACTAAAAAGCTATGACGATGAAAAAAAATGGGAACTGATATGCGATCAGGTATGTGAATTGTCCCCCTTTTTTTGTTGGTGCAGTCTTGTTTGTTTGTTTGTTTACTATTTCAGAAAAACTAGTATACTCCAAGGAAGTCGGGCAAAGGAACGACTGGTGGGGTCCGTGTAGAGGAATTATTGTTTTGAGGCAAATCCGTGCAGAGGGTTCTGAAATGGGAGGAAAGCTGGTATCCAAAGAAATCGTGTCACCAGCTAATCGCTACACTTGGTGGGGGGTAGGCAGTCTAGTTCTTGAACTTGGGTGTTTCTATGAAAACAGATTACCCCCCCCCCCACTCCTCTATTTTTTAAAAGCTTATTTAAGCAGAAAATAAGAGCCTTGGCAGAGAAATGTGTTTATGACAGGCTTACTGACAGTGAATGTTCATATAAATGATTTCATCTACTCAGAGAAGAAGTAATCAATTTTTCCATCTTAATCTTTAGGAAAAAAAATTGCTTAAGTGGTTTTTGGATCACTAGAATAATTTAGGGAATTTCAAAGCTGACTGACATATATTGATTGCAGAATATATGGATGGAATCGGTCTTTTGTTGGATTTAATTACATTTAAAAACAAAATTCCTTTATGTAAAGAAGCAATTGTAAGTGAAATCTGATTGCTGTTTACTGGCTGGTCATTTGCATCAACAAGTACCACTGGTTGGTTTAAATCTTTTGGGATGTTGTTTGCTGCTTTTCTTTAAACTATATTAGCAGGAAGTAATTGAGGACTGTATCCTTTTAATTCAGAGATTTTTTCTTTTCTATTTTTGAGTTAGTAAGTCATGGAGATTCTACTTAACTGTTTATAGCTGTCTGAATGAATCAATATCCATGTTTGTTGGTGAGTCATCTGCCTAGCTAGCTACCAGGCATTCTGTTAGGAGCTGGAGCCTAGATCCAATATATTCCTTATACCTAATTGGGTTTAAGAAAGTAAAAAAAAATTAGAATAATGGCAAATGCCTAGTGAATTATTTGATATTAAGTTTGAGATGAAGCTACCAACTAAGTGATGACATTGCTGGGTTTTTAATTATTTAACGGTGTGGAGAATGTTTAACTTTTTTGGATGGGAGCTAGCAACAGGTTGGCTGCATTGCGTTGACTTTTAATTATTCAAGGCTTCTGGTATGGTGGTTACTTGTGACTAGGAAAGAAACGTTTGTGAAGTTGAATTATGGCTAATACAAAAACAATGGAACTGATCACCAGTAGACACTGCTACCGACTGGGTGAACATGGCTTTATTCAGGGTGCTATGCATTTAATTGCAAGAATTGTTTCTTGTTCATGTCTGGTTCGGTTGAGGAGTTGGCTGGATGGTGATTTTGCATGGGTAAGTAAGGCCCTTAATGCTTTCATACCTACTAACACATATAATGGATGTTTTTATGTGTGATAGTTTAGCTTATTAGTTAGTTACTTTCAGCTTGTTAAAATGAACATGAAGCGGTGGAAACTGTGAAAGCTAATAAAATGCAGTAAACAACCTGTTTTCTGACTCTGTTGGGTTATCTGAAAAAGTCTGATAACAGATAGTGTTTTTAAACAAGTGTTGCTGCTTATCAGATAGCTTATTTCTTGTTTGTTCTTTAGTTCAGTACTAAGAATTATGTGCTTTTTTCCCCCTTTGGATTGCTTGCTGAAGCACTAACTGTATTGCAAAGATTACAGTTATTGTCAATAATAAAAAAATCTTTTTCTACAGAGTATACAACCAATCAACAAACAACAAGTGTAAATGATGCTAGTAATCTGAGCATTTGCAGACAGCAGTTTCAGCTCCCCTGGTGGCTGGCTGATGAACTGCAAAGGTTGGGTAGCCAAAAATGAACTGATCTTGGTTTATATTGGAAAAGTTGGATAAGTTGGTTGGATAACAGTTTGTTTGTTTACTGCAGTTTTGTGGATTGGCTTTTAACAAGTTGTCACCAGATGAGTTTTGATTCATTGTTTTGAACTAGAATTAAGTAATATCTGTTTTTAAAGTTTTTACAATGAATCAACACTGCTGATATGAAACCTCAAATTTCCTGTGTTGTATAGACAATGCTTGGTCTGTGAGCATTTTTGGAAGTGCTATTAGTAATTTGTATCTCTACAATTTAATTATGTCACTTTAAAAAGTGTGTGCATGTGCTAGATGGCAAGATTATTGTAAAAGAGTTTTTTAAAAGATTTTTGGTGGTTGCCACATGCACATAAAGGTACTTTTAAATCTTCATTTTGTAAAGATAGGCTATTGTTATAAAACTTCGTGGCAAATATTTTTTATACTCTAAAAAGTACTAGAAGAAAAGTAGTCCATTGTATGGATTAAAAGTTGTTTTAGAAGTATTAAGATTAGATGCATTGATCTAGAGTAAAAGTAATGATTTGATTGGCTTGTATTCAGTTGGGATAGTTTGTTTGCGATGAAGATATTCCAGTGGATCATTGATTACATTGCCTATAGTAGGTTAGATTCATTTTTCAAAGTTCTCTCAATTGTATGTTCAGGCAATCGTTGTGCTTAAAAAAAAAGATTCAGACAAGAGAACTGACTGTTTTGAGGCGATTTGTTACAGATAAAGAAACTTTGGGAGCCATACAGATTAAACTGCATTTTTTGGAATTAAGTATAGTAGATTCTCATACTTAACTGTATGAATTAAAAGAGTACCAGTTTTTTCTGTTTCAGTTTACCTCGAATGTAGTACAGTAGCAGATAGAATTTATTTACATCATGATGCTTGCAGTTTTAGTTTTATCAGACACTATTAGTTTAATTCTTTTGTTAGATGCTTCAAGTTTTTTGTATTGTTGTCAGTTCATAGCATTTATATATATTAAAAACTCATTTGTCTTGCACTCTGTTTTATCAAACAATATTTCTTACTCATAGATGTGGACTTATTCTGTATCTTCTACATTTATATTGGTAGGAAGAAGTTGAATTTTTACTGTAATGGTTTTCTGCCTGATCCATTTCTTCTGTGGTTATTATAAAAGTGTTCACTTCCCTTTTTTCTTGTAACCTGATCTATTTTCAATTTTGTCTTACAAAACACTGTCTTTGGGGTTATTTATTAATTCAGTATCCTGATCTTCAGCCAGTGGTGGTATATTCACTTTAATTTGTGGGATCTCTAAATGGTATTTATATTCTTTATAACAACACTTTCTTTCTCTAATATCTTTCATTTGAAATTGAAATAAAGAATTCTTCTTCTTATTTTATTTTTGCATTTCTAAGCAAGGCTATTTGAATTTTGGATCTTTAATTTTATTAGAAAATAAATGTTGACTTTTTAAAAATAATATTTTAGTGAAGTTTCTTTGAAAGTAAAGGTATTCATCAAAATGTGAGAGAGAGAGAGAGAGAGAACAGACATGCTGGAACGAGGCATGAATGACGGGGTATTAATAAAATATCTGTCAGAACCTGTGGTCATTGAAATAAGAACTAAGTTAATTTGCTTTATTTAGTTTGAATGGATTTCTTTCATCTTGAAATTTTTCTATTTTGCTTTCAAGTTATAAAATAAGGACGACTCTGGGTTCTCCTACATATAACTCTGCAACCAGGAAAAAACAACATGCTCACCACGAAGTCATTTTAGATAAATTTCTAATTTTGAGGGCTTTTTGTCTGCATTCGCACATGGTAAAGCTTTCTATTTTGGTAAAATGATGCAAATATTGTTGTCACATTGAAACTATTGAAGTTGTTTTTTTCCGTCCTCTCCAATCTGTAACTGCAGTTAACATTTTATTCTAGGTGAGCTTAACCATGTATATTGTCAGTACCTAAACGACGCTCTTCAGCAGCATGGTCTGGGTGTGATTATTTTCCCCAACTACTATTGACAATGCAATTTTAATTTTATTACATACATAACTAATAATAATTAGTGCACAGTATCCTCGTATGAGTCAGAGGAAACTAGATGAAATTTTCATATTCTGACTGCTCTACTTTTGCTACTTTAGAGTGGTGTTGTCCTGATTTCCGGATCAGAGAAACCCTAGTATGAATACATTAAAGATGTCATTACTGTTGAGAATTATGGCAGAGGATTTCACAAAAATTGTTATTCTCTCTCAATGGAAAATGGAGATTTTGTTGCTTTTGCAATAAATAGGAATTTTACCAGCTTAATATTGACACAAAAATAGTTTACTTAATTCACATCAGGTTTGCTTAGATTTAAAAGATATAATAAAATTTTGACTCTTTAATCCAGGTGGTTGTTGTTTTTTTCATTGCTCTAACACAGCTAATATCTGTGTCAATGAATTTTGATTATTTTTAAATGTGTTTTTTTGAATAAGCAAGTTGTATAGCTAAACAAACTCTAGCCAGCAGTTATTTCGGTGTGCGAAAAGTCCGTGTAAAACTGGGCCAAATGTTTTTGTTTCAAATGTTTTTTATGACTTAGCCAAGATTAAATGCATGTTACCTCAAACATGCTAGCAATCTGGATCAGTGATTTGTAGATAGTTTTTCTTAATGGTTTTAGGAACTCTAAGAACGGCATATCAATCTGAAATGCATTTTGTTAGATAGTCTGAACTTCCAAAATGTTATGCTAAGTGATCACAAGAATTTAGGTTTATTAGGATGATTTTTTTTTTTAAAAAATACTTTTGGTTCCATTTTTTTTTATTAAATCAAGCTGTTTTTCATTTGAACATTTTACTTTTAGTGTTGTTTTCCCCTTTTATGATGATATCAAAACAGTTTTTGATTATGTCATTGCAGCAGAAATTCAAAATATGTCTGGCATCTTTAAGCTGTCTTTGGAAACTAACCAATATCATACAGATTTTGCCCTTTGAGATGGTCCCTTGCTGAAGTCTGTTTAGGGTCAGTAGGCTATCCGGTTTGAGCTGTGATGCCTTCTGTGGCAAGCTAATTCCTTTAAGTACTTGTGTGTATTACACAGACCCTTATTTACCTACCTACTTACCAAGGTTCCTACCCCCTTTTTGTGGATATTTATAGGTTTTGCAGCATAGAGCATAAGCTAAGCCTAATATACCTTTCAAATGGCATCTACGATTGAAGTCCACATATAGACATTTACTGTATATATAGTTCTTTAAAAAAATTTTCCCATAGCAAAAATCTTGGTGAAATGAAAGAAAAAATAAAGATTAGACTTTGTTTATTTTTTGTAACCCAAGCTAAAATGTATTTAGTTGAAAGTTTTTATGTATTAAGTTGCATTACCATTATTCACAGTATCGAATTTGGCATTTGGTACCATATAGGTCATGATGAAATAGTTTAAGTGGTTGTTACTTGAAGCATTGTTAACTAAATTTGATTTTGCAGTGTAATGAACGCATTGCCCCCTTTAAAAAAAAATTGGAACTCATCTAAATGGCTGCCGATTTTAAAATGTTTGAATATGCAGCAGTTGTCTGTGGAGAAGTTACAGCGCACAATGAAACTGGAATCCAGCTGCTGAAATGATTCCAGGCTTTTTTGTTGTTGTTGTTGTTGTTGTTGTTGAAAAAATAAAGAAATTGCTTACCAGTAGAAAGAGGATTCGTAACCAGGATGGTAATTAGACCAGTCTTATGAGGAGACTTAACAAACAAACACTATGGGTGAAATTTTATATGTGTGTCAACTACATTCAGGAATAAAAAAAACAGCATTAATATTTTTTTTAAAGCAGCACTGCTCACAAATATATTGCATTGAGAAAAAGAGTAAAGATTTGCATTGTTCTCTTGTTGTTGTTTTTTAGTAGTTCATTGTGTTTTGTTTCATAGATTGTCTTCCCTTATATTCATACATAACCCTGACATAGAACTGGTTCGTTAGTCATCAGTTGTCCTTTTGCTGGTTCAAGTAGCAGAGTGTAGTACTATGACTAATGCAATGCTTAGGAATCAATTCTTGCTTCTCTCCCTCACTTTTGGTTGACTCTGCTTTTTTGCCCTGAGCTTTCTCCATCATCTCATTGTCAGTTAGTAACTTGTACCCTGGTTCACAGCAAGCACTCAGTAACATTTTCAATATTTTTGGTATCAACATTTTCACAACCTTTTGACTGCTGTAATATTACTGCTAAGATGAAATTTCTTCCTTGTCAGATTTTTTAAGGTCTTTGTTGCCATTGTTTAGAATAATTTCACATAATGATCTTATAATTGTAAAAGACTGCACTAGATTCCATGCTCCAGTTAGTAAATTGCATTAAAAATTCTTAGCTTTTTCTAAAATGATTTTAAGTCATTTTCTTTGCCCATGTGTTTTTGTAATAATAATCTTGCTTGGTAATATCTCTTCATACATGCTGTCATACCCTGGTTCCTAGACTGAATCAAAGCTGCCATATCCTGATATAAATATACTTCACATTCTAAAACCTTTGTTCGGGTGGGAGAGTGCATTGACTAATAGCAAAACAGTCTTTTAAGCATAAGTATTTTAGAACTCTGGGAACAAACTTTGTCAAACCATTCTTTGGAAATAGCGTAATCCATCTGTGCTTTTTTATGTTTAAAATATTATACCAGCATATCTGATGACTCAATTTCTTCTAAACAGTTTCTTAGCTTTACCGATTGTGCCAAATTTAAGTTTGTGTGAACCTGTCACATCATAACTGTTAGCCTCTTTCCTAGGTTTGTGGCCAGGATCATGGCTTTAATGTTAAAGTCCTTGCCATTAAACATTTCAAGTAAAGTCTCGTTTTGTCCACATTGTATACTTGCTCTAGCTGCAAGTTTTAACTTTCCATAAATTTCTGAAAATCTTTACAAAAATCAGCAGCAACCAACTGATCCTCGCTTAACTTTTCACCCAAAACACTTATCTTTCAAATGCTCTGATGCTGCTTAAATCGCATAAGCCAAACATATGATGATGCGCCTTCCATTCTTAATGCATCAAAGAAAAACTTTGCCTGTTTTTCACAAAACTGGCGAGACACCGGAGTCCCTTCAGCTCTTTGTCTGTTAAACCACTCGACCATCACTCTTTTCAGGCCCTCGCGTGTTGGTCTTTTAAGTCTGAGATATCTGCATGTCTCACAAAACTTTTTCACCGTACTATCTTTTTAAGCCTTTCCTGAATCACTGGTACAACACACACTTATTCTCCAACATCGAAACAAAGTACAAAACAGTTTGTAATTAAATGGAAAATAAAAATAAAAGAAACTATCATAACGATAATAGATGGGATTACAATGGCACTGATTGGTTGACTTTCAATTTAACAAGTAGGATTTTGTTAGATGTGGAGACAGCCAAAAAAAAGAACCAGTGTATATGCAGAAGGTGCAGAGGAGAGCATAATTGATTAAAAAATTGGAAACGAAAGGTCATTGACACTGTTGCCTGTGTTAGTTAATGTAAAATGCTTAGGGTATGTATAACATTGTTAAAAAAATTCTGGATGTAAGTATATATAGTTTACATAATATGCTTTGTTTATTCATTTCTTGGACAATTTACCAACAATACATGAAAATAATTGATGTTAACTTTAGCTGGAAGCACCTTTACAATGTTAATTAATGCCAACACTACATAATCAATATCGGCTGTTATTTTTCCCATTAGTTTTGACATTCTCTGTATTAAAGAATGCTGCATCAGTATATAATGAATCCTGCACCATTTTAGATATCCTGTCTATCAGCTGCTAAACAGATAGTAACTATGTTTGCAAAAATTGCTGTGTAGGGCACATATATATATATATATCCAAAGTCTACATCAGGATATTTAGAAATTGATATTGTTTCTTTGTTCACCAACTCTCCTAGATGGTAAAAGATATTTTTTCCCCTCACATTTGGCAATCTAAAATTACCAATTTTATTCTCTTCTTCCTACAATAATTTAAAATAATCAGGCATTATAATTGCATGTGGTTGGAGAGAGAAAGAGGGGAGGGTAGTTTTAACAAACGAATCAGATATACTAAATAAAAACATTACAAACAAGAACTTTATTGATTCACCACAATGGAAATTGTTCTTGCACAAAATTTTGAGGCAGATGATAATCCATAGACTTGCAGCTACAAAGCACATTTCTGTTATTCATGCCTCATTATCTGTCTGCTAAGACTTTCTAGTTAGGGCATGTTATTTGAGAGATAGCGATGATTTGATCTAGTGAATGGCTGCCCCCTAGAACCAGTAGAACTAAATTTAGACATGACTTTGGTGATAGGATCTGGTATATTTTTATTCCTGCACAGCTTTTACTCTCTTCAATTTCTCCTCTGTGTATTCATTATTTTCCCCGAGCTATTATCTGAAAGTATGCTTTTTAATTTTTTCTGCACGGCAGAATTCCAGTGTGCCTGCTGCAGGGTGCAACCTTGGGCAGCTTCACAGTATGGCAGTGTCTTCTGTTAAAAATCTTAATTCAAAAATAAATCTTGGCAGTAGAAAAGTATACAGACCTAACATTATTTGAAAACAATTTCATTTATACGTTATCAGTCTCGGTCATTGACTGATAACATTTGCTGTGTAGTGTTTCCTTTTAAAAACAAGGTTTAAATGGCTGACTTGTCTACAGTTGAACAAAAATTTGTTAGCTGTGAAGAGATTCTAATATATTAATGTTTTGTGACCTCTGCTGGTGGAGATTTTGATTTTTATTTTTGGTTTTTTAAAATATTTTTCTTATTTTATGTTGTGCTGCTGAAATTAAATTTAATAAGACTGTTTCATTCCTTTAAGCTTTTGCATTGGACCTGGCGATACTTCGACTACACAGAGCTTGGTGGAATAGTATTGGCATATTTAGCGGGCAGTTCCAACTGGACCTTGAGCATTTTGAAACCAGGACTAATGTTTTGTTGACTAGTTAGAATTCTTAAAAGTAGAGATTTTTAAATCTGCTCATTTTGTAATAACATTTACAGTTTTAAAGAGAAAAATATTCAGCAATTAGTAATAACACTGCTTTTATTCAATCTTTTCCTTTGGGTGGTCCAGATCAGCTGGCTTTTTAGAAACCAGGTGATTGGTCTGGGCATTTTTCACTACCACCTTGTTTTCCTATATTTACATCATCAGGGCTTAGTCCTATTTTGCTCTGCAATAGTACAAGTGGCTGGAGATGACTACGAGTTAACATCATTGTACGCCAGAACAGTTCTCTTCCAGATTAAACCCTGATGGCAGCAAAGGGGAAAGATTTTCTAAAACACAGGTTCTTTAGTTCTGCTAACAAGTTGAGAAATCTCTGAACTGACCATCCATTTGGAGTGTAATGCAGGCCTCAAGACTATACTGAACATGATTTTAATTATTTCTTTCTCTAAACTTTTTTTTTTTTTAAAGTTAAAAGGAAATCCATAATCTTGACCATTTCTTCGGTGATAAATTCCCAATTCAAACTTTGAATCAAATTGATCAAACTAGTATCACAAGCATTTCACCTTGGCAAATACGAAAACTTTACAGCGTAAGAGACTGATTTTGTGATTCTGTGGCATGTTTAAGATGATCAGGATCAGCCGGCTTGGTTGGACCATCAAATGTTTGTTCATATCGATCAAGATTCATGTTTGCAGGGTGAGGAAGGGGAGACTGTAATTTGGAAAAACATTTTAAGTATCAGTCGGTAGTTTTACCTGGAAGTAAATTTAATGTCACAACCACAAAGAAAAGAATTACAACTTCTTATACTTTACAGAAGCGATGTAATAGTCACCGGTGCTTGTTGAGGAAGTCGGAATGTTGGCTATATTCTGTAAAGATTTCATAAATGGCTTAAGTTTGGGTATATTTTTGCTTATTTGAGAATTGAGAGGTTTGTTTATCAGTTGATTTACATTAATTTTGTGTGTGCATTTATTTCAGGAGCGGGTACATGCAAAAGATGCACCAAATGTCTACCTTAACAAGTTACGGACATACTTAGATCCCAGAGCCAGCCGTAGCTCTCGAGTGAGTATTTGTTTGCCTTGACCTTAATTTTATTATTTTAGCCTGTTTTTAATGATAATGGTTTCTTTAAATTTGAATATTTGTTGTTGTTTTTTTAATTATTTCAAATCACTTGATCATTGTCTTTAGATATGTTGCAGTTTCTGTCATGCTACATATCACTTCTTTACTACCTTTCTGATATGTAGCAAATTCTGATTAACATTATCAGTTTGCCATCTGTTTTTGGAATTATGTTCACTAGATATTTCACCAGACTAGAGAGAAATTCTGATATTACAGATAAGTTTTGTCCTCTCAAAATGTACAATTTTTTGTATAAACTCAGCTCATTCGCTCAATCCATCTGTCGAGCACACACATTCACATGCACAGGTTTTAATGTTTCTTAATTTAGAATTTTTTTACAGTGAAAGTATTCTTTGTTTCTGGCCATTAATATTTTTGAATGATTAAATAGAGTGTGTGTATGTGTTACCCACATGTATCTGATTATTTTAGTTGGTTTACTTACAGCTGAGAAATGAATTCCTTAAGAAAAAAGTATGAGATTTTTTTTTTATCAATAATGCAAATGAAGCTTCTTAATACATGTAAAGAAACATCCCTGTATATCTTTTCTTTAGTTTGTGTTTATTGTTGAACATATTCATTATACAGAAGAAAAAAAACAACAAGAATAGTAAATTGAGAAATAAGATTTCTAGTTACCTGCAAAGGTACATCACAATCGGAGACTGGGAACAAGTAGCGCAGGAGTAATGTTCTTCAGCAGACAAAGATATTTATGTAATAACAGTGTTAGTCTGTAAGCAGAGGTTTATGCACACACAAATTCTATAAGTGTCAGAACTGATGGCAGAAGAAAAAAGGAAGCGGGCTTATTACTGATAGCATTTCAAGTGCTTTGAGAATTATCGGCTATCATTAGTTCTGCTGGGCATACTTGTGGGAGTGAATTTTAAATATTGCGACCTTTTAAAAGTCTCTTTTCGTCTCATGTTACATCAGCTTTGCATGCATGCACAGGGCAGACAGCTTCTCTCTTGTCCACTGGTGCTTCAGAGATTGGTAGAACATGTAAACCCAAATAGAAAGTTTAAGAGAGTGAGTGAGTGTGTATGTGTTTTTCTATAAAAGGAACAGTGGGTCAACAAATAACAGTCTTATAGCGAGGCTAAGAAAGAAAAAAATAATATTAAGTTAGTGGCACATCAATGTTAAAATAGAATATTGAAATACCAATCTCTTCTAAAGATGTCAGTCTTTCCAAAGTTGCTCAGGCTTTTTTAAAAAAAAAATTTGATACTGTAAAGATGACATACTACTGTATACCACTGTACTGCCAAATTTGCACAAAATATTTTGTTAAAAGTCATTGCTCTTGAACATTTTGTGTACAGTGTCACTCAATTGTTTTTATATTTTAAAAATATTTTATTGTCTGTAAAGTAACTCTTATTACATAGCTGTTTAATTATTTTCTTTGCCCCTGAGTTTGTTGCCAGCCGGTCTTCTGTTTAGAACCTTCTCTTCGTCATGATCTGTGTTTTAGCCGGTCAAAAGAATTGTAAGTACTACAGTTGTTCAGTTTTGACAAGTCCTTGAATCCACAAATAACCTTGAAAAGTCCTTGAATTTTAAAAATCTATTCATTCCCCAGAATAAAATTGGGAAACCTGATCATTAAAAGTGTCTAACAGTGCTTCTATACCAGATATTTATGTGGGAAGGCCTTCCACATGACAGTTATTGCTAATGAAGCTATCAGAACAAGCACAGTTGTTATTGTATCGCCTGTTGTACTCCACCTCCCTTACCTGTAGACCAGAATACCAGCCACCAGGTGGAGAAGGATACTGCACACTGACTTCTGTTGACCTAACCAACCTACTGAAAATCCCTACTAGAAACCTTTGCTTTTAGGTTGAGAGGAAAAACAAACACATTATTGGCGATATAGTAGACCAGTTCTAGAAAATAAGATTTTTATAATGCTGGCTAAATGTCTTCAGTTAAAAGAGGCTGAACCAACCTGAGTTTTACCTGGCTCAGAGAATTTAAAGGAGACAGATTCATTGGACGGACCTCCAGTGTAAAACATTGATTATAATTGTAAGGAAGTGTAAGCATATTTTTATAGTTGGACTATTAAATATTCTGGTGACATAAATGTACAGATTGTGGTCCAAGACACCCTGGGCATGCTGAACCAAACTTAACAGCTGTGCATTTGAGGATGTCCCTTCTAATTTCTAACTCGTGTAGTGGAAGGAGAAGGAACTGGACTATAGTACACAACAATGTACAAGTAAATTGGGCTAATTTAATTCCAAAAAATATGTAATGTTTTAATTACAATGCACTGTAACTATGATTATGATCCACAATGGATCTAAAATTTAAGTTAGGGTATTTGGATTACTTTGTAGTTCTTGAAAATTAAAATTTGTCCTTGAAATGTTTCTGAATTTTGGTTGGCCAACTCTGTATCACACTTGAGAGTAAATGTAATGCAGGTACACCTGTTCAGAATGTTAATTGTCTTGTTATTGGATTGGTATGTTAGTTGAGACAGACAAGTAGAAAAGTGGCCTGGCCAAAGTTTGGTTTGTTTTTTCCTATGCCAGCTCTGTCTTACTCTAGTCTCTCCCTCCTCGCTGTTTTGATCTGTTGCTAAAAACTGTACTGCCATCTTCTTGAAGCTTTGGAGTACTGTATTTTAGCCAGCCTAATAAATCTATGTCTACATTTAAACCAAACAACCTGGTAACTGATGAAAAGGGAGCTTTAAATTTTCCTCTTTTCCAAGTTTACTTTTGTGATACACCCTAAAGTTCCTTGTTTATTTTTTGACCTTCCTGTCAGCTTGCTTGTCTGCCTCCTGTAGCAGTGAAAACTGAGTTCTCACCCTGTTACTGATGACTAAACCATTGGCCATCTGGCTAATAGAAATATTATTACTCTCACTTAGATAGTTACCTGAATGAGATTTTTTAAATAAGGTTAGCGCATCAGAGGTAAAACAACAACAACAAAAAAAACCTTAGTACATTAATCTAGTGAGGTTAATTTTAAAGCATTTGCTAATCTTTTCTACCTTGCACTGATTGATGTCTGTAAATCAGTCTGCAAAGCAGCCGCTGTTGTGTTAGGTAGTATTGATTGGGTGCTTAAGATGAGCAAATCATGTTGAAAATTTGTTAATTAATACTGGTTCAATTCCCAGCTGGGAACAAACTGGTTGAACTAAAAATAAACTCCTGTATATGTTTTCATAGCTGGTGAAGTAAACACCTTCCTGGGCCTGATAAAGAAAAACCTCTCAACTTTCTCATAAACAAGCAAAATCCCTCCATGCATTACTTCTAATTATAGCTTGTTTTAGCTTTGGTTTAGACTATAAAACTCATTATTTATGTACACGTTTTAAAAAAAAAACTCACAAAACATGCAAACATTTACACACAAGCTTACTGGGAATTGTTAATGTACAGCACACTATTGAATTTCTTAACTCTTTCCCTGCCACTGTCTGAGATCTCTGTTCAATGATCACATCCTGTTGATTACCAAACTTGGCGATCACTGATCTAACGTAGTTTTTATAACACTGTGTAGATGGATGGTCAGTAGCACTGGATATTGTTAGTTTAAACATTGGCGAATCCCCTTGGGGAAATTTAAAATCATTTGTCAATGGAGATGGAGGAGTGAATCTGTTAATGGAAATACGTCATTTCCTGGTTAAATAATGGCGATACCCATGAGGAGAAGAGATCGATTTTCTGCACAGCAAGTTGCTGAAATTATCACTGATTCAGACCCAGGAAGACACTGCAGGGTGTGCAAAAGGCAAGGATTTCATCATGATATTCGAGTGTTCTGTAAGTGCTGAAATGTGCCTCAAATGCTTTGACATTTACCATTCTGTAAAGAAGTATTACTGAAATATTGTAAAGTGCAAGATGAAAGATGAATATAAACAATGTCTTGTGTCAATAAAGATTGTTTATTTCTGCTAATAAAAAGTGTAAACGTATTGCACTGTTGGACATTTTAGGGGTATAAACTACAAAAAAAAAACCTTTGACAGGGAAAGAGTTAATTGAACAACCTCCACTTTCAGTCAGCCACTAAACATTATTTTACATATCCTTGTCTCTTTCTTGCATCTAGATCATTCTGCATAAAGAAACCAATGGACAGAAGACCCCTAAGTCAGATGCATCACTTTTTTTTAACCTCTGCTCCAGTCACGGAACCTACACATACATATATTCTGTTTAATTGGCTCTTGGAAGAAGAATTTTAATGTAGCATATTTTGTATGTAAGCTATTGTCTAATTGAGTGGTTAACATGAGATGGAAATTGCAGTTATTAGTTGCATATCTAATTATGTACATATTGCCTGTTTCCTGACATGTTCCTGCTAAAGGAGATGATATTATTTAGTGAAAGCACTGACCTCAGTTAACAGAATATATAAGAAAATAGTTATGTATAGTAGATAAATTTTTTTTTTTTTTGTTCTAATCTTTATACATAGATTAAAATTTGGTGAATAGACTTGTGTTGTAATACATTAAGGGAATAAATGCTCTGTTGGTTTTCCAAGCTATTTATATAAAGCTGCTGGTGATGAAGGTTATGGCTTTATTACTGTATAATTGGTTAACAGATGTGGCAAGCTTTTGTCTGTCTTTTTAAAGTAAATCGCCAATCTACTTTAAGGATAGAAACAAAGAAAACCTGCTTTTCAAAACTATCTGTTGACCCTGACATTCTATTTTAATATTGCCACATTAGAGGATACATCTAACACTGAAATATATTTAGTATAATAGAGACGAATGTGTGTAGAATTGAACTGTTTTGCTTCTTGATATCATATCAAGGTCTCACTTCTATAGCTTAACTTTACCCTAGCTATGTAAAGCCTATAGTTTATATAGATTCTAGGATGTGCTGTACTAAATAGTAATTAATAATGATTATCGGTATTGACACCACCAGGGTTAACTGAAGCACTTATCTGTTAGTTTCAGTGGATATTGTTAGGCTGACAGGCTGACATTATCAGATAAAGTTATCCACTTTTGTGGATTAGTTGACAGGTTTATGGAAATTGAGTTTTGGTGCATAGGTTTTTTGTTGTATTCTTTTATTCCACTGCTGCTGTAACAAAAGTAGCTTTATTTTAAACATTGCTTTCAATCAGTTATCTGCTGTTACTTGATCTCCAGAGTTTAGTAGTAGTTTTCTCTCTCTCTCAGCTAAAATGATTTTAACTCGGGTAGTGCAGCAAAGCTAATTGAGTTAAACTAAAGTTTAAAATTTTAAAAAAAAAGTGTGAAAAGTTTGTTTTCGAGTATTTCACAACTGCCTGCCATCTGCTTTATTCAGGTGGACTGGGAAATAAAATAAAATATCTCTAATCCTCTAATCCATGGGATGATAGTAGAATTCTTAATTGTGGGATTTAAATGCAACTAGTCTTCACCCCCAAAATACACAATTAAAATAGCTTGAAAGGTTGAATGATGCACTGCCTTTTTTTTTTGGTAATTTGAGGTGTTTCCCTTGCAATTAAAAAATAACTGTAATTACACGTTTAATTAAAACCATTGTATCATGAGAACTATCCAGCAGATTTCTAGGACTTTATTGTTGTTGTTTATTAAAGTAAGTAATTAAAGCTCCATTGTTACGTCCAACACCTCCATATAAATGTTAGAACTTCCACCCTTACCACAGAACCTTTGAAGGCAGAGTGTAGGAGCTGCTGGCAAACAGCTCAGTTAGGTGGATGGTGTTGATGATGAAAGATTTAAGAAATTACCTGCTTTAGGCTGCTTCACTGTTAAGCTGATATGAAATTTTATTTTGTATCTTTAATTATTTTACTTATTTATTCATTTATTTTTTATTTCAGAAACGAAAGATGCTAGGAGATGCTACTTCCACACAGGTTTTACGAGATTTAGAAATATCATTGCGGACAAACCATATTGAGTACGTATTGTTATTGTTTAAGTTTTGTTATAATTAATACCACTATTTCTCAATAGAAAGACAAACATTAAAATCCGAGATATCACTCCTTTATGATAGATGTGAGTAGTTACACAAATATACACACATTCCCTGACATAAGTTAGGCATTTCCAGAGTTTTCTTCTTTTTAACCAAAAGAAAAACTTTGCAACAATAAAGCATTTTTGTGGTTGAGTCAAAGTCTAAGCTTTGTTCTGCTTGTACTCTCTTGCAGGCCTTATGCACGTGGCACATTTTGATTGTGCATGGTGTTTCATAAAATAATGTATATCATGACCCACACATATGCTAAGCAGTAAACTGCCATTGTGTACGAGTATGTTACAGAGATCTACTCAGAAGCCCCAAAATGGTAGATTATTAAAATGAAAAATGCTGGGCTTTCCTGCAAAAAATGGGTAGACAACTTTATATGAACCACTCCTTCATTGATTGTCTTGTGACTAAACACTGTTCACCCAACTCATTGTTGATAGAACATGTAGTAGATGTTTTTGTGAAACAACCTCTTTGTTCATGGCTTAGGAACCTTTTGAGAAATAATGACTAGGTGTTCATTATAACTGCATCCTGACTTATGTTACCATGCCTATCACCCTGGGAAACATCTACAGTTGTCAGACATTAGTGGAATTTTTGGATATGGACAAAAGGGTAAATTAGTCTGAAAAAGATTATTTAGCCTGATCTTGCTTGTGATGGTATTTGGAACCCAAAATGCCAACGGGTGCTACAAAAACATTCTCGACCCCATCATTCTTTTTCATTTTTATTAAAACCTACTTGCTACTAATATTTCTGGACAACATTGTCAAACCTCTGCAGTGATGCAATAAGTACTCCAGGGGACTGTGCTGAGTCTGTTACTTGGCATGATATGAGCTCCAGATATTGATGTTAGACATCAAAATAGTGCTTTCAGGACATAGTGACATTTTTATTGTTAAATACTGAAAATGCATATAAAAAGTGGTGTACATTGTAATGATAATTTTATTTTAGTAGCCAATTTCTACTACTTGGAAATTTTCAGAGCTCTCTGATACCAAAAAAATAGACAAATGTCCTTTTAATTTTCTACTCCTTTTCAAAATGTTACACTCCCATTCAAAATCATGAGCCAACCATATGAAAACATTGCTATCTTATTTTTCAATTTATTGTTAATTATAATGCATTGTTTCAGCAAAAAAATTATGAAAAATCACACAGATTATTTATCAGACTATATAAACCAATAATTGTGACAACATTGTTATTTTATATCATTTTGTTATGTGAATAACTGCTGCACATATTTTTGGCATCCTGTTGAGTAGCTTTTCAAAATATTGCTTTGTAACTAAACCCTCATTTCTTCTGCAATTAGTTCCAAAGTTGACTGATTTTGGTTGTACTTTCTTTCCTTTGACTCTTGAACTAGTTCATCTTTCACAAGTTCAATGGAAATTTAAAGGACCAGAGCATGGTTTTAAGAGATCCTTACAAATCTTTTCTAGCAAGGTATTGCATATTGAACTTTAGATCATTATCTTGTAAACCTATCACATATCAAATGGTGGGTGCTCTGATAGAATTGTATGGTGTTATAGAATATTGTAACATCTCTCTTGTGAGAATTCTATCAATTTGAAGTTACCGGCTGAACTAGCAGAGCAACCTCATACTCTCAAATTTCAACCACCTTGCTTAATTATAGGGAAAATGCAGTTTTCTGTATACTTTTATCTAGCGTTATTTAGAACCAAATATCTCAAACCTGCTGACATCTGACCACAAAATATTGCATCAGTACCCAAAGATGTTATTCTGATGTTGTTTAGATCAACCGTGTCACTTTATCTTTTTTTGCTGCATCTAAACAAGTGATTTCTAGAAGCTAATCAATCAAACCTCTCTTTATGATCCTTTGGTGGTAGAGATTCTCACTGTTGCAGAGGAATTGTGGTCAGTAGTTAGTAAAAAAGGTGGGGTTTGCTCAACACTTCAGCAACCTATCTTCCTGTCCCATGCATTTTTCTCTATCTTTTTTTTCTTTTGTGTGGTGCTTGCGTGTGGGTGCGTGTTTATCTCCAAGGAGAAGGGTATGGAGGTGGGTGGCCGGCCGAAGCCGTGAGTGGCTTAGCCCTTTAAGTTCATGGCTGAACTGGTTTACTTCAGTCTATGAAAGATTGTTTACAGACTGTCATGTAACTCTAACATTTTCCATAATTTTCTTCTGGCAATAACTAGCTTTATGAAGAGCAAAAATTAACAACAGCCTTGTTTCATATGGGATTTTATTTTTAGGTGCTATTAACATTTATACAACAACAAGAAAAAAAAACAGTATGGCCTAATGATTATTCAAATTAGTAGTAAGAAGTTATATTGGATGAACACAATAAAATCATGCTTTCGGTATAAACTAAATTTAACATTTATAGAAATAATTTGCTGGGTCTGTAATTGCATTAAATGTTTATATCTGATACTGGATTCGTTGAACTTTTGGTCTTTGCTAGGATAATATATTATCATTATTAACAATAAAGGGATGAAAAAACAGTAACAGGTTTTGTAAGATGATCTCATAATTTTGAACTGCAGTGTGTATGTGTGCACATGCAAAATCCTATCCCCTTATCTCTTGGTCTGTCTTTTTCTTGGGAAACCATTTTTCGGTAGGGTTGAGGACTTAACAGATTAAAGGCAAAATGGTGTGCGTCTGGAGATGACATTTCTTTGGTTTAAACTTGTGTGGTAGAAATCTTGATGAAAATCTGTTGATTGCTATTTGCTGGGAAAGTAGAGGAGGGATTTATTCAGCTTCCTCTCCCGACTTTTTTTGTTGATTAAAGATGGGCTACTACTTTAACACTTTCTAGTCGTTTATAACCATTTAGAGATGTTAATCACTGAAGGCATTTTAAAAAGAAACACACGTTACCCTGCTGTGATCTTTGAGATAGTGGTAATAAGGACTGTTCTACTGGTGGGAGGCTTTAAATGGCACAAAGCTGTTATCTGCCACTAAAATACTTGAGATAAGCAGTGGTAGATTTTTATTTTAGATAGAGTATGGTAAAAAGAAAACAACAACCCTACATCAATTTAACTTATACCTACTGTCTGAGTCTATCATTAGATTTTGCTTTTAGTTTTTTTTTTTTTTTAAAGTCTTTGAATGTTTTTATTTTTATTTTTTTTTATGGAAATGTTTGGTAGGACCTGGAGGGCAACATTGAGTATTGAGGAAAAAGAAAATAGAAGTACTAAAAGAAAATAATTTACTGGATTTTGATTTGGTGAAATTACATTAAGTGCATTTACTCCAGCCTAGTTAATCTTTCTGGTAATACACATTTATATGATGACTCAGTCGAGATGGCTGGTAACTTTAAAACCCTGGTTTGTGCATTGAAGAGTTAAAAGTCTGTCAGTTAATTTTACATGCGATGTGATTGTGGATACTTGTGAATCAGCTTGTTCCTCAGCACAGTGGCCACATTCAACAATGTGCTGATTATGGCACTCGTCTGAGTTCTGGAATGGCAGTGTTTATAGAAACTCTTCCCTTTGGGCCGCATTAAGCCCACAAACTAAGTGCATTGGGTTATGGCAGACGGTAGATAGACAATGAGCCAAATAAGAGAAATCTTCAAAACTGTGAATGAGGCAGACTTTGTTGTTTTTTTTCTTTTCCAGTATGCCAGCTGTCAGCGCTGTTGTGTACGCTATCACTGACCCAACACAAAGCCAAAGTTGGCTTAGTCTTAGATCTTTCAAATTTTGCACATTAAACAATAATAATATAAAAGAGTTATGGTAGACTTATTCACAGCCAGCTCTAGTAAATCTTTTATTATTATTATTATTATTATATTATTATTATTATTATTATATTATTATTATTATTGGTGGTGGTGGTGGTGGTGGTAGTGCAAGGTGCAGTTTCTAAACCACTTTTATACCCAACTATATATTTTTGATAAAGTTATTCTTTATTAATAACTAACAATAAGTATTATCTGTATGTGAAAAATATTAACAATATTCATGGTTTTAAGCAAACAAAATTATTAGATATTTTTTGTAAAATTTCATTTAGTGTTCAGAGTAATCAGAAATATGCATTTTTCTACATCTCATTTTTAAAACAGAAACATTCTGAATAAATCAACAATGTTATTACACATCATGAAAAATAAAGATACTAATACTAATGCAATTAAAAAATCAGTGGGTGTGCTAACCCTCTTACATTTGGTAGATGTGCAGTAGTTATTAGATGTTCTTGAGGTTATTGTTTTCTCTAAGGTACAGGTATGCCAAGCAGTAATAAGAACACATTCTGGATGCATTTTGAGGCCATTGAAGAAGAGAGCTGCCTCAGCATGGAGGAATCTCTTCAACAAGATGTTAGGATATTGCTAAAGGCTGTTGATCTTCGTCCCGCAGACAACTCTGCTGACTGTTGAGCAGAGCTGGAAGTGATGGTGTCTTTTTTTTTTTTTGGCATGCATTCGTTGGCTCTGTTTCACATCTGCATAGCCCAGGGCTGTCTGGATGGAGGCTACTTCTACCTTCATTTTTCTCACTTTGCTAACTCCTTCACTGCTACAAAATTGCCTCCTGTGTCACTGTAATCCAGAGACCATCTACTGTAGCAATGGTGTTAATGGAGATGGAGCTGCTACATGTATACTATAAAAAAACCTGAAACATACAAAATTGTGCTAGCAGAAAAGTGAGCCCGGTACTGAGGATTTTAAAGAACAGATAAAAATATTACAAATAGCATTTATATTTTGCATCCCCTAAAATATATAGTGGGGCTTCAAGTGCATCTGCCTCATTCCCAGTATTGATGCCATTATTTTAGTGTTTATCAATATTTTGGTAATGACAGTAGATAGAAATCCATGTAATGAACCATGAATTCTTGTTCTATCTGGCAGATAGCCTCCTCCTAAAACCAGTTTATGAATCATCATCCTTTTGCTCCCTAGCTGTTGTCTTATAATGAACTCTTCTAATGACCTGTTATCTTTGGCAGTTTTTTTCTTACCTTCCAAGCTGTGTAATTTGTGTTCTATATTAAGTCATATTTTTGCTGACTTCCTCATTATTCTGAGAATGTAAATGCATGCCCACCAGCTTCCATGTGGCAACATGTCACTAGCCTCCTATAATGATAGAACAGACCCCACTGGCCATCAACTGGTTTTTGAGGATAAAAGTCCTATTGAATAATTATGCCCATGGTAGCAAGCTGGCAGGTGGTATGACTGGTGCAGACTTAAGTAGGTTGAGATGTGATGGTTTATGTGAATCAACAACCGAAAAGTTGTGACGCTATCAATCTATGGCCAGAAGCCAATTGGCTCGCACACCTATGACCCACTGTCATCAATGAATCCATGATACCAGAAGTATAATGCAATTGGACAATGCATTGCCAGAGACCAGACATCAGCATGGACTATAAAGGCCTTACAAGTGGTTGAAATTGGTAAATGCATTGCCGGAGACCATACATCAGCATGGATTATAAAGGCCTTTCAAGTGGTTGACAACATCTGCTCATTGCTACTTTACCAGAGTCTTTTTCATGTCCCTTGTTCAGGTTGCTTGATCAGGTTCTCCATTCTATAATGGTGAATTGTATTCATGACTTTAATGAGAGATGAGATTTTATTACCCAGATTGCACCAAATTGCTCCAGTAATTATATATTCTTTCTTTCTTTAAAAAAAATTTTATTGTTGAAATAAATTATATACAATCCACTTATTTACATTAAATATGCCTCACCATACCTGCTCCCTAGTGTGTCATCGACGCACCTGCTCGGCCTGCTATGTGATCTGCAGGACAAAAAGTTTGCCCAACTCTTTGTTAGCAAAATTTTAAATAAAATAAACGTCTGATACAACCGTCTCACCCAGCGGTGGAGGGAGGAGAAGATCTTTAGGTGAAAATTCTTGCTATGTGCAATAAATTTTTGTTAGCTTTGGCTGTTAATGCACTTTCAAACTTTTCCTTGTTTGGATAATATAAATTTCTTTTGACCAACAACCTGCAGTAGTGCTGACCCTTTTCACTTAGATTTTCCCTGTCTTTCTTGGCATAAAATAGATTTGTTTAGTTTGAAAGCTTTTTTTTTTAAATGGATTTTCTAGAATGAAATATATGTTTTAAGAAAGTCTGTTATTATTATTATTATAAGTAAGTATATTAGTATTACTGTAACACAGTGGAGGTCATTAAAGAAATTTTATTTAACGAAGCAGTTGACTCGATGGCTCCCAATCTTTTTCTCAGTGTGACTCCATTAATGTAGTGAGAAATTCCTGCAACTCAGCATCATCAGTGCAAGTTGTGGATATGCAGTCTGCTGAGAGAGATGTTGGGAGGAGGTTGTCTGGGAACTTCCCAGAATATTTAAAAAAGAAAAAAAAACAACTACATAAAACTAAATGTTTCTGCATCCTGGACCACAAAATAGCCTCATCTCAAGGTGTTTGTATGTAGGTTAGAAGGTTGGCGTTGTGGTGTGGATTATGCTAACGAAAATAGCTTATACCCACATCAACAACAATCAGAAGATCAGATGCTGCATGAAATTAACCATGATACTGGCCAGCTTCATGACTCCACATTGGGAACTGCTGAAAGATCAGAAAGTTTACACTAAGACAGAATTCTAGATCTGTTGTTCGGGACATAAAAGCAGCTTGTTTTGAATAGATTTTTATTATTGTAGAAAATACTGCCATTTTTTTGATCATGGAATCTCATACACTGAATTATTTAGGTTTTGATGAGAAATAAGCAGAGGCATTCAGTTTCATTTCTGTATGTATAAATACACATGGAGGGACAGAAACGTTTGTTGGACTTATCTGTAAGGCCAGTTTGCATTGAAATGGACATGAGATTCTTAAAATCACTGACATATTTTGCTTCTGTCACTTTACTACTAAAGATGTCTCAAGAGTTTATGACCGATTTTGTTTGTTTATTTTGTGGTCATGACCACAAGTGGAAGGAGATGTTCACATCAAGGAAAGCGCAATACCTACAAACATTTTCTTATTTGATAAAATTTGTAAGATCCCAACCAGACTTTTTTTCTAAAATGACAGAGTATACATTAAACAATCTGAATCTTTGTAGTTTTTATTGATAACCAGAAATTATGCATATCTTGTAAAATTATAGTAAATCTTTGAGATGTCTCCAAACAAGTGACCATCCTTTAGTAAAGAATATTCCACACACGATCACGTTCTTCAAAATGGTTAGGGAACTACTACTACTATTTTTGCAAACAGCAAATATGCCTAACACTTATTGGTTTACCGCATATCATTTCACATAGGTTCTGACTGTTAAATTACTCTGTGTATAACACAAGTCGTCTTTTTTTTCCCTTTTTGCCAATTTTACCAAAATGCATATTGCTTTATCAAATGTTATTAGAAACCATGACAGTGACTGTACTGATATCTAATATCTAGACAAAACACATCTCGTTTTATCTTTGCTTAAGTTAGTGTTAATATCTTTAAGAAACTCTAACAAGTTAGTGGCATAGCAGTAACTAAGTAACCATTTTAGAGATTGTAGGATGTTTCATTATTTAGCTATCCCGATCAGGTTGTTATCTTTTATCATTTCATTTACAAAGTAAAATAAAAGTAAATCCACAGATACTGAAGCGGGAGTCACAGTAGAAGCTCAGCCTGGTCTCCTGCATTCACACATTGTTGTAACCTTTTCTGAACAGAATGGCAAATAGTGTGGCACATAGGTTAATCATTTTGGAGAAATTCATTTTTAGTGAAAGCGCTGAGGCATTAAATCCATTGGCATGAATAACTTATGGGCATCTAACTATATATTATGATGGTCTACTATTTATCAAATTTTAGTTTTATAGTTATAATTCTTATTCACTCTATAATTATGGTCACATTATTTACATTTCTGTCTTGTTTGTTATCATACCGAATCTGTTTACATGTACTTTTTTCATGTAGAATTCACATATTTCTGTAATTTTTTTTTGCAAGTTATATTTACCCAAATAGAGAATGAGGTTTACTATATCATAATCATTGATATTCTCCAGTTTCCTCCTACCTTTAAAAATGAAGAGTTCTGCTAGGCTTTTTGAGGTACTTGCAGAGTGTAGATGATAATAAGTTGTCTTCTCAGATATTTCTTGATACCAGGTTACACTTCTTGCTAACTAACTGTGTGGTTGCTATGTGGGCAGCAATTCCTACACTATAAACAAGCTCTCACACTTGAGTGTTTGCATGTAATTTGCAAACATCTTCAGTTATGAGGGGGCAACCATTATATCTACATTGCTACCAAGTGGCTCCAGTATGCCTACATTGGTCCCTCTTGTTGATGACTCTACTAATTTCATTGTTTGCAGCAGCAGAAAGTGAGTGCAGTTGACAGAAGCAATATGGGTATAGCTGAAGGCATGCATATATTATCGACATGGTTATATGTTAATGAGCAGATGTGGCACTATACTGTGATAAATTTGTTTGCATTATCATGAAAGGCACCATTGTCTGAAATAAAACAAATGATTAAGTAATAACATGTATTTTTAAAATTTGTTTTCCAAAGTGATTAAACTAACAGTTATTCTTAGCACTGTAGTTTTAAAAGGCCATTTATGATTATACATAATACCTGGTTTCCTATTTTATTTTTTTAAGAAGGAAAATTTTAAACATGCTGATGATACTTGCATTGTTATCACTTAATGAATATTTGTTTCCTCTCCCATGTATCTCTTTATTCCATTGTATATAATGAGTTAATTTTAGTACCTGAAATGGCCCCTTGAAGTCAACAGGAAGATGATTAGGTTTTAATAAGTGCTGAAACTGACTTCCTTTCTTTTCTTGCTGCATGTAAAAGCTAAAGTTGTGCTGTTCTCTGATTACAGTGGTAGAAAATGATAAGTGTAATCAGGCTGGACAAATCAGTCACTGCTAGAGTAGAGTTAGTGTGGATATTTGGAAGCGTGGGAGGAATCAAGCGATGCTAGTTAGAAAAGAGATCCCCTGCATTGCTGATGGTGATGTCATAGATAAGAGAGAGAGAGAGCTGCTTTTGTTCATTTGCAGATGTTAGTGCATCTTTCATTTTGTGTTGGTAATGAAGCTACAAGAAGATTAAAGGGAAGATGACTTGAATTAAATTTTGAAAACAGAAAATTGTCAAAAAAAATAAGGAAGTCATTTATGGATGACTTAAACTGTAATAGCAACCTAGCACTGGTAAATCATAACATTTTTGAAATTTTTTTTAGCGTTGCTAAATATGAATAAATATTAAAGAACTTCATGCCTTTATGTTGTTGTCCATTCAAAATGACAAATAGATAAATATCTGTCTTTTGTTTCCTGGTTACAGTATTGGAAATAAATATGGAAACACTATGCATACAAGTACATAGTAGGGATTTAATGACCTAAAATATATGAAAATTTTCTGTATACTGTTTTGTCACAATCACCATGTGATAATACCTATAACCATGATGTGTTCATAGATGGCCAATAAGGAACCTCTACCTAATTATGTGTCATAATAAAAGTGGATTTCTAATCTGCTGACATCATTTTGTCTGGTTATGCACTCTAGGTCAACACATCACATCTGGCAATGTATTGAGTCACAGCTTGAATATGGGTGGTGTCGTTAATATCATTTGGTTTTACAAGATCTAATTCAAATTGACAAAGTGTGACAATTTCTGGTCTTGGAACAGAATCAGAAGAATCAACATCTTCCATAGAGTGTCTGATAACAAATATTTCCTGACTTTTTTTTAGATTAATCTCGTGTGCAGTGCTTGCTGTGAATGAAATGGCTGCCTTTCAAATGTTGCCTGGTCAAGGTTGTTGAACTTTCGGCAGTCAGCTCTAGTTTAGCATCAGGAATTAACGATGTTCAAAACCACTAGCAGTTTGAAAAAATCATTGTAGTTTTTGACAAGGAAAAAGAAAGGACAGTGGCTGAAATTCTTTTGAATAAACTTGGATTCTGCATTTAAGAGAAGTTGGCTGATACAAAATTCCTGAAGATTTTGCAGCATATAGTAGATATAATTAGCTTAATTTAAAAAAAAAAAAAAAAAGTATTTGAAGTTCAAGATCATGTCAGACTGAAGACTTTTTAGTTTTAATAGAACATTCTTATTTCAAATTTGGGGGAAAAAATTTTAAATTCATGTTATAATTTTTAATGCTTGATATAAATTATGTTGTAAACAAAGTGCCACCTCATATATTTTGTTCTTATTTGAAGAAAAAACATGAAAACCCTTGGATATTATAAATGTCAGTGAAATGCTATTATCTGAAACTAGGACTTTTGGTAGTAGAAAAGATGGAGGCAGAAAATCTAAACTATCCAAATGATGTTAAATATCTAATATTGTGTTCCTTGACCGTTGACTACCAAATAAAGATCTTACAAACAACTTTATCATGAATACAGATCTAAATGTTACAGCAATGAAACAAAGCTAAAGGGATTAAATCATCATCAGAACATAAACAGTAAGAGAACATTCATTTGGAGTAGTCTTATTTATGGATGATCAGAGTTCCAGCTATTTGGCAACAATCGCTGGCAGTTTGATGGTGATAGGTGCAATGTTAATGTACATTACACATGAAGGATCAGTTCATGTTTAGGTTTGTATATGCACAAACAATGTAAGAGAGATTTATAAAATCCACACTTCATGCATTATACGTTTTCCTCAAAAAAAAAAAAAAAAAACGATTGGAAATTTCTCCATTTTTCAACAAGACATTGATCAGACACATGCACTAGGCTTGTAATGATATACTTAACACAATAAGATGCATTCGTTCAGTGAAAAATGATTGACTTCTAAATTAAAACATAAATGACCAAGAAAGTGAACAGTTCCTCTTACACCTAAGTGAACTTCAGGTTCTATTTTAGAAAAATTAAAATGCTTTTTTAAAAAATTTTTTTTACTTAGTTTTTGTGTGGGAAGAGTTACTTATTTATAAGAAACAGGATTATTGAAATTGCCCTTGAGCTGGAGTCATCCTCGTGCGTTATCTTAAGGTGATGTCATAATTAATGCTCTTATTTGGTATCCTCAGTGTGTCGTGCATCTCCGTGAAATATTTCCAACATGCCACAGCATCTTTGTTGACACACTACCTGTTTTCATTAGACATTACTTCAAAGTATTTCTAAACTGTGGACTTGTAGGAAGCTGGTGGTGGGCCTCTATTCCTATACTTTCACTTGACATTTTATGCTTCTGTAGAATGAAGAGAATCCACTTTTAGTTGAGTCTAAGCCCCCTCATTTGTGGGTAGTCTTTAGACAACAACAGATGTTGCAGCTTGAAAATTGGGTTGTGGTAGGTGCTGTAGTAATCTGAAGTTACATTTGGTTCAAAATCCTGCACAGCATCTGGCCATTTGATTGATCAGCCTTGCTGTTTGTGGTCTAAATCCCCATAAATAAGGAAACAAAAGTGCCAAGCGAGCAAGCACTAATCAAAAGCAAGTGATTTTGTATCTGTGGGTGATTATATGGCTAGGTTGGTTTATCAGCTCGAGTGCACATATGTACATTCTGGTTGGCCGAGCAGTTGATGTGCAGATCTAGCTTTTATATACAGCCAGTCTTCAGTTTGTGTGTACTTACTTTTTGCCATACAAACTTCACACTCGGTTAAGAAGATCTCTGTATCATCACTATCACGATATCTTGCTCATAATCTGAGATGCATATTGTGGCAAAGTGTATCCTGATTCACTGATGATGAATTGCTACTGACCTAACTTGTACAAAATATAGTCAAATGCTACATGGAAAACATTGGTATTGATGCAGTACTAGAATACTGACTTGGCCCATGCAAAATCCTATTATAAATAAAATCAAGGCTTATCAGTACAGAAAATGTTAAACAATCTATGACAGCTGAATTAAGAAAAGTCATTTAAAGCATTTTGAGAAATATTCCTGAATCGTACATCAATAAATTATGTTCTAGCTAATTATTCTACCCTTTTTTTTTTCTTTCTATTTTGTTACTTTTTTGGTATCTCCCTATGTCAGTTTTTTTTTTTAACAAAAAAAAATTAAAAGGAATTTTCTAATTTTCCTTTATATCTATTTTCCAGTTCTTATATATGCCATCTCATAGATGGATATAGATATAGCAAGTCAAGATGGTCAGGAAGTTGTGTAAACATGTATGTGGTCCCTTTTCCCCAAGAAATGAGAATTAAGCCTATTTTTAAGATAGATATGCCATCTGGCTGACATGGCAAATCATCATTAAACAGACAATTACTGGAAAAAACCTTTCCATGTAACTAAGAGTTCCTTTTAAAATTTATCTTGCATTTATGATCCTTAACATGCTACTGATATCAGAAACCTGTCTAAATTTACACATTCCTTAACAGAAAGAAAATGTAAATACCTCTTATGTCACTTGGACAATATCTGTAACCTAAACTAGACAACCAAAGCCTTTTTAATCTTCATAAATGAGAGAATACATATTACTAATCATCCTAGTAAAGCTCCCCAAACTAATGTAACCTTTAGCAATTGAAAATGAAGTGTTCAGGAGTTCCTGCATTCTTGCATGCACAGTATTTACGACACTCAAGTGCTTAAGTGAACATGCCTGTTGTTTTTACATTCTTAGATCTCTCCAGTCCTGGGGTGATTAACTAGACTTGGTCTTTGAGATAACCCTGTAGATGAGTCTTATCAGTGAGATCCAGCTAAACGCTTGGCTCCAAGGCACCAATGAAGGTCGTGCAGATGGTGAACAGTCTGTGCGATAGAGCTAAGCAGTGTTGGGCTGCTGTTTTATTTGTTGGAATAAGCGGGTGTTAGTCATTAACATAGCCTGGTAATAAGAAAAAGGTCCATGATAATCTGAAGATATTGGGCGAAAAATTTTCTTTAAAGAAATTATTCTTTAACATAGCATGCAGTGAATGATTGTAGATGGGGGGTGTTCATAATATGCATAGGAATTCTAGTAGCCAGAACCCACAATTCCTTTTGTTTAAACCCATTAAAATTCACACTTGATCACTGATCAGCCAGCAATTACACACAAAGCTGTAAAAACTAGTTAATTTGCTAACACTCTGTCACTAGTATCATTGTTTATACAGCACTACTATAGCTAGACCCACTAAGTAAAAAGATTCTCTATTTAATTATTGCTTATTTAACATTTTAATGCACATAGCTTCTGAATTTTCATTCTGATTCTTAGAATTTAGCCTTAAAAATTCTTTGCTTTAACAGAAACTGATGCCTGGAAATTAGCATAATTATGAAAAAAATTTCTAGTGTCAAGATATCGAAACAAAGCAACATGATCCTGTTGAGGTTTTTGCTTTATGGAATAATTAAGGTTCTAAAACTAGGAAACAAATCCGACTTTCCAGTGATTTGTCCAAATTTGCCATGTTTCCTTTGTTGTTGCGCTATCTCTGCTCCTTAGTAGATCATGAAACAGCTGGATAGCAGGCTATCACTATTTTCTGGTCTTCCTAGATGTTACCAGTATTTGACTGTTTTATCAGTAACAAAACTATTCAACATGTCAAAATCTTTGAAGAAACTTGTTTCATGTGTATCTGATGTCTAAAGGGTTTTAGTTTTATAATAGTTCCTTTATGAGGGGAAATTTGTGATCTCAGACTGGCCTTGTAGATTCTATCTAGGATCCAGTGGTGTTTCAGTCACATTATGGTCTTCACACACAATAATGTTTGCTAACATAGTTATTTCTTTGAGCATAGTTTGATAATGAACTTTTGTTTAAAATTTTTCCTTTGGTTTTTGTATGATACCCGTATTAGCCTTTGCATTTGCTGTATTTTGGTTAATATGTTCAGCAGAATAGATATAAAAATAGAATATTAGAAATTTGTTTTGGAGAGAGAGGGGAATAATAAGAATTGATGATTCAATAATGATGTACTGGATTCATGAAAACAGATCACTTTTATTTTTTTGTTATTCCTTATAATTTGGAAAGGTTGGAAGATTCCAGACTTATCCATGACCTTTTGTTTTGCTGTGCTTATCCATCTGCCTATTGATTGTGGCCACATCTTGCTGCATTGGCAAATCCAGAATTTTTGGCGCGCGCACCACACACACACATGGAATAGTTCATATTTCGACTTAGTTTTTGGATAGTAGTCTGAACGTTTTTTCATATCTTCCCGGCATCCAGTTATGGTTTGGTTATTTTCTACCTTTACTCAGTTGGCTCCGCTCCACGCCATTCCACCCATGACCCCCCCCTGTCAGTAATAAGCAAGCATTTTATTCATGCAAAGTTTAGACATCACCATAACATTGATGAAGATGACGCGGAGCATTTGAAGTAATTGCATAAGATGTTAGAGTAAGATGCATATAAATACTTTGATAATCTCGTTAAAACTGTTAAATTAAGAATACTGAAGTGAATAAAATGTAAATTTTGTCCTACGTTTTTAGCATAACTATCTATCACTACTATTGACAAATCATTGTTTACTCAAAACAAGTTGGCAATTTTTAAAATATTAGGTACTACGTTTGTCACAGCATGTAACTTACAGACGGACATACTCTTGTGTGAGAGAAAGACTTGGCAAGCTAATATAATGTTTAACCCTTCGTCTAGTGATTAGACAGAATAGTAAACAAATGGCTGATCATATATTTAGATAATTTTACCAAAATACACATACTTGTATAATGAGTTCACTTAATAGAAATGCAGATATTTAAAAGTTTTGATGGAAATTAAGGATACCAAGTTTCAAGAGATGACACTTTCTTTTGCTTAAGGAAGACTGAAGTTAACATAAGAATGTGGAAATTGGAAGTGATGCATTTTGTGTGGACAGGTTTGCTTTGGAATTTACTTGAATTGAAGAAAGTTAAATTCTTTCCTTTTTTTTTTTAGTTTGACCACTCCTGTCTAGGAAGGATAGGTCCAGCTCATACTGAGAGGGGATGTGGTTTGGTTTTTGACAAAATGATATAGTTAGTGCACTCAGTCAGTGGTGTTGAACTTGGCACAGTACTGGTTCACTTCTCACAAGTACATGCACTTTGGATTAAAAGTAGATTCTATCACTTGCTATTTTGTTGGTTTTTATGTTTCACAAAATATCCATTAAGTTAAAATAACTCTAGCACAGTACCTTTGTTGGAGATCTGCATAACAAAAAGGCCCGAGTTTTCTGACTGTAAAACCATAGAGACTGTGATAGCTGACTTACTCAAGGTTGATAATTGTAATGAGAGTGGTTATTTATCATGATATATGATTGTCACCTTTCTGCCCAAGTGAAGAGAGAACTTAAGGCAAACTACTGCCTTGAAGGGAGGGAATTCATGGTGACATGATGGTATTGGCCATTTTAGATAATGTCTCTATCTTAGTAAGAGTCTCAGCATATATACAAATATGACTATCGATATTTACAGTTTGGCATTAATATTTTTGGGGAAAAAATAGTGCAAGAATATATAGTTGCTTTTAGAAATTTAATTTCTTTTAACACAGTAAACTAATCAGATGAGCGACTATTTATTTTTCATTGATGGTGGTACCAGTAAGGAAAGGTGGAATCTGACTTAATTATTAGCTCAGATGACTGTCATGGTATAAGCCCCATTCAAAAACAAAAATAAGGTTCGAATGGTTTAAATACAGAAGCTCTTTTTTCTGCTTCATCTCTGCACCTGTTGCTGGCCAGAATGTGCTAATATTTAAATTCTGTTTTGATCTCCCCCTGTTTGCTCTTGAGGTTGCTTTGCCCTTATGCATATTAGTCGGTGATCCCTGGAGCGTAGAAAGGCTCTGTGTATAGTCCTTAATCTATAATGAATGTGGCCTGATGTCTGGCAGTTAATTTGTTATGTAAAGGATGTAAAAGTGTTAATAGATATTAAGCTTTTAGAAGAGCCAAAATGAACGTGTCACCCCAAAAACTGACTTAAATTTGGCTTTTAGTGGATGTATAAATATTACAGAATATCTTGGAATAAATAAATAAATATGTTACTGGTTGAAACTGCTGCTGTGGATTTTTTTGTTTTGTTTTTTTTTTGAATAAATTTTCACACATTTTAATTCCTGTTTTTGTCAGTACCAGTGATTTTCATATGTCTGTGCTATTGTTTTTGTTGTTTTTTGTTGTTTTTTTTGATAATGTAACCTTAATGGCTGACTTTGCTGATTCATGACCGGTTTGGGAGTCATTGAAGGGCATTGAAGCTTGGAATAAGACTCCTTCGGGACTCCTTAAATTCATTTGGAACACAGTGTGTGTGCACACCCACACCCACACCCACTGGTGCACACATCCATTTACACGAGTTCATAGTTCATGAAAATACGCTGCTCCCCAAAATGTTTATTTTTATTCTTTAAATTAAAACCTATAATTTATCTTAATTTAAAAAAAAAAAGAGTTATAAAAACTACTTTCATTGGGTTTTTGTTTGTTTGTTTTCTTCTGTTCGTGAAATGTTCTGGAAACCAGTTACCAACTATTTTTATTTAACACTCTGCTTCCGTGGTGTCCTGTCTGTTAAAAGTTTAGAATTCTTCATCTGGACAGCTAAATAAATGTATGTTTGTTTTGGTGCTAGTTTCCTGTACAGGGAAACCTGGAGGATGTGAGCAAAACAGGGAGTGCAGGTGACACTGAAAGCACTTGACAGCTGGTTAATTAAACTGTAACCTTGTTAATCAGATTTGAGAGACTGATCTTACCAAAGGTCTCCCCTTAACAAACGGAAGTTCAAACTGTCATGGTTCCTGTTGGATTTTATCACCAGCTATCAATAAATGTATAAATGAAGGTTGGATGTTTCTATTGTAGGTGCGTGTATGTTCTTTTGAGATAGGTTAGATGTCGATGGCACATTCTAAGTAGGCCGCTCAAAAACTCTGCTATACCAACATCTGCAGCTAAAAGCTTTATTAAAATTATCCAATGAGATTTTGTTCTGGATTTATTGTTAGTGTTTAATATTATCGGTACTATTTGGTTACGAATACCTTTCTTAGCATTTACACTAATTTGACTTGACATAGCAATGGAAACTGCTAGAGAGAGAGAGACAACTGGAGGATCGCTAAGACGATATAGAAACAAATTTTGTTTTCATTTTTCCTTAAATACCAATTAATGGTTGTGGTATATTCAAGCAAAACAAGCATTACTGATTTTTGTGTTGTTTGTTTTGTTTGTTTCTTTCATACAAAATGTTAAATAGCAGATTCTGCAAACATAATTGGAATAATTGCATGGCTGTGTCACTAGGTGATATAGATTACTTAATTTGAGAGACTTCTACTGTACCAGAAGAGCAGAACTACATGCATTGAAAGGATGGTTTAGCAGTGGAGGAGTTCTTGCAGAGCTAGGGATATGCGCTGGGCTCCTTACAAAACACGTGCTTTTAAGTTGTTCTGAAAGTTAATTGGCCAAAGTTGTTTACAAGGAACTCCTCTTTCAGATTAGATTATTTTGTTATGAAGCAGGATATGTGTACTTTTCTGGAAACTATCTCACGCTTTGATTTTATTTATTCAGTTCTGAGCTTATAGCCAACCAAATGTTAACCCTAGTATTGAACATGAGAAGGATATTATTTTCTAATAAGGAATATTTAGCAAGATTGCCATTGGATTTATATGTTTCTTTAATTACCAGAAATGTTAATGTATCAGTATGTGTCTATAACATTGAAAAAGAAACTTGTTTCCCTGCTTCTCCAGTTAGTTTTGTGAGTGGCAGGAAGGTGAAAGAGTTTGATATACCACTGCACAGTTTACTGTAAATACAGTGATCTTGGGTAGTAATTATTATTTATGTATTGAGTAAAGCTATAGCTTCTATGTCAGTGTCTGCACATTGTCTTCAAAATGTGCATATTAATGTAAAAATAACAGGTTATGCCATAATTTATGATGCCATGTTTTATACATGAGGCCCAGTAAGTGAAGCTGTAAGTTCTAAAAAAATTTGTATGTAGGTTTTTTGTTTTGGTAAAGCAAAACTTTATTCTGGTCAGTTGATTTATTTATTGTGAATGTGAAACTAATATAACACTTGGATATATCTAGATAGTGGATATTTTTCTTGTCTCTGCCTCAGTAACTGATGAAAGTGCCTAATTAGTGTTAATTAAAGGTAAATTCTAGTCTTGGATTTTTTCTTTTTAATTGCTGCATTGCATGCCCTTCTCTACTTTTTTGATTAGCCACCTTTCAGGTTCTATATTTCAGTACCCAAAGAATTTCCATAGTCCACCTTTTGCCTAGAATTCTATTTGAGCTGCCCCGAAACAAGCCAACTGAAGAGGAAGGCTTCTTATTGCCAGTTGATTCAAAGAGCCAAGCTGCTGTGGCAATATGCATTGTGGTTTTTCTATTGGATACCACTTTTTGCCAGCTGAACTCTCTCATATGTTCACAATTCTGCTACTTGATACTGCCACTAGCAGACATGGTAATACGTGGTGCTAGCTGTTGGGTGTCAAGTCCCACCTGGTGTTTGCTCACCTTCCAGGGCCAACAGATCTCTTTAGGAACTCTCATTAAAACTCAAAAAGTGGGGTGTAGCATGGTTTCGGCTGGTGTCATACCTTGAAGGTGCCTGCCACCATTGCTTTACGCACTAGACTGAGTAGCTTGCCTGCTGTCTTTCTTTATTGATGTTATACGCTAGTATTGAAATACTGTTTACTTTGAGCAGTAATGTTGTACACTGGTTAATAATGTTAAAAACAACTGCCTTGTGTATTTTCAGATGGGTGAGAGAATTCTTGAGCGAAGACAACCAAGGTTTTGATGTATTAGTAGACTATCTATCATTTACTCAAGTTGTGATGAGGTAAGAAGCTGAATCTGGACTTTAAAATGTTAAAAATTATTAATATACAGATTAGATAAGACCTTACTATAAAAAAAAGGTGTGAATATATTTTTCTACTGTAAATTCTGGGCTATAAAGTGCATTCCATGTTCAAACCCATATTTTAAAAACCAATAATGCATTGCTGAGTGTAATACACAGCACAGTATGTATCGAGCAATTTTGTTCACCAAATCTCGAGAAATTAGAAATATCAAACTTTCAAAGTGGCACTTTCTGTCATTGTGCTCTCTGTCTTCAGCTTGACTTTATGTGCAACTGAAAATTACATACCATCTGGCTAAAAAAATTTTTAAAAAAGGGAAAGAAAACAGGTAGCAAAAATCAAATGCTGAAATTGGAAGTATTTTCCATAAAGGTACAGGTTAGAATTGTGGTAGTCTTTGTTTTGGTTTTGAGGTGTGTGCGGGACAAAATAAAAAAGCGTTAAAGCTTTTGATCAGTTTTTGGAAGCTATGTGCCACTGAGGGCTTTTAAATAAATAGATAGATAAATGCCTGTCTTTGACTATTTCACTTCTTTTTTTTTTTTAATTTGTGATACTTTTTAAAATGTTATGCATGTTTCCATGATAATTACACATGCTCTCCTTCCGCATACAATTTTCCTATAATAGTGTTGGCTCGTTGAAGAAAACTGTACATAATAACGTGGAGCTTGTGGTAAATATTTACAATAAGGAATTTTTTAAAGGTGAAAATGGCATTCAAAACAGGAATGTAACTTGTAGAAAGCTCACCCACAGCATTTAAAAGATAAATAAATTCGATAATGTATCAAAGCTCACTACTGAAATTTTTTCCTTTTTTCCAGTTTGCATAATTGATTAAATAAGTTTAATGCACATTTGCAAGAAACAGCTTAGTTAACAAGAATCTATGAAACCTGATTTTGAATGAGTCCTTTATTTAAAATTCTACTGTTATGGTGTTGAGAAAAAGTAAAAGATCAGTTGGGTGCCATTCTTACGTAGAAAGAAATCTTGACTCATTTTGTAGCTGTAACAGTGCACTTTTCACTCCATTTGTTGAAAAAAGAAAAATCTCACATCAGGCCATGCATTGTAGGTGAATTAGTTTTTAACCCCCTACCATTCCCAGAGAACTTTTGAGATAGGTTTTTCACATCAGGTATGATCTGTATTGAAGTTCTAGTACGCATTTCAGGTTTTGTTGGGCCCTCATTTTTTTTCTCTTTCTTTCCTTTCAAATTGCCTAGGAGGGAGCAGTTATTAAACCGAGAGAAAAGTGCAAGTCTTGACTCAGGGTTGTCCAAAAGTCCAATCAGGCGGATGAAGCGGTCCAACACAGTTGGGTCCCCACGGGGCCTTAAGTACACCAGCAAACTGAACATGGGCGAGCCACGTGATGATGTACATGTGTGCATCATGTGTCTTCGAGCAATCATGAATCATCAGGTAAAAGCTCTAGCATCACCATGCAGTTGGTATCCATCGTGTTAGCATTGTATCTGTTATGGCTGCATGAGGAGTTGGATGTGTGCTGAAAATCTAATTTACCTAATCTTAAGCTTGAAATTTAACAATTTTTATTACTTAATGTCAGACATGTTTTATTTGAAATCACGCATTGACAAGCTTGTGTGTTGTATTTCACAAGCTGATAAATAGCCACTTTCTGCAAGTTGGATCACTTTTAAAAGAGAAGAATAATTCATTTTGGCAGAGTTTTACAGCTGGAGAACAAATCTGCTTTTATTGATTTAACAGTATAGCAATGACATAATGAGAACATGGGGTGTAAAATGCATTTCTTCTTATGCCAAAGATTGAACAGATTACCTTCATCTGGTTAATGTATTTGTTCTGGTCTTTGCTCAAGTGGATTGTCCAGCCTGGTCACTTTAATATTTTTTTTTGTTTGTTTTCACATGGCACAGTCATGATCATTCCTTATTCAGTAATTGATTTGTTGAGCCAGTTGACTTCTTCAGAGAGATGTATATTTATGGGCGGGTCGTTTTACCAGGACTGTAATCAATACTGCTACTCTCTAGACCCTGCTAATAGGAAATACATGTGATGAAGTGTTGTTTCTTTAAAATTTAAACTATGTAGATATGCACAGTGTTTGGCTCTAAATCCGTCTGGAAGTTGTCTGTCCCCACATCAAGAGGTAGCATTATTTTAAAACCTATCCAATTTTTCCATACTACTTTCTTTTTTGTCACAATATTATCATTATCTTTCTTTATTTTTCTGCTCTGCTTGCATTATTGACAAACAGAAGTATTGGTGGGAAAGTTTTTCTTGGGTTACTGAACAAAATAGTCTGACTGTAGTTTTAAAAAAAAACACAAACACTCCAGGTTATTATTTGGAAACTTTCATTATTCTTCACTTTATAAATCATCTTTAATTAAGGGGGGGATGTTTCAGAGAAGAGAGGCTCTGAAACACTTATTTTCCTACATAATAAAAGTGATACCATGTCAGTGTTACAGCTAGGTTTTCAAACGGGCATGGTAAATATTATAAAACAGGGCACATCGCGTGCAGTCACGGTGCGAAAGCATGGTATTGTGGGCACATTTATTTGCATTAATGACAAGACAAATTTGATAAATAACAGTTTAATACTAGTATGATGTAGATGTTAAGTGAAGTATTACTAACTTATGCAATCATACAAACCTACAAGTTCTCATAATATAATGAAATGCAATAGCTTTAATTGACGACCTTGAATTAGGCTAGATTGTATGTTAAAACGTTGAAGAAAAATACTCTTAAGACTGCCGCTCTTTTGTTAGGTCTTTTGTGTACTCGTGCTATGCTTCGAAGTGTAAACTAAATGGCGTATAATGCGCACGCGCACAAGTTACAACTCCGCAGAGCGGCTGGAAAATTCCTGCCAGGGGACGCTCAAAAATTTCTGCATGCGGCGGTTGTATACCTGTACAAAAAGGAAAATTGGGCTTTGTGTTTTGCACCATTTGGGGCATGGCATTGTAAATTTAGGGCATGTCATTGTACAAAGAGGCATGGCGCTGTAGACCAGAGGCATGGCGTGGCGCCATGCTAAAAAGGGCTAGCTGGAACTCTGCATGTTATTATCTTGTAAAATAATGATGATACTATTGATTTAACGAAGGTCCTTAGTTATGAAAATCATTCAAAAGTAATTTTCTTTTGTGTGTGGACCCATCGCACAAATGTGACTACTACTATGTGGAATGTTAAGAACAAGAGTGTTTATGGAGTGTGACTGCACCATCAATTGATTATACTATTCTTTATTGCAAAATTCTTGGCCCAAAACAGTCTACAGGTGCATGCAGTAATAATAACAAACTTCAAGCATGTGAGCTGCTGTATAACACTCCACGATATCTTTCTTGATTAGCGTGATATCTTGTGGCGGCAGGTCTGCTGATTGATAGCAAGAATTTAAAAAAGAGAAAGGTGAAATGAAAGAACAGTACTAAAACCTTTGATAGGAGAATGAAAATTGTTTGTATGTAAGTGTATATATACATTTTAAAAGGTAAAAAAATATGAAAGGGCAAGAACTGTAATGTACACTTTCTATAAACTAATATTAACTTTTGTGGACCAGTGCTATCATAGATTGTTAAAAGATTTTGTTATAATTTTTTACTTTATTTTATTGCTGTAATAAACAGATAAAGGTATTTTTTTATTTAATCAAATGCTGTTTGTTTGTGTTTTTTAACTTTTCATTACATCCTGTGTATCCTGATCGTTAAGAATTCTCAACACTAAATATCTCTTGAGTTTTGATTGGCTGGTTGATGATCGCAATGCTGCTTTCTTCTGAATACTTGAAAATCTATGCATAGTAAGAGCAGGAAGACTAATTAAATCTTAGCTGGTCAATTCTGGCTAGTTTATCTCAAATGTTCCCTTTACCTAAGTGACTATTTTTTTTTGTGTGTGTGTGTACACTTTTGTAACACATTAGTTATAATGAACATTGTTTACATTCTGATTTGCTTTCACCTAAATTCTATGAGATCAGACATAACATAAAGACTGGCATTGTGCTTCATCCATTTATTAAATTTTCTTATATTAATAAATATTTCTCTATTTTTCTTAAATATCAAAATTCCAAATGGGATAAAAATATTATTTTAATTTTGTTTTTCCTTTACTTTAGCATATTATTTACTAACTTATTGCCCTCACAAAAATCAACACCTATAAACATACCTACCAGCTTTTTACAAACTTCAAATATCAAACTTTCGTTAACTTAATATATAGGAAATGTTGAAAATCTTAATTGTTTATCCTGACATAAACTTACTTCTAAACTTTGTGCCATCTCTTTATTTATTTATTTTGTTTCTTTTACTAGTATGGTTTCAATCTGGTCATAGCGCACAAACATGCAATCAATTGTATTGCGCTTAGTCTCAACCACAAAAGTTTAAGGTGAGTGCATTTGTTTTTTCTCTAAAATTTTGGATTTCTGTAGTATTTCTACCTGACTCATTAAGGGAATTTGTTTTCCAGATATCTTACCTTTTTTTTTAACATGTTCTATTTCATTTTATATAACTAAAAGTGTCCTGGGTTATCAGCTTGAATTATGATAGTGATGCTATTAACTGGGCTTTAATAGAGCCAGTCAAATGGAGAGGAGGCCTCTTAAATTGAGTGGGTCTGGTGTAATGCTATAAATAATTGTTAAAAAAACAGGGGGCTGTGACAATTTGGCCTGCCTTTCTTTCGACAACATTAGAAACGTTGTTTTCTTTTTGTTTTAAATACTAGAAATTTAAATCTGAAAAGGGCTTCACAGATGAACAAACTAGGAAGGAAGCTAGCTAATGGTTAGATGATAAATTCTTTCTCTCTGAGGCACTGAATGAAAAGAAACCTTGTACGTGTGTGGTGTGGATGTCCTGAGTTCTTGCTCTCTCCAAATGTCTCCTGAGGAAATCACATCTTTGTTGACAACTATGTTTCATGTTTAGTCATTTGAGAATAGGGCTCTATGTTGATTGATTTAAGATGACTTAAAGGAAAAACCAAGTCTGCATAGTTCTAAAATATGTTAATACTGCTTATGGTTTGGCATTAAGGATAAAATCTGTCATAAATTAGTAAATGTGTAAAGAATAAATGAAATGCTGTCGTGTTGATGCTTTGGAGACAATGGTTTTGTGGGGTTTTGAAGTGAAAGTAGGTAAGTTAGAGAGTGAAGAACCTGTTTATTAATGGACTTCAAGGGTTCCTTTCAAATTTGATTTATTCATGCCTTTGTTTTTGTTGTTTTCAGAACTAAAGCCTTAGTTTTAGAGTTGCTTGCTGCTGTTTGTCTAGTGAGTGGGGGCCATGAAATCATTTTATCAGCATTTGACAATTTCAAGGAGGTAAGGCAGCATTTGTTTTCCTATATTTCCGTTAATTCTAAGTCCTACCAGTTAATGTTTGCCATTCACCAGTTGTTGAGGGAGTATAGTGTTGTGGTCATCCTATGACCACTGGAACTGCTCGTTTATAGATGTGGGAGAACCATTCTTTTCATTGCTTGTATCCTTCAGGTTTGTAACGAAAGGCATCGGTTTGATACACTAATGGAGTATTTCAGAAACTATGAAGAATTCCACATAGATTTCATGGTAAGTTCAGATGACATTTTTATTATAAAGTAGCAATGTGTTTTTTTATATGGAAAGGTATATTTTTTCTGTTTTCTTTAAAATTTGCATATATAATACTTTTTATTTTATTTAAGCACACCTCTTTTTCCACTAATGTGCATACTTTTATTGATTCTGAAAATGTATACTATAAATAAATAAAGCAGAAATGAAGAATAAAATAACTTATATTGTAAGAAGTCTGTGCTACAAATTGTATGTGAGTGTGTTGGCTGAAGACCCATAATTCTTCCAGAACTGGCACTCTAGGAAATAATCATTCAAAATGTGACATGATGTCTGGGTGAAGTATCCCACCCATACACTTTGTTTAGTCTTGTAAGTGAAAGCAGAATTTGTTTGATTTAATTTCAAGGTTATTTTCGCCTTTCTTCTACCCAGGTAGCTTGCATGCAGTTTGTCAACATTGTTGTTCATTCGGTGGAAAACATGAACTTCAGGGTCCATTTACAGCATGAGTTCACGCAAATCGGATTAGCCGACTACTTGGAGGTAAGTTGGCTTTGATTACAGGTGTGTGCTGCTACTTCAACACCCATTGAGATTCTTTCTGTTCCTGATCTCACTACTGGCTTTTTCTGGCTTCTGTCAGTTTTTCTGCCACTTTTTAAAAGAAAGATCAGGCATGTAAACAGATTGCTTTATTTCCTCAGGGTTCAAGAGGCCATTGCAGATTTTTAGTTTTTAATTATTCTATAGATACTAAGTTTGAGGAATTAGTTTATAATGCTTTGCCAGACATTTGGTTTAAAATAACTGCTCTCAGTTTGAATGATCTAAAGAGTTTTTTACCTGAACATACCTTGTTTTCCACACCACTCGCAAATTTAAAAAAAAAATTAAAACTTTTTTTTTTTAAATTAAATTTTTCTGCTTATTCACAGAAATTAAAACACACAGAAAGTGATCGCTTGGCAATACAGGTGCACGCGTATCTAGATAATATGATTGATGTTGGACAGCTCCTGGAAGATTCTGAAACCAAAAGTGAAGCTTTGGAAAAGGTTGCTGAACTGATTGATGAATTGTCTCATGTGAGTACATTTTACCAAGATGCTATTGATCATAATACATATTTTAAATGATGGTGTTACTAATAAAAAATATTAGATATAATATTGCCTAAAAATTCTGTATGATGGTAAAATGATTTAAATTTTAAATACTGCTATAAGTTTGTGGTGTTTTTCCGAAACTTCCAAAGTTTGTTTGTGATGGTAAATTAGAAACTAGAAGGTTACCAATAGTGGGAGTGATTATACTGATTAGATTTAATTTACATATCAGACATTTGATCTAATTTCAGAATGATTGATAGTTTTGAGCATGCAGTCGGTCATGTTCTTGTGGCTGTCTACAGTAGAATTGTGGACCATTGGCTGAAGTATTAGACCGGTCTTGAATTTAAAAATCAAATTGCTAGATATTTACTTTCTCTGGGGATTTTGTATATCCATGATGTTTTTTTTTTTAGTTTTTGTAATGACTAAAATAACTTAATTATAAACTGGCATGGAAATTAAAAATATGAAGCAATTAAAATTTATTTATAAATTTCAAGGAATGTAGCTTAATCACTGAATGGTGCACAAACATCATTATCTTCATAGTCTACATTTGAAATTTGTATAAAACATTGCAAATACCAAAGTATGATTTGTTTTTTTTAGTTTACCATTACGCTGCCCATCTCTTGAGAGCAAAATAGCTTGACAACTTTGATAAAATATTTTTTAACATGTTACTGAAATGATACCGAAGATATTTAGGGGGGGGGTGACGACCCCTGAACAAATAGGTTTATTTTAATGCCGGCCTGATTGTTTGCTTCTAAAGATTAAAAAGAAAAGCTGTGTTAGGGTGTTCGTGGCACAAGATGCAGCCCTGACACATTTGTGCAGCTTGTGATGGCTGCTACTGCTCCAGTGGTGACTGGCCTGTGGATCGTCAGCCGGACAATTTACCGTCTCCCCGGGGCCGTACTCTACAGTTTCGCTTCAACAAGAAATATTGGGCTGTTTTAAACATCTTCAGAATTTTCTTCTTCAGACAAATGAAAAGTACCAGGAGCTTGAGGAAGAATCCATGATGAGAACAGGTAAGAGTCTGACTGATGGAATTATTATTGCTTTTGTTTGTTTTTAATTTAGAAATCCATCAATCAGCAGCTGTTTTGTCTGATTCTTGTGTCCATGACTTTAAAAAGAAGAGGAGGAGGAGGAGCCTGGTAGAATTTCTGTCTGATTTGACCACAAAATATTGGTTCTGCAAGTATCAACGTTTGGAGAGCAACATTTGGAGGAGTTAGTTTAAAGAAAACCACATCTGTTGTTAATTAATTCACAATTATTGAAGAAAGAAGACAACCCTCACCAAAAGCAAAAAGAAAGAATACAGTAGTCTCATGAGAAATTTAAACTCCAAAGTCATGGAGAAAGAACAATTGAATAAGAGATCATGGAATTAGCCCCTTAATATCTGTAAATTCATTACCTTATTTCTTTGACTAATTCGCCTAATTTTATTTGCTGCTGATTTTTCAGTGGAGTTGGAGAAACAGCTGTCAGATACCGTGCAAGAGCTGGAAGAACTCCGAGTAAGTCAGCAGTCCACTGCGTTTTATTGTTTATATCGACGAAATTGAACCATTGGCATACCTGGATGTATTACCATCTGTGACCTTTCCTTATGATAAGTCTACTTTGTAGATAATCAGCTTGTTTTATTGCTTTTTATTTAATGATCTATAAATATAGTGTGTAGTATAAAACACAGACCTACTGAATGAGATGTTTGATACACTGAAGTCCACATGCCTTTTAATTCATCAGTATTATTGATAATTCTGTTTCAATAAATAATTAATTACTCATAAAAGAATGGAATATTTTTATTGATACTTTGGACAGTGCCATTTTATTACTATTTTTAGTTCTTTTAGAAATGACAGTAGAAAGAGTAGTGGCATTAGAACCTTAAAAAAATGCCCTACAACATGTCATCTTGCACAACTCCATGCATGCATAGCTGTACATGTACACACACACACACACAGAGAGACAGACAGACAGAGTTGTTTGTGGACTTAGCAGGACAGCTACATTGTCACCCATGTATGTTTGAAAAGCATTGAAAGTTTAATGTATCAAATATATTTGTAAATTATTTTTAAAAATTTCTCTCTTGTGCAGAGAGAAAGAGAACAACTACAGTATTGTTTTAAGGTTCCTAACACTGTAAAGCATGGATCGACCAACTCTGCCTTGCGGTATGGTTTATTTCATTTCTTTTTGAAGGAACTGGCCAGGCATCAAGAAACTGAAATGAATATGCTCCGCATGGCAGTCAATGAGAAGGATGAAGAATCTCGGAAGCGCCAGAGCTTGTTGGATGCCAAGTTACAGGAACTTGAGATAATGAAAAAGAACATTGGTAATTACTCTCGTCATTTGTTTTTCTATTACCGTCCTTGTGACTGACTTAATTCAATTTTTGTTTTCTATTTGAATGGTGATTATTTCTTCAGGAGGTACCATAAATGTGATTAATAAGGATTCAAAAAGTAACAACTTCAACATTTTAAAAGGGGCAACCCTTAAACTTTAAAATTGAAAGTAGACAAAAATGCTACTCATGCATTATGGGATAGTATCATGCAGACAAGACAACTGTAGGATTTCTCTTTGTGATAAAATAAACTGAACCTTATAATTTAGAAGAAAAAAATGTGATAACATTTTTTTTTTAAAGTTTATTATTTATTTGACAGTACTTTAAAAAATATTTGATTAGTGAGATGTTCTGTTTTAAGCTTAGTTAGGTGTAGTGGCTGAAAATATGATTCTTAGTTAGTTTTTGGGAGGGATGCATGCAGCAGGGGAGTACAACAAACCTTCCAACCGAGCAAATTGTATTTCTTAAGCTGATTTATCATGTGTTAGGTTTGCACTTGTTAGCAGGAAAAAACAACCTAGCTTTGTTAACTTGGTATGAGGTTGACAAGGCTTGTCTATGTCAATTAATGCTGGCCTAATAGGAAAACCAGAAACACCAGAAGATTCCAGATCCATTACGATACATTGGACTTCCTGTTTGTTAAAAAGAAACACTTAACAACTGACCCCCATAATCTAACATATATATATTTGAGTGTATTTGTGTTGTATAAAATGCATATAACAGGTATAGGATCATATTTCACATGTAAAAATGAAATCATCTAGTATAGCGCAACTGGTTGCCATGCAAGCAGTCATAAAGTGGCCCCCCTGCAAAAGGTCTATAAAAGAATAGGTAATGATATCATTGCAGTGTGGTGGACACTATGGCTTCTAGAGAGGAAATATTATCTGACAAGTGTATAGAAATCAAAGTCTTAGCTAGTGAAGACTATTTCATGTGGCAGATTGCAGCCGGACTTTACATTTTGGAACAAGCTGTATGCAAGACTTAGGCAAAACTGGTACTGCTGACAATAGATGCGGTTGAGGAAGAAAGCCCAAACTCTTCTGAAGTGATGTTAAGTGCCTCAGGGTATGTTCTGTATGTGATAGATGTCAGGCCAGTAGAGATCTCGCAAATGAGCTGGCTGCAAGTACAGGTGTTAACATTTCTTCAAAAACAGCAAAGATACATGTTAGTGCAAGTGGTCTCAATGGTGTGTGTATCTGCCTGAAAACCTTAACCAAAGAGAGGCAACCAAATGCCAAGACTAAAATGGGCAGCAGCAGTGAAACGGTGGGATGACCAAACTTGGAGTTTGAACTGTTTGGCAATAATCAATAGCAGTGGATCAGTATGAAGGTGGAACTGCATATCAGCCAAATGCATCAGAGATTTGCATAAAATTGAAGGTATGCTGGCTGTTGACAGGTATGGGCTAAGTTCACATCCATTATGTCATCCTCTCAGGAAGACATCTCATTGGGTGAGGATTCTTCCTCAAAGTATACAGCCATTATGGTGAAAAACTATCAGGAACGTAGCAAGTCTGATGGAACACTCACAAAGACGCCTTGGCCTGCACAATACTCTGAACTGTGCAAGGTGTATGGTGTGGCTACCAGGAAAATCAGAGGACAACCAAACACTTTGGGTGAATTGCAGAAAGCGCTGTAGGATATTTGAAACAAAATCCTAGTCACACCTTGGGTAACTTGGATGGGAGCATAAAAACGAGGTGTCACACTCTCAGGAATCAGAACTTAGTTCTGCTCGTTCTGTCCTCCAGGGATGGAGTACCAGGGGTGTTCAAATGAGGCCCAGCTGTAATGTACTTTAGATGAGTTCACTTGAACATCCCTAGTATTTGAGTTCAAGCTCACAGTCTGTACATACTGTATTTTTAATGGGGGTTGGCTGGCTGTTATTGTATGTGTGTGTTTGTATTTTTTCAGATGTTGGTGATTTACAAACGCTGCCATCAGAGTTGGAAAAGCTTGGACCCCCTCCACCTGCTCCCCCACCCCCTCCTCCGCCTCCCCCACCACCTCCACCCACCTCCACCATCCCTCCTCCCCCAAGATTTGCAGGACCTCCACCACCACCACCACCACCTACGGCTGGTATGGATGGAAATGTGGCAGGTAAGTTTGTCTCTCATCAAAGAATAGTTTTATCTGATGGGTTTTTTTTTTTTATTTTTTAACTGTTGTACTTGCATTGTCCTGCCACCTCACCCCACCCCACCTGCAAAGGGGGCTAACTAGTGTGAGTCTAAAGAGAATCTTGATGAGAAAAGCTAACTTGATCTAATTGGTGCACTAGAAGGTGTTACCATTTGGTGTTACACCTTTACCTTCACCAGGAACTGACTTGATAAAAAAAAACAGCAAAAAAAATTGACTCACCCATTGTTTAAAATAAATGGCTGATAGCACCTTTGAAAGGATTGCTTGGTAGGTCAGGTGTATGTGTGCACATAATTGCCACCTGCACCATTGGGTCTGGCAATCATTCCTTGATCTGGAAGACAACTGACTCAAAGATTTTATATGTACAGTAAATACATATTTAAAGAAAAAATCCTGAGAAAATTGCATTAGTGTCTGACTTGAATAGCTGAGGTATATTTTCTGCTCATATGTTGTTTGTTTTTTTTTTTTTTTTACTTGGGGGAATGTAGCAACAGTAACAGTCAGTAACCACAATGTTAAATGATGCCGAGTTCGTTTTGCCTACTTAAATAACTGGCACACACCTCCGTGTTTCTTCATCAAAGATTTATCTACAGTCGGATGTCTTTTAAGATATAGTGATTTTAGGCCAAAAATTTGAAGTTCTGAGGTGGATGTTGCTAAGTTGAAAATTCAGATTATCATTTTCTTTCTTTCTTTTGATGTTCTAACATTGCCATTTGTTGCTATTTTGTGCAGATCAGCAATAGGGATATTGCTCACAAATCTTCTCAGGTCAGGTCTGACACTCTTTATTTACTCCTGTACAGCCTTTGTTGGATCTGATCCTTGTTTGGTCTGCTGCAGCAGTTTTGACATTACTATGCTGACCACCCCTCTGCAATCCAGCAGGTGTTGCTAACAAGCCTGAATGGGTCATAACTCAGTTTGCTTTGTTGAGTTGGATGGGTTACTGCTGTTGTGTTAAGATGAGCTGATAGTTAAAAGATGTTTGAGAGGTATTTTAATCTTTGTGTGCTGAGAATACTTCAGATAACAAAAATTGTGAAACATTATTGGAATTATGACCTAAAATTATATGAATACTGAATATTTTTTCAAAGCTCTGGACTTTGATACAAATATTATATATTTTAGGTTAAGTATGTTGATGATAAAACGTTTTATTCACTAATGTTAGTTAATTATTTTAAAATATAATAGTGATGGGCTTTGCAGTACTTAATTTGGAGGTTCCAACTAAAGTGGATGGGAACTGGCAGATCTTACAGAAGCAGTGTGTAAAAACAGAGAATGTGTACACACTGTAGATAACCATGATGTTTAAGTTAAATGTGATTTCTTTTTGCTCTTTCTTGGAAATTTTCTTGGTTTCTTCACACACAAACCATTCTTTACTAGATCTCCTTTTAGACATTCACTGTAAGATGAAAGTATTTTAGTAAAATGCCAACTTTACACAGGAATGTAAATGTGGTTGGCTTAAATCAGTCTATCTGACTGGCCCAATCTAAGCCCCGTGAGCCAACTATAGCATTACGTAGTAAACAAAGCCAAATAATGGAAGATTTTACAAAGGAGCAACCAATATCAGGACATTTTACTGAGGAGCATAGAAAATTGGGAGTTGAAGTCTGATAATTGCTATATTTATTCTCAAATATTATAAATTGGAAGTAAAGTATCACCGAAAATCAACATGAGTTATCTCCCCAGTTGCTTTGTTGTTTTTGCGAAATTAAAAAAAATAATCTAGGGGAAATAACTGAGTAATTTTTATTACTGAGACAACGTACTTAAATTTTGTATGAAATAAAAGTTGCTTAAATTATGAATTTTAAAATAGTTTTTTTTTTTCTTAAATTTTGCTAGATCACTTAAGCAAAACAGCTAGAAATGATGACATTGCAAGCTGGTGGGAAATGGTTTTGCTTTTATTTGTGTAGTGTGTAGTTGTCTTCATGTGATAGCTTCTTATAACAATGGTTACTTGATTGATGTAGACAGTACTCAAATGTTTTTAAAATTCAATGCTTGTTCCCATAACTTATATACATTATTATTCATAAGTTTAAGTGAAGGCATATTTGCAGGGAAAATAGAAGTTTTCAGATCCTTGTTTAATTTTAGTGATATTATAACCTGAATCATATGTTACATATATGAACGTGTACAAAAATGTTATAAATTGTTAATTTTAACTTGGACTTATAAAAGCAACCACCTCTGACTTTTGTAATTGCTGTACTTCTAATAATGAAATGCTTAAGAAACATCCAGATTATGTCTTGAGTCTTTTGCCATTGATTTATAGGCAATGTTCTGATCAGTGGCAGCCATATAATAAGTTGAACAGCTGGATACTTCATTCCTCAGACATTACTTTTTCAGCAAATAAACTGTCAAAGTACCAGGGCAAATCAAATTAGTCTTGCAAAAGAAACTGCCATGTCTACTTAACATAATGAACTAAGAAGCAGGTTGATAAATTACTTGGCATATCCAGCAGAGTTGTTTGAGGATGTGATCAATATACTGGAGTAAAAGGCAAGCACTTACAGCCTCCAAAATCACAGCAACAAAGAAAATCTAATATGTATTTGTTTATTGAAGATTGCCTGTCTCAGTCCTGCTGGATTAGATGGCTATGCCATTGTACAAAAGGCACTATTAAGAGCTGCTAATAAAACTAAGGCAAAATTACATTTAAATTAATGAATGGAAAAGGATGTGTAAAGAAAAAGGTTTGTGATATTTAATTCTAAACATGGTGTTTGTTCAGAAACAGGGTGGTAAACTCTTGCTAAATCAGTATATCAGTCCTTCATTAAACGTATAGGTGGCGATTCTTTATGATGTGAATATCCCTGGAGAGGAACAGTATCCCAATATTCTGCATGGTATACAATTATTGGCCAAGGCTCTAACTTGCCACAGTTGCTAGATTTATTGTCTGTTGAGCTTGTGTTGGATAAAATCAACATGACACAGTTATGGCAGTATAGATCTACACATTAGAATCACCTGTTTATTTTGATAAACCAATTTTCAGAAGTTCAGGAATCTGCAAAGCAGTTGTTAAAGCTAAAAGTTTTTAATCTGATAAATCAGAGTAAAAAGATAATGTATTTGTTTCCATAATTGCTGATTGGTGTTTACTTATTCATGTTATAATAACCACTAGAATTAAATAGAAATCTGTAAATTTTCATTTTTTCTATAAATGTTTTCCAAAAATTTTGAGTGGTAGTGTATATGTTGTCAGACGTTAACAGCATTTAATGAGTTCAACAAGATTTGATGACATTGTGTGAAGTCACCAGTTACTTTTCCCCCCTTTTTTGGTCCAGCTTTTGCCTTTTGTTACAGCATGAGTGTTTGTTGCCAAGAACAGCTTGCAATTTGAAAATGTCAGTGTTCCTAAAGCTCCACCATAAAGCATCAAGAAACTACAGCTGGAACAAGAAGATACAGACTGCCTTTGGCATGTTGGATGGATGCCTACCATAAAGTTGCTTTGTATCTTGTTATGACACTACAGAAATAGGTCAAGATTTGGCCTTGAATGACTACTGAACAGCTAGTCATGAGCAACAAGAGGCTGAGATCAGCAATTTACTCAGTATCACAGATTTTGACCTAATGTTGCTTTCTCAGATGAGTTATGATGTAGTTTTGTCTTTTGCTAATGACAGTTTTTGCAGTGGAAGCTTCATGCTATGGGCTGCTGTGAACACTGATTTTTGCAGTTAACTAGTAGTATTATAGCAGAATTTGACAGTCCAATTTTTTGATAATATTTTGCACTTAGTTCTTGTCTGTAGCAACATAGATTGCACCTGAAGTTTCAGCAAGATAACACCTGGCCCCACCCATGAAGGTTAACTAGGCAAAACTAGAAGTTAGTATGTTTGACTAGTCATCAAGGTCTCTTGATCCAAACTCTATCAAACATCTTTGGAATGAGCTAGGGTATTGTCTTTGTCAGCATGTCATACTGCAGACAGATCACCAGTTTTCGGCTGTACTGAAACAGAAGTAGAACAACTCTATATCCAGGATACACTTTGTATACCGATCCATGAGCCAGAGGTGGTGGCCATACCAGATACTGATTTGTTGGAACCTTGGTGTTTTGTGATGTTATGTCATTCAGAGACATGAACATCAAATGATGAACTGTGTTGCTATGGATGTTTAATAGCATTTAAATTCTGTTTTTCTTGTTTCTTGAACTTATTATATTATGGCCAATATAACTAAATGTTGCTTTTTTTAAAACTCTTTGAATATAGATGAGATTGACAAACAGACTTCTACTTTGTTTTTTTCTCCTTATACCTTTTTTTGTTTAAATATTGAATTGTAGACACTTACAGCTTATATTTCTTGTATTAATTACGTTATTTCATTAGTATGTAGCATCCTTTGCTGAGAAATTATTGACCTTTTAACATATTACTTTGCTACACTTGTTAAGTCAGGCTCTACATCAATGGTCTCAGCCTCTAATTTGGGAAGGGATTAATTATTGGCAATAACTGTTGCTACATTCTGCAAGTACGTTAGATTTAACTGTTTTGGTTTTGTATTTCAAGATCTGGTAAAAGTGCTATCCCTTCTGATTTATAGTTTAGTTTTATTTGGGAGTGGGGGTGAAATACTGTTTGAATAAAAACAGAACCAGGCATTGACTGCACCGTTGGCTTACAGGTTTCTCCATTCAACCCAGGGATAAAAAATGGTTCAGAATCTTTCTTTGAATAAAGTATACATTGGTGATGAGGAATGTATCAGTAAAATTAAATCAGAAACTTTAAATATGGGGTCTTTATCTTTTTGATCTTTAATAAAAACCTTTTAAAACTATTAAATCTGGTGATGAAGCCAACTTCTGTATTATTGTTTTGCCTGCTTGTGTTTTTTTTTTAAAATCATTTTTATTGAATTATTTAATGATTATGTTGATGTCTCTGGTTTGTTTGTGATTTATATACTGTGTAGATTTGTTGGACAGGTCTAGGTCCAGTGTACATGTGCCATATTATCATATTGTTTAATTCCTTCAAAAGGAGTATACATGTATGTTGTTGTTGTTGTTGTTACCAGTTCAAACAGTTGAAATCTTAGTTGCTTGCTGTGTAACAGTTAACTTTACAATAAATTTGCAGTATAACCAGACTTTTGGCTGTGTATGTTAGAATTCATATTTGCACATCGCAAAACTCCATTTAGTTTTTAATTGTGTGTTTTATCTCTGGGGGGGATTGTGTAGAGACTACATTTTGTTATATTTGCATTTCTGTTTGTACAGAAAGTGTGCAGGGTCCAAATGAATTTGCTAACCTTGTTTATTTTTTTCTTTTCCTTTCAGCTATGACAATAAAGAAAAAAGTCCAGTCAAAATTTCGCTTGCCCTTGCTAAACTGGACGCCACTAAAACCCCAGCAGGTCAAGGGGACGATATTCTCAGAGTTAGATGATGAAAAATTATTGTCTGTAAGTGATCCTCCACTGTTCACCTAGAATTGTGTACACTGGTTTTCTCTTTCCTCCAGCTCGTGCGGAAGAGGAAGATTGTCTTTAGATAGTGCGCTCGTTTACTCTGGTTCAGCTAGAAGGTTTGCGGGTCTGGATGCTTTAATGGTGGCAGGAGCCCCAACCGTTACATGTCACCACAGCTACCAGGGTCGGGTCAGCAAAAAAAAAATTGCGTATAAGGATTTTTGCTGAGTGAAAGACTCAAATAAAGTTATCCCTGATTTTCTGACGTTCTACACTTGATAATACAGGTAATATCCATGTTAATTTTCCACGGTGGGTGTTCCCAATTCTAGATTGGCTAAACAAGTTGAGAGAATATTTAGTGATGATGTGAGCTTATCTCTTGGTTCAAGCACTTCCGTCAAGATGAAGCTGTGGTTCCTGTTGTCCAGAGGGACACTTTTTCACTCCTGATTTCTCAGTTCCATTTTAGATTCATCTCCTTTCTGTGACCAAACCGGCTGGTCTTCTGTTGTTTTTACTGAATACATGGTATCATTGTTATCTACATTTTCCTGAATTAAGAAAAAAAAAAAACAACTAGAAGAAGCATTTAATCCTGACAAAAGCAGTGAAAACAATAGACTGTCATAAGTTGGCATATTTGTTGTGAAATTGTTAGTCTGCGATAGCGCTCTAGTACACCAATATTGAAAGTGTGGCCTCTGAGGCCACCTCATTTCTGCTGGGATTTGAAGCAAATCAGAAGTTCTCTGTTGTTGAGCCTGATTTTGGAGTTTAAAAGAAAAGAAAGTCAGGCTGGTAGAATTTGTTTGTGATTTAGAAAAAAAAAAAATAAACCACCTGAGTATTCGATAAACAAAAAGCTAAGTAAATAAATTAAAAACAATTCTTAATTTTCATACAGAACAGGCAAGCATTTATTGCAATGATTTTCAAAAAATTACAGAAAATGCACTCACCTTTGCTCAGCAATATGGCGTTCAGATTATTTATTTATATTTTATTTTAGGTGATAGATTTCTATGAATTTGAGGAACTGTTTCGACTTGTGCCCATTGGTAAAATCAACAGGAACTCTGCTGATGGCACACCGAAGTTGCTCAAGAAACTGAAGAGACCTGAAAATATCAGTCTCCTTGAACCCAACAGGCTACGGAATGTTGGTAGGTGCATTGGCAGGACATGAACTCTGGTGCATATTTGGCAGGCTTGTAAAGATTGTGCCAGACTTTCACAAATAACATTTAAATTTTAAAAAAAACAGATGCTTGTTGGTCAGTCAAGACTTAATAAAGATCACAACTTTTTTTTGTTGTTGTTTGAATAGAAACCAGTTAATTGAACATATTTTCTGTTTGTTTCCACTGAAATTTGTCATAATTGCCATTACACATGATGTGAAGTTGAAAGTAAAAGTAAAACATTGGATTGTCGACTAAAGTGGGAGATGAGTGATTCTTTTGATGAAAGCAAGAGTTTTTCTTTGTCATCGGCACCCAGTAATTGACTTGAGTTGTCCAGATCATGGATCTTGTTTTAACCAATAGCCCAAAATAATGTATATTCTAGTACTTTCTGATGATAGTACTATTGAATGTACCCACAACCATATTAAATTTAAATGTTTACCTTTAAGATATGCAATTGTAATGTTTCTCTCTTTTTTTTAGCAATAACCAGAAGAAAAATTGAAATGTCTAATGAAGAGATAGTGCGAGCCATCAACATGTAAGTAGCATATACAGGGGGAAGACTGGGCAATGATATGTTCAACTAATTTTTTTTCTATCCAGAGTGTCTGACATAAATTCAAAGACCAATTTTGACAGGTATGCTATTAAGTCCCCCTGGTTTCAAGTTGTTATTTGCTAACCCAAGTCATCTTTATTACCATGTTAATAAAAAGTCAGATGTATCGTAACCGGGATTCACAATGCCCTTGGCTGGGCTTGAAAGAATGCAGTGAGGCTTGGTGCATCCAACACTTATTCTACGTATTCATTTATTTACAGGTTAGACTTGAAGAAGTTATCTCTTGACATGGTGGACATTTTATTAACCATCTTGCCTAATGAACAGGAGGTGTGTACTCGTTTATATTTCTAGTCTGGACTTTTTCTGTCCGGTTTTCTCTCATGCATATCTGAACATGTTAAATGAAACTAGTTTGTTCGTTTTTTTAAGTATGCGGTCATCGTAACTGAAATGCCGAACATTGGTATTTGTGTTTCTATTTCTTTATTTGTTCATAATGTGGCATTATTCACATTCTGAAAATATTTTTGTAATTTAAAAAGTTTAGAAAATTTTTTTTTTCAGTTGTAAATGATTGTATAATAAGTAAGTAAAAAAGAAATTAATTTTAAATACTCAAGCGTAATTTTTGTTAGGCTAGGTGGTTTTTGACTTCAGAAAATTCTATTCCTGTAACATTTACCAATTTGGTAATTTTGGCTATCCACTTGCCATCGTGTTTTGACTTCTTTGACTTAACAAAGTTAATTAAATGATTTTGTTTGTTTGTTTGTTTTCAGGCAAAAGCATTCAAAGAGTATGAACGAGAAAAGAAGGCAGTAAGTTTACTGACAGATGAAGACAAATTCATGACAAAGGTATCAATGTTTTTCTTTTTCTTTTTTAAAGAGATGTCAAACACACTGCTTTCATATGGACAACTTTGGTGGTAGTTCACGGTGTATCTTCCCAGCATGGTTTCTTCTCTCCTTTTCACCAGGCCATTGTATGAATTTCCTCCAGGCATCCTATTTATCCCCCACATCTAAAAATGGAGATTTCTAGTAGTAGGACTTTTCCTGCCAAAGTTTGAAATGGTGCAGGATTGGCAATGCTCTACCTGCAGCACTACACTGCCTCACCAGACATTTTTTTGTCTCTGATGTAGTGAGTTCACATTGTTCTCCTAACACTGGTCCATAATAACAGCAGGCTGTTAGATGATTTCCTTGTCTAGTGTTTAAGAATCGAGTCAAATATTGTATAAGGTTGAGGTAATATTATCCATTCTGGCTATCTCTACTGTGTTCATTGGAATGGCAGTGGATAGAACAGTGCCTGGCTCCAATGGATTAAGCCCGCAAATCTCTGAAATGTATTATGAAAGGCTGCTGATTTGCTATAGTAACCCTCCCCATAAACCAATCAACTTAAATTCCTGTCTCTGAAAATTCTTAAATTACCAGTTCTACACCATGACACAAAAAAATGTTATCCGTAAGCATCACCTAATTTTATAAATAGATAGGTTACATTCTGTAAGTGATATTGCTGAAGAAACGGGCTGATGATTTTTAAAATAAAATTTTTTTTTCCCAGCTTTGTAAAGTTGAAAGGCTGTCCCAAAAGCTGCAGATCATGAGTTTTGTTGGAAACTTTTACGACAATATCCATCACCTACAACCAGTAAGTTCAGTTCTTTGTAGATAACTTTGACATGTTTAGAGTGAAATGCCTTCTGCTTTCTTAAAGAGAATAAACATCCAAGAGATGCACATTTGAATTTTTTAATATTGGATCTGAGGTCTGCATTAATTTTTACTTCATGTGTGAATATAATTATTGTTATCTGTTTTTAACTGTGTTGCTGTTAAAATAATGGTAGAAAGAAGGAAAAGAACAGCTATCAGAAATCTAGAACTTTAATATTGCTGCACAGCTAATAGATTTTGATCTTAGGTGTATTCGAACAGTAATAATGTCTAAATATACACTAAAAATGTATGCTTTGCCTTAAGCTTTTGCAGTAAATATCACATGAAGTCCAGCAACAGTTTGTTTAGAACTTTAGCTAACAGGTAAAAAAAAAAAGTTTTTTAAAACACTTGAAATTAATGAAAAATTGTTGATTTTAAAAGTTTCTACTCTGAGTCACCTTTAAGGAGTACACCCATATATGTATTTGCAAGGAGCATTGACTCTGAAAGTAATCCTTTAAATACACATTTTCAAGGTTTGGGGGGCTGCAGGAAGCTCATTGCAAAACCTTGGAGACATTTATGGAATGACTGTCAGAATCTGTGTTCACTCCCTGTAAATATATATATGGGCAAACTTCTTTAAGATTAAAAAAGTGAGTTAGTCATCTCCAAGTGGGGATGTTTATAAAGTTTGTTATAAACAACCTGAGAAACTACAAAGATCTGTTGCTATTTAGCAAAAAAAGAAAGAAAAGAATGAAAGTATGAATTAAATGAAAAAAGCATTAGATTAAGTAGAGTAAGTTTGATATTTTATTAATGGGAAATTGTTTTGTAAATATTTTATTCAAACTTGTGGAATTGCATGATTTGTTTAAGATACTCAACCAATTAATCATGTCTTGGTCAAAACAGAGTTTGCCAGCATGTGTTATTATGGTAATCAAGTAAGCTACAACTAATAATACAGTGACTTTTCTTTTGCAGCAACTGAATGCTCTCATTGCTGCTTCCATGTCTATAAAGAATTCACAGAAAGTCAAGAAAATGTTAGAAGTAAGTATTGGTACTGTTTGCTGGATTATCATGACCTAGTGGTACATCATTGTTGATCTTCCTAGCCTTGAGTCAGCCAGCAAGCAAATACATAGTAACAGACAGGTTTAAATTCAAATTATCATATTTTCCTTTGCAAAAAGTTGATTTGATAAGTCCCCAATTACCTACTTGTAATGTCTGTATATTGAAGGAATTGGATTTTTTTGGATTGCTGAACTTTAATATTAAAAATAATGAACAAATATATTGGTTTTTAAATAATCCCATGATTGCTCCTATTTGCTGACTGTATGAAAAGTTTTAAACAATTCAACTGTCTCTCAAAGTCAGTGGACAGACAGTTATTGTGCAGAACCAACATTTTACAACTTAGATGTGTTACCACGGCTAAACATTAGAGTTGTTAGAATCATCTCTGCCTCCCCTATTTTTAGCTGATGAGAGAAAGGCTGGAAGATGAATTATTAGTGTTTACATTTGGTTAACGAATGGTATTTGGGAGGTGTACAGTTTTTCTTTGGAATGAATGAATGATCTGAACACAGATCAATTTTTTAAACATTAAAATTTGTTTTAAAAGGTATGGTTAAGAACGACAGTTTAAACTTTATGGTCATCTTACAATAATTAGGCTGAGTCTGCTCAGGTCAGTTCTAAAGAAATAAGAAAATTCTGCTGGTTGTGTGACTTATATTTTTCTGGTAGTTTTTTTGGCTACAAACATGTAAGATATGAGTTGCCACAACTTAATGGGTGTACATGTGTAGAAAAAGTAGCGTCTGTGTTGTTGGCAGTGTCTTGTACTGTATCTCTTCTGATTGATCACTCCCATTTTTCTTCAGATAATTCTTGCTTTTGGGAACTACATGAACAGCGCCAGACGAGGCCCAGCGTATGGTTTCAAGTTGCAGAGTTTAGATATGGTGAGTGGTTGGTCAGCAGTTGGAGCCTCCATCCCATCAGTTGTCTCTCTAACTGACACAACTGAAACTAATGTTCTCCAAGCCCCATTCTCGGAAATAACACTTAAGCCGTGTGTGTGTGTGCAGGGAGGAGCAACAAAACTCCCGATTTGTCTACATAAGAAAAAAAACAAAAAAATAGTATTTATGCTGCTTGTGTTTGCTGGGTGGACCTGTGTATATATACGACTTTTATTGTCATTTTTGGCAACTATTGTTTGGACCCTTTCTAGGTCTAATGCATCCCCAGATATATATTTTTGTAAAAAAAAATTTTAAAAATCAATATTGATTGTTTTTTCCCTGAAGTTGTTTTTGGTTTATTTATTGATTGTTTATTTTTAAAGCTTATTGATACCAAATCTGGAGACAAGAAAAGTACACTGATGCACTTTGTGGTCCGGACTGTACAAGAAAAGTTCCCAGATATTTCTAACTTTGAAGCTGAGCTCAGGTTCATAGAAAAAGCTGCTTTAGGTAAGGTGGTGGCTGCCATTATAAATTGAACACCATAGATTTCATGCACATGCCTTTATTTTGAATTGTCTACAATAAATTCAAAAAGAAACATTCATTATTTGATAGGAGCTTGCACTATGTTGAGCTTATGGGTGTAGTCACCAGGTCTTTTCATAAAGTTCATGGTATTTCTTCAGTTGGTGCAGTGAGGTTAGTTTTGTCATTTGGCTCTTAAGTGTTCATCAAATATTCCCATTGGTTCATGTGCTCGCTATGCAAACAATGGAAAAAAACTGTAGTTCATTCTACATCTTGCAAGCTGTGGTGATATGCATGCTACATTGTACCATCTTTATATGATATATGCTTATGGTCAAGTGTTCCTTGATCAAATATAGACAGGAGGGTATTCTGAAAAAGAATTTGTAATTGGCAGAATTTAGATGACCATTAGCGAATGCAAGATCAGTTGTATTCCCGCACCATTGCTCCAAATCGGCTGTACCTGACAGTTTGTTATAAACATGCTGGTCTTTCTCTAGGACACTGTACATCTACAGGATGTGAGTTGGGGAAAATTTTTTTACTCATTTATGAAGATCATGGAACATCAGTATGCATGTTGCATTAGGCAGGGTTACATCTTTTATCCACATCTATCACTGGAGGGGGGTTCTATTGGGCAACCTGTCTAGTAAACTGATTCTTTGTAACAGCTAGGGCTGACTTTGTTATGTTGATGATGCAACAGCTAAAAAATGAATTTCTGATGGTCACTATAAATTTGGCAGACAGCAGTTTATCTATGAGTGTAGTGATAGATAGTGGTGGCAGGATGTCTACGATTTTGATAGGCAATGGTTACACCTTCCTAAACACATGAATTATTTACTGAAAAGATTATTGGCAATATGGTATGTACTGACTGGCTTCAAATCAGCCAATTTACCTGATCTTGGGTAACTGAGGAAATACTGCAACATGCTTTTGAAACTAAGTGTGCCTATCTTGATAGTAGCCCATTTTATAATGGGGATAATGGTTGTATTTGTAAATCATAGATGAACTCATCGTTTTGGGATGTTCATATTATTATGACAGAAATCTGTACATTTTGGAAATGTCTTTTATACTGAAATTCATTTTGGAAAATAAGATAGTATTATTACCAATGCTACATTTTGAACTTGGTTCATAATTTTGATGTAAGGTATATATAGCTGTCTTATTTGTTGGCCATCAACAAAGAATGGATGGATTATTAAATACATTTTTCATTTAAATATTGCCAGGTGTAGAATGTGTTAATTCATTTGTCATTAAAAGAATTTTCCCATACAGTATAGGGTGTGATTTTCCTTTTGTGTCTAAATTTCTGAAAGATTAAAATTTTTCAGGAAAAACTCCATGATACTAATTGTGTGCTCATATTTCTTGAAAACCTAGTCTCACTGGAAAACATCATGAC